>CM077000.1:30608235-31208235 GCA_039090855.1 Macrothele yani
CGCTACTGCGATCATTTTAAATTACCTAATTTTCGGTACATACCTACCAATCTGCATGGTTTGCTCTTCTATCCCCTTTACCTCTCGATTGAATGGTTCGCAACTGCGATCATTTTAAATTACCTAATTGTCGTCACATACCTACCAATATGCATGGTTTGCTCTTCTATCTCCCTTACCTCTCGAGTAAATGGTTCGCAACTGCGATCATTTTAAATTACCTAATTGTCGACACATACCTACCAATCTGCATGGTTTGCTCATCTATCCCCTTTACCTCTCGAGTGAATGGTTCGCAACTGCGATCATTTAAATTACCTAATTGTCGACACATACCTACTAATATGCATGGTTTTCTCTTATATCTCCCTTACCTCTCGAGTGAATGGTTCGCAACTGCGATCATTTTAAATAACCTAATTGTCGACACATATCTACCAATCTGCATGGTTTGCTCTTCTATCTCCTTTACCTCTCTAGTGAATGGTTCGCAATTGCGATCATTTAAATAACCTAATTGTCGACACATATCTATCAATCTGCATGGTTTGCTCTTCTATCTCCTTTACCTCTCTAGTGAATGGTTCGCTACTGCGATCATTTAAATTACCTAATTGTCGACACATACCTACCAATCTGCATGGTTTGCTCTTCTATCTCCTTTACCTCTCCGAGTGAAAGGTTTGTAACTGCGATCATTTAAATTTCTTAATTGTGGACACATACCTACCAATCGGCATGGTTTGCTCTTCTATCTCCTTTACCTCTGGAGTGAATAGTTCGCAACTGCGATCATTTCAATTACCTAATTGTGGACACATACCTACCAATCTGCATGGTTTGCTCTTCTATTTACTTTAACTCTCGAGTGAATGGTTCGTAACTGCGTTCATTTAAATTACTTAATTGTGGACACATCCCAACCAATCTGCATGGTTTGCTCTTCTATCTCCTTTACCTCTCGAGTGAATGGTTCGAAACTGCGATCATTTACATTACCTAATTGTAGACACATACCTACTAATCTGCATGGTTTGCTCTTCTATCTCCTTTACCTCTCGAGTGGATGATTCGCAACGGCGATCATTTAAATTACCTAATTGTCGGCACATACCCACCAATCTGCGTGGTTTGCTCTTCTATCTCCTTTACATCTCGAGTGAATGGTTTGCAACTGCGATCATTAAAATTACCTAATTGTCGACACATACCTACCAATCTGCATGGTTTGCTCTTCTATCCCCTTTACCTATCGAGTGAACGGTTCGGAACTGCGATCATTTAAATTACTTAATTGTCGTCACATACATACCAATATGCATGGTTTGCTCTTCTATCTCCCTTACCTCTCGAGAGAATGGTTCGCAACTGCGATCATTTAAATTACCTAATTGTCGACACATACTTACCAATCTGCATGGTTTGCTCATCTATCCCCTTTACCTCTCGAGTGAAAGGTTCGCAACTGCGATCATTTAAATTACCTAATTGTCGACACATACCTACTAATATACATTGGTTTGCTCTTCTATCTCCCTCACCTCTCGAGTGAATGGTTTGCAACTGCGATCATTTAAATTACTTAATTGTGGACACATACCTACCAATCTGCATGGTTTGCTCTTCTATCACCTTTACCTCTCGCGTGAATTTTTCCCAACTGCGATCATTTAAATTACCTAATTGTCGACACATACGTACCAATCTGCATGGTTTGCTCTTCTATCTCTTTTACCTCTCGAGTGAATTATTCGCAACAGCGTTCATTTAAATAACTTAATTGTCGACACATATCTACCAATCTGCATGGTTTGCTCTTCTATCTCCTTTACCTCTCGAGTGAATGGTTCGTAACTGCGTTCATTTAAATTACTTAATTGTGGACACATACCTACCAATCTGCATGGTTTGCTCTTCTATTTCCTTTACCTCTCCGAGTGAATGGTTCGCAACTGCGATTATTTAAATTACCTAATTATCGACACATACCTACCAATCTGCATGGTTTGCTCTTCTATCTCCTTTACCTCCCGAGTGAATGGTTTGCTACTGCGATCATTTAAATTATCTAATTGTCGACACATACCTACCAATCTGCATGGTTTGCTGTTCTATCTCCTTTACCTCTCGAGTGAAGGGTACGCAACGGCGATCATTTAAATTACCTAATTGTCGGCACATACCCACCAATCTCCATGGATTGCTCTTTCTATCTCCTTTACCTCTCGAGTGAATGGTTCGCAACTGCGATCATTTAAATTACCTAACTGTCGACTCATACCTACCAATCTGCATGATTTGCTCTTCTACCCCATTTACCTCTCGAGTGAATGGTTCGCAACTGCGATTATTTAAATTACCTAATTGTAGACACACACCTACCAATCTGCATGGTTTGCTCTTCTATCTCCTTTACCTCTCGAGTGAATGGTTCGCAACTGCGATCATTTAAATTACCTAACTGTCGTCACATACCTACCAATATGCATGGTTTGCTCTTCTATCTCCCTTATCTCTCGAGTAAATGGTTCGCAACTGCGATCATTTAAATTACCTAATTGTCGACACATACCTACCAATCTGCATGGTTTGCTCATCTATCCCCTTTACCTCTCGAGTGAATGGTTCGCAACTGCGATCATTTAAATTACCTAATTGTCGACACATACCTACCAATCTGCATGGTTTGCTCTTCTATCCCCTTTACCTCTCGAGTGAATGGTTCCCAACTGCGATCATTGAAATTACCTAATTGTCGTCACATACCTACCAATATGCATGGTTTGCTCTTCTATCTCCCTTACCTCTCGAGTGAATGGTTCGCAACTGCGATCATTTAAATTACCTAATTGTCGACACATACCTACCAATCTGCATGGTTTGCTCATCTATCCCCTTTACCTCTCGAGTGAATGGTTCGCAACTGCGATCATGTAAATTACCTAATTGTCGACACATACCTACTAATATACATGGTTTGCTCTTCTATATCCCTCACCTCTCGAGTGAATGGTTCGCAACTGCGATCATTTAAATTACCAAATTGTCGACACATACCTAACAATCTGCATGGTTTGCTCTTCTATCACCTTTTCCTCTCGCGTGAATTTTTCCCAACTGCGATTATTTAAATTACCTAATTGTCGACACATACGTACCAATCTGCATGGTTTGCTCTTCTATCTCTTTTACCTCTCGAGTGAATTATTCGCAACTGCGATCATTTAAATAACCTAATTGTCCGCACATATTTACCAATCTGCATGGTTTGCTCCTCTATCTCCTTTACCTCTCGAGTGAATAGTTCGCAACTGCGATCATTTCAATTACCTAATTGTGGACACATACCTATTAATCTGCATGGTTTGCTCTTCTATCTCCTTTACCTCTCGAGTGAATGGTTCGCAACTGCGATCCTTTACATTACCTAACTGTCGACACATACCTACCAATCTGCATGGTTTGCTCTTCTATCCCCTTTACCTCTCGAGTGAATGGTTCGCAACTGCGATCATTGAAATTACCTAATTGTCGTCACATACCTACCAATATGCATGGTTTGCTCTTCTATCTCCCTTACCTCTCGAGTGAATGGTTCGCAACTGCGATCATTTAAATTACCTAATTGTCGACACATACCTACCAATCTGCATGGTTTGCTCATCTATCCCCTTTACCTCTCGAGTGAATGGTTCGCAACTGCGATCATTTAAATTACCTAATTGTCGACACATATCTATCAATCTGCATGGTTTGCTCTTCTATCTCCTTTACCTCTCTAGTGAATGGTTCGCTACTGCGATCATTTAAATTACCTAATTGTCGACACATACCTACCAATCTGCATGGTTTGCTCTTCTATCTCCTTTACCTCTCGAGTGAAAGGTTTGTAACTGCGATCATTTAAATTTCTTAATTGTGGACACATACCTACCAATCGGCATGGTTTGCTCTTCTATCTCCTTTACCTCTGGAGTGAATAGTTCGCAACTGCGATCATTTCAATTACCTAATTGTGGACACATACCTACCAATCTGCATGGTTTGCTCTTCTATTTACTTTAACTCTCGAGTGAATGGTTCGTAACTGCGTTCATTTAAATTACTTAATTGTGGACACATCCCAACCAATCTGCATGGTTTGCTCTTCTATCTCCTTTACCTCTCGAGTGAATGGTTCGAAACTGCGATCATTTACATTACCTAATTGTAGACACATACCTACTAATCTGCATGGTTTGCTCTTCTATCTCCTTTACCTCTCGAGTGGATGATTCGCAACGGCGATCATTTAAATTACCTAATTGTCGGCACATACCCACCAATCTGCGTGGTTTGCTCTTCTATCTCCTTTACATCTCGAGTGAATGGTTCGCAACTGCGATCATTAAAATTACCTAATTGTCGACACATACCTACCAATCTGCATGGTTTGCTCTTCTATCCCCTTTACCTATCGAGTGAACGGTTCGGAACTGCGATCATTTAAATTACTTAATTGTCGTCACATACATACCAATATGCATGGTTTGCTCTTCTATCTCCCTTACCTCTCGAGTGAATGGTTCGCAACTGCGATCATTTAAATTACCTAATTGTCGACACATACTTACCAATCTGCATGGTTTGCTCATCTATCCCCTTTACCTCTCGAGTGAAAGGTTCGCAACTGCGATCATTTAAATTACCTAATTGTCGACACATACCTACTAATATACATTGGTTTGCTCTTCTATCTCCCTCACCTCTCGAGTGAATGGTTTGCAACTGCGATCATTTAAATTACTTAATTGTGGACACATACCTACCAATCTGCATGGTTTGCTCTTCTATCACCTTTACCTCTCGCGTGAATTTTTCCCAACTGCGATCATTTAAATTACCTAATTGTCGACACATACGTACCAATCTGCATGGTTTGCTCTTCTATCTCTTTTACCTCTCGAGTGAATTATTCGCAACAGCGTTCATTTAAATAACTTAATTGTCGACACATATCTACCAATCTGCATGGTTTGCTCTTCTATCTCCTTTACCTCTCGAGTGAATAGTTCGTAACTGCGTTCATTTAAATTACTTAATTGTGGACACATACCTACCAATCTGCATGGTTTGCTCTTCTATTTCCTTTACCTCTCGAGTGAATGGTTTGCTACTGCGATCATTTAAATTATCTAATTGTCGACACATACCTACCAATCTGCATGGTTCGCTGTTCTATCTCCTTTACCTCTCGAGTGAAGGGTTCGCAACGGCGATCATTTAAATTGCCTAATTGTCGGCACATACCCACCAATCTCCATGGATTGCTCTTCTATCTCCTTTACCTCTCGAGTGAATGGTTCGCAACTGCGATCATTTAAATTACCTAACTGTCGACTCATACCTACCAATCTGCATGATTTGCTCTTCTACCCCATTTACCTCTCGAGTGAATGGTTCGCAACTGCGATTATTTAAATTACCTAATTATCGACACATACCTACCAATCTGCATGGTTTGCTCTTCTATCTCCTTTACCTCCCGAGTGAATGGTTTGCTACTGCGATCATTTAAATTATCTAATTGTCGACACATACCTACCAATCTGCATGGTTCGCTGTTCTATCTCCTTTACCTCTCGAGTGAAGGGTTCGCAACGGCGATCATTTAAATTACCTAATTGTCGGCACATACCCACCAATCTCCATGGATTGCTCTTCTATCTCCTTTACCTCTCGAGTGAATGGTTCGCAACTGCGATCATTTAAATTACCTAACTGTCGACTCATACCTACCAATCTGCATGATTTGCTCTTCTACCCCATTTACCTCTCGAGTGAATGGTTCGCAACTGCGATTATTTAAATTACCTAATTGTAGACACACACCTACCAATCTGCATGGTTTGCTCTTCTATCTCCTTTACCTCTCGAGTGAATGGTTCGCTACTGCGATCATTTAAATTACCTAATTGTCGGTACATACCTACCAATCTGCATGGTTTGCTCTTCTATCCCCTTTACCTCTCGAGTGAATGGTTCGCAACTGCGATCATTTAAATTACCTAACTGTCGTCACATACCTAATAATATGCATGGTTTGCTCTTCTATCTCCCTTATCTCTCGAGTAAATGGTTCGCAACTGCGATCATTTAAATTACCTAATTGTCGACACATACCTACCAATCTGCATGGTTTGCTCATCTATCCCCTTTACCTCTCGAGTGAATGGTTCGCAACGGCGATCATTTAAATTACCTAATTGTCGACACATACGTACTAATATGCATGGTTTTCTCTTCTATCTCCGTTACCTCTCGAGTGAATGGTTCGCAACTGCGATCATTTAAATTACTTTATGGTCGACACATACCTCCCAATCTGCATGGTTTGCTCTTCTATCTAATTTACCTCTCTAGTGAATGGTCCGCAACTGCGATCATTTAAATTACCTAATTGTCGACACATACCTACCAATCTGCATGGTTTGCTCTTCTATCTCCTTTACCTCTCGAGTGAAAGGTTTGTAACTGCGATCATTTAAATTACTTAATTGTGGACACATACCCACCAATCGGCATGGTTTGCTCTTCTATCTCCTTTACCTCTGGAGTGAATAGTTCGCAACTGCGATCATTTCAATTACCTAATTGTGGACACATAACTACCAATCTGTATGGTTTGCTCTTCTATTTCCTTTAACTCTCGAGTGAATGGTTCGTAACTGCGTTCATTTAAATTACTTAATTGTGGACACATACCAACCAATCTGCATGGTTTGCTCTTCTATCTCCTTTACCTCTCGAGTGAATGGTTCGCAACTGCGATCATTTTAAATTACCTAATTGTAGACACATACCTACCAATCTGCATGGTTTGCTCTTCTATCTCCTTTACCTCTCGAGTGGATGGTTCGCAACGGCGATCATTTAAATTACCTAATTGTCGGCACATACCCACCAATCTGCGTGGTTTGCTCTCCTATCTCCTTTACATCTCGAGTGAATGGTTCGCAACTGCGATTATTTAAATTACCTAATTATCGACACATACCTACCAATCTGCATGGTTTGCTCTTCTATCTCATTTACCTCCCGAATGAATGGCTTGCAACTGCGATCATTTAAATTATCTAATTGTCGACACATACCTACCAATCTGCATGGTTTGCTCTTCTATCTCCTTTACCTCTCGAGTGATTGGTTCGCTACTGCGATCATTTAAATTACCTAATTTTCGGTACATACCTACCAATCTGCATGGTTTGCTCTTCTATCCCCTTTACCTCTCGATTGGAATGGTTCGCAACTGCGATCATTTAAATTACCTAATTGTCGTCACATACCTACCAATATGCATGGTTTGCTCTTCTATCTCCTTACCTCTCGAGTAAATGGTTCGCAACTGCGATCATTTAAATTACCTAATTGTCGACACATACCTACCAATCTGCATGGTTTGCTCATCTATCCCCTTTACCTCTCGAGTGAATGGTTCGCAACTGCGATCATTTAAATTACCTAATTGTCGACACATACCTACTAATATGCATGGTTTTCTCTTATATCTCCCTTACCTCTCGAGTGAATGGTTCGCAACTGCGATCATTTAAGTTACCAAATTGTCGACACATACCTACCAATCTGCATGGTTTGCTATTCTATCTCCTTTACCTCTCGAGTGAATGGTTCGCAACTGCAATCATTTAAATAACCTAATTGTCGACACATATCTACCAATCTGCATGGTTTGCTCTTCTATCTCCTTTACCTCTCTAGTGAATGGTTCGCAATTGCGATCATTTAAATAACCTAATTGTCGACACATATCTATCAATCTGCATGGTTTGCTCTTCTATCTCCTTTACCTCTCTAGTGAATGGTTCGCTACTGCGATCATTTAAATTACCTAATTGTCGACACATACCTACCAATCTGCATGGTTTGCTCTTCTATCTCCTTTACCTCTCGAGTGAAAGGTTTGTAACTGCGATCATTTAAATTTCTTAATTGTGGACACATACCTACCAATCGGCATGGTTTGCTCTTCTATCTCCTTTACCTCTGGAGTGAATAGTTCGCAACTGCGATCATTTCAATTACCTAATTGTGGACACATACCTACCAATCTGCATGGTTTGCTCTTCTATTTACTTTAACTCTCGAGTGAATGGTTCGTAACTGCGTTCATTTAAATTACTTAATTGTGGACACATCCCAACCAATCTGCATGGTTTGCTCTTCTATCTCCTTTACCTCTCGAGTGAATGGTTCGAAACTGCGATCATTTACATTACCTAATTGTAGACACATACCTACTAATCTGCATGGTTTGCTCTTCTATCTCCTTTACCTCTCGAGTGGATGATTCGCAACGGCGATCATTTAAATTACCTAATTGTCGGCACATACCCACCAATCTGCGTGGTTTGCTCTTCTATCTCCTTTACATCTCGAGTGAATGGTTCGCAACTGCGATCATTAAAATTACCTAATTGTCGACACATACCTACCAATCTGCATGGTTTGCTCTTCTATCCCCTTTACCTATCGAGTGAACGGTTCGGAACTGCGATCATTTAAATTACTTAATTGTCGTCACATACATACCAATATGCATGGTTTGCTCTTCTATCTCCCTTACCTCTCGAGTGAATGGTTCGCAACTGCGATCATTTAAATTACCTAATTGTCGACACATACTTACCAATCTGCATGGTTTGCTCATCTATCCCCTTTACCTCTCGAGTGAAAGGTTCGCAACTGCGATCATTTAAATTACCTAATTGTCGACACATACCTACTAATATACATTGGTTTGCTCTTCTATCTCCCTCACCTCTCGAGTGAATGGTTTGCAACTGCGATCATTTAAATTACTTAATTGTGGACACATACCTACCAATCTGCATGGTTTGCTCTTCTATCACCTTTACCTCTCGCGTGAATTTTTCCCAACTGCGATCATTTAAATTACCTAATTGTCGACACATACGTACCAATCTGCATGGTTTGCTCTTCTATCTCTTTTACCTCTCGAGTGAATTATTCGCAACAGCGTTCATTTAAATAACTTAATTGTCGACACATATCTACCAATCTGCATGGTTTGCTCTTCTATCTCCTTTACCTCTCGAGTGAATGGTTCGTAACTGCGTTCATTTAAATTACTTAATTGTGGACACATACCTACCAATCTGCATGGTTTGCTCTTCTATTTCCTTTACCTCTTGAGTGAATGGTTCGCAACTGCGATTATTTAAATTACCTAATTATCGACACATACCTACCAATCTGCATGGTTTGCTCTTCTATCTCCTTTACCTCCCGAGTGAATGGTTTGCTACTGCGATCATTTAAATTATCTAATTGTCGACACATACCTACCAATCTGCATGGTTTGCTGTTCTATCTCCTTTACCTCTCGAGTGAAGGGTACGCAACGGCGATCATTTAAATTACCTAATTGTCGGCACATACCCACCAATCTCCATGGATTGCTCTTCTATCTCCTTTACCTCTCGAGTGAATGGTTCGCAACTGCGATCCTTTAAATTACCTAACTGTCGACTCATACCTACCAATCTGCATGATTTGCTCTTCTACCCCATTTACCTCTCGAGTGAATGGTTCGCAACTGCGATTATTTAAATTACCTAATTGTAGACACACACCTACCAATCTGCATGGTTTGCTCTTCTATCTCCTTTACCTCTCGAGTGAATGGTTCGCAACTGCGATCATTTAAATTACCTAACTGTCGTCACATACCTACCAATATGCATGGTTTGCTCTTCTATCTCCCTTATCTCTCGAGTAAATGGTTCGCAACTGCGATCATTTAAATTACCTAATTGTCGACACATACCTACCAATCTGCATGGTTTGCTCATCTATCCCCTTTACCTCTCGAGTGAATGGTTCGCAACTGCGATCATTTAAATTACCTAATTGTCGACACATACCTACCAATCTGCATGGTTTGCTCTTCTATCCCCTTTACCTCTCGAGTGAATGGTTCCCAACTGCGATCATTGAAATTACCTAATTGTCGTCACATACCTACCAATATGCATGGTTTGCTCTTCTATCTCCCCTTACCTCTCGAGTGAATGGTTCGCAACTGCGATCATTTAAATTACCTAATTGTCGACACATACCTACCAATCTGCATGGTTTGCTCATCTATCCCCTTTACCTCTCGAGTGAATGGTTCGCAACTGCGATCATGTAAATTACCTAATTGTCGACACATACCTACTAATATACATGGTTTGCTCTTCTATATCCCTCACCTCTCGAGTGAATGGTTCGCAACTGCGATCATTTAAATTACCAAATTGTCGACACATACCTAACAATCTGCATGGTTTGCTCTTCTATCACCTTTTAATCTCGCGTGAATTTTTCCCAACTGCGATTATTTAAATTACCTAATTGTCGACACATACGTACCAATCTGCATGGTTTGCTCTTCTATCTCTTTTACCTCTCGAGTGAATTATTCGCAACTGCGATCATTTAAATAACCTAATTGTCCGCACATATTTACCAATCTGCATGGTTTGCTCCTCTATCTCCTTTACCTCTCGAGTGAATAGTTCGCAACTGCGATCATTTCAATTACCTAATTGTGGACACATACCTATTAATCTGCATGGTTTGCTCTTCTATCTCCTTTACCTCTCGAGTGAATGGTTCGCAACTGCGATCCTTTTAAATTACCTAACTGTCGACACATACCTACCAATCTGCATGGTTTGCTCTTCTATCCCCTTTACCTCTCGAGTGAATGGTTCGCAACTGCGATCATTGAAATTACCTAATTGTCGTCACATACCTACCAATATGCATGGTTTGCTCTTCTATCTCCCTTACCTCTCGAGTGAATGGTTCGCAACTGCGATCATTTAAATTACCTAATTGTCGACACATACCTACCAATCTGCATGGTTTGCTCATCTATCCCCTTTACCTCTCGAGTGAATGGTTCGCAACTGCGATCATTTAAATTACCTAATTGTCGACACATACCTACTAATATGCATGGTTTGCTCTTCTATCTCCCTTACCTGTCGAGTGAATGGTTCGAAACTGCGATCATTTAAATTACCAAATTGTCGACACATACCTACCAATCTGCATGGTTTGCTATTCTATCTCCTTTACCTCTCGAGTTAATGGATCGCAACTGCGATCATTCAAATAACCTAATTGTCGACACATATCTATCAGTCTGCATGGTTTGATCTTCTATCTCCTTTACCTCTCTAGTGAATGGTTCGCTACTGCGATCATTTAAATTACCTAATTGTCGACACATACCTACCAATCTGCATGGTTTCCTCTTCTATCCTATTTACCTCTCGAGTGAATGGTTCGCAACTGCGATCATTTAAATTACCTAATTGTCGACACATACCTACCAATCTGCATGGTTTGCTCTTCTATCACCTTTACCTCTCGAGTGAATTATTCGCAACTGCGATCTTTTAAATAACCTAATTGTCGACACATATCTACCAATCTGCATGGTTTGCTCTTCTATCTCCTTTACCTCTCGAGTGAATAGTTCGCAACTGCGATCATTTGAATTACCAAATTGTGGACACCTATCTACCAATCTGCATGGTTTGCTCATCTATCTCCCTTACCTCTCGAGTGAATGGTTCGCAACTGCGATCACTTAAATTACCAAATTGTCGACACATACCTACCAATCTGCATGGTTTGCTATGCTATCTCCTTTACCTCTCGAGTGAATGGTTCGCAACTGCGATCATTTAAATAACCTAATTGTCGACACATATCTACCAATCTGCATGGTTTGCTCTTCTATTTCCTTTACCTCTCTAGTGAATGGTTCGCAATTGCGATCATTTAAATAACCTAATTGTCGACACATATCTATCAATCTGCATGGTTTTGCTCTTCTATCTCCGTTACCTCTCTAGTGAATGGTTCGCAACTGCAATCATTTAAATTACCTAATTGTCGTCACATACCTACCAATATGCATGGTTTGCTCTTCTATTTCCCTTACCTCTCGAGTGAATGGTTCGCAACTGCGATCATTTAAATTACCTAATTGTCGACACGTACCTACCAATCTGCATGATTTGCTCTTCTACCACATTTATCTCTCGAGTGAATGGTTCGCAACTGCGATCATTTAAATTACCTAATTGTCGACACATATTTACCAATCTGCATGGTTTGCTCTTCTATCTCCTTTACCTCTCTAATGAATTTTTCCCAACTACGATCATTTAAAAAACCTAATTGTCGACACATACCTATTAATCTGCATGGTTTGCTCTTCTATCTCCTTTACCTCTCGAGTGAATGGTTCGCAACTGCGATCCTTTAAATTACCTAATTGTCGACACATACCTACCAATCTGCATGGTTTGCTCTTCTATCTCCTTTACCTCTCGAGTGAATGGTTCCCAACTGCGATCATTGAAATTACCTAATTGTCGTCACATACCTACCAATATGCATGGTTTGCTCTTCTATCTCCCTTACCTCTCGAGTGAATGGTTCGCAACTGCGATCATTTAAATTACCTAATTGTCGACACATACCTACCAATCTGCATGGTTTGCTCATCTATCCCCTTTACCTCTCGAGTGAATGGTTCGCAACTGCGATCATTTAAATTACCTAATTGTCGACACATACCTACTAATATACATGGTTTGCTCTTCTATATCCCTCACCTCTCGAGTGAATGATTCGCAACTGCGATCATTTAAATTACCAAATTGTCGACACATACCTAACAATCTGCATGGTTTGCTCTTCTATCACCTTTTCCTCTCGCGTGAATTTTTCCCAACTGCGATTATTTAAATTACCTAATTGTCGACACATACGTACCAATCTTCTATCTCTTTTACCTCTCGAGTGAATTATTCGCAACTGCGATCATTTAAATAACCTAATTGTCCGCACATATCTACCAATCTGCATGGTTTGCTCCTCTATCTCCTTTACCTCTCGAGTGAATAGTTCGCAACTGCGAACATTTCAATTACCTAATTGTGGACACATACCTATTAATCTGCATGGTTTGCTCTTCTATCTCCTTTACCTCTCGAGTGAATGGTTCGCAACTGCGATCCTTTAAATTACCTAATTGTCGACACATACCTACCAATCTGCATGGTTTGCTCTTCTATCCCCTTTACCTCTCGAGTGAATGGTTCGCAACTGCGATCATTGAAATTACCTAATTGTGGTCACATACCTACCAATATGCATGGTTTGCTCTTCTATCTCCCTTACCTCTCGAGTGAATGGTTCGCAACTGCGATCATTTAAATTACCTAATTGTCGACACATACCTACCAATCTGCATGGTTTGCTCATCTATCCCCTTTACCTCTCGAGTGAATGGTTCGCAACTGCGATCATTTAAATTACCTAATTGTCGACACATACCTACTAATATACATGGTTTGCTCTTCTATATCCCTCACCTCTCGAGTGAATGGTTCGCAACTGCGATCATTTAAATTACCAAATTGTCGACACATACCTAACAATCTGCATGGTTTGCTCTTCTATCACCTTTTCCTCTCGCGTGAATTTTTCCCAACTGCGATCATTTAAATTACCTAATTGTCGACACATACGTACCAATCTGCAAGGTTTGCTCTTCTATCTCTTTTACCTCTCGAGTGAATTATTCGCAACTGCGATCATTTAAATAACCTAATTGTCCGCACATATCTACCAATCTGCATGGTTTGCTCTTCTATCTCCTTTACCTCTCGAGTGAATAGTTCGCAACTGCGATCATTTCAAGTACCTAATTGTGGACACCTACCTACCATTCTGCATGGTTTGCTCTTCTATCTCCTTTACCTCTCGAGTGAATGGTTCGTAACTGCGTTCATTTAAATTACTTAATTGTGGACACATACCTACCAATCTGCATGTTTTGCTCTTCTATTTCCTTTACCTCTCGAGTGAATGGTTCGCAACTGCGATTATTTAAATTACCTAATTGTCGACACATACCTACCAATCTGCATGGTTTGCTCTTCTATCTCCTTTACCTCCCGAGTGAATGGTTTGTAACTGCGATCATTTAAATTATCTAATTGTCGACACATACCTACCAACCTGCATGGTTTGCTGTTCTATCTCCTTTACCTCTCGAGTGAAGGGTTCGCAACGGCGATCATTTAAATTACCTAATTGTCGGCACATACCCACCAATCTCCATGGATTGCTCTTCTATCTCCTTTACCTCTCGAGTGAATGGTTCGCAACTGCGATCATTTAAATTACCTAACTGTCGACTCATACCTACCAATCTGCATGATTTGCTCTTCTACCCCATTTACCTCTCGAGTGAATGGTTCGCAACTGCGATTATTTAAATTACCTAATTGTAGACACACACCTACCAATCTGCATGGTTTGCTCTTCTATCTCCTTTACCTCTCGAGTGAATGGTTCGCTACTGCGATCATTTACATTACCTAATTGTCGGTACATACCCACCCATCTGCATGGTTTGCTCTTCTATCTCCTTTACATCTCGAGTGAATGGTTCGCAACTACGATCATTTAAATTACCTAATTGTCGACACATACCTACCAATCTGCATGGTTTGCTCTTCTATCCCCTTTACCTTTCGAGTGAATGGTTCGCAACTGCGATCATTTAAATTACCTAATTGTCGTCACATACCTACCAATATGCATGGTTTGCTCTTCTATCTCCCTTTACCTCTCGAGTGAATGGTTCGCAACTGCGATCCTTTAAATTACCTAATTGTCGACACATACCTACCAATCTGCATGGTTTGCTCTTCTATCTCCTTTACCTCTCGAGTGAATGGTTCCCAACTGCGATCATTGAAATTACCTAATTGTCGTCACATACCTACCAATATGCATGGTTTGCTCTTCTATCTCCCTTACCTCTCGAGTGAATGGTTCGCAACTGCGATCATTTAAATTACCTAATTGTCGACACATACCTACCAATCTGCATGGTTTGCTCATCTATCCCCTTTACCTCTCGAGTGAATGGTTCGCAACTGCGATCATTTAAATTACCTAATTGTCGACACATACCTACTAATATACATGGTTTGCTCTTCTATATCCCTCACCTCTCGAGTGAATGATTCGCAACTGCGATCATTTAAATTACCAAATTGTCGACACATACCTAACAATCTGCATGGTTTGCTCTTCTATCACCTTTTCCTCTCGCGTGAATTTTTCCCAACTGCGATTATTTAAATTACCTAATTGTCGACACATACGTACCAATCTTCTATCTCTTTTACCTCTCGAGTGAATTATTCGCAACTGCGATCATTTAAATAACCTAATTGTCCGCACATATCTACCAATCTGCATGGTTTGCTCCTCTATCTCCTTTACCTCTCGAGTGAATAGTTCGCAACTGCGAACATTTCAATTACCTAATTGTGGACACATACCTATTAATCTGCATGGTTTGCTCTTCTATCTCCTTTACCTCTCGAGTGAATGGTTCGCAACTGCGATCCTTTAAATTACCTAATTGTCGACACATACCTACCAATCTGCATGGTTTGCTCTTCTATCCCCTTTACCTCTCGAGTGAATGGTTCGCAACTGCGATCATTGAAATTACCTAATTGTGGTCACATACCTACCAATATGCATGGTTTGCTCTTCTATCTCCCTTACCTCTCGAGTGAATGGTTCGCAACTGCGATCATTTAAATTACCTAATTGTCGACACATACCTACCAATCTGCATGGTTTGCTCATCTATCCCCTTTACCTCTCGAGTGAATGGTTCGCAACTGCGATCATTTAAATTACCTAATTGTCGACACATACCTACTAATATACATGGTTTGCTCTTCTATATCCCTCACCTCTCGAGTGAATGGTTCGCAACTGCGATCATTTAAATTACCAAATTGTCGACACATACCTAACAATCTGCATGGTTTGCTCTTCTATCACCTTTTCCTCTCGCGTGAATTTTTCCCAACTGCGATCATTTAAATTACCTAATTGTCGACACATACGTACCAATCTGCAAGGTTTGCTCTTCTATCTCTTTTACCTCTCGAGTGAATTATTCGCAACTGCGATCATTTAAATAACCTAATTGTCCGCACATATCTACCAATCTGCATGGTTTGCTCTTCTATCTCCTTTACCTCTCGAGTGAATAGTTCGCAACTGCGATCATTTCAAGTACCTAATTGTGGACACCTACCTACCATTCTGCATGGTTTGCTCTTCTATCTCCTTTACCTCTCGAGTGAATGGTTCGTAACTGCGTTCATTTAAATTACTTAATTGTGGACACATACCTACCAATCTGCATGTTTTGCTCTTCTATTTCCTTTACCTCTCGAGTGAATGGTTCGCAACTGCGATTATTTAAATTACCTAATTGTCGACACATACCTACCAATCTGCATGGTTTGCTCTTCTATCTCCTTTACCTCCCGAGTGAATGGTTTGTAACTGCGATCATTTAAATTATCTAATTGTCGACACATACCTACCAACCTGCATGGTTTGCTGTTCTATCTCCTTTACCTCTCGAGTGAAGGGTTCGCAACGGCGATCATTTAAATTACCTAATTGTCGGCACATACCCACCAATCTCCATGGATTGCTCTTCTATCTCCTTTACCTCTCGAGTGAATGGTTCGCAACTGCGATCATTTAAATTACCTAACTGTCGACTCATACCTACCAATCTGCATGATTTGCTCTTCTACCCCATTTACCTCTCGAGTGAATGGTTCGCAACTGCGATTATTTAAATTACCTAATTGTAGACACACACCTACCAATCTGCATGGTTTGCTCTTCTATCTCCTTTACCTCTCGAGTGAATGGTTCGCTACTGCGATCATTTACATTACCTAATTGTCGGTACATACCCACCCATCTGCATGGTTTGCTCTTCTATCTCCTTTACATCTCGAGTGAATGGTTCGCAACTACGATCATTTAAATTACCTAATTGTCGACACATACCTACCAATCTGCATGGTTTGCTCTTCTATCCCCTTTACCTTTCGAGTGAATGGTTCGCAACTGCGATCATTTAAATTACCTAATTGTCGTCACATACCTACCAATATGCATGGTTTGCTCTTCTATCTCCCTTACCTCTCGAGTGAATGGTTCGCAACTGCGATCCTTTAAATTACCTAATTGTCGACACATACCTACCAATCTGCATGGTTTGCTCTTCTATCTCCTTTACCTCTCGAGTGAATGGTTCCCAACTGCGATCATTGAAATTACCTAATTGTCGTCACATACCTACCAATATGCATGGTTTGCTCTTCTATCTCCCTTACCTCTCGAGTGAATGGTTCGCAACTGCGATCATTTAAATTACCTAATTGTCGACACATACCTACCAATCTGCATGGTTTGCTCATCTATCCCCTTTACCTCTCGAGTGAATGGTTCGCAACTGCGATCATTTAAATTACCTAATTGTCGACACATACCTACTAATATACATGGTTTGCTCTTCTATATCCCTCACCTCTCGAGTGAATGATTCGCAACTGCGATCATTTAAATTACCAAATTGTCGACACATACCTAACAATCTGCATGGTTTGCTCTTCTATCACCTTTTCCTCTCGCGTGAATTTTTCCCAACTGCGATTATTTAAATTACCTAATTGTCGACACATACGTACCAATCTTCTATCTCTTTTACCTCTCGAGTGAATTATTCGCAACTGCGATCATTTAAATAACCTAATTGTCCGCACATATCTACCAATCTGCATGGTTTGCTCCTCTATCTCCTTTACCTCTCGAGTGAATAGTTCGCAACTGCGAACATTTCAATTACCTAATTGTGGACACATACCTATTAATCTGCATGGTTTGCTCTTCTATCTCCTTTACCTCTCGAGTGAATGGTTCGCAACTGCGATCCTTTAAATTACCTAATTGTCGACACATACCTACCAATCTGCATGGTTTGCTCTTCTATCCCCTTTACCTCTCGAGTGAATGGTTCGCAACTGCGATCATTGAAATTACCTAATTGTCGTCACATACCTACCAATATGCATGGTTTGCTCTTCTATCTCCCTTACCTCTCGAGTGAATGGTTCGCAACTGCGATCATTTAAATTACCTAATTGTCGACACATACCTACCAATCTGCATGGTTTGCTCATCTATCCCCTTTACCTCTCGAGTGAATGGTTCGCAACTGCGATCATTTTAAATTACCTAATTGTCGACACATACCTACTAATATACATGGTTTGCTCTTCTATATCCCTCACCTCTCGAGTGAATGGTTCGCAACTGAGATCATTTAAATTACCAAATTGTCGACACATACCTAACAATCTGCATGGTTTGCTCTTCTATCACCTTTTCCTCTCGCGTGAATTTTTCCCAACTGCGATCATTTAAATTACCTAATTGTCGACACATACGTACCAATCTGCAAGGTTTGCTCTTCTATCTCTTTTACCTCTCGAGTGAATTATTCGCAACTGCGATCATTTAAATAACCTAATTGTCCGCACATATCTACCAATCTGCATGGTTTGCTCTTCTATCTCCTTTACCTCTCGAGTGAATAGTTCGCAACTGCGATCATTTCAAGTACCTAATTGTGGACACCTACCTACCAATCTGCATGGTTTGCTCTTCTATCTCCTTTACCTCTCGAGTGAATGGTTCGTAACTGCGTTCATTTAAATTACTGAATTGTGGACACATACCTACCAATCTGCATGTTTTGCTCTTCTATTTCCTTTACCTCTCGAGTGAATGGTTCGCAACTGCGATTATTTAAATTACCTAATTGTCGACACATACCTACCAATCTGCATGGTTTGCTCTTCTATCTCCTTTACCTCCCGAGTGAATGGTTTGTAACTGCGATCATTTAAATTATCTAATTGTCGACACATACCTACCAACCTGCATGGTTTGCTGTTCTATCTCCTTTACCTCTCGAGTGAAGGGTTCGCAACGGCGATCATTTAAATTACCTAATTGTCGGCACATACCCACCAATCTCCATGGATTGCTCTTCTATCTCCTTTACCTCTCGAGTGAATGGTTCGCAACTGCGATCATTTAAATTACCTAACTGTCGACTCATACCTACCAATCTGCATGATTTGCTCTTCTACCCCATTTACCTCTCGAGTGAATGGTTCGAAACTGCGATTATTTAAATTACCTAATTGTAGACACACACCTACCAATCTGCATGGTTTGCTCTTCTATCTCCTTTACCTCTCGAGTGAATGGTTCGCTACTGCGATCATTTACATTACCTAATTGTCGGTACATACCCACCCATCTGCATGGTTTGCTCTTCTATCTCCTTTACATCTCGAGTGAATGGTTCGCAACTACGATCATTTAAATTACCTAATTGTCGACACATACCTACCAATCTGCATGGTTTGCTCTTCTATCCCCTTTACCTTTCGAGTGAATGGTTCGCAACTGCGATCATTTAAATTACCTAATTGTCGTCACATACCTACCAATATGCATGGTTTGCTCTTCTATCTCCCTTACCTCTCGAGTGAATGGTTCGCAACTGCGATCCTTTAAATTACCTAATTGTCGACACATACCTACCAATCTGCATGGTTTGCTCTTCTATCTCCTTTACCTCTCGAGTGAATGGTTCCCAACTGCGATCATTGAAATTACCTAATTGTCGTCACATACCTACCAATATGCATGGTTTGCTCTTCTATCTCCCTTACCTCTCGAGTGAATGGTTCGCAACTGCGATCATTTAAATTACCTAATTGTCGACACATACCTACCAATCTGCATGGTTTGCTCATCTATCCCCTTTACCTCTCGAGTGAATGGTTCGCAACTGCGATCATTTAAATTACCTAATTGTCGACACATACCTACTAATATACATGGTTTGCTCTTCTATATCCCTCACCTCTCGAGTGAATGATTCGCAACTGCGATCATTTAAATTACCAAATTGTCGACACATACCTAACAATCTGCATGGTTTGCTCTTCTATCACCTTTTCCTCTCGCGTGAATTTTTCCCAACTGCGATTATTTAAATTACCTAATTGTCGACACATACGTACCAATCTTCTATCTCTTTTACCTCTCGAGTGAATTATTCGCAACTGCGATCATTTAAATAACCTAATTGTCCGCACATATCTACCAATCTGCATGGTTTGCTCCTCTATCTCCTTTACCTCTCGAGTGAATAGTTCGCAACTGCGAACATTTCAATTACCTAATTGTGGACACATACCTATTAATCTGCATGGTTTGCTCTTCTATCTCCTTTACCTCTCGAGTGAATGGTTCGCAACTGCGATCCTTTAAATTACCTAATTGTCGACACATACCTACCAATCTGCATGGTTTGCTCTTCTATCCCCTTTACCTCTCGAGTGAATGGTTCGCAACTGCGATCATTGAAATTACCTAATTGTCGTCACATACCTACCAATATGCATGGTTTGCTCTTCTATCTCCCTTACCTCTCGAGTGAATGGTTCGCAACTGCGATCATTTAAATTACCTAATTGTCGACACATACCTACCAATCTGCATGGTTTGCTCATCTATCCCCTTTACCTCTCGAGTGAATGGTTCGCAACTGCGATCATTTAAATTACCTAATTGTCGACACATACCTACTAATATACATGGTTTGCTCTTCTATATCCCTCACCTCTCGAGTGAATGGTTCGCAACTGCGATCATTTAAATTACCAAATTGTCGACACATACCTAACAATCTGCATGGTTTGCTCTTCTATCACCTTTTCCTCTCGCGTGAATTTTTCCCAACTGCGATCATTTAACATACCTAATTGTCGACACATACGTACCAATCTGCAAGGTTTGCTCTTCTATCTCTTTTACCTTTCGAGTGAATTATTCGCAACTGCGATCATTTAAATAACCTAATTGTCCGCACATATCTACCAATCTGCATGGTTTGCTCTTCTATCTCCTTTACCTCTCGAGTGAATAGTTCGCAACTGCGATCATTTCAAGTACCTAATTGTGGACACCTACCTACCAATCTGCATGGTTTGCTCTTCTATCTCCTTTACCTCTCGAGTGAATGGTTCGTAACTGCGTTCATTTAAATTACTTAATTGTGGACACATACCTACCAATCTGCATGTTTTGCTCTTCTATTTCCTTTACCTCTCGAGTGAATGGTTCGCAACTGCGATTATTTAAATTACCTAATTGTCGACACATACCTACCAATCTGCATGGTTTGCTCTTCTATCTCCTTTACCTCCCCGAGTGAATGGTTTGTAACTGCGATCATTTAAATTATCTAATTGTCGACACATACCTACCAACCTGCATGGTTTGCTGTTCTATCTCCTTTACCTCTCGAGTGAAGGGTTCGCAACGGCGATCATTTAAATTACCTAATTGTCGGCACATACCCACCAATCTCCATGGATTGCTCTTCTATCTCCTTTACCTCTCGAGTGAATGGTTCGCAACTGCGATCATTTAAATTACCTAACTGTCGACTCATACCTACCAATCTGCATGATTTGCTCTTCTACCCCATTTACCTCTCGAGTGAATGGTTCGCAACTGCGATTATTTAAATTACCTAATTGTAGACACACACCTACCAATCTGCATGGTTTGCTCTTCTATCTCCTTTACCTCTCGAGTGAATGGTTCGCTACTGCGATCATTTACATTACCTAATTGTCGGTACATACCCACCCATCTGCATGGTTTGCTCTTCTATCTCCTTTACATCTCGAGTGAATGGTTCGCAACTACGATCATTTAAATTACCTAATTGTCGACACATACCTACCAATCTGCATGGTTTGCTCTTCTATCCCCTTTACCTTTCGAGTGAATGGTTCGCAACTGCGATCATTTAAATTACCTAATTGTCGTCACATACCTACCAATATGCATGGTTTGCTCTTCTATCTCCCTTACCTCTCGAGTGAATGGTTCGCAACTGCGATCATTTAAATTACCTAATTGTCGACACATACCTACCAATCTGCATGGTTTGCTCATCTATCCCCTTTACCACTCGAGTGAATGGTTCGCAACTGCGATCATTTAAATTACCTAATTGTCGACACATACCTACTAATATGCATGGTTTGCTCTTCTATCTCCCTTACCTCTCGAGTGAATGGTTCGAAACTGCGATCATTTAAATTACCAAATTGTCGACACATACCTACCAATATGCATGGTTTGCTCTTCTATCTCCTTTACCTCTCTAGTGAATGGTTCGCAATTGCGATCATTTAAATAACCTAATTGTCGACACATATCTATCAATCTGCATGGTTTGCTCTTCTATCTCCTTTACCTCTCTAGTGAATGGTTCGCTACTGCGATCATTTAAATTACCTAATTGTCGACACATACCTACCAATCTGCATGGTTTCCTCTTCTATCCTATTTACCTCTCGAGTGAATGGTTCGCAACTGCGATCATTTAAATTACCTAATTTTCGACAAATACCTACCAAACTGCATGGTTTGCTCTTCTATCTCCTTTACCTCTCGAGTGAATGGTTCGCAACTGCGATGATTTAAATTACCTAATTGTCGACACATACCTACCAATCTGCATGGTTTGCTCTTCTATCTCCTTTACCTCTCGAGTGAAAGGTTTGTAACTGCGATCATTTAAATTACTTAATTGTGGACACATACCTACCAATCGGCATTGTTTGCTCTTCTATCTCCTTTACCTCTCGAGTGAATGGTTCGCAACTGCAATCATTTAAATTACCTAATTGTCGTCACATACCTACCAATATGCATGGTTTGCTCTTCTATTTCCCTTACCTCTCGAGTGAATGGTTCGCAACTGCGATCATTTAAATTACCTAATTGTCGACACGTACCTACCAATCTGCATGATTTGCTCTTCTACCCCATTTATCTCTCGAGTGAATGGTTCGCAACTGCGATCATTTAAATTACCTAATTGTCGATACATACCTACCAATCTGCATGGTTTGCTCTTCTATCTCCTTTACCTCTCGAGTGAATTTTTCCCAACTACGATCATTTAAAAACCCTAATTGTCGACACATGCCTATTAATCTGCATGGTTTGCTCTTCTATCTCCTTTACCTCTCGAGTGAATGGTTCGCAACTGCGATCCTTTAAATTACCTAATTGTCGACACATACCTACCAATCTTAATGGTTTGCTCTTCTATCTCCTTTACCTCTCGAGTGAATAGTTCGCAACTGCGATCATTTAAATTACCTAATTGTCGACACATACGTACCAATCTCCATGGTTTGCTCTTCTATCTCCTTTACCTCTCTAGTGAATGGTTCGTAACTGCGATCATTTAAATTACTTTATTGTTGATATATACCTACCAATCTGTATGGTTTGCTCTTCTATCTCCTTTACATCTCGAGTGAATGGTTCGCAACTGCGATCATTTAAATTACCTAATTTTCGACACATACCTACCAATATGCATGGTTTGCTCTTCTATTTCCCTTACCTCTCGAGTGAATGGTTCGCAACTGCGATCATTTAAATTACTTAATTGTCGACACATGCGTACCAATCTGCATGGTTTGCTCATTTATCCCCTTTACCTCTCTAGTGAATGGTTCGCAACTGCGATCATTTAAATTACCTAATTGTCGACACATACCTACCAATCTTCATGATTTGCTCTTCTACCCCATTTACCTCTCGAATGAATTTTTCGCAACTGCGATCATTTAAATTACCTAATTGTCGACACATACCTACCAATCTGCATGGTTTGCACTTCTATCTCCTTTACCTCTCGAGTGAATTTTTCCCAACTACGATCATTTAAAAAACCTAATTGTCGTCACATACCTACCAATCTGCATGGTTTGCTCTTCTATCTCCTTTACCTCTCGAGTGAATGGTTCGCAACTGCGATCATTTAAATTACCTAATTGTCGACACATACGTACCAATCTGCATGGTTTGCTCTTCTATCTCCTTTACCTCTTGAGTGAATGGTTCGCAACTGCGATCATTTAAATTACCTAATTGTCGACACATACCTGCCAATCTGCATGGTTTGCTCTTCTATCTCCTCTACCTCTCGAGTGAATGGTTCGTAACTGCGATCATTTCAATTACCTAATTGTGGACACATACCTACCAATCTGCATGCCTACAATCTCTTCTATCCCGTATACCTCTCGACTGAATGTTTCGCAACTGCGATCATTTAAATTACCTAATTTTCGACACATACCCACCAACCTGTATGGTTCCCTCAGAAATCCTTCCTGGAATGGCATTTTCTATGTCGAGCTGTGTATTCAGTGAGCCTAAAAAAATTGCATGTACTTTTTACAGGCTCGATGTATTTAACAATTTTGAAGTATGTTGTACCAAAATATTGTGTCGCAACACCTTCAGCCCCTTTTGGGTCTAAGGAACATCTTTGTGTATGGTACATGAATCACACTAAAACAGTGCAATTGATGCAAATTTGCAGCCATCAGGCCCCATAGCGTAACAAATTGCGTCATGCTTTTTTGCTTCTTGAACCACACAGGGGTGTTTACGTTTTTCCTAAAAGGTCGGTGCAGCTGCTGTAGCACCACTTTTTGTTGCAATATGTCACAGCATTCTTCACAATGTTGTGTGCTCTCAAATTGAATTTACGTCAAATGAAAACGTAATGAGAAACGGGAACTGTGCAATAACGGATATAAGGGAGACCGACTGAGTAGATTTCCCCCCGCCCTCACCCAATAGACTTTTCCTTTTAAAATAGACGATATATCGTAAGTAAATAACGTACTTAGGTTTGTAAAATTACGATAATAAACAACAGATTTTTGTAAATATCTAGGTAACGATTAAAATTTGCTTTGAATTTGAATATTAAATGTTCTGTTCGAGATTCAGAGAGAGACAGAGAGCACAGGAAGAATAAAAAAGACTAGATTTACAGAAACGGAGGTAACTGAGAGCTGAAGGGAAAGGAGATTTTGATTGATCACGAAAAATAATGGGTGTGCTAATATCCACAAAATTACGAGAGAAAATCGCAGTGAGGAAGTAAATGGAGCTGGAATGACTTGCCGAAGTGAAGTAAATTCAAGTTCCTTCCGAAAGAATTTTGAATCAGCCATTGAGAAAGAATAAACAATAAACGAATATTTTGAAGAGAAATTACCTGTTGTGATACTTGGGAATGATTCCATAATTTAAGCTGGAATTTTTTCCATTAAATTCATCCGCCCAAATAGAAGGGCTCAAATTTATTTTGAAAGATTTTATCCCAACTTGATATTTAAAACTCACGGAGTTCGTTTCTTTTCAAATCAGGCAGTAAAATTCTGCTGACTTTTCAGTTGTTTTTCGCATTGTATGAATTAAGAATTTAGCGCAATTTTTTAATAAAAAATTATTTAAAAGCCGTGTAATACCAGGAAAGAAGATCTCTGCCATGTGTGTGTGTGTGTGTGTGTGTGACCCTTCCACAAAGTCCATCTGTGAACCTTTTTTTTTTAGACAAGAACGACCGTTCCCAGCTGAGAGGAGCTTCTGAATCCGCCCCTGGAACTCAGAAGTGCTCGAACGAATCCATCACCGATTTACACTGGTTTCCATAAATTAAGCAACAAATGGAAAAATCGTGATAACTCAAAATGTTTTCAACCGGTTCGTATGAAATTTGGTGGCAAGCTTTATCAAACCAAATGCAACAAAAAAAAACGTAAGAACATGTGATTCAAAGCATTTACATTTTGTATAAGTGATGCCAAATATGAAAATACAGAAATATAGTTATCAAGATGAAATAGGAAAAGGTACTTCAATACGGAGTGTGGTTGACCCGAACAGCAATAAAGGCCCGATAGCGATGTCCCATGCTGTTATTATGGTGTCAAGCAGTTTCGTGGGTAGGTGCATCCACTGCTCGAGCAAAGCAGTGCGGTGCCCCTGCAGGGTTCGGGTAGTGAGCTGGAGGCCAGCAACACCCCTCCGGAGAGCATCTTAGACATTCTCAATGGGTTTCAGATCGGGAGAGCGTGCTGTCCACTCAATACGGACTCATGTTCCAGGGACTGGAGCACGAGGCGCACTGTGGGAGGGCGGACGTTATCCGCTAGCAGTAAAAATGTATCGCCAATTGTGGCCGCATACGAACGAAAAATAGGGTCCTGGATGTCATCTCTGTACCTCTGAGCATTGAGGTTTCCATGTGGCAACACATAGAGGTCGGTACGGCAGTCTAACAATATGCCTTCCCACTCCACCATAGGTATCCCTTTCTAGGATATTAGAGGGAAGATAGCGAGTACCAGCCTCTCTCCAGAGGTAAACTATAGGTGTCCCTTTCCTGGATATTAGAGGGAAGATAGCGAGTACCAGCCTCTCTCCAGATGTAAACTAAAGATGTCCCTTTCCTGGATATTAGAGGGAAGATAGCGAGTACCAGCCTCTCTCCAGATGTAAACTAAAGATGTCCCTTTCTTGGATATTTGAGGGAAGATAGCGAGTACCGGCCTCTCTCCAGATGTAAACTATAGGTGTAAATTTTCTGGATATTAGAGGGAAGATAGCGAGTACCGACCTCTCTCCAGATGTAAACTAAAGATATCCCTTTCCTGGATATTAGAGGGAAGATAGCGAGTACCGGCCTCTCTCCAGATGTAAACTATAGGTGTCCCTTTCCTGGATATTAGAGGGAAGATAGCGAGTACCGGCCTCTCTCCAGATGAAAACTAAAGATATCCCTTTCCTGGATATTAGAGGGAAGATAGCGAGTACCGGCCTCTCTCCAAATGTAAACTATAGGTGTCCCTTTCCCGGATATTAGAGGGAAGATAGCGAGTATCGGCCTCTCTTCAGATGTAAACTATAGGTGTCCCTTTTCTGGATATTAGAGGGAAGACAGCGAGTACCGGCTTCTCTCCAGATGTAAACAAAGCAAAAACCACTCGGTAAACAGCATCGCGACTCATCAGTGAACAGAACGGATTTCCACTGATTTTGAGTCTAGCTCACATGCATTCGTGCCTAATTGAAACGTTCCCTCCAGTGGCGGGGTGAGGGGCTTGCATAATACCAGTCGCCGAGCATATAGCCCTCCTGCATATAACCTTCTGCGTACCGTCGAAACTGATACCGTCCGTCCGGTGGCTGCCGCAAGTACAGATCTTAGATGAGTCGCTGTAGCCGTCCTGTTCCGCCGAACCGAAGGCCGCAAATACCGGTCATCCGTGGAGGTTGTCGCCCTTGGCCTACCTTCGCTGTACCTTCGGGAAGCTACACCCTTGGCTTTGAACTGTTGCCACATAATGCTTACCACTGAAAGATCGACGTTGAGCTTCCTTGCAAGGTCAGCCTGCCGTTGCCGGGCTTTGAATCGTCCTATCGCTCTGGAGCGTAACTCCGCTGGTGAATGACGTCTCGAAGCCATGTTAATAAAATCGGTATCTCGAAATCTTGTCATTCATCTCCGCACATGAATTGACGACTCGTTCCCAAACAGTTGGTTTTAAGCTCTTGCGCATTGGCATAAAGCGCTGCCAGCGCTACTCATTTTTCTTCCGTACATTGATGTTGTATGCGTTCGTCAGTAACATATGCAAATTTTGTGCAATTTGAATCGCCCAATTATCGCAATTTTTCGGTAAATTTGTGGACACCAGTGTATTAATAACATAGAAAGAGCATTGAAGTGTTTTACATGTAGGAAATAAATGCACGTATGAGATGTCGCCATTTATCTCTTAAATGATGACAAAACTATGAACTTTCAAACGTTTCGAATCTTGCGCTAGCATACACTGTAAAAACATTTCTAAAATTCACGAGCCACTTTCCGTGATTTTACTTCTGTGATCCCTTTCGTGAATTAACGAAGCATATTTCTGATACAACCTTTTCCATGAAATGACGGAAAGAAACCTGAATTTCACGGATTTTTCGTACGCCAGGAAGATTATGAATTTTCATAAATCTTTCCGCAATTCCTTTCTTTATTAACGGAAAAACTCTGTTCTCGCTTTTTCCGCATCCATATGACAAAACATTCTGGTAATAGGAGCGATTTAATTAACTGGTAAATCTCAATCGTCTGTCGAAGGATCTGATTTTCAAGTTCTCAATACTCTGCCGAAGGATCTGATTTTTAAGATAACAATCCTCTGTCGAAGGATCTGATTTTCAAGATCCCAATCCTCTGCCAAAGGATCTGATTTCCAAGATCCCAATCCTCTACCGAAGGATCTGATTTTCAAGATCCCAATCCCCTGTCGAAGGATCTGATTTTCAAGTTCTCAATGCTCTGCCGAAGGATATGATTTTCAAAATAACAATCCTCTGTCGAAGGATCTGATTTTCAAGATCCCAATCCTCTGCCAAAGGATCTGATTTTCAATATCCCAATCCTCTGATGAAGGATCTGATTTTCAAGAACCCAATCCTCTGTCGAAGGAACTGATTTTCAAGATCTCAATCCTCTGCGGAAGGATCTGATTTTCAAGATCCCAACCTCTGCCGAAGGATCTGATTTTCGAGATCCCAATCAGCTGTCGAAGGATCTGATTTTCAAGTTCTCAATGCTCTGCCGAAGGATCTGATTTTCAAGATCTCAATCTTCTATCGAAAAATCTGATTTTCAAGATCCCAATCCTCCGTCCAAGGATCTGACTTTCAAGATCTCGATCCTCTGCCGAAGGATCTGATTTTCATGATCCCATTCCTTTGTCAAAGGATGTGATTTTCAAGTTACCAATCCTCTGTCGAAAGATCTGATTTTCAAGATCCCAATCCTATGCCGAAAGATCTGATTTTCAAGATCTCAATCCTCTGTCGAAGGATCTGAATTACAAGTTCTCAATCCTCTGTCGAAGGATCTGAATTTAAAATTCGCAATCCTCTGTCGAAGGACCTGATTTTCAAGATCTCAATCACCTGCCTAAGGATCTGATTTTCAAGATCTCAATCCCCTGTCGAAGGATCTGAATTACAAGATCCATATCCTCTTCCGAAGGATCTGATTTTCAAGATCTCAATCCTCTGTCGATAGATCTGATTTTCAAGTTCTCAATCCTCTGTCGAAGGATCTGATTTTCAAGATCTCAATCCTCTGTCGAAGGATCTGATTTCTAAGATCCAGTCCTCTGTCGAAGGATCTGATTTTCAAGATCTAAATCCTCTGCCGAAGGATCTGATTTTCTAGATTCAATCCTGTGTCGAAGGATCTGATTTTCAAGATTCAATCCTGTGTCGAAGGATCAGAATTTCAAGTTCTCAATCCTCTGTCGAAGGATCTGAAATTTCAAGTTCTCAATCCTGTGTCGAAGGATCTGATTTTCAAGATCTTAATCCCCTGTCGAAGGATCTGATTTTCAAAATCCCAATCCTCTGTCGAAGGATCTGAATTTCAAGTTCTTAATCGTCTGTCGAAGGATCTGAATTTCAAGTTCTCAATCCTCTGTCGAAGGATCTGAATTTCAAGTTCTTAATCCTCTGTCGAAGGATATGATTTTCAAGTTCTCAATCCTCTGTCGAAGGATTTGATTTTCGAGATCTCAATCCTCTGTCAAAGGATCTGATTTCTAAGATCCAATCCTCTGTCGAAGGATCTGATTTTCAAGATCTCAATCCTCCGCCGAAGGATCTTATTTTCAAGATCTAAATCCTCTGCCGAAGGATCTGATTTTCAAGATTCAATCCTGTGTAGAAGGATCTGATTTTCAAGATCTCAATCCTCTGTCAAAGGATCTGATTTTCAAGATTCAATCCTATGTCGAAAGATCTGATTTTCAAGATCTCAATCCTCTGTCGAAGGATCTGAATTTCAAGTTCTCAGTCTTCTGTCGAAGGATCTGATTTTCAAGATCTTTATCCCCTGCCGAAGGATCTGATTTTCAAGATCCCAATCTTATGCCGAAGGATCTGATTTTCAAGATCTCAATCCTTGTCGAAGGATTTGATTTTCAAGTTCTCAATCCTCTGTCGAAGGATCTGAATTTCAAGTTCTCAATCCTCTGTCGAAGGATCTGAATTTAAAGTTCTCAATCCTCTGTCGAAGGATCTGATTTTCAAGTTCTCAATCCTTTGTCTAAGGATCTGATTTTCAAGATATCAATCCTCTGTCGAAGGATCTGATTTTTAAGATCCAATCCTCTGTCGAAGGATCTGATTTTCAGGTTCTCAATACTCTGTCGAAGGATCTGATTTTCAAGATCTCAATCCTCTGTCGAAAGATCTGATTTTCAAGATCCAATCAGGTGTCGAAGGATCTGATTTTCATGATCCCAATCCTCTGCCGAAGGATCTGATTTTCAAGATCTCAATCCTCTGTCGAAGGATCTGATTTTCAAGATCTCAATCCTCTGCCGAAGGATCTTACTTTCAAGATCTAAATCCTCTTCCGAAGGATCTGATTTTTAAGATTCAATCCTGTGTCGAAAGATCTAATTTTCAAGATCTCAATCCTCTGTCAAAGGATCTGATTTTCAAGATTCAATCCTGTGTGGAAAGATCTGATTTTCAAGATCCCAATCCTCTGCCGAAGGATCTGATTTTCAAGATCTCAGTCATCTGTCGAAGGATTTGAATTTCAAGTTCTTAATCCTCTGTCGAAGGATCTGATTTTCAAGATCTCAATCCTCTGTCGAAGGATCTGAATTTCAAGTTCTTAATCCTCTGTCGAAGGATCCGATTTTCAAGTTCTCAATCCTCTGTCGAAGGACCTGATTTTCAAGATCTCAATCCTCTGTCGAAGGATCTGATTTCTAAGATCCAATCCTCTGTCGAAGGATCTGATTTTCAAGATCTCAATCCTCTGCCGAAGGATCTGATTTTCAAGATTCAATCCTGTGTCGAAGGATCTGATTTTCAAGATCTCAATCCTCTGTCGAAGGGTCAGAATTTCAAGTTCTCAATCCTCTGTCGAAGGATCTGAATTTCAAGTTCTCAATCCTCTGTCAAAGGATCTGATTTTCAAGATCTTAATCCCCAGTCGAAGGATCTGATTTTCAAGATCCCAGTCCTATGCCGAAGGATCTGATTTTCAAGATCTCAATCCTCTGTCGAAGGATCTGAATTTCAAGTTCTTAATCGTCTGTCGAAGGATCTGAATTTCAAGTTCTCAATCCTCTGTCGAAGGATCTAATTTTCAAGATCCCAATACTCTGTCGAAGGATCTGAATTTCAAGTTCTCCGTCCTCTGTCGAAGGATTTGAATTTCAAGTTCTCAATCCTCTGTCGAAGGATCTGATTTTCAAGATCTCAATCCCCTCTCGAAGGATCTGATTTTCAAGATCCCAATCCTCTGCCGAAGGATCTGATTTTCAAGATCTCAATCCTCTGTCGAAGGATCTGATTTTCAAGTTCTCATTCCTGTGTCTTAGGATCTGATATTCAAGATCCCAATCCTCTGCCGAAGGATCTGATTTTTAAGATCTCAATCCTCTGCCGAAGGATCTGAATTTCAAGTTCTTAATCCTCTGTCGAAGGATCTGATTTTCAAGTTCTCAATCCTCTGTCGAAGGATCTGATTTTCAAGATCCCAATCCTCTGTCAATGGATCTGATTTTTAAGATCCAATCCTCTGTCGAAGGAACTGATTTTCAAGATTTCAATCCTCTGCCGAAGGATCTGATTTTTAAGTTCTTAATCCTGTGTCGAATAATCTGAATTTCAAGTTTTCAATCCTCTGTCGAAGGATCTGAATTTCAAGTTCTCAATCCTCTGTCGAATGATCTGATTTTAAACTTCTGTAGCAAGATCGCATATTCTGGATAGCATATCGCATGAAATTTTGGTTATTGTGGCCCCGGATATTCCTTTCCCTCTCACACATTTTGTGTTCCAGCTATTGTATATTGTGTTACCGTAAAAACCCGGGTACTTTAACTATACATAATTGTATGATGTCTATATATCAGCTTGTGGACCCCTTAAGACAAAAGCTGTTAGGGCTATTGATAATAAATTTTATATTTAGGAGTTTTGTGAAATAATATTATAAAACAGTACATTTCACCATTTTTTTTTAAGATAACAGGAAGCCATTGTCAGTTTAATAAGATCTCGAGTTCCAAAGCTTTCTGTTGCCAAGGTTGTGTGAAATGTGAAATGAGGTAAGTGTCTGTCATTTGTACCCTCCAAATCGGCTATTATTTTAATATATATGTATATAAGTTATGGCCAAACCCCTCCAAAATGATTCCACAACTTAAATCTTGGCCCTCAGTCTCCGGAAGCTCGAATGTACCTGGTTAAGGTTGCAGCCAGTGCGACATAAAGACAGAGGGTGCTAAAAATCACCGGAGGACCGGACAAGGCTGCCATTTAATGCTAACCTTGGCTACTTACAGTGGAAGCTCCCTATCTTCTGATTCAAGGCTTCTTGAACTGGAAGGGCAACTACAAAGAATCAAGTGGGACATCGTCGGGCTAAGTGAAGTAAGGAGTAAAGGAGTAGATCTCATTGAACTGAAAAGTGGAGATCTCTTCTGCTATCGTGGGACAGATACTGGCAGAACTAGTGGTGTTTGATTTATAATAAATAAGAAACTGAAGGATAAAGTTGTAGAAGTTGAAAGTTCCTCTGACAGAGCTGCACGACTCGTTATCCAACTCACGAGAAGATACCAGGCTCAGATTATTCAAACTTATGCACCCAACACAAGTCATCCTGAAGAAGAAATTAAAGAATTGTATAAGGAAATTCGTCATCTAAATAATAAGGGCTGTGACGTACCTGCCAGCAGGACGCACACGACATAAAGGCAGATAGGAATCAGAACAAATGTCTGCGTAGCTCAGTTGGTAGAGCGACTTGTTCCGGAATAAGCGGCCTCGGGTTCGAATCCCGGCGTAGACCAAAAATGACGGAGAAATTCACTTCGTTATAAGGGCGCCCGAAATATCCGGATGACCCGACCGTTCAAAATCTCGCAATGGTGTGATGTTATTTCCACACCGCGAGATAGGAAAAATCAGAGAATCCCATCTCCAGCGCTTCGAAAAATAAAAATGTGTGATGTTGCATTCCACACAGCAGATTGACTGGGAGTTCTCAAATGCACGTTCTACAGTGGATGGCTGCCTGCAACGATTCATGGTCACGGCTGACCCGTGGGCCATGCCCCCGGCCCTCTTTCGGGGGGGGGGGGGAGATGTGACGTACCTGCCAGCAGGACGCACACGACATAAAGGCAGATAGGAATCAGAACAAATGTCTGCGTAGCTCAGTTGGTAGAGCGACTTCTTCAGGAATAAGCGGCCTCGGGTCCGAATCCCGGCGTAGACCAAAAGTGACGGAGAAATTCACTTCGTTATAGGGCAAGCAGCACTTGAAGAAAATTGTGAGAGATTTCAATGCCAAAATAGGACAACGGCAACAGAATGAAACTTCAGTAGGTAAATTCAGTCACGGCAACAGAAACCAGCGTTGAAATACACTCGTAGAGTTTGCAGAGGCAGAAGGAGTTTTCATCATAAACTCATTTTTCGAGAAAACGCAGCAAAAGAATATGGACATGAAGACGTCAGAATGGACAAACATGTAAAATTGATTTTATTACGTGTAGCAAGAAATTTGTCATGGATTACTGCAGTGCGCTGAACAAGTTCAACACAGGGAGTGACCATAGAATGGTAAGATGTAAGATGCACCTCAATGCTAAACTAGAGCGTAGCAAGCTCGTAAAGCAAAGTGTATTGACATGACGAACTTTAAAAAGCATCATAATACCTTCAAATTGGAACTGAAGAACAGATTCTCTACTCTAGAAGGTCCAATGTCGGAAGAAGTGAACATCTGTGAAGTAAACAGAAAAGTAACCAAAGCTCTTATGGAAATAGCAACAAAATTAGCTGGTACTAAGAACAAGTTGCATGTGAACAAATTATCAGGAAAACCCAAAATGTTGATGCAAAAAAGAAGAGAAATGAGGACAACTAAAGAAGATGGGACTTCCAAAGTAGAATATACAGAGATATGCAAGACAGTATGAAAATGTATCACTGAAGACGTAAGGAAAGTCAACTGCGAACTAGTGAGGAAAGTAACTGAAAACAACTAAAGCCTAAAGAGAGCAAAGGGACATCTCAGTAAGGGTGGAAAATAGATTGTGCCACTGAGAAAAGAAGATGGTTCTTAAACAACAAATAGAGGCGAAATTTTGACAAGAGTGAAAGATTTCTACTCCACATTATATGAAAGGGATGATACATGTACTCCAGACATCATAAAAGGTACCAGTACCAGAGTTCTTCCAGTCCTCAAAGCAGAAGTTGCAAATGCCATCAAGAACATGAAGTGAGGAAAAGCTGCAGGAGAAGATGGAATTACTGTAGACATCATAGAAGAAACAAGTGGTCAAATTGAAACAGTACTTGCCCAAGTTTTCACTCGATGCCTTAATGAAGGAAAGATTCCCTAGGATTGGAACAATGCCACAATGATCCTACTACATAAAAAAAGTGCCGTTGAGGATCTAGGGAACTACAGACCTATCAGCCTCCTATCAGTGGTTTATAAAATCTTCACTAAGTTCTTTTACACCGCTTGAAGGTAACACTGGACATGGCTCAATTGAGAGAACAAGCTGGATTCAGGAGTGGCTACAGCACAATAGATCATATTCACGTACTGAGAGAACTAATTGAAAGAGCGAGGGAATATGAATTTCCATTATGCATGACTTTTATCGACTATAAAAAGGCCTTTGATTCAGTGAAACAATCAGCAGTTACAATGGCTTTGAAATCTTGCGGTATTAAAGATGTCTACGCTAATATTATTAATAACATCTGTGAAAATGCAAGTGAAAAGATTCGGCTGTTTGAGAATACAGCACACATAAATGTTGGAAAAGGAGTGAGACAAGTTGACACCATATCTCCGAAGCTCTTTAATGCCACATTCGAGGGTGTCTTTCAGTCGCTGAGCTGGGAAAACAAGGGGATAAAGATTAATGGTTATTATCTAACCCACCTTTGTTTTGCTGATGACGTAGTCATTTTTGCAACTACCCCATCAGGGCTGCGGAGTATGATCCAGGAACTTGCTGACAAGAGTAAAGAAGTGGGATTAAAAATGAACTTTCAGAAGGCAAAAGTGATTACAAGAATTGAAGATTTATCTATTGATGGAGAACAGCTGGAGATAATAGACACGTACGTTTATCTTGGACAGCAGATATCAAGTGAGGGTCACATTGATGAAGAAATTAATCGGCGTACAAAACTTGCCTGGAGAGCTTTTGGAAGAAACAGCATAATTTTCAAGAGCAATATGCCATAATGTCTTAAAAGAAAAGTGTTTGATCAATGTATCCTTCCAGTGCTTACGTATGGTGCAGAGACGTGGACCTTAACTGAAAGAGACTTACAAAGGCTGCAGACAACTTCAAAGTAGCATGCAGAGGTGCATGCTTGGTGTAACCAGGCGAGATAAGAAGAGGAACTCGTGGATCCGAAAAATGACAAGAGTGGAAAACATCATGATCAGAGTTAATTCCCTGAAATGACAAAGGGTTGGACAAACTGCCAGAAGGACAGCCCATCGATAGACAGCCGGAATTTTAGATTGGATTCCAAGGGACAGGAAAATTAACTGCGCATAAAAGCATACAATAAGACTGGTATTTTTGTACATAATGGAAAAATGTCTCCAGCTTTAATTCGAATATGCATCCTTGTTTGTGACAATGGTGCGTGCCGGTATACATACCTTTGACAGCGCTTTCGCTTTACGACAAATACAAGAATAATTTTTATTTTTAAAATTCTACTGTTGAAACTGAATACTCGAGTTGGCAATTTAACAATAGCTAACAACTGAACAAATACATTTTATTCTTGGTCATTGCTTACAATGCATGAAGAATGAACAACGTTCTGCCGCGAAATGTACTACATCAATGTCGTGTGCGGGCAGGTGTAAGTAATATTTCCTCCAGGACATTAAAGCTTTCCTCTAAAATACTCTAGGTCATATATAAATTCCATTGCGAGACCATGAAGACATAGAATCAAGCGATTTTCATGTTCCGGGACTCGGTGAATCCATGCGGTCAAAAAAGATGCGATCAATGATATTAGTCTTTGTGTGCGGCCTCACAATTTGTATTACCGCATTCACTGCGACTGAAGCCAAACTGAATCCCTTTGTGGAGGGTGTTTACAAATGTGTATATAATATGGCGTGTAAATGTGGTATGTATATTTTACTGTTTTACAGAAATCATTGAAATTCAGTTAAATTTGTATGTATCGTCCTCACTTTGTACGACAGATCGTCTACAATAGTAGCCTTAATTAAACAATGTCCCACGGAAGCTCTTTTAGTGGCCCATGAGACTTTTTCTACATCAGAAATTCTAAAATTTAAAAATTTATATATATATATATATATCATCATTATCGTTGTCAACCATTATCAATCCACTGCTGGACGAAGGTCTCCCCAAGTTTCCTCCACAACGGTCTGTCTTGTGCCAGTCTCCTCCATGTCACTCCCGCATATTTTCGAATTTCATCCACCCATCTCCCATGTGGTCTTCTTCTAGGTCTTTTCCTGTCCCTTGGAATCCAATCTAAAATTTCGGCTGTCCATCGATGGTCTGTCCTTCTGGCAGTATGTCCAGCCCGTTGCCATTTCAGGGATTTAACTCTGATCATGATGTCTTCCACTCTCGTCATTTTTCGGATCCACGAGTTCCTCTTCTTATCTCTCCTGGTTATACCAAGCATGCACCTCTCCATGCTACTTTGAGTTGTCTGCAGCCTTTGTATGTCTCTTTTAGTTAAGGTCCACGTCTCTGCACCATACGTAAGCACTGGAAGGATGCATTGATCAAACACTTTTCTTTTAAGACATAATGGCATACTCCTCTTGAACATTATGCTGTTTCTTCCAAAAGCTCTCCAGGAAAGTTTAGTACGCCGATTAATTTCTTCATCAATGTGACATTCACTTGATATCTGCTGTCCAACATAAACATACGTATATGTTATCTCCAGTTTTTCTCCATCAATCGATAAATCTTCATTTCTTGTAAAAGCATTGAACATCACTTTTGTCTTCTGAAAGTTCATTTTTAATCCCACTTCTTTACTCTTGTCTGCAAGTTTCTGGATCATACTCTGCAGCTCTGATAGGGTTGTTGCAAAAATAACTACGTTATCAGCAAAACGAAGGTGGGTTACATAATCTCCATTAATCGTTATCCCTTTGTTTTCCAGTTCAGTGATTGAAAGACATTTTCCAATGTGGCATTAAAGAGCTTCGGAGATATGGTGTAACTTTGTCGGACTCCCTTTCCAATTTTTATGTGTGTTGTATTTTCAAACTGCCGAATGTTTGCATTTGCATTTTCATAGATGTTATTAATAATATTAATGTATGCATTTTCAATACCGCAGGATTTCAGAGCCGTTGTAACTGCTGATGGTTTCACCGAATCAAAGGCTTTTTCATAATCGATAAAATCCATGCACAATGGAAGTTCATATTCCCTCGCTATTTCAATTAGTTCTCTCAGTACGTGGATACGATCTATTGGGCTGTAGCCACTCCTGAATCCAGCTTGTTCTCTCGTTTGAGCCATGTCCAGTGTTACCTTCAAGCGGTGTGAAAGAACTTTAGTGAAGATTTTATAAACCACTGAGAGGAGGCTGATAGGTCTGTAGTTCTTGAGATCCTCAATGTCACCTATTTTACGTAGCAGGATCATTGTAGCATTGTTCCAATCCTCAGGAATCTTCCCTTCATTAAGGCATCGAGTAAAAATTTGGGCGAGTACCGTTTCAATTTCTCCACTTGCTTCTTGTATGATGTCAACAGTAATTCCATCTTCTCCTGGAGCTTTTCCCCGCTTCATGTTCTTGATTGCATGAGCAACTTCTGCTGGGAGGACTGAAAGAACTCTGGTACTGGTACTTTTCATGATGTCTGGAGTACATGTATCATCCCTTTCATATAATTTGGAGTAGAAATCTTTCACTCTTGTCAAAATTTCTGCGTCTATTTTATTGTTACAGAACCATCTTCTTATCTCAGAGCCATAATCTGTTTTCTTCCCTTACTGAAATGTCCGTTTGCTATCTTTAGGCTTTGGTTGTTTTCAATATATATATATATATACAGTATATGTATGTGTGTGTATATATTATGTATGTATGTATATATGTCTGTATGTATGTATATATATAAATATATATCACTTAACTTAAAAAAACTGTAACTTGCAAACAAATGCAATATGACCTCTGCAAAACCGCGCCATGCTGCAGGTTTAAAACATCTGTGGTTATATCTGTGGTTGAACTCATTACTATATATAGATATATACGTATATATCATCATCATCATCAGAATCCAATCTAAACTTTCGGCTGTCCATCGATTATCTGTCCTTCTGACAGTATGTCCAGCCCGTTGCCATTTCAGGGATTTTACTCTAATCATGATGTCTTCCGCTCTTGTCATTTATCTGATCCACGAGTTCCTCTTCTTATCTCTCCTGGTTACACCAAGCATGCACCTCTCCATGCCTCTTTGAGTTGTCTGCTGCCTTTGTATATCTCTTTTAATTAAATTCCACGTCTCTGCACCATACGTAAGCACTGGAAAGACGCATTGATCAAACACTTTTTTTAAACACATAATGGCTTATTGCTTTTGAAAATTAAGCTCTTTCTTCCAGAAGCTCTCCTGGCAAGTTTTATACGCCGAATAATTTCTTCATCAATGTGACCCTCACTTGATACCTGCTGTCCAAGATAAACGTACGTGTCTGTTATGCCCAGCTTTTCTCCATTAATCGATAAATCTTCAATTCTTGTAAAAGCATTGATTATCACTTTTGTCTTCTGAAAGTTCATTTTTAATCCCGCTTCTGTACTCTTGTCAGCAGGTTCCTGGATCATAATCTGCAGCTCTGATAAGCTAGTTGCAAAACTGACTACGTCATGAAGAAAACGAAGGTGAGTTAGATAATCTCCATTTATCTTTATCCCTTTGTTCTCCGAGTTCAGTGACTGAAAGACATTTTCCAATTGGCATTAAAGAACTTGTGAGATATGGTGTCACCTTGTCTCACTCACTCACCTTCAAGTTTTAATGTGTGCTGTATTCTCAAACAGCCGAATCTTTACACTTGCATTTTCATAGATGTTATTAATAATATTAATGTATGCATCTTCAATACCGCAAGATTTCAAAGCCATTGTAACTGCTGATGGTTTCACCGAATCAAAAGCCTATTCATAGTCGATAAATGCCGTGCACAATGGAAGTTCATATTCTCTCACTCTTTCAATTAGTTCTCTCAGTACGCAGATATGATCTATTGTGCTGTAGCCACTCCTGAATACAGCTTGTTCTCTCGGTTGAACCATGTCCAGTGTTAGTTACATTCAAGGGGTGTGAAAGAACTTTAGTGAAGATTTTATAAACCACTGATAGGAGGCTGATAAGTCTGTAGTTCCTGAGATCCTCAATGTCACCTTTTTTATGTAGCAAGATCATTGTAGCGTTGTTCCAATCCTCAGGAATCTTCCCTTCATTAAGGCATCGAGTGAAAATTTGGGCGAGTACCGTTTCAATTTCTCCACTTGCTTCTTGTATGATGTCTACAGTAGTTCCATTTTCTCCTGTAGCTTTCCCCCACTTCATGTTCTTGTTCGCATGTGCAACATCTGCTTTGAAGACTGGAAGAACTCAGGTACTGGTACCTTTCATGATGTCTGAAGTACATGTATCATGCCTTTCACATAATTTGGAGTAGAAAATCTTTCACTCTTGTCAAAATTTCGCTTCTATTTCTTGTTACAGGACCATCTTCTTTTCTCAGTGCCATAATCTGTTTTATTCCCTTACGGAGGTGTCCCTTTGCTCTCTTTAGGCTTTGGTTGTTTTCAATTACTTTCCTCACTAATCCACAGTTGAATTTTCTTACGTCTTCAGTGATACTTTTTCGTACTGTCTTGCAGAGCTGTATATATTCCACTTTGGAAGTCACATCTTCTTTAGTTGCCCTGATCTCTCTACTTTTTGCATCAACATTTTGGTTTTTCCTGATAATTTGTTCACATGCATCTTGTTCTTAGACCCAGCTAATTTTGTTGCTGTTTCCATAAGAGCTTTGTTTACTTTTTTGTTAACTTCAGAGATGTCCACTTCTTCTGATGTTAGACCTTCTAGAGCAGAGAATCTGCTCCTCAGTTCCAATTTGAAGGTATTCTGATGCTTTTTAAGGTTGGCCACATCAATACACTTTGTTTTATGAGCTTGCCAAGCTCGAGTTTCACATGGAGGTGCATCTTACATCTTACCATTCCATGGTCACTACCTGTGTTGAACTTGTTCAGCACACTGCAGTCATCCATGACAAATTTCTTGCTACACGTAATAGAATCAATTTCACTTGTCAATCCATTGCGATGCCTCCATGTCTATTTCCTTTGCGGCTTTTTCTTGAAAAAGGATTTCAAAATGAAAAACCCTTCTGCCTCTGCGAACTCTACAAGAGTATTTCCACTCTGGTTTCTGTTGCCGTGACCGAATTTACCTACTGAAGTTTCATTCTGTTGCCGTTGCCCTATTTTTGCATTGAAATCTCTCATAATTATCATCAAGTGCTGCTTGCCTTTACTATTTAGATGACGAATTTCCTCATAAAATTATTTAATTTCTTCTTCAGGATGACTTGTGGTGGGTGCATAAGTTTGAATAATCTGAGCCTGGTATCTTCTCGAGAGTTGGATAACGAGTCGTGCAGTTCCGGCAGAGGAACGTTCAACTTCTACAACTTTATCCTTCAGTTTCTTGTTTATTATAAATCCAACACCACTAGTTCTGCTTGTATCTGTCTCACGATAGTTGAAGAGATGTCCACTTTTCAGTTCAATGAGATCTTCTCCTTTTCTCCCTACCTAACTTAGCCCGAGAATGTCCCACTTAATCCTTGTAGTTCCTCTTCCAATTTAAGAAGAAGCCTTGAATCAGTAGATAGGGAGTGTCCATTGTAAGTAGCCAAGGTCAGCATCAAATGGCAGCCCAGTCCGGTTCTTCGGTGATTCTAAGCACCCTCTGCTTTCATGTCTCACTGGCCGCTGCCTTGGCCAGGTACATTCCAGCTGCCGGAGACTGAGGGCCAAGATGTAAGTTATGGAGTCATTTTGGAGGGGTTTGGCCATAAGAAACCACGCTGGCCAAGCGGGTTGGTGAGTGTTGGATAGCATTTCCTCCAATCCCGATGTTATAGTTATACCGCTATTGGCTGTCGTCAGAGCCCTTTTAGTGGAAACAGGATGCACCACGAGAAGGCGTTTTTGACATTTGTCAAGGAGAGGCTGTGATGTTGCACATCCCCGGACATGATATCCCATACGTATTATTATCATCATCGTCATTGTCAACCATTATCAATCCACTGCTGGACTAAGGTCTCCTCCAGTTTCCTCCCCAAAGGTCTGCCTTGTGCCAGTCTCCTCCCTGTCACTCCCGCATACTTTCGAATTTCATCCACCCATCTACCATGTAGTCTTTTTCTGGGTCTTTTCCAGTCCCTTGAAAACCAATCTAAAATTTCGGCTGTCCATCGATGGTCTGTCCTTCTGGCAGTATGTCCAGCCCATTGCCATTTCAGAGATTTAACTCTGATCATGATATCTTCCACTCTTGTCATTTTTCGGATCCACGAGTTCCTCTCCTTATCTCTCGTGGTTACACCAAGCATGCACCTCTCCATGCTGCTTTGAGTTGTCTGCAGCCTTTGTATGTCTCTTTTAGTTAAGGTCCACGTCTCTGCACCATACGTAAGCACTGGGAGGATGCATTGATCAAACACGTTTCTTTAAAGACATAATGGCATATTGCTCTTGAAAATTATGCTGTTTCTTCAAAACGCTCTTCAGGCAAGTTGTACGTGTCTGTTATCTCCAGCTTTTCTCCATCAATCGATAAATCTTCATTTCTTGTAAAAGCATTGTACATCACTTTTGTCTTCTGAAAGTTCATTTTTAATCCCACTTCTTTGCTCTTGTCAGCAAGTTCCAGGATCATACTCTGCAGCTCTGATGGGGTTGTTGCCAAAATAACTACGTTATCAGCAAAACGAAGATGGGTTACATAATCTCCATTAATCGTTATCCCTTTGTTTTCCCAGTTCAGTGAGTGAAAGACATTTTCCAATGGGGCATTAAAGAGCTTCGGAGATATGGTGTAACTTTGTCGGACTCCCTTTCCAATTTTTATGTGTGTTGTATTTTCAAACTGCCGAATCTTTGCACTTGCATTTTCATAGATGTTATTAATAATATTATTGTATGCATCTTTAATACCGAAGGATCTCAAACCCATTGTAACTGCTAATGGTTTCACTGAATAAAAGGCATTTTCATAATCGAAAAAAGCCATGCACAATGGAAGTTCATTTTCCCTCGCTCTTTCAATTAGTTCTCTCAGTACGCGGATATGATCTATAGTGCTGTAGCCACTCCTGAATCCAGCTTGTTCTCTCAGTTGAGCCATGTCCAGTGTTACCTTCAAGCGGTGTAAAATAACTTAGTGAAGATTTTATAAACAACTGATAGGAGGCTGATAGGTCTGTAGTTCCTGAGATCCTCAATATCACCATTTTTTTGTTTCAGGATTATTGTAGCGTTGTTCCAATCCTCAGGCATCTTCCCTTCATTAAGGTATCGAGTGAAAATTTGGGCGAGTACTGCTTCAATTTCTCCACTTGCTTCTTGTATGATGTGTACAGTAATTCCATCTTCTCCTGGAGCTTTTCCCCGCTTCATGTTCTTGATTGCATGTGCAACTTCTGCTGGGAGGACTGGAAGAACTCTGGTACTGGTACCTTTCATAATGTCTGTAGTACATATATCATCCCTTTCATATAATTTGGAATAGAAATCTTCTATTCTTGTCAAAATTTCGCCTCTATTTCTTGTTACAGAACCATCTTCTTTTTATCAGTGCCATAATCAGTTTTCTTCCCTTACTGAGATGTCTCTCTCTCCTTTTTTGCATCGACATTTTGGTTTTTCCTGATAATTTGTTTACATGCAACTTGTTCTTAGACCCAGCTAATTTTGTTGCTGTTTCCATAAGAGCTATGGTTACTTTTCTGTTAACTTCAGAAATATCCACTTCTTTCGATGTTAGGCTTTCTAAAGCAGAGAATCTGTTCTTCAGTTCCAACTTGAAGGTATTATAGTGTTTTTTAAGGTTGGTTATGTCAATACATTTTGTTTGTCTTATGAGCTTGCCACGTTCCAGTTTAGTGTTGAGGTGCATCTTACATCTCACCAATCTATGGTCACTACCTGTGTTTAACTTGTTTAGCACACTGCAGTCTTCTATGACGAATTTTTTGTTACACATAATAAAATCAATTTCACTTGTCGTCCCATTTGGATGTCACCATGTCCATTTCCTGTGTGGCTTTTTCTTGAAAAAGGAGTTAAAGATGAAAAAGTCTTCTGCCTCTATAAACTCATCGAGAGTATTTTCAAGTTGGTTTCTGTTGCCGTGACCGAATTTACCTACCGAAGTTTCATTCTGTTGCCGTTGCCCTATTTTTGCATTGAAATCTCCCATAATTATCTTCAAGTGCTGCTTACCTTTAATATTTAGATGACGAATTTCCTCATAAAATTCTTCAATTTCTTCTTCAGGATGACTTGTGGTGGGTGCATAGTTGTGAATAATCTGAGCCTTGTATCTTCCCGAGAGTTGGATAACGAGTCGTGCAGCTCTGTCAGAGGAACTTTCAACTTCTACAGTTTTATCCTTCAGTTTCTTGTTTATTATAAATCCAACACCACTAGTTCTGCCAGTATCTGTCCCACGATAGTAGAAGAGATGTCCACTTTTCAGTTCAATGAGATCTTCTCCTTTTCTCCTTACCTCACTTAGCCCGACGATGTCCCACTTGATCCTTTGTAGTTCCTCTTCCAATTCAAGAAGCCTTGAATCAGAAGATAGGGAGCGTCCATTATACGAAGCCAAGGTCAGAATCAGATGGCAGCCTAGTCCGGTCCTTCCGGGATTCTTAGCACCCTCTGACTTCATGTTGCACTGGCCGCTGCCTTGGCCAGGTACATTCCAGCTGCCGGAGATTGAGAGCCAAGATTTAAGTTGTGGAGTCATTTTGGAGGGGTTTGGCCATAACTCACCACGCTCCCATACGTAGATATATATATATTTGTATATTTGAACAACTGGTCTCTAAATATAATGCTACTAGCTCTTGTCGACTACACATCAAAGACACTACTTACCCTAGATCCCACAATGTTAAAAGTTAGATTACTCAAAGTGCCGTTTGAAGTGTCGCTTGCGGCTGAAAACCTTCTTAACTACAACACAGTTTACGCTTAAAGTACTCACATTTATATGGCTTGTGCTCTTCGTTTTTTTTGTAGTGGTGAGAATGTTAACCGTAACCACCAACTTAAACTTTGACCTTCATGAGCACTAAAATGAGTGCACTGCACTTTCTTGCTTTGATGTGTTCGGACGGTTTTCGTTCTACTCATTGGTTCTGTGGCTTCGGGAATTGCTGCAGTGGGGCTTTGGATTTGTGCCAGCTCTTTTTCTGCATAAGAAAAGCCACTTAACCCAAATTGCATTCCCCTCATGAACAGGGTTGGGTATTTTCTTATTTTCGTATGTTCGCTAGGGGTTTTTTTTTGTTTGTTTTTTTGATTGAAGGTGTAACGAACACCGTGAGCAACTCAATGGGCTATAAGCAGTCGCCCGTCCCTAATTTAGGGTCACTGGTTCCAGGGAAGGGAGAGAGCCAGTGCCGTAAGACAAACACAACATCCATGCCTCACCGGGATTCGAACCCGGACTTCTTTCGGACGAATGGTCAGAGGCCATCGCTTAGACCACTGCGCCACCGGGGCGGCACCGCTAGGTTTTGTACCGTGTTTTTGGGTTTCGCATTTACGATTTCGTACAGTTTGGTGTGTTACACAACTATGCTACTTCATTGAGAGTTTGGTTTTTATGTTACTGAATCTTGGTACGTTAGTTTGTTGCATCTAGTATCTTGTCGTTCAATGTATTATTAGGGTTTAAAGTGATATATTCGGTAGGGGTTTAATCTTTTGCTTGCGCGGCCTTCCATTCCAGTGGTAATTCAGGTTTTCATTATAGTCTCTACTTAGAGTTCCTCTGATATGCGGTTCGAGTAATTTCCTTACCCCTTTTCCTCTGTTACGGTATTTTCAGTGTTTGTCTCTTGTTTTCTAGAGTTGTTTTAATTTTAAGGTATATGTTGGTTCTATATTTTTTCGTTTTTTGTATCAATATTAGTGTACTTATTTATAGACTTCTTTTGTAGGGCTGCTTCCGCCCATGAGTGGTACTATTTATGATCGTATTTTTAGGCTTTCCAACCGTAGGCTGAAGAAGCGTTCATATTCCAGCTTTGTCCGTCCGTCTGTCCGCACGATAACTGGCGTAAAAAATTTTCAATTTCGATGAAATTTTAGTAGGTGGTAGGGGACCACCTGGAGACGAACCCTATTGTAAATTGGACAAATAGGGTAAAAGGTCACGACGTAGGAGTGGGATCCATTCCATTGCACTTATGCGTCATAACTTGCGTAAATAAGGTTCGAGTTCAATGAAATTTTACTATGTAGTAAAGGACCGCCTGGGGACGAACCCTATTCAAAATGGGTGAATTGGGGTCAAAGGTCAGGACATAAGAGCGGAATGCATTCCATTGCCCTTATGCATCATAACGTGCGTAAAAATGATTCGATTTGGATGAAATTTCAGTATGTGGTAGGGGACCACGTGGGGACGAGCCCCATTGAAAATGGACGAAATGGGGTCAAAGGCCAGGACATAGGATTGCGATCCATGCCATCACCCTTATTCCTTATTATTAAAGTGGACGTCAAGTAATTTTGCTTCCTACACTTCCAATGGAAAAACTTTTGTACACATTTCCTTCACAATTAATGTGTTCCCAAGGATGAAAATTTGGACATCGATTAAAATAACTTCATATTATAACTTGGAATACTTAATATTTTCTAAAACATAACCATAGTTACATTAAAAATCAATAACTTTTCCTTTGGTGGTGTTGAAACCAGAAAAAGGATGGCGCGACCTGTTCTTTTGATGACGTCAGTAGACAAACAAATGATGGATTGCATAATTATGGTTGTGTTTTAGAAAATATTAATTATTGCAAGTTATAAAATGAAATTATTTCAATCGATGTTCAAATTTTCATCTTCGGGAATGCATTAATTGGGAAGAAAATATGTACAGAAATGTTTCCATTCGAAGTACAGGAAGCAAAATTACTTGACGTTCACCTTAAAGGAGCAATTCTTGTATCTATGTAAATTTTATTTTGAAAACGGCTCTAAGGATTTTGATGAAAATCGTTAACCTACCGTTTTCTGGTACTAGAAATTGACTTAGCTTGATCTCGACTTTTGGAAAATTCGTTTAGTGGGTTAAATAACCACCCCGAATTACCACGTTTTAGTGTAGTGTCATGGCGTCGTCCCATTAGATGTTGGCGCACGGTCACGCCATCTGTCTCATTACGTCACGCGTTGTGTGTGGATCTTATTAAAGTTTTATGACGTCACACTCTTGCGAGCAGATGGTCACGATTCCCATCTGCCTCATTACGCCACGCGTTGTGTGCGTATGTTCGTCTGCACGATAACTTGTGTAAAAATCGTTCGATTTCGATGAAATTTTAGTATGTGGTAGGGAAACATCTGGGACGGAACTCTATTGAAAGTGAACGAAATGGGGTCAAAGTTCAGGACATAGGAACGGGATCCATTCCACTGCTCTTATGCGTCATAACTAACGTAAAAAAGGTTCGATTTCGATTAAATTTTAGTATGTGGTAGGGAACCACCTGGGGACAAACCCTATTGAAAAGTGACGAAATGGGGTCAAAGGTCAGGACATAGAAGCGGAATCACTTCCATCGCCATTATGCGTCATAACTTACGTAAAAACGTTTTGATTTGGATGAAATCTTAGTATGTTGTAGGGACCTGCCTTGGGACGATCCTATTGAAAATGTGCGAAATGGGGTCAAAGGTTAGGACACAGAAGTGGGATCTGTTCCATAGCCCTTATGCATCATAACTTATGTAAAATTGCTTCGATTGCGACAAAACGTTATCATGTTATTTCGGAGGTATACTAAACTAATACTGTTGAATATTATTGAAATGGGATCAAAGGTCAGGACACAGGAGTGAGATTTATTCCACAGCCATTTTTCTCATAACTTGAGTAATGATTTCTAGTATGTTGAAAAGCGTATCATGCATGATTTTACTAACTTGTTTTAATTCATGGTTTTACTTAAGGTTGTTTTATTATCATGTAGTTTTATTAATTCATGGTTTTACTTAGGGTCGTTTTACTATCATGTTTCTTGATTCATTGTAACATTTTCATTATTTCATTTCATTTGTAACGAAGCTTCATTGGGAAGGGTGTTTTAATGATTTTAATGATTTTAAGGTCAAATAAATTGGTGTACTCCAATCCACGCGAAGCCCCACATCGGTCGTCGCGTGGATTAACAAGGCCCGCGGATGTACTCGATACACGGTATGACATGCAGGAAAGTTTGCTACCGTGTACTGGAGTGGGACCTGAGGCAGAGGGGTCCGACTCTCAACAAATGTTACGGTCTCCATTATTTATTCCGGAGTGGACTTCTTGTTCGGATCCTGGTGGTTTGTTGCCTAATAAATTTCAAAAACATAATTTTATAAAATTACCAAGTTGTCTTCCAGTTTTGCTGTTTTCGAGTTGTGGGGACACTGGATACTTGACTTGTGATAAAATGCATCGGAGCAATAAAGGTGATGATTTACAGCCCAGGTTCTGTAAAACAAAGAATTCTGTATACATGCTCACCACAAGAGAAAGTGGTCTCAGCTATATCGGTCAATCTTCCAATCCTCTTCATATCCGGATGAATGGCCATTGGTCGGACATAAAGAATTTCAAACAAAAAATTATATTGAGCTTCTACACTTTCAGGAGTTCGACTTCAAGGAAACTGATATTAGAATTTTATTGGGGCCGATACGGATAAAAGATTATTACTTGAAAATCTTTGTATGCTGCAGTTCGAAACATTATACCCATATGGATTGAATAACATATTTAATGGTGAAAGAGTTTATAACAACGTAACACATAATATATCAGAATTTTGCCTATAAACCTTTTACAGATAAAAAAAAATTCAGGAAAAACGAGGGGGGAGAGGTAATGGATCTAACCGGGCACAATTTGTTAACATGCAGAACCGTCTGGTAGAACTAGATGGTCGAAGGAACCACTTCTGAAGAATCTGTAAAACCAAGATTTTCTCGCTTAACATCAGAAAGATAAAGATTTTGAAGAAATTCCATAAAATTTTCAGTTACGGTAATAAGCATATTAAACATATTATTTCAGACCTTGTTGATTTTAGAACTGCTGAAAAAATTGGAGGACAAGGCAAGCACTTAAGGAGTTTTCCGACAGAACTTTTGATAAAATTAATATTAAGAAGATATTCCGATGCAATGAAATGTATTTTCCACTTCAGAAAGAAGTTAAAATAGTTACTTGCTACAAATATCATCCACCTATTGGAAAGCTGTTGTATAATTGTAAAGGTATGGCACATAACCTAAAAGTGCTTATACAGCAAAAAGAAAAAAATGTGCTTTTGTCATTTACAAGATAATAACGAATATCTAGACAGAGATTATGGACATGTACTCACACGTGATTTGAGTATTCTATCCTTCAATTTTTTATATAACCTTATGAATAAGGGAGCCAAATTTAGGTTACCTAAAGGCCTTTCTAAAATTAAAATGACAGAAATATTTCAACAAAATCTTATTCAACTCGCTTTTAAAATGTCCACAAGGTACCAGATGCCATATCAAGCATTTGTGTGCTGGATGACTATGGTGGTGGCTGACTTTAAGCGTAGTTTTGGCCAAAGATACGAGAGTCATAAGTTAGGTTCCAACATCAAGAATATCTACGGTTTCTTTCAGAAGCCAAAAAATTGAAAAAGCTCTTTGTCGTAGTACCTATGGACAAAGCTGGTGGTAATTTGGCTTTAATATGCAAAAAACTATGCATAGATCTCCTTGTTCGGGAATTGGAAGAGAGCTCTAGTTTCAGGGGAATTCATAGTGAAAAGAACATTATTTTAAAGAGAATTATTGCTATGCATAAGACCTTGATGATGCATACTAATTCAGTTATGTTTCCCTTTTTATATGCCTTGCCGAAATTCCACAAGAAACCTATTAAGTTCAGATTCATAACCAGCGCTAGAGGATGTTAATGGACAGCAGTCGGATGTTATGGACAGTAGAGGATGTTATGGACAGCAGTCGGATGTTATGGACAGCAGTCGGGCCAGATCTTTGAGAAAGTGTTAAAAGCTATTTTGAGACTAGTACAAAAGACTTGGATAATTGATAACAACGCTGCTGTTCTTAAATTTATTGAAAATAATGAAAACATATCCCATGTTGATACGTGTGACTTCAATAATTTATTCACGTCTATTTCGATATTAGATTTAGTGGACATTTATGATACGATATTCAGAGAGTTCTCTGAATCGATTTACATCAGTCAATCGGCTTGGACAACAACCTATGTGCAAAAAGCAATTACATATATATGGGAGAGGTCATTTACTTGCAAATTAAAGGAGTATCTATGGGAAGTGCTTTTCAAGCACCCTTGGAAACCTCTATTTACATTACTACGAGAATTGTTTTGCTGGTAGAACAGGAGTTGAGTATGAACGTGTGTTCAGATATGCGGATGACATTGTGGTTTTTAATAACAGATATTTTTCTGAACAAGTTTAAAGTAATATGCCCCAATGATTTACATATAGAAAAAAACAATGTTGATGAGAAGGAATTGCATTTTTTGGATATTGGAGTCATAAGAAACGGGGATCATAAATGTTTTTCAACCGAAGTTTATGATAAAAGAAGATATCTTCGATTTACGATCATATACTACATTCACTGGAACTCAAGTGTTTCAAAGAACGTTCATCGGAACATTGCAATTTCGCAGTTCTGGCGAATTTTTAAAATTTGTAGTGATCTGCCACACACTATTAAGAATCTTAGATGGTTGTTCAAGCATTTATTGATGAATGGTTTTCCTGTTGTCTTTATCGTTAAAAATTTGAACAACTGGTCTCTAAATATAATTCTACTAGCTCTTGTTGACTACAAGTCAAAGACATTGCTAACCCTAGACCCCATAATGTTAAAAGTTAGAATACTCAAAGTGCCGTTGGAAGGGTCGCTTGCGGCTGAAGACCTTATTAACTACAAACACAGTTTACACTTAAAGTACACACATTTGTATGGCTTGTGTTCTTCCTTTTTTGTCGTGGTAAGAATGTTAACCGTGACCACCAAGTTAAACTTTGACCTTCAGGAACACGGAAATGAGTGCACTGCACTTTCTTGCTTTGATGTGTTCGGACAGTTTTCGTTCTACTCATTGGTTCCGTGGCTTCGGGAATGCTGCAGTGGGGCTTTGGATTTGTGCCAGCCCTTTTTCTGCATAAGAAAAGCCACTAAACCCAACCTACATTCCCCTCATGAACACGGTTGGGTATTTTCATATTTTCTTATTTCCTTATGTTCGTTAGGTTTTGTACAGTGTTTTTGGGTTTCGCATTTACGACTTCGTAAAGTTTGGTGTTTTACAAAACTTTGCTACTTCATTTAGAGTTTGGTTTTTGTGTTGCTGAACCTTGGTATGTTAGTTTGTCGCATATATATATATATGAGACAAGCTTCCGACAAAGTTTTGGAACACAGCTATAGGTATGCGCTTCCATTTAGTACATAATGCTGCCACTAACTGTTGCATAGTAGTAGGCCTTGGTTCCAAACTTCTTATGCGGCGCTCTAATTCATCCCATAGGTACTCTATGGTATTAAGATCAGCGCTCTGTGCCGGCCAGTCCACACACGATACGGAATTATCGTCAAACCACACCGTAACAGTTCTTGCTTTATGGTTCGGTGCATTATCCTGATGGTACCAACAAGGCTCGGTTCCATAGTATTGCCACAGAGTTGGTAGGGCATAATTGTCCAGAATATCGAGGTAGACGTGCTGGTAAACAGGTTTGTCCACGATAATCAATGGGCCAGAAAGATAACACGAAAAACACCGCCACACGAGTACACTGCCAGCTCCAAATTTGACCGTAGGAATAGTATACTGTGGAAAATAACGTTCCTCCAGGAGCCGCCATACCCACACACGGCCATCAGACTGATGGATCGTGTATCTGGACTCATCAGTTCATTGAACCCTTTCCCATTGATGTAAAGTCCACGATGAATGTTCTTTACACCATGCTAAGCGACGAGTAGCATTCCTAGTGGAGATGAAAGGCTTATGAGCAGCAGCACGACCACGGTAACCCATGAAATGAAGACCTCTGAGAATGGTACATGTACATACCGAGGTTCCAGCATTTTGTGCTCACCTGTCAACTAAGGTCTTGTGCAGTACTCCGTCGATTAGCTCTAACGACTCTCCTGAGGCTTTGATGTCCTCTATCACTGATTTTCTTTGGTCTGCCGGTACCTTTTGCTGCTTCAGGCACGCCATGTGTCTTCCACTTATTCAGTACATCAAAAACAGTTGACTTCGTTATGTTTAAACGCCTCTTGGTTTCTCTTATGGACAACCCACTAATATAACACCCAACAATCTTTTCTTTCCAAAGTCAGTTCTCTCCCGCCGCGACATTTTCACTCAACCTCACAGTGCGATATTATCGCGGTCAGCTGCAGGCAAGTTTTTATACGGTTTGAAGCTGTACCGTGCATCTTAACAACGCCGCGGATCCGATCATTTACTTTTGGAGGGATCATTTACTTCTTTATATAGGACAAACGTGTGGAACAGAAATGCAACGAATTTCAATTACTTTTGTCAATACAGTGTATATATAAGAAATCCGAAATTTAAAAACCAATACACAGAAATTACTTGCAAAAAATATTACGCAAAAAAATCCCCTTAGAAAGGGATTAAACTTCGACACAAAGACACAACAGGAACCTTCAGAAAGACAAACAGCCACGAGCCGTATGTGGCGCGAAATTGCTGCACACAGAATAGCAGGGCAGTACAAATAGAATGAAGTAGAAGATTTACGAAGCACAGGCTCAAAGAAGGCATAATATTCAAATCTCTGTTGTTTCGTCAGGAGAACACCAACAGCGTTAAGTGGCTTTTCTATGTCAGCGAACAGCCTGAAGTTCAAACGCCCACAGGCAGTGTTCTCGATGCAAACAATCCATGAAATCAAACCACAGAATCAGAACAAGTAGTCAGTCCGAGATAACGCATAAGAAGCCTCAAAAGGAGCTGCAGGGAACCGCGAGAAGCCAGCAGGACGCACATGACATAAAGGCAGATAGCAGTCAGAATGAACGTCTGCGTAGCTCAGTTGGTAGAGCGACTTATTCCGGAATAAGCGGACTCGGGTTCGATTCCCGGCGTAGACCAAAAATGACGGAGAAATTTACTTCGTTATAATGGCGCCTGAACTATCCGGATGACCCAACCGTTCAAAATTTTGCAATGATGTGATGTTATTTCCACACCGCGAGATAGGAAAAGTCAGAGAATTCCTTCTCCAGGGCCGCGAGATAGGAAAAATCAGAGAATTCTTTCTCCAGGGCTTCGAAAAATAAATGTGTGTGACGTTGCATTCCACACACTAGATTGCCTGGGAGTTCTCAGGTGCACGTTCTACAGCGGATGGCTGCCTGCAACAATTCATGGTCACGGCTAACCCGTGGACCATGCCCCCGGCCCTCTTTTGGGTGGGGGGGATGTGACGTACCTGCCAGCAGGACGCACACGACATAAAGGCAGATAGCCGTCAGAATGAACGTCTGCGTAGCTCAGTTGGTAGAGCGACTTATTCCAGAATAAGCGGACTCGGGTTCGATTCCCGGCGTTGACCGAAAATGACGGAGAAATTTACTTCGTTATAGGCGTGAACAAAGCGCCACAGTCTCCGCCCCCTCCCCTCTTGCATCAATGAGCTGCGGACGATACACGGCTGGACGACGGTTTGTCGTTTGGCCATCTGTTCACCACTTTTGATACGTACTCACTACAGCGGCACATGAACAACCCACAAGCCGCGCCGTGCAATCGCAATTTGTCCTTCATCAAACTCTGATAAATTGGCAGCTTCTCCCATTCTGACTCCGAACACTCTACTAACCGAAAGCTGGTCCTCAGAATGTATATATACATGAACTTCACCTACGCCACCGTTCGGTCTCCAGGCGCGCTCAGTTCCCTAGGCTGGGGGTGGTCATAATGTAGTGACTCATCGGTGTAGTATGTTAATGTAAAAGGAACCAAGAGAATTTTCTGAACAATATTTCCGATGATACTGTCTAATGTATTTGCCAAAACAAATTCGGAGAATAGTTATAAATCAGTTTTTTGATTAGTAAATTTAAATTACTTTTGATGCTATCTGTTATGTTATAAATGCAAAACATTCTTCGCAACTGAGAAATGTTAATTTGTGGTGTATACAAATCGATTCATTTCAAAGTACAATAACATTAATAGATATGAAAATGAAAATCTTGTCTCTTATCATGAATATCCAGGTTAATATTTAGACCTCTTTTTAAAGTGATATCCAAGTCTAAAAAGTGTAGACAGTCTGAACTGCTGATAGTGTTTTTTCAAGTATCAGATCAGAAGAGTGTTAACTGTAGAAAGTTGAAAGAATTTGCTTTGTATAAGACCAGTAAATCGCCGATGTAACGGAAAACTGTGCCAATTTCAGAAGATTGATTTTGTACGATGAAGTGATTCAGAATGATGAAGATATAAATTAGCCACATGCTACTCATAGGTATAATACTACCCATAGGTATAACATACTTTCCCAAATATATCCTACTGCCAACAATGACGTAGTTGTTATTAATACAAAAATCAGCTAAGAAAAACCAAAACTGAAAATCGACTTCCAAATAGTAACCAAAATCAGAAAACAAAACACTTGAAATAGATTTGTCGAACAAATTGAAGTGAAGAGGTTGTTAAAATCATAAAAATCAGTTACAACAGATTTGTTTTTCTTTTGAGTAACTTCCATAACATTTGAATTTCTGTTGATAATCCAAGTAGGTCCTATATTTTGCAATACATCTTTCAAATGCCTACCAAACGCTGTACCACAAGGCTGTTGTAACGATTGCCTCCGCTGGTGATGAACCTCAAAGTAACTGGACTTTTATAAAATTTAGGCAGTCCATAAATAAAAGGAAAGTTGCCATTAGATATTTTAAATTTTAATCTTTTAACAAGAGCTTAGTGATGCCGCATGGGCGCGAACTTTCCGAGTTCCAGTGTTGGCTGGACAAACGATGTCATTTTCGTAACGTGTTCCTATGGAGCATTGAAACTAAACTAAACATACCAAATCGACTGTAAGTGATGCCGTGAAGAGATGGAAGCAGGAAGGTGCAATTACAGCAAAAAAAACGTTCAGGTTGGCCGCACAAACTGACGGAACGTGGTTGAAGAGCCATGGTAAAAATGTTAAACAATTCCTTTCTTTCTCTCCCTTTTCCATCGATGCTGAAGTAGGAAATGCTTGTAATTGCTGCGTTAGTACCAGGGCTTTACAGAGGAAAGGGATAGTCCGCCTCTTTGAGGAACTGAACGCCGACGAGTGTCAGAAAGGGTGGATGGAAAAGGGGTAGGATACTTGTTTCTATTCGGTTGGTGCGAATGAAATGTCCGGCAACAGTGGGCAGCGAGTACGGGAAAGTAGGAGAGCTTACCCAGGCAAAATAATCCCCCTCGGCATGGACACATAGTTGCCATCTGTCCGGCCAGGCCATTATCCCGGAACGAAAAAAGTCTTGTGGTTGGGACCCGAAGAAGTCATCAACTGCACGTTGAACCTCGTTGTCTGTCGTAACCTGTTTCCCATACAGGAAGTGATCCAGGCGACGAAACAGATGCTAGTCTGTCGGAGACAAGTCCAGGGAATATGCAGGATAAGGCAGTACTTCATAGCTCAAGGCACTTAGTATCAGCATCGTTCGCTGTGCTACATAAGGGCGGACGTTGTCTTGGAGTAGAATAACACCTTGTCTGTTGACCAAAGCCGGTTGTTTCTGCAAAACTTTCCGGTGCATCTGGTGTAATTCAGCGCAATGACGTTCTGCAATGATGGTTTGGTCTCTTGCAAAAAAACTCAGATGAATTACCGCGGCTGTGGACCACAAGAAATTAACATCATCTTCTTGATGTGTAGGGGTAGCCTAGAACGCCGTCCGGCAAGCTGTCCCTTGCTTAACCATTGTGCAGATCGTTTCCGATTATCATAAAGGAACCACTTCTCGTCGCAGGTTATGATTCGAACCAGTAGGGGTTCCTGTTTATTCCTGGAAAGAAGCGACGTGCAGACTTCCAAACGCACAATCTTGTTGGCAGTTGTCAACTCATGCGGCAGCCACATGTCCAGCTTTTTGACTTCACCCAGCGCACCCAGACGCAGAACAACTGTTGTGTGGTGGACACCTACCTCTGCTGCCATCTCACGACACATTTTTGGGGGTCCGCTTCAACCACGCGTAACAGAACATCGTCAGAAACAGCAACAGGTTGGTGACCACGAGCTGTTTCTGACGATGTTCACAAACCATCGCCGAATGGTTTTCACAAACCATCGCCGAATGGTTAAACTTCACAAACCATCGCCGAATGGTTCTTTCGTTTTGTGTGTTCTTCCCAAACGCTTTGTTAATGTTTCGAGCGGCGATTCCTGCAGAATGGCCCAGTTTAAATTCATACAGGAACATGACTCTCAAAGTAGACGTCAGCATGTTTCCCTTGAAAACCGCGTTGCGTCCAAACAAACTAAGCCTGAACCTTGTTCTTTACACACGTGCTAGCTATTTATAGTAACTCCGTGACGTAATTCCCGCAACACATCTGGGTGGTTCCATTCCGCTGTGGTGGGGGGCTGTCTCCACTGCTCGTTCACTCCTGACATTTTATTCGCACCATCCCAATACGTCATCACGCTGGCCTGCTCCTCGAGCTTCGTTTGTCTAACTTCTCTGCAGGACCCGATTTTCCTCTGTTATGGTTTTGCACGCCTGCGCTGTTTCTTGTGTTATCGTATTTGTTTCACGTTGTGTCTTATTTAAGTTGTACGCTGAGTGTTGATTTTTATTTCCATTTTTTTAACGAAATGCCTCGTGTGCCGTTGTAATGTGCCGATATACGCCTATAAACACGAAAGGACGGGCTACGTTTTCCACGTCTTCCCACGAAATGATCAATGGGTGAAAAGATGCAGACGAGACTTGATGCCACGCCGTGAAGTTCGACAAGATCAGCAGTGAACACTTTCATACAAATGATTACAAAAATTAAGATGACATGAAGAATCGATTTCTTGGATTGTCTTTGAGGAAAATATAAAAACCTTCAGCTTCTGCCGCTATTAATTTGCCTTCTACTTTAACTTCGGCGGAAAAAAATCCGCGAAGCTGTCGACAGGCAAAAAGCGAAGTTCTTCATGCTGTATTTAGAATGATTGCGAGAACTGATCCCCAAAGAGATTTGCTTGCTTACTAAAATCCAAAGGGATAATAACCTTACTGTTCTGATAAAAACTAATGTTTATGAGAGAGAAAAATGTCATAAACCACTAACCACTTCTAGGGAATTACTAAAAAAAAAGAAAGAAAGAAAGAATGATACAAAAAAATTTTGAAATCAGAAAAATGTAGTTAGTATAATTAAGCAAAATAATTTTTGAAGAAAAAGCATGCATAACAGAAATTGTCCATTCAAAGTTATCGCATTTATACTTAAGCTGACCAGAAGTCCCCAATTCTTGAAGACAGTCCTCGAATTTAGTTTACTGTCCTCGAATTTAGTTTACTGTCCTCGAATTTAGTTTACTGTCCTCGAATTTAGTTTACTGTCCTCGAATTTAGTTTACTGTCCTCAAAAACGTCTGATACTTTTGGGGACGCAAATTGTCCCCAAATTTTGATGTTGGTCCTCAAATTGTCCCCATATTTTGATGATTGTCCTCAAATGTCCTCGAATTTACACTTCCTCATTAGCGCGTTAGATTTCTAATGAAAACTGTTCTTAAAGATAGTTTTCGTTGCACTAATTTTCCGGCATGTTTCTTGTGAAAACAAATTTTGACTTTTTGTTTTCTTCTCTCCGAGTTTAACAACCCCCGCGATCTGTAAGGACTACAAGCTGTCACCTGTCTCTAATTTGGAGACATTCGTGCTAGGGAAGAAAGAGAGCAAGTGGTGTAAGACAAACACGCCATCCATGTTTCAGTCGGGACTCGAACCCTAACCCACTTGTACGAATGGTCAGTGGCCAGTACTAGGACACTGAACTACTGGCGCGGTCAAATTTCGACTGTACTTGATCTAAGTTTCTCCAAAAACTTTGGCAAAGTGAAAAATTCGCCATGCAATTAGTTTGGTGTGCAGCTTGATTTTAATTCGGCACATATACAAGGTAAATCATTTCACTTTCGCTAATATGTTCTCGTCATCATAATTCTACTTTGTCAATACAAATTACCAACATTCTACAAGATGTATCCTTTTAAGACACAAATTTTCATATGTAATATCACACTTATTGAAGCAATGCAGTTTTGTGACAAAAAGGTTTGCATATTTATTTTGAGTACGTATATATCCCCAAATGAACTGCCGATTTGTGGACGCCCCACCCTTTTGTCCTCAAATCAATGTTTCAATATCTGGTCACCTTATTTATACTATTACATCAATGTTTTCTGATTTTAGTACCCAAAATCTTTAACTTTTGTTTTCGAAAAAGTCGATTTCTGATATTTGAGTGCGTATTGCAATCTGTTAAACACGGTGAAAAACTTGACTGAGCGCTGTTTATTTCTTCCTATGGTGCTCTGTCAGAGCTCCCCATGACTCTAACTTACGAAGAGCCAGCGCAACTACGTCATCAACCTCGGCACTAGGATGCGTGTCTCATGGGATGAAGCGCTAAGGACTAACCCTTACCTCCCAAGCCCTGGGTTAGTACTTAACTATCCGTAGAAAGTTGCACAGTGTATGTTGTTATGGTAGAGCAGCTGCACACGAGCCACACAGTACTGCCGTGAATACGAAGTACGGTTTGGAGTGGTGTGTCTCCCGTCGTTCTTGAACTATGGACGACTGGAAAGCTGTTCTCTGGAGTGATGTGTCACGCTTTTTATTCTTCCAATCCGATGGGAGTGTTTGGATTTAGCGATAGGCAGATGAACGATTTTCGATGCACTGTGTTCATCCGACTGTTAAGTTCGGGGGTGGATCCATCAGGTGTGGAGTTGTTTTACGTCGACGGAACTCTGCCCGTTGGTTATTATACCCCAGACCAGGAACTCTGAAGTGTACCTCGATATTTCTACTCTGCCAACAATGTGGCAGTATTGTGGAAATGACCTCTATCGCTTCCAACACGATTGAGCTTCCTGCCACACTGCACTTGAAAATGAGGTGGAATTGGCCTCCTCAGAATGCTGATATTAATCCCATAGAACATCTCTAGGATGAACTGGTGCGACGGATGCGAAATCGACCATAACAACAGTCTTCACCCTCCACTCCGACAGTAGGTACAATATGTAGGACGAATTGCTAGCCAATCCTGTGGATGCCTACCGGTAATTGGTTAATAGTATGACTCGACGTATTGCTATGTCATACAAGTAAAAGGTGGGCTTACTAACTACAAATTGCGATAATAAAGTCATTTGCCCCAAAACATTGTGGTGTCCGAATAATTTGATAATGCAGTGCATATACATCCATTTGGCCAATCGTGGCTGTAAGCATTTCTTAAGCAAATCCCTTAAAGCAAAATTAGAATATTGTACGGCCGCCTCGATGGCAAAATGGTACGAAACGATGGCTTCAGATCATTCGTCAGAGTTGGGTCCGGGTTCGAATACTAGGTGAGGCATGCATGGTTGGGTGTCTTACGGCACTGGCTCTCTCCCTTCCCTGGAACTAGTAACTCCAAATTAGGGACTGGTGGCTTATCCCTTAGAGTTTCTCAAGGAAGTCGTGAAACCCCAAAATGAAACAAAAAACAAGCAAACAAAAAAGATGGCATCGAATTTTCTGTTGTAATAAGCACATTTTTTAAATCCGTTCTGGCCGCCCCGGTGGCGCAGTGGTCTAAGGCGCTGGCCTCTGATTATTCGTCCGTAAGGGGTCCGGGTTCGATTCCCGGTCAGGCATGGATGTTGTGTTTGTCTTACGGCACTGGCTCTCTCCCTTCCCTGGAACCAGTGACCCTGAATTAGGGACGGGCGACTGCTTATGGCCCATTGAGTTGCTCACGGTGGTCGTTAAACCTCCAATAAAAAAAATCCGTTCTGACGCGAATTAAATTTATCAAAGTTATTCAAAGTCAACGCAAGTGTTAGAAATATTTAAACACATTTCTACAATCGATAAAACATTCAGAAATACAAATAGCTGCTTAGTTCCACCAGTGGATAAAAAGTATATTACGCAAGTTAACAAATGGCGCACAAAACGTTTATCATATCAGAAGGAATATCGGAGACAGATTTTCAAATCGAAGAGATAAAAGAAAAAATATAGAAGTAAACATGATATAACTCTACGCCTTCTAACGGAAGAGTTTTGCATAATGGGACTGTTGAAAATAGTCGAAAAGTATTCTTCATGGAGAAAGCTATGCTAAGCAAAAAGACCTTTCCAAATACGTCTTCCGGAAGCAGAGATAGCGATTAATAAAAGAATTCACCTTTACGCTCCCTAGCGAGAAATCCGAGCGTTATTTAAAGAGGATAATGCTCTACATCTCTATTGCAGAGAATGGCATACATTAAAAAAAAAAAAGAAATTTTTCAATAGAATTTTTAGAAGCGGAGATACAGCTGCAAACAAAAGTACAAACGCACCACCTAGCGACAAAATTAACTATAAACCTCCTCAAATATTAACCTAAACTGTTCCACAAGGTAAATGGCATCCACTGTGGACAGACAATTTTTTTTTTTGATTGGAGGTTTAAAGACCACCGTGAGCAACTCAATGGGCTATAAGCAGTCGCCCGTCCCTAGTTTAGGGTCACTGGTTCCAGGGAAGGGAGAGAACCAGTACCGTAAGACAAACACAACATCCATTCCTGACCGGGATTCGAGCCCGGACCCCTTACGAACGAATGATCAGAGGCCTGCGCCACCGGGGCGGCACAGATGTTTTTAATCGGACATGTAATAGCAGACATATTGAGGAAAACACATTGAACGTTAGCGCCCCTACTGGCGAAATTATGCATTAGTTTTGGAAGGAAATGCACACAGAGAGATTTCATAGTTAGCAGTACCTAACCGAAAAAGAATTGTTTATATTGGGGTCTTAGTCCCGCAGATATTGCTGTAGACAGAAACGTGAACTTACGCCTTCTGACGGAACATGTGTGCCTTAAGAAATATTTGAAATTATATAAGGAATACTTCGCAGCAGAAACCATGTCCAACAAAGAAAGAAGTTTTCAAATCGGAGTCGTAGAAGCAGAGATATCGACAAAAATAAGGTATACGTATATTGACAAATCTAAGCCAACTGGCGGAAAAGCTATGCATTGTTTTAAGAAGAAGATATTCTGAAAAGATTTTCCGAGGTGAGCGGTATTGGTCCACGAAAGAATTTTTTCCGTCGGGTTTACAGAAGCTTAGATTTTGCTGCAAATACACTGAAGAGCAATTGAATTAGAGACAGCTGGCGTTATGCAAATGTGGCGCTGTGCACGGCCCTGTAAACGGAAACGACATGACGTATGCAGCGATCCGACAATATAAGGAGTGATGCGACGGGAATCAGTAAGAGTCGGACGCAGTATGGATAAGTCGAAGGATCTAAGCGCATTTGATCGTGGGAAAATCGTCGGGTCCCGATGAATGGGTCACTCCATCTCGGAAGTCGTGCAGGTACTGGTGTTTTCACGAGCCACTGTGTTACGGGTGCACCGTGAGTACATCGAATCCGGTAAAACCATCCCTGCAAGGGCCAACTGCCGTGGACGTGTGGATGAGTGGGGTCATCGTCAGCTAGCTCGCATTCTAGCAGCGGATAGACGGGCCACAGTGCAAGAACTCACTCGGCAATTTAACGCTCTCCTCGCTATGGAGTACAGAATCCATCGTCCCACGAGGGTACCGCTGCTGACCGTACATCACAGGGTGCAAAGATTAGCATGGCCGCGGGAACATCGCCACTTGACCCTAGACATGTGGGAAAATGTTGCCTGGACTGATGAGTTGAGATTCACGTTGGCACATGCGGATGGCAGGATACGAGTACGGCGCAAACCACATGAAGCGATGGATCCTTCTTACCAGCAGGGTACTCTTCAAGCTGGTATGGGTGGCATTCTCCTGGGGACTCTTTACGTGGACTGAAATGGGACCCCTGGTACGTGTGACATCGTCCCTCACAGGTCAACGTTACCGGGATATCCTTGACGACCATTTGCTCCCGTTTGTGTGTCTTCAACATCCGCCTGGGAACCTCATCCTACAACAAGACAATGCACCGTGCCATCTCTCTCGAATTGTATCCGAATAGTTGGATGAACACACCACCGACATGACCTCGCTTCCTTGGCCAGCTAGGTCACCTGACCTCAATCCCATTGCGCACATCTGGGATGCCATCGAGAGAGATGTTCGAGGCTCTGAACCCCTCCATCAAATCTTCGTGAACTGTGGGAGCTTGTTAAGGGGTCGTGGATCCGTACGGCTTCCCAACGCTTCCGGTGTCTTGTCGAGTCCATGCCGAGACGAATCGCGGCCGTCATCAGGACGAAAGGTGGTGCCACACGTTACTAGACAGGTATCACTAATTCCATTGCTCTTCAGTGTACATCAGAAGCAAAAATAAACGCTTATGCCCCCTGGTGGCCAAACCATTTTTTATCAAAAATTAGAAATTATAATCGAAATATTTCTTATCAACAGCTGTATCCGGTTCAAAAAGAATTTTTCAAATCGGAGTTTTAGAAGCAGAGACATCGGGGAAAACATAATTTACCGGTACGCCCCTGGCAAAAAATCTATGCATGAAACTCTGCCTAAAATAGTGTCTGCTATAAATGGCATAGAAAGGAAGAAATAGTTTTTTCAATCGAATATTTAGAAGAAAATAAATGTAATAAAATGTATTTTGAATTCGATACCATCTGCATCTACGCCCTCTGATGGTGAAGTCGGGCATCGGAAAAAAATGGAATTCAAGGATCATCATTCTCACATTTCAAGCTTCCCAATGCAAAAATAATTTTCAAATAGGACGAATAGTTACGGAGATATATATGGTATCCATAGACAGATGGACGGACAAGCCGATAACATAAGCACGATCTTTTTTTGCAAAAGACGTACTACAAGGACATCCTGAAAGTAATGCCTCGTCTTTCATAAGACTTTTTCTGTGGCAGCAAAAATGTGAAACTTGGTGGCAAAATACTTGGACATATTGTTAATAATGTTAACCTATTCAAAGTATTGTCCATCACTTCCTATACATTTCCGCCATCTTTGAACCCATTGGTAAAATCCATTTTGGAAAAATTCCTCGGGCCGTGGTTTCACCCATAAGTTCACAGCCAGTTTAATCTCTGTCACATCGTCAATAGGTTCCCCACGAAGAGTGTTTTTCAAAGGGGCAAACAGGAGAAAGTCTAAGGGGGCCAAACCATGACTGTATGGGTGTTGGAGCATCATCGACTACCCCATTTTGACAATAGCCTGCGAAATCTGCATTGAGTCGTGGGGACGTGCGTTATCATGGTGTAAAACAACACTACAAAATGGAATGTCACGTCTTTTCCTACTGATAGCTTCCTTTAGCTTCTTCAATATCTGCACATAGTGAGAACTCTTTATCTCTTTATTGTTTAATACCGTTCAAGGAAACCAATCAAAATGACACAGCGTTTGTCCCAGAATATTGCCACCATCTCTATTTTCCTTGCGGAACGAGTTGTTTTCACGTTTTTCTGTCGAGGTGAAAATGTGCGGTGCCATTCCATTGACGCACGTTTTGCTTCTGGGTCATGAAATAACATCCAGGTTTCATCCCCCGTCACAACATTATAGAAAAACACCTGAAGCTCCCTCTCATAACAGTCCAAGTGGTTCCGGCAGATGTCCACCCTTTGCTCATATTGTTCACGGGTTAGGTTTCTTGGAATCCACTTTGAACATTTTTTTTCTGTAGCCCAGATCCCTAATTAATGTTTCCATAGCACTATGACCACAGTAAATTGCATCCCACAACTTCTGGATGGGACACGACGATCAGCTGAGATGAGGTCTTCACTCGTTGCCTGTTGGCATCTGTCACTGCAGTTGCAGGTCTGCCACTCCTTTGTTTTTCCAACACTGAACTTTCTCCCTCTCGAAACCTCTTCTTCCATCTTTGAACATTATTGATATCTATTATAGCAGCTCCATACATCGCCAGGAGTCTTTTGTGGAATTCTGGAGTCTCACATCCCTCTTTTCCCAGGAATTCAATTACGGCTCGCTGTTTTTCCCCGTCATTCATGATCTTCATTTCCGATTCTGAAAACAATTTGTTCCCGCATTCGCAACATATCATAGAAAATGTGCAGTTTCATTAAAATCACATCAAAATTTCAACTGTTATTAAGGAGAAGGCATTGCTTTCAGGACGCCCTTTGTAAAAACATGTCTCACGGTATAGGGTTTACCGGAACTACAGCAGCCAATAAGGCACGACGTCTGGAGGTGTGGATTTCCCTCTTTGCCACACACAGACTGGAGTGATCCCTGGATCGAACTGTAACCTGCGATGAAAAGTGAGTCCACTTTAACAATCGTAGGCGATCAGCGCAGTGATCGGATACCACAGATTTTACTTAAACAGTTTCCAAAACCAACCCCACTCAACCGGAAAGTAGTGGCTCTTATATGGTGATCTGCGCCGGTTACATCCATCAGTCTCTTATCGCACACCAAGTAAGGCCGCTACTGAGCTGAAATGAAGCACTGGCTGCTTTGTAGGAAGCTTAAGCAGACCAAAAGTGACTGTTTAAGCTTAGTACTTAGCAGCCAGTTCTGTCAACAAGTATGGGGTCTTTCTGTTGTGAAATAACACATGTCTCCCAAAGGACTGTTCAACAAATCCAGCAGTTGATTACAAAACTCTGTCACACCTTCATTTCCCCCATACCTTGCTCCCACTGATCTATTCGCCCTAGAGGAGGACCAACATGTTATTATGTAGGTATCTCTGGTCGTTTATCTATTGAGTGTATATATATACTGTATGTATGTCGTTTTTACGCGTGTCTGACAAGATTTTCGCGTGCATTCTATTGAGACTTGATTAATCTATTTTAGGGGAAAAGCCTCCTATTAAGAAATGCTTTGACATGGTGCCCCAATGGGTGAGTAAAAATATCTTTTTTCCATGAATATATTTTGCACCCATTGAATTTTACTGTTACTCATTCCAGTAATCAAATAATTTGCTAAGGATTTTTGGGTCTTAATAAGTTTTCTGAGGATAAGATATTCATCATTTTCAAATGTTTTAAACGTAATTAGAAACTTTGGACTTTTAAGTGAGTTTTGAGCGTTTTGATAGTTTGCGTTTTATTACCCACGTCTATGACGGGGTTGTTCCGCAACTGTAATCATTTATATAACCCAACTGTCAACATACCCACCAATTTGCATGGCGCTCCAACATATACTTCCTGTTGTGGCATTTTCTATGTCAAGCAGTGTGTTTTTAGCAGTGGAATGGATCCCTCATTATAAAATGTAAGTCCATTGTTTGACGTTCGGATACGTTTTCAAGAACGCGAAGTACGAGAGTAAGGAACACTAGTGTCCAAAAAGTAAGCATAATTGAAAAAAGACATTTTAGAACCACCGAAAGAGGGAAGAAGAATGAATAGGTAAAGTACAGAGGACGTGGAAGTACGCAAATGTGGAAATCATGACGCAATACCACGTGACGAACGATAGTTGGCATAAACGGCGAAGCAGCACATTTGGACAAGTTGAGGAAGAGTTGCAAAAATGCGAAAAGTCATTTTTCTTTTCGTCATCGCGCCCTGCAGAATTTATTTTGTATTAAATCAGTTAAGCAGGTAAAACATATAAAGTAAAAGGTTAAATCCAATAGAACAGCGGACATTGGTATGTAGATTAGTCATCCACATGAACCAATCCCAATGCACGGTGAAATATTGTCCGCCTGCATTCGATATGCAAATACACTGATGAACCATAACATTATGTCCATCTACCGAATAAGCTGTAGAACCCCGTTTTGCCCTCAAAACAGTGACCACTCGGCGAAGCATCGATTCGGCGATGTGGCCATAGGTATCCTGGCGTATCTGGTGACATAATGTCAACAGCGGTTCCTCCAGTTCCCGTACATTTCGGCGTAGAGGTGATTTAGGGCGAACAAGCTTTTCCAAGTCGAACCGCAAATGTTCCATTGGGTACATATCAGGTGAATTTGGAGGTCAGGGCATTATCAGAAAGTCACAAGCATGTTTCTCGAATAACTCCTTGATGATTCTGGCAGTGAGGCATGGCGCATTATCCTGTTGGTAATGGTCATCACCAGCAGGGGACACAGGTGCCATGAATGAGTAAACTTTGTCCGCAATGATGTTCAGATATCTGATAGCTATCAGGAATTCTGCTATTGGGATAATGGGGCTTAAAGTGCCCCAAGAAAGCATTGCCCAGAGCATAACACCACTGACGTTGGCCTGTTTCCGCCCAACAGTGCATCCAGGTGCCATAGCCTCAGTTGGTAATCAGCGTATTCGCGCTCGGCTGTCTACGTGATGCACCAGGAATCTTGATTCGTCAGACCAGGCCCGTTTCTTCTAATCATTCACGGTCCAATCTCGATTATCTTGGGCCCATTTCATGCGTCGTTGATGATGACGTGCGGTGAGCATGGGGACCCGGCTGGGTCTTCGGCTACGGAGGCTCATGTGCAGAAGGTTGCGATGAACTGTGTGCTGCGACGCATTGCCATGATCACCACTGTTGTAGCTGTTTCTGAGATGTTTACACCCTTGGCGCGGCAGCCGAAGATCATTCCTTTTTGAACGTCCGTCAAATCACTACCTCAGCCACTTGTGCACACGTCACGCACTATGGCTCATCTGTCCTGGCTGGCCGCATATATCACCGTGTGGTCGACCTTGTAACGTGCATTCTGTGGCGTGCCTGGGCGTGGTACACTGTGATTCCGTGGGTGGCCATGTTATCCTAATACGACCGTGCATGTATACCAAAACAGCCTATTTCAGTGTGCCTTTTTGTTAAGCAATTTTTGATGATTATGTTTAACTTTTGGACATGAGCGTATGTTTCCTGTACATTAAATTCTATGAGCAACATTTTCCATGCATACGTATTTTCCACTTGTATCTTAAAGTTCTTGTAATGAAATTATGATACCATCTTTTATCTCTTAACAGCAAAGAAAACATTTCACTGATTTTGCTATCGCAAACTGTAGCTTACCTCAGATGGATCCTCCTGCTGATTTTAAACGAATTCAAACACTTTTTTGCCAAACTTTGAAGGATGGTGATAGAGTAAGTGCATTATTCATGTCCTCTTTCTTTTCTACAAAATATTTTTACATTCCCATATACACTGAGTTGGCTTTGCATTAGGAACACCCACCTAATAACGCGTTGGTCTACCTTCCTGTGCAATCACAGCTCCCAGACGTCGAGGAACAGATTCTACAAGGTGTCGAACATCCTCCATGCGTACACTGAGTTAGCTTTGCATTAGGAACACCTACCTAATAACGCGTTGGTCCACCTTCCTGTGCAATCACAGCTCCCAGACGTCGAGGAACAGATTCTACAAGGTGTCGAACATCCTCCATGAGTACACTGAGTTAGCTTTGCATTAGGAACACCTACCTAATAACGCGTTGGTCCACCTTTCTGTGCAATCACGATTCGCAGACGCCTAGGAACAAATTCTACAAGGTGTCGAACATCCTCGTATATTTGCAATAGGAACACATACCTAATAACGCGCAGGTCCACCTTTCTGTGCAATCACGGCTCACAGACGCCTAGGAACAGATTCTACAAGGTGTCGAACATCCTCCATGCGTACACTGAGTTAGCTTTGCATTAGGAACACCTACCTAATAACGCGTTGGTCCACCTTTCTGCGCAAAAACGGCTCGCAGACGCCTAGGAACAGATTCTACAAGGTGTCGAACATCCTCCATGCGTACACTGAGTTAGCTTTGCATTAGGAACACCTACCTAATTACGCGTTGGTCCACCTTCCTTTGCAATCAAAGCTCCCAGACGTCTGGGAACAGATTCTACAAGGTGTCGAACATCCTCCATGCTTACACTGAGTTAACTTTGCATTAGGAACACTTACCTAATAACGCGTTGGTCCACCTTCCTGTGCAATCAAAGCTCCCAGACGTCTAGGAACATATTCTACAAGGTGTCGAACATCCTCGATGCGTACACTGAGATAGCTTTGCATTAGGAACACCTACCTTATAACGCGTTGGTCCACCTTTCTGTGGAATCAAAGCTCCCAGACGTCTAGGAACAGATTCTACAAGGTGTCGAACATCCTCCATGCGTACACTGAGTTAGCTCTGCATTAGGAACACCTACCTTATAACGCGTTGGTCCACCTTCCTGTGTAATCACAGCACCCAGACGTCGAGGAACAGATTCTACAAGGTGTCGAACATCCTCCATGCGTACATTGAGTTAGCTTTGCATTAGGAACACCTACCTTATAACGCGTTGGTCCACCTTTCTGTGCAATCAGTATTCGCAGACACCCAGGAACAAACTCTACAAGGTGTCGAACATCCTGCATGAGTACACTGAGTAAGCTTTGCACTAGGAACACCTACCTTATAACGCGTTGGTCCACCTTCCTGTGCAATCGAAGCTCCCAGACGTCTAGGAACAGATTCTACAAGGTGTCGAACATCCTCCATGCGTACACTGAGTTAGCTTTGCATTAGGAACACCTACCTAATAATGAACAGGTTCTACAAGGTGTCTTACATCGTCCATGCGTAACTTAACCCATGTCTGGTGTAGCAGCTCCGCCATTTCACGCTCTTTTCTTGGAGGAGAAGTAGAGGTTCTCACACACCGTTCTAGAATATCCCATGAATGTTCACCTGAGTTGCAGTCAGGGGTGTAACTTAATCCATGTCCGCTGCAGCTGCTCCGTCAGTTCACGCTCCTTCCTTGGAGGAGAATTAGCAGTTGTCACACACCGTTCTAGAATATCCCATAAATTTTCACTTGAGTTGGAGTCAGGGGTGTAACTTAACCCATACCCACTGTAACAACTCCGTCAGTTCACGATCCTTCCTTGGAGGAGAATTAGCAGTTTTAACACACCGTTCTAGAATTCCCATTAATGTTCAATCGAGTTGCAGTCAGGGGTGTAACTTAACCCATGTCCTCTGTAGCAGCTCCGTCAGTTTACGCTCCTTCCTTGGAGGAAAATTAGCGGTTCTCATACACCGTTCTAGAATATCCCATAAATGTTCACTTGAGTTGCAGTGAGGGGTGTAACTTAATCCATGTCCGCTGTAGCAGTTATGTCAGTTCACGCACCTTTCTTGGAGGAGAATTACCGGTTATCACCCACCGTTCTAGAATATCCGATAAATGTTCACTTGAGTTGCAGTCAGGGGTGTAACTTAACCCATGTCCGGTGTAGAAGCTCCGCCATTTCACCCTCCTTCCTTGGAGGAGACGTAGCGGTTCTCACACACCGTTCTAGAATATCACATAAATGTTCAATTGAGTTGCAGTCAGGGGTGTAACTTATGTCCGCTGTAGCAGTTCCTTCAGTTCACGCTCCTTCCTTGTAGTAGAATTAGCAGTTCTCACACACCGTTTTAGAATACCCCATAAATGTTCACTTGCGTTGCAATCAGGGGTGTAACTTAACCCATGTCTGATGTAACAGCTCCGTCAGTTCACGTTCCTTCCTTGGAGGAGAATTAGCAGTTCTCACACACCGTTCTAGAATATTCCATAAATGCTCACTTGAGTTTCAGTCAGGGGTGTAACTTAACCGATGTACGCTGCAGTAGCTCCGTCATTTCAAGCCCCCTTCTTTGGAGGAGAATTAGCCGTTCTCACACACCGTTCTAGACTATCCCATAAATGTTCAACTGAGTTGAAGTCAGGGGCGTAACTTAACCCTTGTCCGGTGTAGCAGCACCGCTCTTTCACGCTCTTTCCTTGGAGGACAAGTAGCGGTTCTCACACACCGTTCCAGAATTTCCCATAAATGTTCACTTGAGTTGCAGTCAGGGGTGTAACTTATTTCCGCTGCAGCAGTTCCGTCAGTACACGCTCCTTCCTTGGAGGAGAATTAGCAGTTCTCTCACACCGTTCTAGAATATCCCATAAATGCTCAATTGAGTTACAGTGAAGGGTGGAACTTAACCCATGTCCGCTCTAGCAGTGCCGTCAGTTCACGCTCCTTTCTTGGAGGAGAATTAACGGTTCTCACACACCTTTCTAGAATATCCCATAAATGTTCACTTGAGTTGCAGTCAGGGTTGTAACTTAACCCATATCCGCTGTAACAGCTCCGTCAGTTCACGCTCCTTCCTTGGAGGAGAATTAGCGGTTCTCACGCACCGTTCTAGACTATCCCATAAATGTTCAATTGAGTTAAAGTCAGGGGCGTAACTTAACCCATGTCCGGTGTAGCAGCTCCGCCATTTCATGCTCCTTCCTTGGAGGAGAAGTAGAGGTTCTCACACACCGTTCTAGAATATATCATAAATGTTCACTTGAGTTGCAGTCAGGGGTGTAACTTAACCAATGTCCACTGCTGCTGCTCCTCAGTTCACGCTCCTTCCTTGGAGGAGAATTAGCGGTTCTCACACCGTTCTAGACTATCCCATAAATGTTCAATTAAGTTGAAGTCAGGGGCGTAACTTAACCCATGTTCCGTGTAGCAGCTCCGCCATTTCACGCTCCTTCATTGGAGGAGAAGTAGCGGCTCTCACACACTGTTCTAGAATATCCCATAAATGTTCACTTGAGTTGCAGTCAGGGGGGTAATTTAACATATGTCCGCTGCAGCTGCTCCTTCAGTTCACGCTCCTTCCTTGGAGGAGAATTAGCAGTTCTCACACACCGTTCTAGACTATAACATAAATGTTCAATTGAGTTGATGTCAGGGGCGTAACTTAACCAATGCCAGGTGTAGCAGCTCCGCCATTTCACGCTCCTTCTTTGGAGAAGAAGTAGAGGTTCTCACACACCGTTCTAGAATATCCCATAAATGTTCACTTGAGTTGCAGTCAGGGGTGTTACTTAACCCATGTCCGGTGTAGAAGCTCCGCCATTTCACGCTCCTTCCTTGGAGGAGACGTAGCGGTTCTCACACACCGTTCTAGATTATCCCATAAATGTTCAATTGAGTTGCAGTCAGGGGTGTAACTTATGTCAGCTGTAGCAGTTCCTTCAGTTCACGCTCTTTCCTTTGAGTAGAATTAGCAGTTCTCACACACCGTTCTAGAATATCCCATGAATGTTTAATTGAGTTGCAGTCAGGGGTGTAACTTATGTCCGCTGTAGCAGCTCCGTCAGTTTACGCTCCTTCCTTGGAGGAGAAGTAGAGGTTCTCACACACCTTTCTAGAATATCCCATAAATGTTCACTTGAGTTGCAGTCAGGGCGCGTAACTTAACCCATGTCCGCTGCAGCTGCTCCGTCAGTTCACGCTCCTTCCTTGGCGGAGAAGTAGCAGTTCTCACACACCGTTCTAGAATATCGCATAAATGTTCAATTGAGTGGCAGTCAAGGGTGTGACTTAAGCCATGTCCACTGCAGCTGCTCCGTCAGTTCACGCTCCTTCCTTGGAGGAGAATTAGCAGTTCCCACACACCGTTCTAGAAAATCACATAAATGTTCAATTAAGTTATAGTCAAAGGTGCAACTTAACCCATGTCCGCTGCAGCTGCTCGGCAGTTCACGCTCCTTCCTTAGAGAAGACCTAGCAGTTCTCACACACCGTTCTAGAATATCCCATAAATGTTCACTTGAGTTGCAATCAGGAGTGTAACTTAACCCATATCCGCTGTAACAGCTCCGTCAGTTCACGCTCCTTCCTTGGAGGAGAATTAGCAGTTCTCACACACCGTTCTAGAATATTCCATAAATGCTCTCTTGAGTTGTAGTCAGGGGTGTAACTTAACCGATGTACGCTGTAACATCTCCGTCAGTTCACGCTCCTTCCTTGGAGGAGAATTAGCGGTTCTCACACGCCGTTCTAGACTATCCCATAAATGTTCAATTGAGTTGAAGTCAGGGGCGTAACTTAACCAATGCCCGGTGTAGCACCTCAGCCATTTCACGCTCCTTCCTTGGAGGAGAAGTAGCGGTTCTCACACACCGTTCTAGAATATCCCATAAATGTTCACTTGAGTTGCAGTCAGTGGTGTAACTTAACCCATGTCCTCTGCAACTGCTCCGTCAGTTCACGCTCCTTCCTTGGAGGAGAATTAGCGGTTCTCACACACCGTTCTAGACTATCCCATAAATGTTCAATTGAGTTGAAGTCAGGGGCGTAACTTAAATAATGCCCGGTGTAGCAGCTCCGCCATTTCACGCTCCTTCTTTGGAGCAGAAGTAGCGGTTCTCACACACCATTCTAGAATATCCCATAAATGTTCACTTTAGTTGCTGTCAGGGGTGTAACTTAACCCATGTCCGCTGCTGCTGCTCCCTCAGTTCACGCTATTACCTTGGAGGAGAATTAGCGGTTCTCACACACCGTTCTAGACTGTCCCATAAATGTTCAATTGAGTTAAAGTAAGGGGCGTAACTTAACCCATATCCGCTGTAACAGCTCCGTCAGTTTACGCTCCTTCCTTGGAGGAGAACTAGCCGTTCTCACACACCGTTCTAGAATATTCCATAAATGCTCTCTTGAGTTGCAGTTAGGGGTGTAACTTTACCGATGTACGCTGCATCAGGTCCGTCACTTCAAACCCCCTCTTCCGTGGAGGAGAATTAGCAGTTCTCACACACCGTTCTAGAATATGCCATAAATGTTCACTTGAGTTGGAGTCAGATATGTAATTTAACCCATACCCGCTGTAACAGCTCCGTCAGTTCACGATCCTTCCTTGGAGGAGAATTAGCAGTTCTAACACACCGTTCTAGAATATCCTATAAATGTTCACTTGAGTTGCAGTCAGGGGTGTAACTTAACCCATGTCCGCTGCAGCTGCTCCGTCAATTCACGCTCTTTCCTTGAAGAAGAATTAGCGGTTCACACACACCGTTCTAGACTATCCCATAAATGTTCAATTGAGTTGAAGTAAGGGGTGTAACTTAACCCATATCCGCTGTAACAGCTCCGTCAGTTTACGCTCCTTCCATGGAGGAGAATTAGCAGTTCTCACACACCGTTCTAGAATATTCCATAAATGCTCTCTTAAGTTGCAGTTAGGGGTGTAACTTTACCGATGTACGCTGCATCAGGTCCGTCACTTCACGCCCCCTTCCTTGGAGGAGAATTAGCAGTTCTCACACACCGTTCTAGAATATGCTATAAATGTTCACTTGAGTTGGAGTCAGATGTGTAACTTAACCATACCCGCTGTAACAGCTCCGTCAGTTCACGATCCTTCCTTGGAGGAGAATTGGCAGTTTTAACACACCGTTCTAGACTATCCCATAAATGTTCAATTGAGTTGAAGTCAGGGGCGTAACTTAACCAATGCCCGGTGTAGCAGCTCCGCCATTTCACGCTCCTTCCTTCGAGGAGAATTAGCAGTTCTAACACACCGTTCTAAAATATCCCATAAATGTTCACTTTAGTTGCTGTCAGGGGTGCAACTTAACCCATGTCCGCTGCTGGTGCTCCCTCAGTTCACGCTCCTACCTTGGAGGTGAATTAGCGGTTCACACACACCGTTCTACACTATCCCATAAATGTTCAATTGAGTTGAAGTAAGGGGCGTAACGTAACCCATATCTGCTGTAACAGTTCCGTCAGTTTACGCTCCTTCCTTGGAGGAGAATTAGCAGTTCTCACACACCGTTCTAGAATATTCTATAAATGCTCTCTTGAGTTGCAGTTAGGGGTGTAACTTTACCGATGTACGCTGCATCAGGTCCGTCACTTCACGCCCCCTTCCTTTAAGGAGAATTAGCAGTTCTCACACACCGTTCTAGAATATGCCATAAATGTTCACTTGAGTTGGAGTCAGATGTGTAACTTAACCCATACCCGCTGCAACAGCTCCGTCAGTTCACGATCCTTCCTTGGAGGAGAGTAACCAGTTTTAACACACCGTTCTGGAATATCCTATAAATGTTCACTTGAGTTGCAGTCAGGGGTGTAACTTAACCCATGTCCGCTGCAGCTATTCCGTCAATTCACGCTCTTTCCTTGGAGGACAATTAGCAGTTCTCACACACCGTTCTAGACTATCCCATAAATGTTCAATTGAGTTGATGTCATAGGCGTAACTTTACCCATGTCCGGTGTAGAAGCTACGCCATTTCACGCTCTTTTCTAGGAGGAGAAGTAGAGGTTCTCACACACCGTTCTAGGCTATCCCATAAATGTTCAATTGAGTTGTAGTCAATGGTGCAACTTAACCAATGTCGGCTCCAGCTGCTCCGTCAGTTCACGCTCCTTCCTTAGAGGAGATTTAGCAGTTCTCACACACCGTTCTAAAATATCCCATAAATGTTCACTTGAGTTGCCGTCAGGGGTGTAACTTAACCCATGTCCTCTGCAGCTGCTCCGTCAGTTCACGCTCCTTCCTTGGGGGAGAACTAGCGGTTCTCACACACCGTTCTAGACTATCCCATAAATGTTCAATTGAGTTGAAATCAGAGGCGTAACTTAACCCATGTCCGGTGTAGCAGCTCCGCCATTTCACGCTCCTTCCTTAAAAGAGAAGAAGCGGTTCTCATACACCGTTCTAGACTATCCCATAAATGTTCAATTGAGTTAAAAACAGGGGCGTACCTTAACCCATGTCCGGTGTAGCAGCTCCGCAATTTCACGCTCCTTCCTTGGAGGAGAAGTAGCGGTTCTCACACACCGTTCTAGAATATCCCATAAATGTTCACTTGAGTTGCAGTCAGGGGTGTAACTTAACCAATGTCCACTGCTGCTGCTCCCTCAGTTCACGCTCCGTCCTTGGAGGAGAATTAGCGGTTCTCACTCCGTTTTAGACTATCCCATAAATTTTCAATTGAGTTCAAGTCAGGGGCGTAACTTAACCCATGTTCCGTGTAGCAGCTCCGCCATTTCACGCTCCTTCATTGGAGGAGAAGTAGCGGTTCTCACACACTGTTCTAGAATATGCCATAAATGTTCACTTAAGTTGCAAACAGGGGTTTAACTTAACCCATATACGGTGTAACAGTTTTTTCAGTTTACCCTCCTTAATTGGAGGAGAAGTAGCGGCTCTCACACCCCGTTCTAGAATATCCCATAAACGTTCACTTGAGTTGCAGTCAGGGGTGTAACTTAACCCATGTCCGCTGCAGCTGCTCCGTCAGTTCACGCTCCTTCCTTGGAGGAGAATTAGCAGTTCTCACACACCGTTCTAGACTAACCCATAAATGTTCAATTGAGTTGATGTCAGGGGCATAACTTAACCCATGTCCGGTGTATCAGCTACGCCATTTCGCGCTCTTTTCTTGGAGAAGAAGTAGAGGTTCTCACACACCGTTCTAGAATATCCCATGAATGTTCACTTGAGTTGCAGTCATGGGTGTAACTTAATCCATGTCAGCTGTAGCAGCTATGTCAGTTCACGCACCTTTCTTGGAGGAGAATTACCGGTTATCACCCACCGTTCTAGAATATCCGATAAATGTTCACTTGAGTTGCAGTAAGGGGTGTAACTTAACCCATGTCCGGTGTAGAAGCTCCGCCATTTCACGCTCTTTCCTTGGAGGAGACGTAGCGGTCTCACACACCGTTCTAGATTATCCCATAAATGTTCAATTGAGTTGCAGTCAGGGATGTAACTTATGTCCGCTGTAGCAGTTCCTTCAGTTCACGCTTGTTCCTTTGAGTAGAATTAGCAGTTCTGACACACCGTTCGAGAATATCCCATAAATGTTCAATTGAGTTCCAGTCAGGAGTGTAACTTACGTCCGCTGTAGCAGCTCCGTCAGTTTACGCTCCTTCCTTGGAGGAGAAATAGAGGTTCTCACACACCGTTCTAGAATATCCCATAAATGTTCACTTGAGTTGCAGTCAGGGGCGTAACTTAACCCATGTCCGCTGCAGCTGCTCCGTCAGTTCACGCTCCTTCCTTGGCGGAGAAGTAGCAGTTCTCACACACCGTTCTAGAATATCCCATAAATGTTCAATTGAGAGGCAGTCAAGGGTGTAACTTAACCCATGTCCACTGTAGCAGTTCCGTCAGTTCACGCTCCTTCCTTGGAGTAGAATTAGCAGTTCCCACACACCATTCTAGAAAATCACATGAATGTTCAATTGAGTTGTAGTCACGGGTGCAACTTAAGTCATGTCCGCTGCAGCAGCTCCGTCAGCTCACGCTCCTTCCTCAGAGGAGAATTAGCAGTTCTCACACACCGTTCTAGACTATCCCATAAATGCTCACTTGAGTTGTAGTCAGAGGGTGTAACTTAACCCATGTCCTCTGCAGCTGCTCCGTCAGTTCACGCTCCTTCCTTTTAGGAGAATTAGCAGTTCTCACACACCGTTCTAGACTATCCCATAAATGTTCAAATGAGTTGAAGTCAGAGGAGTAACTTAACCCATGTCCGGTGTAGCACCTCCGCCATTTCACGCTCCTTCCTTGAAAGAGAAGTAGCGGTTCTCACACACCGTTCTAGAATATCCCATAAATGTTCACTTGAGTTGCAGTCAGGGGTGTAACTTAACCCATGTCCGCTGCTGCTGCTCCCTCAGTTCACGCTCCTTCCTTGGAGGAAAATTAGTGGTTCTCACACACCGTTCTAGACTATCCCATAAATGTTCAATTGAGTTGAAGTCAGGGGCGTAACTTAACCAATGCCCGGTGTAGCAGCTCCGCCATTTCACGCTCCTTCCTCGGAGGAGAAGTAGCGGTTCTCAGAGACACCGTTCTAGAATATCCCATAAATGTTCACTTTAGTTGCTGTCAGGGGTGCAACTTAACCCATGTCCGCTGCTGCTGCTCCCTCAGTTCACGCTCCTTCCTTGGAGGAAAATTAGCGGTTCACACACACCGTTCTAGACTATCCCATAAATGTTCAATTGAGTTGAAGTAAGGGGCGTAACTTAACCCATATCTGCTGCAACAGCTCCGTCAGTTTACGCTCCTTCCTTGGAGGAGAATTAGCAGTTTTCACACACCGTTCTAGAATATTCTATAAATGCTCTCTTGAGTTGCAGTTAGGGGTGTAACTTTACCGATGTACGCTGTATTAGGTCCGTCACTTCACGCCCCCTTCCTTGGAGGAGAATTAGCAGTTCTCACACACCGTTCTAGAATATGCCATAAATATTCACTTGAGTTGGAGTCAGATGTGTAACTTAACCCATACCCGCTGTAACAGCTCCGTCAGTTCACGATCCTTCCTTGGAGGAGAGTTAGCAGTTTTAACACACCGTTCTAGAATACCCTATAAACGTTCACTTGAGTTGCAGTCAGGGGTGTAAATTAACCCATGTCCGCTGCAGCTGCTCCGTCAATTCACGCTCCTTCCTTGGAGGACAATTAGCAGTTCTCACACACTGTTCTAGACTATCCCATAAATGTTCAATTGAGTTGATGTCATAGGCGTAACTTAACCCATGATCGGTGTAGAAGCTACGCCATTTCACGCTCTTTTCTAGGAGGAGAAGTAGAGGTTCTCACACACCGTTCTAGGCTATCCCATAAATGTTCAATTGAGTTGTAGTCAGGGGTGCAACTTAACCCATGTCCGCTGCAGCTGCTCCGTCATTTCACGCTCCTTCCTTAGAGGAGATTTAGCAGTTCTCACACACCATTCTAGAATATCCCATAAATGCTCACTTGAGTTGCCGTCAGGGGTGTAACTTAAACCATGTCCTCTGCAGCTGCTCCGTCAGTTCACGCTCCTTCCTTGGAGGAGAACTAGCGGTTCTCACACACCGTTCTAGACTATCCCATAAATGTTCAATTGAGTTGAAGTCAGGGGCGTAACTTAACCAATGCCCGGTGTAGCAGCTCCGCCATTTCACGCTCCTTCCTTCGAGGAGAAGTAGCGGTTCTCACACACCGTTCTATAATATCCCATAAATGTTAACTTTAGTTGCTGTCAGGGCTGTAACTTAACCCATGTCCGCTGCTGCTGCTCCTCAGTTCACGCTCCTACCTTGGAGGAGAATTAGCGGTTCTCACACACCGTTCTAGACTATCCCATAAATGTTCAATTGAGTTGAAGTAAGGGGCGTAAGTTATCCCATATGTGCTGTAACAGCTCCGTCAGTTTACACTCCTTCCTTGGAGGAGAATTAGCAGTTCTCACACACCGTTCTAGAATATTCTATAAATGCTCTCTTGAGTTGCAGTTAGGGGTGTAACTTTACCGATCTACGCTGCATCAGGTCCGTCACTTCACGCCCCCTTCCTTGGAGGAGAATTAGCAGTTCTCACACACCGTTCTATAATATGCCATAAATGTTCACTTGAGTTGGAGTCAGATGTGTGACTTACCCCATACCCGCTGTAACAGCTCCGTCAGTTCACGATCCTTCCTTGGAGGAGAGTTAGCAGTTTTAAACACACCGTTCTAGAATACCCTATAAATGTTCACTTGAGTTGCAGTCAGGTGTGTAACTTAACCCATGTCCGCTGCAGCTGCTCCGTCAATTCACGCTCCTTCCTTGGAGGAGAATTAGCAGTTCTCACACACCGTTCTAGACTATCCCATGAATGTTCAATTGAGTTGCAGTCAGGGGTGTAACTTAACCAATGTCCGCTGTAGCAGTTCCGTCAGTTCACGCTCCTTCCTTGGAGGAGAATTAGCAGTTCTCACACACCGTTCTAGAATATCCCATAAATGTTAAATTGAGTTGCAGTCAAGGGTGGAACTTAACCCATGTCCGCTGTAGCAGCTCCGTCAGTTCACGCTCCTTCCTTGGAGGTGAAGTAGCAGTTCTCACACACCGTTCTAGAATATTCCATAAATGCTCTCTTGAGTTGCAGTTAGGGGTGTAACTTTACCGATGTACGCCGCATCAGGTCCGTCACTTCACGCCCCCTTCCTTGGAGGAGAATTAGCAGTTCTCACACACCGTTCTAGAATATGCCATAAATGTTCACTTGAGTTGGAGTCAGATGTGTAAGTTAACCCATACCCGCTGTAACAGCTCCGTCAGTTCACGATCCTTCCTTGGAGGAGAATTAGCAGTTTTAACACACCGTTCTAGAATATCCCATAAATGTTCACTTGAGTTGCAGTCAGGGGTGTAAATTAACCCATGTCCGCTGCAGCTGCTCCGTCAATTCACGCTCCTTCCTTGGAGGATAATTAGCAGTTCTCACACACCGTTCTAGACTATCCCATAAATGTTCAATTGAGTTGATGTCAGGGGTGTAACTTAACCCATGTCCGCTGTAGAACCTACGCCATTTCACGCTCTTTCCTTGGAGGAGAATTAGCAGTTCTCACACACCGTTCTAGACTATATCCCATAAATGTTCAATTGAGTTGCAGTCAGGGGTGCAACTTAACCCATGTCCGCTGCAGCTGTTCCGTCAGTTCACGCTCCTTCCTTGGAGGAGAATTAGCAGTTCTCACACACCGTTCTAGAATATCCCATAAATGTTCACTTGAGTTGCAATCAGGAGTGTAACTTAACCCATATCCGGTGTAACAGCTCCGTCAGTTCACGCTCCTTCCTTGGAGGAGAATTAGCAGTTCTCACACACCGTTCTAGACTATCCCATAAATGTTCACTTGAGTTGAAGTCAGGGGTGTAACTTAACCCATATCCGCTGTAACAGCTCCGTCAGTTTACGCTCCTTCCTTGGAGGAGAATTAGCAGTTCTCACACACCGTTCTAGAATATCCCATAAATGTTCAATTGAGTTGAAATCAGGGGCGTAACTTAACCCATGTCCGCTGTAACAGCTCCGTCAGTTCACGCTCCTTCCTTGGAGGAGAATTAGCAGTTCTCACACACCGTTCTAGAATATTCCATAAATGCTCTCTTGAGTTGCAGTTAGGGGTGTAACTTTACCGATGTACGCTGCATCAGGTCCGTCATTTCACGCCCCCTTTCTTGGAGGAGAAGTAGCAGTTCTCACACACCGTTCTAGAATATCCCATAAATGTTCACTTGAGTTGCAATCAGGAGTGTAACTTAACCCATATCCGCTGTAACAGCTGCTCCGTCAGTTCACGCTCCTTCCTTAGAGGAGAATTAGCAGTTCTCACACACCGTTCTAGAATATTCCATAAATGTTCACTTGAGTTGAAGTCAGGGGCGTTACTTAACCAATGCCCGGTGTAACAGCTAAACCATTTCACGCTCCTTCCTTGGAGGAGAATTAGCGGTTCTCACACACCGTTCTAGAATATCCCATAAATGTTCAATTGAGTTGAAGTAAGGGGCGTAACTTAACCCATATCCGCTGTAACAGCTCCGTCAGTTTACGCTTCTTCCTTGGAGGAGAATTAGCAGTTCTCACACACCGTTCTAGAATATTCCATAAATGCTCTCTTGAGTTGCAGTTAGCGGTGTAACTTTACCGATGTACGCTGCATCAGGTCCGTCCCTTCACGCCCCCTTTCTTGGAGGAGAAGTAGCGGTTCTCACACACCGTTCTAGAATATCCCATAAATGTTCCCTTGAGTTGCAGTCAGGAGATGTAACTTAACCCATGTCCGCTGCAGCTGCTCCGTCAGTTCAGGCTCCTTCCTTGGAGGAGAATTAGCAGTTCTCACACACCGTTCTAGAATATCCCATAAATGTTCAATTGAGTTGATGTCAGGGGCGTAACTTAACCCATGTCCGGTGTAGCAGCTACGCCATTTCACGTTCTTTCCTTGGAGGAGAAGTAGCGGTTCTCACACACCGTTCTAGAATATCCCAATAAATGTTCAATTGAGTTGCAGTCAGGGGTGTAACTTAACCCATGTCCGCTGCAGCTGCTCCGTCAGTTTACGCTTCTTCCTTGGAGGAGAATTAGCAGTTCTCACACACCGTTCTAGAATATTCCCATAAATGTTCTCTTGAGTTGCAGTCAGGGGTGTAACTTTACCGATGTACGCTGCATCAGGTCCGTCACTTCACGCCCCCTTTCTTGGAGGAGAATTAGCGGTTCTCACACACCGTTCTAGAATATCCCATAAATGTTCACTTGAGTTGCAGTCAGGGGTGTAACTTAACCCATGTCCGCTGCAGCTGCTCCGTCAGTTCACGCTCCTTCCTTGGAGGAGAATTAGCAGTTCTCACACACCGTTCTAGAATATTCCATAAATGTTCACTTGAGTTGCAGTCAGGGGTGTAACTTAACCTTTGTCCGCTGCAGCTGCTCCGTCAGTTCACGCTCCTTCCTTGGAGGAGAATTAGCAGTTCTCACACACCGTTCTAGAATATTCCATAAATGTTCACTTGAGTTGCAGTCAGGGGTGTAACTTAACCCATGTCCGCTGCAGCTGCTCCGTCAGTTCACGCTCCTTCCTTGGTGGAGAATTAGCGGTTCTCACACGCCGTTCTAGACTATCCCATAAATGTTCAATTGAGTTGAAGTCAGGGGCGTAACTTAACCAATGCCCGGTGTAGCAGCTCCGCCATTTCACGCTCCTTCCTTGGAGGAGAAGTAGCGGTTCTCCCACACCGTTCTAGAATATCCCATAAATGCTCTCTTGAGTTGCAGTTAGGGGTGTAACTTTACCGATGTACGCTGCATCAGGTCCGTCACTTCACGCCCCTTCCTTGGAGGAGAATTAGCAGTTCTCACACACCGTTCTAGACTATCCCATAAATGTTCAATTGAGTTGATGTCAGGGGCGTAACTTAACCCATGTCCGGTGTAGCAGCTACGCCATTTCACGTTCTTTTCTTGGAGGAGAAGTAGAGGATCTCACACACCGTTCTAGAATATCCCATAAATGTTCAATTGAGTTGCAATCAAGGGTGTCTCTTAACCCATGTCCGCTGCAGCTGCTTCGTCAGTTCACGCTCCTTCCTTCGAGGAGAATTAGCAGTTCTCACACACCGTTCTAGATTATCCCATAAATGTTCAATTGAGTTGCAGTCAGGGGTGAAACTTATGTCCGCTTTATCAGTTCGGTCAGTTCACGCTCCTTCCTTGGAGTAGAATTAGCAGTTCCCTCACACCGTTCTAGGAAATCCCATAAATGTTCAATTGAGTTGTAGTCAGGGGTGCAACTTAACCCATGTCCGCTGCAGCTGCTCCGTCAGTTCACGCTCCTTCCTTAGAGGAGAATTAGCAGTTCTCACACACCGTTCAAGACTATCTCATAAATTTTCAATTGAGTTGAAATCAGAGGCGTAACTTAACCCATGTCCGGTGTAGCAGCTCCGCCATTTCACGCTCCTTCCTTGAAAGAGAAGTAGTGGTTCTCACACACCGTTCTAGACTATCCCATAAATGTTCAATTGAGTTAAAGTAAGGGGCGTACCTTAACCCATGTCCGGTGTAGCAGGTCCGCCATTTCACGCTCCTTCCTTGGAGGAGAAGTAGCGGTTCTCACACACCGTTCTGGAATATCTCATAAATGTTCACTTTAGTTGCTTTCTGGGGCGTAACTTAACCCATATCCGCTGTAACAGCTCCGTCAGTTTACGCTCCTTCCTTGGAGGAGAATTAGCAGTTCTCACACACCGTTCTAGAATATTCCATAAATGCTCTCTTGAGTTGCAGTTAGTGGTGTAACTTTACCGATGTACGCTGCGTCAGGTCCGTCACTTTACGCCCCCTTCCTTGGAGTTGAATTAGCAGTTCTCACACACCGTTCTAGAATATCCCATAAATGTTCACTTGAGGTGGAGTCAGGGGTGTAACTTAACCCATACCCGCTGTAACAGCTCCGTCAGTTCACGATCCTTCCTTGTAGGAGAATTAGCAGTTTTAACACACCGTTTTAGAATATCCCATAAATGTTTACTTGAGTTACAGTCAAGGGTGTAACTTAACCGATGTCCGGTGTAGAAGCTCCGCCATTCACGCTCCTTCCTTGGAGGAGAAATTGCGGTTCTCACTCACCGTTCTAGAATATCCCATAAATGTTCAATCGAGTTGCAGTCAGGGGTGTAACTTAACCCATGTCCACTGCAGCAGCTACGGCAGTTCACGCACCTTTCTTGGAGGAGAATTATGTGGTTATCACACACCGTTCTAGAATATCCCATAAATGTTTACTTGAGTTACAGCAAGGGGTGTAACTTAACCCATGTCCGGTGTAGAAGCTCCGCCATTTCACGCTCCTTCCTTGGAGGAGAAATTGCGGTTCTCACTCACCGTTCTAGAATATCCCATAAATGTTCATTTGAGTTGCAATCAGGGGTGTAACTTAACCCATGTCCGCTGCAGCTGCTCCGTCAGTTCACGCTCCTTCCTTGGAGGAGAATTAGCAGTTCTCACACACTGTTCTAGAATATCCCATAAATATTCAATTGAGTTGCAGTCAGGGGTGCAACTTATGTCCGCTGTAGCAGTTCCGTCAGTTCACGCTCCTTCCTTTGAGGAGAATTAGCAGTTCTCTCACGCCGTTCTAGAATATCACATAAATGTTAAATTGAGTTGCAGTCAAGGGTGGAACTTAACCCATGTCCGCTGTAGCAGTTCCGTCATTTCACGCTCCTTCCTTGGAGGAGAACTCGCAGTTTTCACACACCGTTCTAGAATATCCCATAAATGTTCACTTGAGTTGCAGTCAGGGGTGTAACTTAGCCCATGTCCGCAGTAGCAGCTCCGTCAGTTCACGCTCCTTCCTTGGAGGAGAATTAGCACTTCTCACACACCGTTATAGCATATTTAATAAATATTCAATTGAGTTGCAGTCAGGGGTGTTTGTGGGCCAAGGCAATGTGGTGAATTCGTTGTCGTGTTCCTCGAACCACTCAGTACTTACACGAGCCCCATGACATTGTGTGTTGTCCTGTTGAAAGATGGCATTTTGGTCAGGATAAACCTCCTTTAGAGATGGATGGAGATGGTCAGCTAACCCGTCCCTGTCGCATCCAACATTCAATATTTGAGGGATGATAACCGACGGACCTAGGGCTTTAAAGGAAAAAGCGCCCAACACCACAACCACCTCAACCATCCTATTGAACCCCAGGTAATAGGGCTTCATAATATTTGCGCCATATGCGAACCTGGCCATGCACATTGGGCAGCAGGAAACGGAATTCATTGGTCCAGAGGACCTTCTTCCATCTGTTGAAGGAGCATTGCTGACGCTCCTTGGGTCTTGCGAGGCGTTGTTCGCGATGAATTGGCGTCATCATGGGTACCTTGGTGCTCTCTGGCTTTAGAACTTCAGGTGAAGCAAGGCACGACGCATGGTGAAAGTGGAAATAGGTCAAACTGACTGTTGCTGTACTGGTTGCTGAACAGGATGACTGTTGCATGTCATTGCTGAAATCCCAATCGTGACACCTGACGCTCACTTCTAGGATCAACCGCGCGATTCTGACCCATGTGGGACCTTCTGCTGAATGTCTGTGCCTGGGTAATGTGGTCCTAGTACACACTTGATACAGTAGCACCGGAATAGCCAATAAGTCTGGCTGTTTTGGAAATATGGGCCCCTGTCCCCCATGCTCCAACTTTCTAGCCGCCATCAAGTTGGCTTAAGTTGCCACGTCTCCCCATTACTAGCAAACGTTTCCAAAGGATATAGGTCTGTACAATTTATAGTAGCCGCACGTGACATTCATATCACGTGGTGCATCGTTATCGCTCCGAATATTTAAAACGGATAGTGTTCCTAATGTAAAGCTAACTCAGTCTACTGTATTTTAATGTATCTGATCTTACGAATGAAAAAAAGTTTCAAATCAGGCATTTGCTCTCTGTGTTAAAATTTCAATATTTGGGGAATTTCATGTTTTACTTTTTAAAGAGAATGTCTCCTTCTTAGGTAATATTAAGACATAAATTTGGTTATTATACTTAAAAAAAGTACAAGTAAAAGTTGTGATGATATATTAACGGGAATTGTCGTGGGTGATGAAATTCTTAAAATGCAGTTTTGCTTCATCACTCGGAACTGAACTTACAGTTAAGAGAATTGTGTCCTCAACAGTGATGGACCATTCGGGAACGATTCTTTCACAACGATTGAATTTTCAACGCGAATGGTGAATGATTTGGTATGACCACTGTGAATGATCGTTTAATCCGCCATTGCTATGACATCCACTGAAGATGCAGCACGTTCAAATTTCAAATTTATTCCATCCACATTACCTGTCTTATTGGGAGTTCTGAAACGAAGTCCCAATAAGACAGACAATGTCAAGAATTAATAAATGTCGACCGTTATATGAGTGAGCGATCAGCTGTCAGCTAGGAAATAATGATGGAATTTAAGAATGGGAATGATATATGAATGCCATTCAGTTAAATGGTTACCTGAATCGTGAACTATAAAGGGCTCGCCGTCTTTCTGGCAGTTTGGCAAAAAAACTGTGGCCTTGACGTCACTTTGCTCGCAAGCACAATATCTGTGTAACGAAAGACTTACTCGGTAAGCGTAGTAACAACCTGGAAATTGGATCATTTGTTTGAATGATCACTCGTGAATGACAATTTTGCGTGAAGGATGAATGAACTCTCAAGAAGGAATAGTTTATGTCGTCACTATTCCCCTGCATGATTTCAAAATCCTACAGTTGTGTAAAATTTTGATTCATGAAGCTAAAACCGAGCAATAAATTAAATTTGTAACATTCTTCTGCAGAGTAGTATTTATCCTTCATAAATTTGTGTAACTTCTCCGGAAGTGCAGTGGTCTGAGCGCTGGCTTCAGGCGTCCTAGTGGTCCCGGTTTCGAGTTCCGTATGAAGCTTGTTTGTCTTACGGCATTGACTCTCTCCCTTCCTTAGAAAGAGTGGCGCTTTATTAGAGTTGAAATTTGTTTACCCGAGAGTCGTTCAAAATGCAACGAGACTGAGTTTACATGGGGCAGAAGTGTAATGCATTTAACATACTTACATACTTTAGAAGTATTCTCGCTCTATCTGAATGCACCTGTCCCACCTTTCTATCCACTTCTGGAAGATGTCTTCGAAGCCCTTCCTCGACATGTGCTTCGGGATACCCATTACAACATTCTTCAGTTCAATATTTGATGCAAACCGACGTCCACGAAGTTGTTTTTTCACTTCAAGGAACGTGTGGAAGCCACCCTGCGCCAGTTCCGGTTAATACGGAGGATGCGCTATCATTTTGATGCCTGCATCTTGGATAACTTGGTTTAAAAGTGCCCCTGCATATCGTTCAGGGGCATTTTTCTTGATGCAGAATCCAACCGGTTTGTTCATGTTCTGGGCGTTTTTGAGAAGTTTTTTTCTGTAGAGGACCTTTGAGAACTTAGGAATAATGTGCACTAGTAACAGTTTTCCCTTGTAGAGCAACATGGTCACACACAATTTCCTTTTTATCGTGGAAAACCAGGTGCATGACCTTTCCCACACTTGCATGAAACTTTGCTTTCTTGGATCGGGGACTCTATGGGTATTTCCATTGGGTGCTCTGTTGTTTCCTTTCTGGATAGAAATGGTGAAAAAATGTTTCATCAGATGTGGCGACCCGATCCGAAACGTGTGGCTCATGTTCTAGCTAGCACTTCCATTGGCGACATGGATAACACCACTTGCCTTGTGTTCATCCGTGAACGAGTGGGGAATCCACTTTGCAACGACTTTTCGGTACCCCAACTGGTTTCTCACAGTGACATCAACGGAACTAACGGACATCTTCATCACATTAGCTACTCTCTCAATGGTCTTTTGGCAGTCTTAGCGCAGGTGCATCGATATATTGACGTTAACCTCCGTAGTCGATGTCGAACCTACCGGAGCATTTCGCATCTTCCAGACAATCTTCACAAATTTCTTGTACCATTCAAAAACTCTTGCATCTTCCTCAAAGGCTGTTTTAATCATTTCCTGCGTTTCTGTTGTGGTTCAAAGGCTCGCCAAGTTTTATAGCTGCTCTTTCTTCCAGCTTTAAACCCAGGCTGCCTTATAGAAACACGTCTGAACTCTACGCCATCTACTACAGAAATAAACTAGCGGAGGGAGCGCTGTTACTACGCATTCTCACATGGCTGGCCTTGCAAGTGTTTCGACACAGACAGCTGAAGTTCTCAGCTTGGGTTTGTTTTGGAGCTATGACGTCGCTCTCGTTATTTTGTTCTGGCGATATGACGCCGCTCTCGTCCCTTTGTTTTCGCGATATGACGTCACTATCTTTACTTTCTGAACAATCTATGTAGCTCTTGCATTTGCTCGAGGTGGCCGTTATACCAGAAATACAAAAAAAGAGAGAAATCTGTGTAAGTTCTAATATTTTATTTTATACGTCATCCGGCAAATAATTGCGTTTCCGAACCGTTAATACCGTAAACCACACAGGACGTAAGAAACACAAATGATGTTAAACTGATAATAGCGGAATCAACGATATTTTGCCACTTAACCGACAAATCTTCATTTCTTGTTCAGTAAAAGCTTTCACCTTTCAAGGTGAAAGCCAAAAGAATGCGTTTGTAGAGAGTCTTGAACTGCTGAAAAGTTTCAGCAATGCAACGCCGAGGATAACTAAAAATTTGGAAGAAGGTTCCGGTAAACACGGTGGATGGGAACATTCATTAGTTACAAGCGAAAGGTCTTAATTTATTGAATGGTCCTTTTTAACGTATGGATGAGAGCGTTATCTGGGTAAGCATGGCTCACCTTTATCATGGGGCGATTACGCCCTAAAGTAGCGTTAAAATATTCGAGTTGAACATAAATCTCACAAGGTGGTATAAACACAGTTCATTACGTTTACGGTTTGTAAACAGTGTGGTCTAAACACAGTTCATTACCTTCACGGTTTGCAAACAGTGCGGTCTAAACACAGTTCATTACTTTCACGGTTTGTAAAAAGTGCGGTCTAAACACAGTTCATTGCGTTTACGGTTTGCAAACAGTATGGTCTAAACACAGTTCATTACGTTAACGGTTTGTAAATAGTGTTGTCTAAATACAGTTCATTACGTTCATGGTTTGTAAACAGTGCAGTCTAAACACAGTTCATTGCGTTCACGGTTTGTAAACAGTGTGATCTAAACACAGTTCATTACGTTCGCGGTTTGTAAACAGTGTAGTCTGAACACAGTTCATTACGTTCACCGTTTGTAAACAGTGTGCTCTAAACACAGTTCATTACGTTCATAGTTTGTAAACAGTTTTGTCAAAACATAGTTCATTACGTTTACGTTCACGGTTTGGGAACAAAAGGACATGTTAACCCAATATGTGCAGTTTTGTTGCGGTATTTCATATGGGACTTATAATGAATTGACTTCTCCTGCTGTTGGTGTCGTGCAGGAAAGCTCACGTTAAGTCACGTTAGGGTTATTGAAAGGTTACTTGACGTAGCTAAAGTGTGCTTAATCATCAAAGTGCTAGAGTTTGTTTAGGTAAGACACTCAATGAAATAGACTTATCCGCCAGACAGAGGTCTGACAATAAAATGAACTAAGAAAACGTACTCACTTTTAACCTTTTATTGTGAAACTCCTGGTATTACTCAATACACACTCCAATATAACACAACTACTGGTAGACCGAACTTTCGTAGAATCGCATAACAATAATTAGGAAGAACCTATCATATATACAACGAACCTCGCTGGTATACTTGAGCGCGCCTATATATACTGCATACCATCACGTCATGACTTACACTCGTTGCCACATATAATTCAGCGGGAGAAATAATATCTCGTTAAGTGAGAAGATAATTTGCATAGGAAAATAAAATAACAAGAGATAGTAAAATCAAAAAGAAACTGAATCTAGAGTATACGTTACAGACTCACAGATTAAACTTGGTTACTTTTTTTTGTGTTTCCAGATGTTTGTTTAATACTTTTTTTTGTTGACGACGCCGTAATTTTTGCAAGTACCTCCTGTAGTGTTCTTAAATTTTAAGGCATAACTATATGCGCAAAGTCAGTTTACTAAGGACACCAACATTAAGTGAAGTTTGACTAATTATTGAAAACCACGGATTGTTTAACAATTACTGTTCTTAACTGAACACAACAATGTCACTTCAAGAAATCTTCAAGAAAGAGCTACTTACAGTTAAACTTTTATTTACATCAACACATCAGAGGCCACTTCAATTATTTCTTCAGTAACAGAGTAAACGACAATGATATCGACATCATGCTGACAGCCAATATCATCTCAAAAATAAGAAAATACCTTTCAATGTACAGACATAAAAAACAAAAAAAGGAGCCACCACTTTTAACTTTAGAACCGTTTGCCTTATATAAACAAGTAAGGTACCGGTGGAAAGGACTCGCAGGGAACTATCACATGATGCGAAGAAGCATGCTAATTAAGCTAATTAACATGTTAATTAGCTCACTATCTCCGCATTTTTCCATATAAAAGATATGTTATTTTATGCGCATTTTATTTAGCACATGAAAAATCCCTATATCGTAAATATCGTCTAAATCCGATTATTCATAGCGAAGATATTTGAAAATAGAATTAGAGGGACAAACCATAAATCTACATCTGGGAAACTCACCTGGAATGCTTTCTCCCCTGCAAGAACAGCGATAATCCTGGAAATCTGCATCTTGCCCGAATCTCCGATAAATTGAATACAGAGTACAGATGAGCACAGGATCATGCCCATAATCTGTACAATAACTTGGACACAACCCATCTGGGGACGGGGTTCATTCACTCTTGTTGTTTTCTTTATAACAACTTCATTTATTCGTGCTAATGATTTGAATTAGTGTTAGAGTAAACAGCATATATTTTTCTAATAATCGAAAACCGAATTTGTGCAAGCTGAAATTTGTTTCGAATATTCTTGTTTCCGATCATTACATTTTCTCGGGGCACTGAGTATTCTCTTATCACTGAAAGGTTGTTTCATAATAGAAAATTGAAGCAGAACCAGGAAATCTGTTTTCTTAGCATCTTTTGTAAAAACGATCGTGCTAATGTTACTGGTTTGCCCGTCCGACAGTCTGGGGAGATCATATCTCTTCAAATATTAGTCCAATTTAAAAAATTCTTTTTGTGTTAGGGAGCTTGAAATATGCGAATGATGATCTTTTGTTTCGGTTTTTTTTTTATGATGAAGAATTTCGCCTCTAGAGGACGTAAGTACGGATATCGAATTCAAAATGCTTTTTAGTCTATATATTCGCTTCTAAACATCCGATTGAAAAAATACTTTTACCTTTCAATTCCATTTCTAGCGAAGACTATTTTAGTTATAGTCACTTTTCCAAGTTAAGCACTGGTTTTCCGCTATTGGGCGTAAAACTAAACTGCGTTTTATCCTATATCTCTGCTTTTGAAACTCCGATTTAAAAAATTATTTCTGCTGTGGATGCAGCTACAGATGGGAAATATTTTGCATATGACAACTAATTTTTGGTAAAAATGGTTTAGCCACCAGGGGACCTAATGTTTAATTTTTTGCTTCTGATGTATTTACAGTAAAATCTGTGCTTCCAAAATCTCGACTGAAAAAGTTCGTTCTTGGACCAATACCACTCACAACAGTAAACCTTTTTGAAATATATTCTTCTTAAATTGTGCACGGTTTCCCCTCCAGGGGAGTAGATGTACGTCCTATTCTTGTCGATATATCTGTTTCTAAAAGTCCGATTTGCAAAATTTCACCTTTTTTGGATAGAGTGAAATGCTTTTCATATAATTTTAAAATTTTCAAGTAACTCATAGACTTTCAGCTAGGTGGCGATAAGATAAATTGTGCTTCCCCGATATCTCTGCTCCACCAGAGGGCCTGAGTTCACATTTTGTTTACAGCGATATCTGTGGGACTAAAACCCGATTGAGAAATTTCTTTCTTCGGTCAGATACTACTGACTGTGCAAACTCTGTGTGTGGATTTTCTTCCCAAAATATTGTACAATTTCGCCTTTAGGGGACACAAATGTCTGACTTGTTGCCCTCAATATCTCTGCTTTTACATGTGCAATTTTAATAAATGCTTTCAACACCGGAAGCCATTTACTTTCTAGATCACTTTAGTCTAGTATATGAAGAATTTTACAATTCACAGTTCTGTCGGTAGGTTGTGTTTCTGTACTTTTGTTTGCAGCTGTATCTCCGCTTCTAAACACCCTATTGAGAAATTACTTTTTTTACTGTATGCCAGTCACGACAACAGGCATGTGGACCATTATCATCTTTAAATAATGCACAGATTTCCCGCTAGGTGGTGTAAGGGTCAATACACTTCTACTTTTTTCTCTATCTCTGTTTGCGGGAGACGTAGCTAAAAAGTTATTTTTTCCTCAGCAGACCTTTTTCCATGAAGAATATTTTAAGCCTGTTTTCAAAATTTCCATTATACAGAATTCTTCCGCTAGAAGGTGTAGAGTTATATCACGTTTCTTTCTGTATTTGTTCTTTTAACAGTCCGATTTGAAAATCTGTTTGTCTTCGATATCCTACTATGAAAACATTTTTGTGCGTCATTCGTTAATTTTTGTAACATACGTTTTAGCCGCTATTGGAAGTAATGTAACTGTTTCCACTCTGGATGTTTTATCGACTATAAATATCCTGGTTGATTTTTTCTAACTGGATGCATTGGCTTTGAATAACTTTGAAAAATTTAATTCGCGTCGGAAAGGATTCAAAGATGTGCTCACTACAACTAAAAATTCGGTGTCATCATTATTTTTATTTCAAATATTTGGAAGGCACAAATATAGAAAACGAGGATGTATTAAATGCACAAATAAGTTTTAAAGCGTTTTAAGACAACGGAACATGTAATTCGAGCGAAAACAACAATACCTTTACGAATCAAAATATGCACTGCCATTACCAATCACCTTCCGCCATCGCCCGACAGCTGACGAATTCCAGCCGTGAAGAATACTCCGTCGTGTGACGCGATAAAGTCAAGAACCCATTTTTGTACTTCGTCACATGCCCGGAACCGTACAGCAGACAAACCAGGTTGCATCGATCGGAACAAATGATAGTTTGAAGGGGCTATGTCGGGACTATACGCCGGGTGCTCCAAAACATCCCAGCGAAATGTCAATAACGTAACCTAGACCGATTTCGTGACACGTGGCCTAGCGTTGTCATGCAGTAATTTCACGGGATGCAATCCTTTGCCTGTTGATGGACGTTTCGGACAGATTTCCTGGTTCAATCGCAGCAATTGTTGCTTGTAGCGATCAGCAGGAACAGTTTGACCCTGTTCCAATAGTTCACAATAGAGCACACTCTTCATATTCAACCAGATGCACAGCAGAACTTTCTTGGGGTGAATGTTACGTTTCGGTGTCGAAGTTGTTACTTCACATGGATCTACCCAGTGTTTTCTGCGTTTGGAATTGTCGTACCATATCCACTTTTCATCACCCGTAACGATTTTTCACAGGAAATACTTTCTGTGTTTATTCAACAGATTCAAACACTTCATGATACGTTCATCCTTGTTCCTCTGGCTCAGGTCATGTGGCACCCATTTTTCTTCCCTCTGAATCTTTCCCATAGAGCGCAAACAATTGTAAATAGTTTGTTGAGTTAGCCCCAATTGTTGAGTTAGTTTGTTTTGCGTTTGAGACGAATCTTTATCCAGCAATGCTTGCAGTTCCTCATGTGCAACCTTCAGCGGGGCGCCTCTAGGTTCTCGCTCGCTCACATCAAAATCAAATGCTTTAAACCGTCTAAACCAAAACCCACACGTGTTTTTCGATACAATATTCTCCCGCAGAGCAGAAAAGATCGATGCACATGCTTTTGCAGCACTTTGTCCTTGATGAAATTCGTAACGAATGCAGTGTTGGATAAGTGCAGTATCGCTTGCCATCTTTCATCTACCGATGTGCAAGTGCTTTTGACTGTTGGGCAAACTTCTGTGTCACATTTTGTACTCTGGACCAGTTAAGGTCACGTGAAAACAACATGGGGGAATGTCGGATATGTAAATTTGCGGTATACGTTACGCAAAAACGCTTTAAAACTTATTTCTACACCTAATGAACATCACTGTAAACACGTATAAAACTCAAAAAGTAGGAACTGTACACCAAATTACACTGAAAATAGTATAACTATACTAAACATCCAAAACTTCTTGGCGTAGAATAAAGCTAAAATTTTCCAAGCTTTCGCACATCAACCAGATGGCTTTCTCAAGGAAGGTAGACAGCTAACTGTAAACTGGATAATAGAACGTTTCAACACTTTGAACGCGGTGACTTGACTAGACAATAAATGATTAGGAGCAAACGTGATATTTCGAAGAAACGTGGTCACGTTAGTTGGGCACGCGATACAATGGTAGAGAACTCAGCATTATTTGAAGAATTGATTTCAAACACGTGACAACTCCAGAGAAAAGCTATCATTGCAAGCCTCGCAGCTGGTCAAGATTTCCAAGGTTTCGCGAATGGCGGTAGATTTGGGTGTGGAGTATGAAGCTAATTTCTTTACATCAGTCCATATAGGATCGGCGGACTTGAATTTGACTTTTCTTGATAGGGCAATGGTTATTTTTCCGTCTCTTGTATCCCTTTTATGTTCGATGATTCTAATTCCAAACGAACGTTTGGTCATTCCGATGTAGTATCGCCTGGAGCCGTCCGGATATTTTAGTGAGATGGCATAAACACCTGCCTCATTGAGAAGAGGGGGCTTTTCAATATTTCTCTTAAGCATCGTGTATAAAGGATATACTTCGAACCAGATGCATAACTTTATCGAGAAAGCCAGAACCAGCAGTGCTAGTAATATTTCTATGCCGCAACTTCGCTACTGGGCTCTATTCCCTACATACCAAATGTTTCCTATTAACTCAAAAATGCGCTCAGGGGGATGAACTTTGGTGTCGGCATAACGTCTCCGGCATCTTTATACACGATGCTTAAGAGAAATATTGAAAAGCCCCTCTTCTCAATGAGGCAGGTGTTTATTCCATCCCACAAAAATATCCGGACGGCTCCAGGCGATACTACATCGGAATGACCAAACGTTCGTTTGGAATTAGAATCAGCGAACATAAAAGGGATACAAGAGACGGGAAAATAACCACTGCCCTATCAAGAGAAGTCAAGTTCAAGTCCGCCTATCTTATATGGAGTGATGTAAAGAAATTAGCTTCATACTCCACACCCAAATCTACCGCCATTCGCGAAACCTTGGAAATCTTGACCAGTTGTGAGGCTTGCAATAATAGCGTTTCTTTGGAGTTGCCACGTATTTGAAATCAATTCTTCAAATAATGCTGAGTTCTCTACCATTGTATCGCGTGCCCAACCAACATGACCTGGTTTCTTCGAAATATCACGTTTGCTCCTAATCATTTATTGTCTAGTCAAGTCACGCGTTCAAAGTGTTGAAACGTTCTATTATCCAGTTTGCACTTAGCTGTCTACCTTCCCTGAGAAAGCCATCTGGCTGATGTGCGATAGCTTGGAAAATTTTATCTTTATTCTACGCCAAGAATTTTCGGATTTTTAGTATAGTTATACTGTTTTGAACGTATAAAACTGTATGCTGCTTGTCATTGGTCACGTATTACGAAAACTAGCTGAAAAGTCCACATTCGAGCCAGACACAGCCACACGTGAACAAGGAGTCCAAATCCGTAGTCGAAATTCGGGCAGGGGATGGTTCGACCTAATGAAATAAACCTGCAATTACAGTTTATGCTGTACTCTGATATATATACCATGGGATATACAAGGACTGGCGCTGATGTTAACCAACTGAATTGATAGCAGATCAATATCTATGTGCACCAAATGACACACGACATGTTTGATGTCAAGTTTCACTTAACCAAAACCCACTATTTAAGTAAATCAGTGCATTAGTACAGTTAAAATGATGCAGACGCTTAAGCCATTCCCTACTTCGATAATTTATTTTCTAGATGTCCGTGGCATTTCGGAATATACTGGGAACACATTGATGAGGAAAGTTTGACAACTCATTTGGAACACATCCAGAAAGTAATTCTGGAAAATGCTTTCGCAGTGTGTTACGACAGTGTTCCATGCTTTTTCCACGTAGTGTTCCGAATGGGTTATGTAAAACTATTGTCTTCTATCATAAAATATTTTGTGGAGGAGAGAGCATTGTTAACACATGCAGAGAGCATCAATAACACATAGACATTCGGAACACCTTGGAAACATATGAGGAACGCAATGATCACTCTTTTTTTGGAAATGGCTTTCATAAAATGCTCCAAAAGTGTGAGATCTATTCCAAGTTATTTGTTATTTGTTTTTTTCCACCTCAAAAACTCACTTTCCTTTCATATAGTTATTGGGCTTAACACACGAATAAATGGGAACCTGTATGTCTTGTAATTTAAATTTGCACCTCTGATATTAATACCACGTGACAATCTAAAGCAATATAAATTTTCTTTGTTTGAACGTATGAACGTTTGTCCCATTTTGTCGCGTACAGAGCACGTGTGTAACCCTTTGCTTTGTTGTCATAGAAACACAGACCAATTTTTAACAGCTTATGTGATGCCACCTCATCTAAATCATTCTGACATGACGTCACAGATGCATTACGTCCCATGATCAAATCTTTTGAAACAGAAAAACGCTACGTCATGAATTTTGGATCTACTTTGTCGTTCATAAACGACATATGGAATTTTTCATTTAGAATCCTATCGTATGAAATTTAATTTTAATATTTCCCTTGCGAACCTAAAATTTCTATTTTAGATTGTCAAACCAGTTTCTTTTCTCATTTAAGTCTAAAAATTGACAGTTCTAATAGAGTAGGTAACAGTGTCTTTTTTTTATTTCATGCGTATACTGAAGAAACATGATTGGGAACTTTCTTTTTCCTTTTTCCTGAATCTACGAAATTATCAGAATATAACTAGATTCTTTTCGCAGCGTATAACCAGATATAATTTTATTTATATGTGTAAAAGAAATGAAAAAGAAAGAAAAAAGGAAAGAAAAGAAAGCATATTTTTTGTGGTTCTGCGCATGAACTACCATAATATTTTTACATTTGTAACTGCAGAGTTCTAAAATTCCGAAGATGCTGTTATTATTTTAACACTTTTCTGCTATCTGGCAAGAGCAAGAACGGAAGAACGTAACTGCTTGCCACACGCGTGAGTTTTTATTTTATTTTTTTATTTTTTTCAGTATACATGAAACAATGCGGGCATTAGGGCCACTATGCCTTTTACGAATGGTTTTAAAGGACGGGAACCACTAAAATGGCTTGCTTTCAAACGATTTCACAGAAAAATGTCGGAAATATTACTATACAACTGGCTGTAGCTTTTGTTTTTCATATATTTCATGAGCTTCCTATAGAAGCATCTGATATGCGGCGAACAAACACTGGGAAAATGCGAACGGTTGCCGATTTTGATTGCTGAATTTTTTATTTCCAAATAGTATAACTATGCTAATTATCCGAATTTCTTGGCGTAGAATAGAAATAAAACTTTCAAGTTTTATTTCTATTCTACACAAAGAAATTCAAATTATTAGTATAGTTATACTGTTTGGAGTATAATTGGTATACGGCTCCTACTTATTAATTGCTTTTTTTTTCATTGTTTCAATGTTTATGAAACATACGTTCACAGTTAAACATCACAAAAAAAAATATGAATATTAAAAATTACACATCTGATTTTCCCCCGTTATTATTGACGGGCTTTCACCTAGTCGATGATAATTGATTTGTAACGTTGATACTGGTTTCTGTAGTATAACGAAGTAAATTTCTCCGTCATTTTTGTCCACGCCGGGGCTCGAACCCGGATCCCCTCATTCCGGAATAAGTCACTCTACCAATTGAGCTACGCGGACGTTCGTTCTGACTGCTATCTGCTTTTATGTCGTGGGCGTCCTGCTGGCCGGTACGTCACATCCCCCCCGAAAGAGGGCCGGGGGCATGGCCCACGGGTCAGCCGTGACCATGAGTCGTTGCAGGCAGTCATCCGATGTAGAACGTGCACTTGAGAACTCCCAGTCAATCTGGTGTGTGGAATGCAACGTCACACACATTTATTTTTCGAAGCGCTGGAGAAGGGATTCTCTTATTTTTCCTATCTCGCGGTGTGGAAAGAACATCACACCACTGCGCGATTTTGAACGGTCGGGTCATCAGGAAAGTTCGGGCGCCATTATAACGAAGTAAATTTATCCGTCATTTTTGTCCACGCCGGGGCTCGAACCCGGATCCCCTCATTCCGGAATAAGTAGCTCTACCAATTGAGCTACGCGGACGTTCGTTCTGACTGCTATCTGCCTTTATGTCGTGTGCGTCCTGCTGGCAGGTACGTCACAGTAGTTCACTGAAATATATTTAGTTAAAACCTTACTTCTGCGAAAGGTATCTGTCCACACATTCGCCTACGAAAATGTAGCGTGACATCTAGTTTGACCTGAAGCTAGAATTAAACTAACGGTAGCTCTGCTTAGGAATTCTCTGTATCTTAACCTGAGGAGACGTAGCAGTAAACATATTCTGCGGCATTGTGGGACACAGGAACAATATACAAGAGTCTCAGGAACAATATGCAAAAGACTATTAAAAATGATTAAATATGTCACTTCACAAACTACGTCGTAAGTTAAGTTATACTTGTGCAAAATTATTAATTTATAATGTTCATCATTAAAAGTTGCAATTTTGAATTTAGTGGTATAATAACTGATTCCGCATCCCGTGGTTTTCTTCCTTGCAACCAAAATCAGTATCAGTGTCACGTAAAAACACTTTCTCCTAAGTGTTTTCAAATACTGCGGGGTAAACTGTTTTACAGTAAGTATAAGAACATATGCTTTTTTATGCACAGCCCCTTAATCGATGCATGCTTGAGTTTTCGCTTATATATCAGCAAGATTTTATGCTATCACGCTGTAACTTTGGATTTACGGATTTAAAAATATTGCGCATCGAATGGGCTATTAATGAGACATGGTCATAATTCATTTTTTTCATGATCATATTCTATAATTTATCATTCTCTTAATATACCAGTTATGTCCTTGCGTAGCGGTTCATATTATCTGGGTATCTTTGGGTTTTACTGTTGCAACACCAAATCGTATCTCTTCTCGATTAAATGATTCAAATCAAAATCGAATTCCACAGTTTAACATTAGCGGCATCTTTTTTCCGTAGCTCCCTGTACACGTTTTTATTGGTCGATCTGTATGAAATTTGGAATTTAGGGGTTTTACTATGTGCTGAATAAAATGCACGTAAAATAACATACCTCTTATAGGAAAACTTCGGAGATAGAGAGCTAACTAGCATATTAATTAGCCTAATTAGAATGTTTCTTTGCCTCATATGATAGTTCCCTTCGAGTCCTTTCCAACGATACCTTATTTGTTTATATGCGGCAAACGGTTCCAAAGTTAAAGGAGGTGGTTCCCCGTTTGTTTGTTTTTTTATGTCTGTACATTTCGTTCAAGATAGTATAACTTCGGTCTTTGAGCATACCCGTACAACATCAATAAGCCGCCCCGGTGGCGCAGTGGTCTAAGGCGCTGGCCTCTGATCTTTCGTCCGTAAGGGGTCCCGGTTCGAATCCCGGTCAGGCATGGATGTTGTGTTTGTCTTACGGCACTGGCTCTCTCCCTTCCCTGGAACCAGTGACCCTAAATTAGGGACGGGCGACTGCTTATAGCCCATTGAGTTGCTCACGGTGGTCGTTAAACCTCCAATCAAAAATAAATAAAAATAAAAAAAAACATCAATAATGGTCAACTTCACAGCGCGTGAATCAGCCTCACAGCTTGTAAGCCTGTCAGTCAGCCAAGATGAATGGAAAACAACCTTCTTATCTCTTTTTTTACATACGTCACATTACCTCTGACCTCAGTACTTTTTGCCAAAAAGTGATTCAGGCGAGAGAGAGAAAATATAAAAGTTAAGTCTGTAAATTGCTTAATGACAACAAACCAAATTTGCATAGAGATAGGAATTTTGAAGATGACAATCCGTTTCTTGGTGTAAATATGACCAGGATGGATACACCAAAAAACGGATTGTCATCTTCAAAATTTGTATTGTATGGTATAATCCCGTATACCATTCATGATAGAGATAGGAACTAAAAAGGAAAGTTACGTATATTCGAGTATACATTACATGACGCAGAGGTGCAGAGTATAGCACAGGAACTTGCTGACAAGAGAAAAGGAGTGGGGTTAAAGAAAAATTCACAGAAAACAAAAATTGGTGTACAAAGCTTTTACAAGAACTGAAGATTCAGAGGTTGACGAAGTAAATTTGGAAATTACTGACGCCAACTTTGGACAACAGATATCAAGGAAGGACCATATCGAAGAACAAATAAATAGGAGTATGCGTAAAAGTCGGGTGGAATTATAATGTATACTCTAATTTAACTTTCATTTTTAGTTTTTTCTCTGTGTAAATTTTGAGTTTACCCTCTTGTAGGGTTTCATCCTTAATGCTATATTTTGTCACTCACTGAATGAATGTTGACAGAAGTCTTAAGGTCAGGGTGGTAAAGTGTGATATTGTGGCGTTCTATTGATAAAGTACTACAGCAAGTTGTTGCAATTCGTGGATCACATGTCAACTTGTTGCAATTCGTGGATCACATGTCAACTTGTTGATCCTAAGTTGATAGTGCTTCAGTATTCTGCATTGTGCTGATGGCAATGTTTTGTTGAAGTTGCGTTCCAGAAATACCGTGAAGTAACTGCAATAAAGGTTGTCTTCCTTGTAATTTGTTATCAAGACTTATTTCTTCTGGCCATTGGGTCACCTAATTTTGCTCAGTGCGGAATTAAGATTTATATATGGAATAGTTATCCGAGGATTAACAGTACGAAGTTCCACAGATGCAACGGATTGTACGAAGGTAGTGTTTAAGAAATAATAGATTAAACAGAAAAACATTATAGAGTACATTTGAAAGGCATAGTACAATCTTCAAGAACAATTCACCATTATGTCTTAACTAAAAGAAAAGTGTTTAATCAATGCGTCCTTCCAGTTCTTACTTATGGATCAGAGACATGGACTTTAAAAAAAGGCATTCAGAGGTAATACCAAGAAGAATGAAAAAATATCGCAATTCTTTCTTGGTATTGAAATTATGAAAACTGCAACACTAAGAAAGAATAGCGCTATTCAAAGGAAATTTAAATCACAGATTCCTCGTATTACAGGAGATAACTGATTACATTTGAAGAGCTATACAAGATTTTTTCGCTTCAAACCTCAATATCTTGTGGAGCCACCTCAAGCAATAACAACAACATCTACACGGCGTGGCATTAAATGGAAGAAATTTTTATATCGTCCTGTAGAATAACCTGCCAGGTTGATTCTATGCGATACCAGAATTAATTTGCAGTGATAGGCGCAGGAGCCTAAGGGCCATTCGCTTATCTATCACGTCCAAGACATGTTCGATCGGGGACATATTCTGCGAACGTGCAGACCAGGTAAGAAGCGGTATCTATAAGAATGCTAGAAGTCTCGGACGTTGCGAGCCACATGTGGCAGAGCATTGTTCTTCTGGAATATAGCGCCAGGACAACTCTGAAGGTTGGGTATCATCTCTGCCTCTAAAACGTCCGTGATGTATCGTTGGCTGTTGAGGGTTTCCTCAATTCGTATAAGTCAAGATCGTGAGTTGAACCCAATGGCGCCTCAAAGCATGACGCTTGGCGTTGGACTGCCAAGCTTCATGCTTTGAGGCGCCTTTCACCATGATATCTTCGAACACATATGCGACCATCACGATGCATCAAGTGGAAACGTGACTCGTCAGAAACCAATCAATCAGCAATGTCAATCGGTACGCCAATGCCTGTGTTCGAGATCACATTGCATCCTGAGGGGTCTGTGCTTGAGGGTCAAGAGAATCTCTGTTAAGCAGACGACGTCGAACTGTGCTAGAGAACAAAGCCTGACTCTTAGCACTGTTCCACTGCTGCGTTAACAATGTGGATACTGCTTTCCGATCGGTCACTGGCATCCTCTTGAGGTGTCTGTCATACCGTACAGTCGTGAGATTTTGTGGTCCATTTCCTAGATTTCTGTGAGTCCGAGCCTCATCTGTCCACGGATGCCACGTTTGCCTCACTGTACTGTCGTTAGGTCTCGTACGAGTGGAAATTTCGGGGTAGGAAAATTCAGTTCCTCTCATACGAACAATGATTCCTCGCTCAAAGTACGTAAGGTGTTCATAATGCGTTGAAAATACCGTAGCAGACGAACGAACTGAAAAGAGCTCTTCCTCTAGCTTACTGTTGGCAGTTTTTCCCTCATCCCGCATATTTATTTACTTACTGTCGGCGACTTGAGTTAAAATTTTATTTTCATAATCGCCTATGGGTTACTAAAATTGCAGGTCCTTCAGCATTGCTTAACCACGCTTAATGCACTCGTCACAAAATGTTAGGAATAGTACAGTTTCGAAGGGAAAACATGATGATTACCGAGTATTGGAGATTGGTTATCAGCTTGGGTAGCTACGTCATATGTAAATTAGCATCATGACATCACATCACGTGATGTAAAAGCTACGATAAAAGTGAAAGCTGCGAGAAGTGGAAAACGGGTCGTTTCACAGCTTGGTCTACAAGTTTGCTGAATATATTGCCTTCAGTGTGGGATTAACCTGAAAGGATGTCCAGACGAAGTTTAGGCATTCACGTCAGAAATATGGCTGTGGCATGTTACAGGCAGGTGTATGGTAGATCGATATGGCTGCTGCTTTAGGAGTTTCTCAAAGTGTAATAAGTCGGCCGTACATAAGATTTCTACGGCACGGAAATGTTGCATATAAACCTAGGAATGGTCGCCCGAGGATGAACACCCAAACGTCAAGGCTGCTACCTGACAGTATGTGCTCAGAGAAGGCATAGTATCACTAGCAGACAATTGAGGGAATCACTTCGAGCTGCTTCTGCTATCACAATATGTACTCAAATGGTAGGAAACTGTCTTCACGAGTTCGGAGGCCACTGAGATGTATAGCATTGATATCAGCTCATCGCCGTCAAAGATATACCTGCATCCAAGAGTACATGTCATCGAATACAGAGTGGCGCCATGTACATTTCATAGACGAATGCCGGTTCGTCCTTTATTCTGATATTCGACGAGGACACGTGTGGTGGAGATCTGGTACACGAATGCCACCACACTATGTGCAGTCCGTCCACACTTACCAGCGGCAGTCAATTCTGGTCTGGGAAGGAGTATGTTTTAAAGGCTGTACTGTTCTTGTATGTTTGTCAAGGCAAAATGAATGCCTCAGTGTGCCGAACCTACACTTCTGGCCACCCAAAATGCAACACTAAGGACACGAGATACCAAAGCCAGATTTACTGGACACATAACAACAGATACAAAGATGAAACGATTGAGCTTACAGGCCCGTGCGACTTGCGGAACACGCAGACATCAATAGTTCGTGTGGCCGCCACGGCTGGTTATAACGGCCGCTACACGCCGCGGCATCAAACGAAAGAGGCTTTGGATGTCGGCTTGGGGTATGCCGGTACAGGCTGCTTCTACACGTTGCCACAGTTCATCAGGCGTAGCCGCGGTTGGTGCTTGCTGGGCCACTCGGTTGCCGATCAGCGACCAGACGTGTCGATGGGCGACATATCGAGAGAACAGGCGGGCCACTGCAGCAGTGACACCTGGTGGGCCGTGAAGAATTGTGGCACGATGCGTGTCACGTGCGGGCGCGCATTGTCCTGTTGAAACGTGGTAGCTGGCAGGTCCTGCAGATAAGGGAGGACTACAGGCTCCAAAACGTCGGAGGTGTAGCAGTGGCTGTTGAGTGTACCGGTGATGCGTACCATAGGGATGCAGGTGTCATATCCAATTGCGCCCCAAACCATAACGCCAGGCGACGGACCGGTAAGGTGATGTATAATGCAGGCGCATAGAGTCTCTCGCCGCGGCGCCGCCACACGCGGATCCGACCATCGTGGAGTTGCAGGCAGAAGCGGGCAGCGCTCAACGGCCCACTGCCGCCGGACTCGCCGGTGGTGTAACGTCAATAGTAATCGGAGCAATGGGCGCTGTGCGACAAGTGCCCGCTCCTGCAGACGACCTCGAACGGTACGTGCTGACACAAGTTGTTGCGCAACACACCCTATTTCCTGCGCTAATGTTCGTGATGTGGCGGTGCGAGCCGTCAATGCCCGCCGCACAACATGCCGGTCCTCTCGTACGGCGGTGTGCCGCGGCTGCGGCAATCGCTCACGTCGGTCCGTCCGTCCCTCCTGCACTCACCGAATATATACTCGCCTCACTGTGGCTGGATGTCGTCCCACACGAGCGCCGATGTCTCGGTACGATAAATCGCTGTCGCGATAAGCCGCTATTCGTCCTCTGTCGAACTCCGAAACGTGCTGGAATGACTGCCGTATTCTGCGACGAGGCATCAGGAAGCTTCCCACGCACATGTCCGGCAGCACAACACACTTCCACTACTTACACCCCGCCTTCTGTGTACCCTTCTTATGGTGCTTCTCGGTGGCGTGCCGGGAGCACATGATTTGCATATGCCCTGCAGTGCTAATCGCTTGCATGTCCTCTCGCGGGCGACGCATGCTACGAATTTCAGGCCAATCGGATGCTTCCTTCTTGGTGTTGCATTTTGGGTGGCCAGCAGTGTATAATAAATCATTGTGCCCATTGTGACACTATTTCAAGTTCCAATCGGACATGCATTCCGTTTCTTCGATGACGATGCAACCACTCATCGTTCCTGGAGCGTGCTTTAGGAGCTGGAAAATAATGGGATTGAATCGTTAGAGTTGCCTCCGAAGCCTTCTGACCTTAATACTACAGTATTAAGAACATGTAGAATTCTGTACAGCGACGTCTGATAACCACGTTCTATACCCCAATACAAACTGGCAGACTTCTGCAGTGTGTTTGTTGCCTGTAATATGAGACGAACACTGCTCCAGACACCCATCAATAATATCATTGCAAGTATGCCTGGTAGATATCAAAATGTTCTGCAACACAGACGTGATGTTACCGGGTACTGAAATCCAGAGGTATGGACATTCTACGAATTTACCATTTTTTCTACATTGCAGTGATACTTTGTTGTGTGTACAGAAATTGCACGATAAATTGTTTTTGTAAACGCACTTTTTATCGTTTGTGTTACGTAGCCTCACTGATGTTATTTCTTTGCGTGTTACTTGAGTCAGAAACGTACATTCTTCATTCCTTGCAATATCCCTAACTTTTTTAACCAGTATACTATTAGTTAGGCCACTGGGACCACCAAATCACATGGGATTTCTGTTAATGTAATAACAATTAGGAACTGCGCACATGTTTATCTCACCCACGCTTCGCCTTTTACCACCTGTTACATGCAAGAGAACCAAAACATATCCCCCTTTCACCCGCCATCACATACACATCAATGCACCAAGAATCACACATTGGGAAAGCACAAATCGCTGATATGGAATTCAGCATTTGCTCATAAATTATAAATAGCTTCCCCTTCACTTCTTATCTCTCCGAAGAATCTAAATGTGCAATAAAAAAAAAAGGGGGGGGGAATAGTTATTCTAACCTAAATTACACTTTTTGCGTGTTTAGGCAGATGCCCCAATATATGTTGTGACAACTAATAAGTTGTCACAGTACATGTTGTGACAACTAATGAGTTGTCACAGCATATGTTGTGATAACTAATGAGTTGCGTGGATAGGCAAGTGCCCCAGTATATGTTGTGACAACTAATGAGTTTTCACAGCATATGTTGTGACAACTAATGAGTTGCGTGGTTAGGCAGGTGCCCTAGCATATGTTGTGACAACTAATGAGTTGCGTGGTTAGGCAGGTGCCCCAGTATATGTTGTGACAACTAATGAGTTGTCACAGCATATGTTGTGATAACTAATGAGTTGCGTGGTTAGGCAAGTGCCCCAGTATACGTTGTGACAACTAATGAGTTTTCACAGCATATGTTGTGACAACTAATGAGTTGCGTGGTTAGGCAGGTGCCCTAGCATATGTTGTGACAACTAATGAGTTGCGTGGTTAGGCAGGTGCCCCAGCATATGTTGTGACAACTAATGAGTTGCGTGGTTAGGCAGGTGCCCCAGTATATGTTGTGACAACTAATGAGTTGTCACAGCATATGTTGTGACAACTAATGAGTTGCGTGCTTAGGCAGGTGCCCCAGCATATGTTGTGACAACTAATGAGCTGCATGGTTAGGCAGGTGCCCCAGTATATGTTGTGACAACTAATGAGTTGTCACAGCATATGTTGTGACAACTAATGAGTTGCGTGGTTAGGCAGGTGCCCCAGTATATGTTGTGACAACTAATGAGTTGTCACAGCATATGTTGTGACAACTAATGAGTTGCGTGGTTAGGCAGGTGCCCCAGCATATGTTGTGACAACTAATGAGTTGTCACAGTATATGTTGTGACAACTAATGAGTTGCGTGGTTAGGCAGGTGCCCCAGTATATGTTGTGACAACTAATGAGTTGCATGGTTAGGCAGGTGCCCCAGCATATGTTGTGACAACTAATGAGTTGCGTGGTTAGGCAGGTGCCCCAGTATATGTTGTGACAACTAATGAGTTGTCACAGCATATGTTGTGACAACTAATGAGTTGCGTGGTTAGGCAGGTGCCCCAGCATATGTTGTGACAACTAATGAGTTGCGTGGTTAGGCAGGTGCCCCAGTATATGTTGTGACAACTAATGAGTTGTCACAGCATATGTTGTGACAACTAATGAGTTGCGTGGTTAGGCAGGCGCCCCAGCATATGTTGTGACAACTAATGAGCTGCGTGGTTAGGCAGGTGCCCCAGTATATGTTGTCACAACCAATGAGTTGTCACAGCATATGTTGTGACAACTAATGAGTTGCGTGGTTAGGCAGGTGCCCCAGTATATCTTGTGACAACTAATGAGTTGTCACAGCATATGTTGTGACAACTAATGAGTTGCGTGGTTAGGCAGGTGCCCCAGCATATGTTGTGACAACTAATGAGTTGTCGCAGTATATGTTGTGACAACTAATGAGTTGCGTGGTTAGGCAGGTGCCCCAGTATATGTTGTGACAACTAATGAGTTGCATGGTTAGGCAGGTGCCCCAGCATATGTTGTGACAACTAATGAGTTGCGTGGTTAGGCAGGTGCCCCAGTATATGTTGTGACAACTAATGAGTTGTCACAGCATATGTTGTGACAACTAATGAGTTGCGTGGTTAGGCAGGTGCCCCAGCATATGTTGTGACAACTAATGAGTTGCGTGGTTAGGCAGGTGCCCCAGTATATGTTGTGACAACTAATGAGTTGTCACAGCATATGTTGTGACAACTAATGAGTTGTCACAGCATATGTTGTGACAACTAATGAGTTGCGTGGTTAGGCAGGCGCCCCAGCATATGTTGTGACAACTAATGAGCTGCGTGGTTAGGCAGGTGCCCCAGTATATGTTGTGACAACTAATGAGTTGTCACAGCATATGTTGTGACAACTAATGAGTTGCGTGGTTAGGCAGGTGCCCCAGTATATGTTGTGACAACTAATGAGTTGTCACAGCATATGTTGTGACAACTAATGAGTTGCGTGGTTAGGCAGGTGCCCCAGCATATGTTGTGACAACTAATGAGTTGTCACAGTATATGTTGTGACAACTAATGAGTTGCGTGGTTAGGCAGGTGCCCCAGTATATGTTGTGACAACTAATGAGTTGCGTGGTTAGGCAGGAGCCCCAGCATATGTTGTGACAACTAATGAGTTGTCACTGTATGTGTTGTGACAACTAATGAGTTGCGGGGTTAGGCAGGTGCCCCAGTATATGTTGTGACAACTAATGAGTTGCGTGGTTAGGCAGGTGCCCCAGTATATGTTGTGACAACTAATGAGTTGTCACAGCATATGTTTTGACAACTAATGAGTTGCGTGGTTAGGCAGGTGCCCCAGTATATGTTGTGACAACTAATGAGTTGCCACAGTATACGTTGTGACAACTAATGAGTTGTCACTGTATATGTTGTGACAACTAATGAGTTGCGTAGTTAGGCAGGTGCCCCAGCATATGTTGTGACAACTAATGAGTTGTCACAGTATATGTTGTGACAACTAATGAGTTCTCACTGTATATGTTGTAACAACTGATGAGTTGCGTGGTTAAGCAGGTGCCCCAGTAAATGTTGTGACAACTAATGAGTTGCGTGGTTAGGCAGGTGCCCCAGCACATGTTGTGACAACTAATGAGTTGCGTGGTTAGGCAGGTGCCCCAGCATATGTTGTGACAACTAATGAGTTGCGTGGTTAGGCAGGTGCCCCAGCATATGTTGTGACAACTAATGAATTGTCACAGTATATGTTGGGACAACTAATGAGTTGTCACTGTATATGTTGTGACAACTAATGAGTTGCGTGGTTAGGGAGGTGCCCCATCATATGTTGTGACAACTAATGAGTTGTCACAGTATATGTTGTGACAACTAATGAGTTGTCACTGTATATGTTGTGACAACTAATGAGCTGCGTGGTTAGGCAGGTGCCCCAGTATATGTTGTCACAACCAATGAGTTGTCACAGCATATGTTGTGACAACTAATGAGTTGCGTGGTTAGGCAGGTGCCCCAGTATATGTTGTGACAACTAATGAGTTGTCACAGCATATGTTGTGACAACTAATGAGTTGCGTGGTTAGGCAGGTGCCCCAGCATATGTTGTGACAACTAATGAGTTGTCGCAGTATATGTTGTGACAACTAATGAGTTGCGTGGTTAGGCAGGTGCCCCAGTATATGTTGTGACAACTAATGAGTTGCATGGTTAGGCAGGTGCCCCAGCATATGTTGTGACAACTAATGAGTTGCGTGGTTAGGCAGGTGCCCCAGTATATGTTGTGACAACTAATGAGTTGCGTGGTTAGGCAGGTGCCCCAGTATATGTTGTGACAACTAATGAGTTGTCACAGCATATGTTGTGACAACTAATGAGTTGCGTGGTTAGGCCGGTGCCCCAGTAAATGTTGTGACAACTAATGAGTTGCGTGGTTAGGCAGGTGCCCCAGTATATGTTGTGACAACTAATGAGTTGCGTGGTTGGGCAGGTGCCCCAGTATATGTTGTGACAATAATGAGTTGGCAAGTTTGTGTTACACTCGTTCAAGAGTTGTACCGTGCAAAAAGGACAACATGGGCGGAATTAAGTGCAGGTGCAGTTAAACAAGGATTATACAAAATGATCTGAAGTCTATATACGTATATATGAGGTAGCTGAAAGAAATTGAAAGGAAAAATATTTTCACTTGCTATTATACGGCGTTTTTTATCCGTTGTAGAATATACTCAATAAGCTCATGAAGGAATACAAGATTTGAGCCTTCAACCCACCCTTTCGTTGACTTGTGAAGGTGTGGGATGCGAAGCTGTCACTGCTGATCGCTACAAGCAACAATTGCTGCGATTGAACCAAGATATCTGTCGGAAACCTCCATTCACAGGCAAAGAATTGCGTCCGGTGAAATTGCGTGCATGACAACGATAGGTCGCATGTGCGAATTATGTCAGGGAAACGTTATTGGCGCTTGGCTGGGAAGTTTTGGAGCACCCGGCGTATAATCCCGACATAACCCCTTCATACTATCATTTGTTCCGATAGATGCAACATGGTTAGTCTGCTGTACGGTTCCGGACATGTGACGAAGTGCAAAAATGGGTTACCGACTTCATCGCGTCACACGACGAAGTATTCTTCATGGCAGGAATCCATCAGCTGTCCGACCGATATCGGAAGGTGATAGATAATGACGGCGCTTATTTTGATTCCTAAAGGTATTGTTGTTTTCCCTCAATTTACATGTAGCGTTGTCTTAAAACGTTTTAAAACTTATTTGTACACCTAATATATATATGTACTAAAATATCATCTCATTGCACTTAGTACAATTTCGGTTTTGAAATATTCTCGAAATTCTCAGTTTGTGTGATTTCATTTTCAGCAAGACTGCGCAGAAAAGTGTATGAATGAAATAGAGCGTGTAGCGGTAAGTAAATTTTGCATTCCTTTTAATTTTTTGAAATCATAATGTTAGAATAACTGTTGTTTTCGGAAAACCGAAAATAATATTTTATTCCTACAATCTACTTGAAATTCTCAATGCAATATTTTTTTTTTTCATTTTTTACTACGATTTTCAAAAAACGGTGAAGTTTGCCCTAACAAAAACTTTAGGGCGGTAATTAATTCGTTATTTCAAAATAGCTGGATCTTGAGCACATGAAATTCACAATTCATTTTACCTTCTCATAGATACCCATGGTAGTCAACTTTCTGTTATAGTTCAGCTTGTAGACAAAGCTTTCAACCCAATTCTGCACAAACATCATGCCTCTTAAAGCGGTTGATTATTTATTTTTTTCTGGAATTTCATGGCTCCAAACAAGGAAGCTGAAATGAGGTTATCACATAAAAATCACTACAAATAACTTTTAAAAAAGGAGAAAAAAATGCAGAAAGATCTTGTTCGTGTGTGATGTTACAGAGTAAACAGCCCAAATTTGCCAGTGGTGAGAACGCAATCAACATCTTTCTTCTCTGTAGTCTGATGTTTTACCAATTGAACTACACCGACGACGGCTTATCACTGCAATTTGCCAATTTTCACATGAGCATCACCTCTGAGGTAGGTACTTGACAAGCTGTTTGATCATACTTAATAGGAACACTATTTAAATTCTGTTGAGAAGGATACAAATGAAGTCTTTGACAGTAGCCAAAGGCATAGTGTATCAATTTTTATGGAGAGTAGCAAAAGTGATATTGTATCAATTTTAGCCAAAGGGATAGTATATATAAGAGTTGTGAAGAAAGGCCTTTTTCTTTTTTGATTGGAGGTTTAACGACCACCGTGAGCAACTCAATGGGCTATAAGCAGTCGCCCGTCCTTAATTTAGGGTCACTGGTTCCAGGGAAGGGAGAGAGCCAGTGCCGTAAGACAAACACAACATCCATACCTCACCGGGATTCGAACCCGGACCCCTTTCAGACGAATGATCAGAGGCCATCGCTTAGACCACTGCGCCACCGGGCGGCGAAGAAAGGCCTTTTCTGCCGGCTATAGGATTAGAACTACGTCTTCCTACTCCAGGGAGGGACGTTCTCCCGGTTAAACTACGCTGGCAAGGCTTATCGCTGTAACTTGCCGTTTTTGACTCATATGTATCCTCAGTAGTGCATCACATATATCCCCTATTTCCTTGAGAAAGGTGGGGGTACGACATCGCAAGTTTCGAGTCCTCCGACAAACTATGCTTGTAGTAGCTCGCTGAAGAAGTAGGAATTTTTATTAATTCTAGATGGTGTTGTGGAAGAATAACATCATGTTTCGCGCGCGTTTGTGTGTGTTTGTGTGGGTGTGGGTGAACCTCACGGGCAGGAGATTCATTCTTGCGTTTGGGCGCCAATGTGAAAAAAAGCTCTTTTTCTCCCGGTTATGGTCTTCGAACTTACGTCTTCTCGCTCCGGAGTTTAATGTTCTCCCGACTAAACTACGCCGCTAATGCTTACCGCTTCAACTTTCCATTTTGAATCCTGCATCACCTCATTAACACATCACAGAGTGAAGAAAGCAAGAGGAATATGTGAATATGCTCTCTTAACTCTTTAACTGGGCGATAAGCATTGCCGGAATGTTAATTCTTTAACCAAATGTTGCCCAAAATTTTCTGAGCTCCCCAAACAGCTATATTCACATAGCAATAGGGTTATACTGTACAATAGCTAAGGTAAAACAATTCCTTTCTTCCTCTTATCTCACAATTACCGACCATAATACGTGATAAGTGTTCCTTTATTTTCTGCATGACGTAAGGCATGATGAGAAAGGGAACCCCTGAAACAGAAATCATACCCCGAGGAATAAAAAAATTACTGAATACAAATAACTTGTTTATTCCCTAAATTACAAGTCACTCTTTAAACAAATGGTGCCCAAAATTTTCTCAGCTCCCCAAACAGGTGTCTTCGTATAGCAACAGGGTTATACGATAGCTACGGTAAAACAATTGCTTTAAAATCAAAAACAGTAAACGGTTGAATGGAACAGGAGTAGGGGGAAATGACAGTTCTGCAACATGCGGTATGCGGCATGCATACCGCACGGCGGGATGAGGGGGCGAGGTGTAAGTTTTCCCACCTGAGTTGGGGTTTGTGCGGCGGAAGTGTATGATTGTGGTTCTCTGGACTTTGTTCATGCAGTCGTATTTAGATGAGTATAGACAATGAAGTTCATGTTTTGTTGTATATTTGATGAAGCACATTTTTTTCTTGTTGACTTGATGCAAATGTGCGTGTGTGTGTGTGTGTGTGTGATGTTACAGTTTTTTTTTGTTTGTTTTTTTCTGAAGATGAACTTTATTTTTTATTTTTACATATGGACGTGTTTCAATGTATATATATATATACACTGACGGAAAAAAATCCCAACACCACGGAAAAATAGTTGTAGAGGAATGAAATGGCGGCAATACATTTGTATAGATAACATATTTAATCGATTAAGGTTTCAAGATCACAGCTTAATGTAAGCGCGAGAAGAGCCATTTTAAATGTGAAATGCTAGTACATCAGTAACCGGTGTAACCGCCAGAATGTTGAATGCAAGTACGCAAACGTTCCTGCATTGTATCGTACAGGTGCTGGATGTCAGTTTGTGGGATGGAGTTCCATGCCTGTTGCACTTGGTCGGTCAATACAGGGACAGTTAATGCTGGCTGGGGGTGACGCTGGAGTTGTCGTCCAATGATGTCCCATACGTGCTCGATTGGTGAAAGATCTGGTAATCTAGCAGGCCACGGCAACATGTCGACACTCTGTAGAGCATGTTGGGTTACAACAGCGGTATGCGGGCGAGCGTTATCCTGTTGAAAAACACCCCATGGGATGCTGTTCATGAATGGCAACACAACAGGTTGAATCACCAGACCGACGTACAACTGTGCCGTCAGGTTGCGTGGGATAACCACGAGAGTGTTCCTGCTGTCATAGGAAATTGCTCCCCAGGCCATAACTCCAGGTGTAGGTCCAGTGTGTCTCGGCCGCAGACAGGTTGGTTGCAGGCGCTCACCTGGCCTCCTTCTAACCAACACACGGCCATTACTGGCACCCAGGCAGAACCGGCTTTCATCAGAAAACACAACAGATCTCCACTCCGTCCTCCAATGAGCTCTAGCTTGACACCACTGACGTCGCAAACGGCAGTGGTTTGGAGTAAGTGGAATGCAAGCTACAGGGCGTCTGGCTCGGAGCTGTCCTTCAAGTAACCGATTTGTAACAGTTCGCTGTGTCACTGTGGTGGCAACTGCAGCTCGAATTGCTGCCGCAGACGCGGTACGATGCGCCACGGCCATACGTCGTACACGGCGGTCTTCCCTCTCAGTAGTGCCACGTGGGCGGCCGGAACCCGGTCTTCTTGAGGCAGTACCTTCCCTTGACCACCGCTGCCAACAACCATGCACAGTGGCTACATTCCTGCCAAGTCGTTCTGCAATATTGCGGAAAGAAAATCCACCTTCTCGTAGCCCTATTACACGACCTCGTTCAAACTCCGTGAGCTGTTCATAATGGCTTATTCGTCTTCTTAAAGGCATTCTTGACTAACATCAACACACTACGTCGAATCTCAACGATAACTGACGCTCACGAACGTTACAGCGCGTATTTACAGCAAACCTGCTTTGCATGTTCCGAGGGGCGCTACTAGCGCCACAGTGTGCGCCGAGCGCGAAATTTGCATAGACGTCATCTTACAGATGTACTCTCACCGCCTACCAACTGTCGTTTATCTAACACAACCCCTTCTTGGTGTTGGGGGTTTTTTTTTCGTCAGTGTATATATATATGTAACTGCATATTTTATGTGTATATAGGAGTGTATAAATATGTATATATAAGTGTTTTAATGTATATATATATATATATATATATATATATATATATGTGTGTGTGTGTGTGTGTGTGTGATTTTTTCTTGTTCGTTTGGTGAAGCTCATTTTTTCTGATTAGCGACACATTTCAGCCAATTTTTCTTAATAACACTGATTTCAAATGAAGCAGTGCTTTTTCTTTTTTTTTTCTTTTTTTTTTCCTTTCTTTCTCTCTCTCTTTTTTTTTTTTTTTTTTTTTGAGCTTGTAAAAATACATAACCCACAGGATGTAGCATTGTTGTTGTTTTTCTTTTCGTTCATGTTAAAGGTAAGATTTTTTTTTTGAGTTGCTAAATACACGCTAAAGAACATTTTTGAGATCGCAAATTTTCGATTTCCTGAAAAATGTCGAAGAGCAACATGGAGTTTTAACAAATGTAAGAGGATGGATTTTCACTTCTAAGTTTTAGAGCGAAGCTAAAATTTGAAAAGAAAATTTCATCGTAGTAAGTTTCTGTTTAACAAAATACATGTCAAAGCCAAATATTGAGTTCGTAAATTTTAGAGTTTCAGAAAAATGTCGTAGTATAACATGGAGTTTTAACAGTTCTATGAGGATGGTTTTTGTTTAACAAAATACATGTCAAAGCCAAATATTGAGATTGTAAATTTTAGAGTTTCAGAAAAACGTCATAGAGGAGTTTTAACAGTTCTATGAGTTTTAACAGTTCTATGAGGATGGTTTTTGAGTTCTAAATATTAATCAAAGGACGATTTTCATTATTTAAAATGCAGACACAGACAAAAATGCTTTTAGAAATCTACATGTTCTGTACAATGAAAACAAAGTTTCATGAATGCTTTTCTTACCATTCTTTTCTTTGTGAAATTATTAAGTGTGTGAATCTTTTTTCTGGAATCACGCAAGTCGTCAGTGGAGTACCAGATTTTCAAACGAGAATATATCTAGCAGGCCGTCTTCTAAATTATTACACTATATAAGACCTTGAAATGTGATTCGTCATATGGTTTCGGCCATTATCTCCAAACCAAATGTCCAAATTTTGATGTTCGCCCAAATTCCTTCCCCAATTTAGATTTCACTTCCACTCCCCCTCAAGTTGAAAAATGTTTTTTAAATGGTGAGTGCAAATGCTTCTACAATGGAAAAGAAATATTTATGTACAATTTAGGCTTCTTTAAGGGGTTATTTTATAATGCCTATACGCCAAAGTGTCAATTCCATTGTTCTGAATACATGGCTTGCCATCCAAGGGCGAAAAAGCGCGCTTTTGAAGGGAGATTGTTTGCAAGTGGCGTTTCTTGCTTTCAATTTTTGTCATAGACTCTCTCGTGATATGATGTTTTAGAAGACAATTTTTGTAGTCTTCGTGTCTCATTTTCATCTCTACCACCCTTCGAGAAATTCCTTTCGCTGTTTTCTTTGCGATTTTTCCAGATTTTATACTATACATCTGGGGGCACAGTCCCACAAATTCTTCAGCCGGAACTCCCAAAAGCTCATCTTTCATTTTTCCCAATTTTTTCTTATTTTCTTCGCTGTAGCGCATGTGTGTAGGTTCATAGTCTGAAGTGTCATATAAATGCATGTGTTGTAAAATATCTTTATCGGCATCTTCAGTCTGTAGCTCGTAACACAGGGAATCAGTATCAGTAAAAAGCAGTTTAGCAGGATCTCCATAAGTTGGCAAAATATGCTTATAGTGAAATTGGTATATGTAGAGTTTAATGATATCTAAAATGAAAAATTCCCCATAGATGGGTCTATTGAGGAGAAGCCGCGTCTTTTTCATCTGCACAGCAGTTAGCCCCTCATCAAAGATTTTGTAAGCGTGAAAGGCTGGTGATGCCACCAATTTCTTCGCTTGCGATTCATGCTGCACAAGATGAATGTCAATTCTGTTTCGTAAATTTTCATTGGTTTTCCCAAAAATTGTACTATTCATTAATTTTAAGAACTTTTTCTCGAAATTATTCGCAGCATTTTTCTGCATTCAGTATTGAACTGAATGTAACTTTTTAACCGCAGCTTTTGCCTAAATTTTAGAATTTTGTGAATACATTCTACCTGGAGACCTAATTCTAAATACAATTTCATATTTCGAGAATGTACAATGCATTTTTCTTGGACAACAAATGTGGTGCTAATTTTGAGACATTTTGGAGAGCCTTCCTCCTGAGCAGTGTTTCCAACGAAAGGGGATACCATGTCTAATGTAATGTTTAAATTTCCAGGAGCAAGTGGATATGCATTGTGAGTGTCGTGCAACTCATTTGGATACATTAAATCAACTTCTAAAATGTATCCACATTCATCCTCCTCGCTCCATAGCAATCAGCCATTTTAAATGGCTTGATGTAAATAAAATCAGTCGTGATGACATCTTGCAATGGAGCGAGGAGGATTAATATGAATACATTTTAGAAGTTGATTTAATGTATCCAAATGAGTTCCACGACACTCACAATGCATATTCACTTGCTCCTGGAAATTTAAACATTACATTAGACATGGTATCCCCTTTCGTTGGAAACACTGCTCAGGAGGAAGGCATACATCTCTCTCCAAATATCTCAAAATTAGCACCACATTTGTTGGCCAAGAAAAAATGCATTGTACATTCTCGAAATATGAAATTGTATTTAGAATTAGGTCTCCAGGTAGAATGTATTCACAAAATTCTAAAATTTAGGCAAAAGCCGTGGTTAAAAAGTTACATTGAGTTCAATACTGAATGCAGAAAAAATGCTGCGAATAATTTCGAGAAAAAGTTCTTAAAATTATTGAATAGTACAATTTTTGGAAAAACCATTGAAAATTTGCGAAACAAAATTGACATTCATCTTGTGCAGCATGAATCGCAAGCGAAGAAATTGGTGGCATCACCAGCCTTTCACGCTTGCAAAATTTTTGATGAGGGGCTAACTGCTGTGCAGATGAAAAAGACGCGGCTTCTCCTCTATAGACCCATCTATGGGGAATTTTTCATTTTAGATATCAGTAAACTCTACATATACGAATTTCACTATAAGCATATTTTGCCAACTTATGGAGATCGTGCTAAACTGCTTTTTACTGATACTGATTCCCTGTGTTACGAGCTACAGACTGAATATGCCTATAAAGACATGTTACAACACATGCATTTATATGACACTTCAGACTATGAACCTACACACATGCTCTACAGCGAAGAAAATACGGGAAAAATGGGGAAAATCGAAGATGAGCTTTTGGGAGTTCCGGCTGAAGAATTTGTGGGATTGCGCCCCAAAATGTATAGTATAAAATCTGGAAAAATCGCAAAGAAAACAGCGAAAGGAATTTCTCGAAGGGTGGTAGAGATGAAAATGAGACACGAAGACTACAAAAATTGTCTTCTAAAACATCATATCACGAGAGAGTCTATGACAAAAATTGAAAGCCAGAAACACCACTTGCAAACAGTCTGCCTTCAAAAGCGTGCTCTTTCGCCCTTGGGTGACAAGTCATATATTCAGAACAATAGAATTGACACTTTGGCGTATAGGCATTATAAAATAACCCCTTAAAGAAGCCTAAATTGCACATAAATATTTCTTTTCCATTGTAGAAGCATTTTGCACTCACCATTTTAAAAAATGCTTCGTTTTCGAAGAGTCAACTTGTAGGGGAGCGGAATTAAAATCTAAATTGGGGAAGGAATTTGGGCGAACATCAAAATTTGGGAATTTGGTTTGGAGATAATGGCCGAAACCATATGACGAATCACATTTCAAGGTCTTAAATAGTGTAACATTTAGAAGACGGCCTGCTAGATATATTCTCGTTTGAAAATCTGGTACTCCACTGACGACTTGCGTGATTCCAGAAAAAAAAGATTCACACACTTAATAATTTCACAAAGAAAAGAATGGTAAGAAAAGCATTCATGAAACTTTGTTTTCATTGTACAGAACATGTAGATTTCTAAAAGCATTTTTGTCTGTGTTTGCATTTTAAATAATGAAAATTGTCCTTTGATTAATATTTAGAAATCAAAAACCATCCTAATAGATCTGTTAAAACTCCATGTTACACTATATTTTTCTGAAACTCTAAAATTTACAATCTCAATATTTGGCTTTGACATGTATTTTGTTAAACAGAAACTTACTACGATGAAATTTTCTTTTCAAATTTTAGCTTCGCTCTAAAACTTAGAAGTGAAAATCCATCCTCTTACATTTGTTAAAACTCCATGTTGCTCTACGACATTTTTCAGAAAATCGAAAATTTGCGATCTCAAAAATGTTCTTGAGCGTATATTTAGCAACTCAGAACAAATCTTACCTTTAACATGAACGAAAAGAAAAACAACAACAATGCTACATCCTGTGGGTTATGTATTTTTACAAGCTTAAACAAATGGAAGAAACGAAGAAAAAAAGAAAAAAAAAAAAAAAAAAAAAAAAGAAAAAGCACTGCTTCATTTGAAATCAGTGTTATTAAGAAAAATTGGTTGAAATGTATCGCCAATCAGAAAAAATGAGCTTCACCAAACGAACAAGAAAAAATCACATATATATATATTTATACTGTATATATACACACATTTAAACACTTATATCATCATCATCATCATTGTCAACCATTATCAATCCACTGCTGGACGAAGGTCTCCCCAAGTTTCCTCCACAACGGTCTGTCTTGTGCCAGTCTCCTCCATGTCACCCCCGCATACTTTCGAATTTCATCCACCCATCTCCCATGTGGTCTTCTTCTGGGTCTTTTCCTGTCCCTTGGAATCCAATCTAAAATTTCGGCTGTCCATCGATGATCTGTCCTTCTGGCAGTATGTCCAGCCCATTGCCATTTCAGGGATTTAACTCTGATCATGATGTCTTCCACTCTTGTCATTTTTCGGATCCACGAGTTCCTCTTCTTATCTCTCCTGGTTACACCAAGCATGCACCTCTCCATGCTGCTTTGAGTTGTCTGCAGCCTTTGTATGTCTCTTTTAGTTAAGGTCCACGTCTCTGCACCATACGTAAGCACTGGAAGGATGCATTGATCAAACACTTTTCTTTTAAGACATAATGGCATATTGCTCTTGAAAATTATGCTGTTTCTTCCAAAAGCTCTCCAGGCAAGTTTTGTACGCCGATTAATTTCTTCATCAATGTGACCCTCCACTTGATATCTGCTGTCCAAGATAAACGTACGTGTCTGTTATCTCCAGCTTTTCTCCATCAATCGATAAATCTTCATTTCTTGTAAAAGCATTGAACATCACTTTTGTCTTCTGAAAGTTCATTTTTAATCCCACTTCTTTACTCTTGTCAGCAAGTTCCTGGATCATACTCTGCAGCTCTGATGGGGTAGTTGCAAAAATGACTACGTCATCAGCAAAACGAAGGTGGGTTAGATAATCTCCATTAATATTTATCCCCTTGTTTTCCCAGCTCAGCGACTGAAAAACACCCTCCAATGTGGCATTAATGAGCTTCGGAGATATGGTGTAACTTTGTCGGACTCCCTTTCCAATTTTTATGTGTGTTGTATTTTCAAACAGCCGAATCTTTGCACTTGCATTTTCATAGATGTTATTAATAATATTAATGTATGCATCTTCAATACCAGAGGTTTTCAGAGCCATTGTAACTGCTGATGGTTTCACCGAATCAAAGGCTTTTTCATAATCGATAAAAGCCATGCACAATGGAAGTTCATATTCCCTCGCTCTTTCAATTAGTTCTCTCAGTACGTGGATATGATCTATTGTGCTGTAGCCACTCCTGAATCCAGCTTGTTCTCTCGGTTGAGCCATGTCCAGTGTTACCTTCAAGCGGTGTGAAAGAACTTTAGTGAAGATTTTATAAACTACTGATAGGAGGCTGATAGGTCTGTAGTTTCCGAGATCCTCAATGTCACCTTTCTTATGTAGCAGGATCATTGTAGCGGTGTTCCAATCCTCAGGAATCTTTCCTTCATTAAGGCATCGAGTGAAAATTTGGGCGAGTACTGTTTCGATTTCTCCACTTGCTGCTTGTATGATGTCTACAGTAATTCCATCTTCTCCTGGAGCTTTTCCCCGCTTCATGTTCTTGATTGCATGTGCAACTTCTGCTGGAAGGACTGGAGGAACTCTGGTACTGGTATCTTTCATGATGTCTGGAGTGCATGTATCATCCCTTTCATATAATTTGGAGTAGAAATCTTTCACTCTTGTCAAAATTTCGCCTCTATTTCTTGTTACAGAACCATCTTCTTTTCTCAGTGCCATAATCTGTTTTCTTCCCTTACTGAGATGTCCCTTTGCTATCTTTAGGCTTTGGTTGTTTTCAATTGCTTTCCTCACTAGTTCACAGTTGAATTTTCTTACGTCTTCAGTGATACTTTTTCTTACTGTCTTGCATAGCTCTATACCCTCCACTTTGGAAGTCACATCTTCTTTAGTTGTCCTCATCTCTCTTCTTTTTTGCATCAACATTTTCGTTTTTCCTGATAATTTGTTTACATGCAACTTGTTCTTAGACCCAGCTAATTTTGTTGCTGTTTCCATAAGAGCTTTGGTTACTTTTCTGTTAACTTCAGAGATGTCCACTTCTTCCGATGTTAGGCCTTCTAAAGCAGAGAACCTGTTCTTCAGTTCCAACTTAAAGGTATTATGGTGTTTTTTAAGGTTGGTTATGTCAATAGATTTTGTTTGTCTTATGAGCTTGCCACGTTCAAGTTTAGCGTTGAGGTGCATTTTACATCTCACCAATCTATGGTCACTACCTGTGTTGAACTTGTTTAGCACACTGCAGCCTTCTATGACGAATTTTTTGTTACACATAATAAAATCAATTTCACTTGTCGTCCCATTTGGATGTCTCCATGTCCATTTCCTGTGTGGCTTTTTCTTGAAGAAGGAGTTCAAGATGAAAAACCCTTCTGCCTCTGCAAACTCAACGAGAGTATTTCCACGCTGGTTTCTGTTGCCGTGACCGAATTTACTTACTGAAGTTTCATTCTGTTGCCGTTGCCCTATTTTTGCATTGAAATCTCCCATAATTATTTTCAAGTGCTGCTTACCTTTATTATTTAGATGACAAATTTCCTCATAAAATTCTTCAATTTCTTCTTCAGGATGACTTGTGGTGGGTGCATAAGTTTGAATAATCTGAGCCTGGTATCTTTTCGAGAGTTGGATAACAAGTCGTGCAGCTCTGTCAGAGGAACTTTCAACTTCTACAACTTTATCCTTCAGTTTCTTGTTTATTATAAATCCAACACCACTAGTTCTGCCAGTATCTGTCCCACGATAGTAGAAGAGATGTCCACTTTTCAATTCGATGAGATCTTCTCCTTTTCTCCTTACCTCACTTAGCCCCACGATGTCCCACTTGATCCTTTGTAGTTCCTCTTCCAATTCAAGAAGCCTTGAATCAGAAGATAGGGAGCGTCCATTATACGTAGCCAAGGTCAGCATCAGATGGCAGCCTAGTCCGGTCCTCCGGGGATTCTTAGCACCCTCTGCCTTCATGTCGCACTGGCCGCTGCTTTGGCCAGGTACATTCCAGCTGCCGGAGACTGAGGGCCAAGATTTAAGTTGTGGAGTCATTTTGGAGCTGTTTGGCCATAACTCACCACGCTGGCCAAGCGGGTTGGTGAGTGTGATATAGAATTTCCTCTAATCCCGATGGTATAGTTATACCGCTATTGGCGGTCGTCAGAGCCCCTTTAGTGGGAACAGGATGCACCACGAGAAGGCGGGGTTGACATTTGTCAAGGAGAGGCTGTGATGTTACGCATCACCTGACCTTACATCCCACACTGATATATACATATTTATACACTCATATATACCCATAAAATATGCAGTTATATATATACACTGACGGAAAAAAATCCCAACACCAAGAAGGGGTTGTGTTAGATAAAAGACAGTTGGTAGGCGGTGAGAGTACATCTGTAAGATGACGTCTACGCAAATTTCGCGCTTGGCGCATACGTGTGGCGCTAGTAGCGCCCCTCGGAACATGCAAAGCAGGTTTGCTGTAAGTACGCGCTGTAACGTTCGTGAGCGTTAGTTACCGTTGAGATTCGACGTAGTGTGTTGATGTTAGTCAAGAATGCCTTTAAGAAGACGAAGAAGCCATTATGAACAGCTCACGGAGTTTGAACGAGGTCGTGTTTTAGGGCTACAAGAAGGTGGATTTTCTTTCCGCAATATTGCAGAACGACTTGGCAGGAATGTAGCCACTGTGCATGATTGTTGGCAGCGGTGGTCAAGGGAAGGTACTGCCTCAAGAAGACCGGGTTCCGGCCGGCCACGTGGCACTACTGAGAGAGAAGACCGCCGTGTACGGCGTATGGCCGTGGCGCATCGTACCGCGTCTGCGGCAGCAATTCGAGCTGCAGTTGCCACCACAGTGACACAACGAACTGTTACAAATCGGTTACTTGAAGGACAGCTCCGAGCCAGACGCCCTGTAGCGTGCATTCCATTTACTCCAAACCACCGCCGTTTGCGACGTCAGTGTTGTCGAGCTAGAGCTCATTGAAGGACGGAATGGAGATCTGTTGTGTTTTCTGATGAAAGCCGAATCTGCCTGGGTGCCAGTAATGGCCGTGTGTTGCTTAGAAGGAGGCCGGGTGAGCGCCTGCAACTAACCTGTCTGCGGCCGCGACACACTGGACCTACACCTGGAGTTATGGCCTGGGGAGCAATTTCCTATGACAGCAGGAACACTCTCGTGGTTAACCCACGTACCCTGACGCCACAGTTGTATGTCGGTCTGGTGATTCAACCTATTGTGCTGCCATTCATGAACTGCATTCCAGGGGGTATTTTCCAACAGGATAACGCTCGCCCTCATACCCCTGTTGTAACCCAACATGCTCTACAGAGTGTCGACATGTTGCCGTGGCCTGCTAGATCACCAGATCTTTCACCAATCGAGCACTTATGGGACATCATTGGACGACAACTCCAGCGTCACCTCCAACTAGCATTAACCGTCCCTGTATTGGCCGACCAAGTGCAACAGGCATGGAACTACATCCCACACACTGACATCCAGCACCTGTACGACACAATGCATGAACGTTTACGTGCTTGCATTCAACATTCTGGCGGTTACACCGGTTACTGATGTACCAGCATTTCACATTTAAAATGGCTCTTCTCGCGCTTAGAATAAGCTGTGATCTTGAAACCTTAATCAATTAAATATGTTACATATACAAATGTATTGCCGCCATTTCATTCCTCTACAACTTATTTTTCGTGGTGTTGGGATTTTTTTTCCGTCAGTGTATATATATATATACACATTTAAACACGTGCATATGTAAAAATAAAAAATAAAGTTCATCTTCGGAAAAAAAACTGTAACATCACACACACACACACACACACACACACACACACACACACACACACACACACACACACACACAAATTTGCATCAAGTGAACAAGAAAAAAATGTGCTTCAAATATACATCAAATATACAACAAAACATGAACTTCCTTGTCTATACTCATTTAAATACGACTGCATGAACAAAGTCCAGAGAACCACAATCAAACACTTCCGCCGCACAAACCACAACACAGGTGGGATAACCTACACCCCGCCCCCTCATCCCGCCGTGCGGTATACATACCGCACGCGCTCTGCCACAGCACTGGCCGTGCGGTATGCATGCCGCATACCTCATGTTGCAGAACTCTCATTTCCCCCTACTAACAGGGTTATACGATAGCTACGGTAAAACAATACGCCTAAATCAATAACAGTAAATGGTTGAATTCAATTTTATTGGCGTAGGTAAAAACTACAGCGTAAAAGCACCCTTTCACGTGCGGCTGCTTCCGGTAAGGCTAAATGTAAACACTAAATTGGAAATACACTATACTGGCAAAAGTCACCGGACACCTAGAAGAGAAACACAAGATGGCATTTACAGACATACATTAGTACGGTGTCGGTCCACCTTTGGCGTTAAATGCGTGCACTGAGCCTTCAAGACATGATTTCAATGAGGTTTTGGAACACAGCAATAGGTATGCGCTTCCATTCAGTACGTAGGGCCGCCGCAAACTGTTGCTTAGCAATAAGTCTTGGTTCCAAACTTCTTATGCGGCGCTCTAATTGATCCCATAGGTGCTCTATGGTATTAAGATCAGGGCTCTGTGCTGGCCAGTCCACACACGATACGGAATTATCGTCAAACCACGTCGTAACAGTCCTTGCTTTATGGCTTGGTGCATTGTTCTGCTGGTACCAACAATGCTCGGTTCCATAGTATTGCCACAGATTTGGTAGGGCATAATTGTCTAGAATATCGAGGCAGACGTGCTGGTTAACAGGTTTGTCCACGATAACCAATAGGCTGGGACCATACCACGAAAAACACCTCCACACGAGTACACTGTCAGCTCCAAACTTGACTGTAGGGACAGCACACTGTGGTAAATAGCGTTCCTCAGGCTGTCGCCATACCCACATACGGCCATCAGACTGGTTTATCGTGTATATGGATTCATCAGTCCACAGGACCCGTTTCCATCGATCAACGGTCCACGATAAATGTTCTTTACACTATGCTAAACTACGAGTAGCATTTCGAGTGGAGATGAAAGGCTTACGAGCAGCCGTACGACCACGGTAACTCATGGAATGAAGTTCTCTGCAAATGGTACGTGTACATACCGAGGTTCCAGCATTTTGTACTCACCTGTACACTGAGTTCTTGTGCAGTACTCCGTCGATTAGCTGTAACGACTCTCCTGAGGCTTCGACGTCCTCTATCACTGATTTTCTTTGGTCTGCCGGTACGGTTTGCTGCTTCATGCACGCCATGTGTCTTCCACTTATTCAGTACATCCAAAAGAGTTGACTTGGGTATGTTTAAACGCTTCTCGGTTTCTCTTTTGGACAACCCACTAATATAACACCCAACATTTTTTCCTTTCTCAAAGTCAGTTCTCTGCTGTGGCGACGTTTTCACTCAACCTCTGTTTTTATACCGTTTACAGCTGTACCGCGCATCTTAACAACGCAGAAGATCCGTTTATTTGCTTTTGAAGGGGTTTTCATGTGACTTTTGTTAATATAGTGTATATAAACAGTTCCAGAAGTTTTCAAAATTTAAACGTGAGTAAAACAAAACTGTTTAAACAATGACAGTCTCACGCGCATGTGATACTTGATGCATGATTTAGCGTGCGTTTTGTGACGCCCAGAATCGAGTGCCAGACATAAGGTAACTCTGTGGAGGTGTCTGCATTGCAGATGTCGGGGTTAGACGAGATTTCCACTGTCTTTCTATAGGCTGTGGCTTTAGCCGTTGTGTATGGGACCACTTTTCTGATATCTTGCCACCTAGGTGTGGTAGCATGGTTTTTCATCTGTCTCGCTAGTGCCGTTGTGAGTTTTCCGTACATTACGTCACGGTTGTGCTCCTGGAGTCGTACTTTGAGCGAGCGTTTCGAGAGGGATTGCGTATTTGCTAAGTAGAGTATCCTGACGACCACTCAAGAGGGATTGCGTATTTCTTAGTTGAGTATCCTGACGGCTACTCAAGAGGGATTGCGTATTTGATAGTTGAGTATCCTGACGGCTACTTAAGAGGGATTGTGTATTGGCTAAGTAAAGTATCCTGACGGCCACTCAAGACGGATTGCGTATTTGCTTAGTTGAGTATCTTGACGGCTACTCAAGAGGGATTGCGTATTTGATAGTTGAGTATCCTGACGGCTACTCAAGAGGGATTGTGTATTTGCTTAGTTCATGACCTTCACATGAGCCGTTGTTTACTGCAGATGCTTGGATTTGCATAAAGAAGCACTGGTCATAATGTTTTGGCTCTTCGGTGAACTTTGATACATTGAGCAATTATTTTATTTGTCAATACTAGTTGCATGATTATATGGTACAGCTGCTCTGTTTCCTGAACGTAAGGAGGGGCACTTATTATTTATAACCATGTTATCCTCCTTTCATAACATGGGCATCAATTGTTTCACTTCCGCGCACGTTTGCAAAAACGCATTAGGTATCTAATTTGGGAACGTCCGGTAACAGTAACATTTAAAAGAACTAAATCTTGCTACTATTATTTCAGACATAAACACGGTCGAGAAAGTCACTCAGAATGATTCACTTGTTCAAAAAGAAGATACAAATGAATTTATTTTTCTCAAGTATTACCAGTTGTGAAATATCTCATTTTGTCTTTTGAACAGGCAGCCTCTTCTAAGAACTTCGAACACTATAAACAAATGGAAGCTTTGAGAGTAAGTATTTTATATATGTATATACACATACAGAGTGTCCCACTCGCTACCAAACCCGGCATTTCTTTAATAATATTAACACCAATGAAGATATTGCAACGAAATTTGAAGTGGACTTACCTCATTTATGTGTTGGAAGTGGCCACCGTTTGCGTCCAAGCAGCATTGAACCCGGCCTATCATATTGTAGAAAGTCCTTGCCAGTACTTCCTCCGTCACTGCCTAAATTTTTTCGGTGATGTTTGCTTTCAAGGCATCTATGGTTCGCAGTTTCTTTTAGTAAACTCTCCCTTTTAGATATCCCCATAAAACGTAATCAGGAGACGTCAGATCGGGCGAGCGCGGTGGCCATAGACCCTTCAAAATGACGCGGTCACCGAGAAAGGACTGAATTTCGGCCATACTGGTGTGTGATGTGTACGATGTCGCCCCATCATGCTGATAATATCCAATGGAACGTTCTTCGTCGTCCAATTGATTTACAAAGGTGTTGAAGACTTCCATATATGCAGCTGTTGTGATGGTTGTATCGAAGAAGATGGGAACAATTATGCGGCGCCGGGTCATCCCACACCAAACACCAATTTTCTGTGAATGAAGGGGTTCTTCGTGTATCGCGTTGGGATTTTCAGTGCCCCAAATACGGGAATTTTGAGATTTGATGTACACGGACATGGAAAAATACACCTCGTCCGAGAACCACGTGTAGTCCAGAATGCCCGGATTTTCCTGAAGAAATGTCTGAAACGATCGACAGTATGTCACTCGTTTCACGTGGTTAAGCTTTTTCAGTTCGTGTACCACGGAGATGCGGTACGCATGAAGCTTCTCTTTTTTCACAGCACATTGACAAGGGCTTTTGTCTGTTTCCTGTGATAGTCGGCGAACTGACTTCCCGGGAGATGCAAATAGTCTGCCCTTTACATACTAGATCGTTTCCTCGGACATTTGTGGACAACCTACTGCATTGTCGTCCAATAAAGTCCTCTTAGCTTCAAAGTTTTTCGACAATTCCCAAATGGTGGATTTACTCGGCTGATGTCTGCCTGCAAACCGCTCCAGGAATTTCTGGTCATAAGACTTTATCGATTCTGTTTTACAGTAAGTGCGAAAGATAAACACTCGCTCCTCCAGAGTACACCGACACATTTTCACACGTACTCGAACAGCCACGACAACGAACACTCACTATCAACAACCGTATTGCGTATACACGCTCAGCGAAATGGCATAACAAAGCAGCAGAGGCGCACCCGGATGGTTGGCGGACAGCGCCGCATTCAATGCTGTCTGGATGCACATGGTGGCCACTTCCAGCACATGTTGTGATGTCATCAAATTTCTTACGAAATGAGGTAATTCCACTTCAAATTTCGTTGCAATATCTTCATTGGTGTTAATATTATTAAAGAAATGCCGGGTTCGGTAGCGAGTGGGACACCCTGTATATACACACTGGTGTCCAAAGGTTAAGCATAATCGCTAAAACATATAAAGTGAAAGGTTAAAACCGATAGAACAGCGAACATTGGTATGTAGATTAGTCACACATCTAAACCAATCGCAGTGCACGGTCGAATAACGTCCGCTGCCGTTCGATATGCAAATATCTCGCAGTTCCATAAAAACAGCTTACCCTACCCTGAGTGTCTCATTCCATTTTCTCGCAATCCCCGTGAGAAGAGTTGTTGTCATTGGTGAGGAAGAACGTAATACGTAACAAGATGCCAGGTTGACAATTTTTCGCTGGGTAGAATAACGGGAAGGCTCGAAACAGGACAGTCACGGGCCCAGACCCGGTGGCCCAGTGGTCTAAGCGCTGCTTTCTGAGCATTCGTCCATGATAGGGTTCAGGTTCGAATCCCGGTGAGGCGTGGATTTTGTGTCTGTTTTACGGCACTGGGTCTCTCCTTTCCCTGGACCCAGTGGCCCAAAATTAAGGACGGGAGACTGCTCATAGCTCATTGAGTAGCTCAAGGCGGTCGTTAAATCCCCAACAACAACAAAAAACAGTCACGGACTACAGTCTCCAGAGAGCAATAAATGTGCCGCAAAGCGTCAATTCCAGGCTTTGGAGAGATTTTCAAGCCACAGGAGCGGTTAGACACCAACTAGAACAAGATCTTCCAAGAATTACAACCCCTCAACACAACCGGTATCTGGCATTAACTGCACGACGTCATAGGACCATGTCTGTCAGACAACTTTCTGCATAGCTTGCGGCCGCCTCAGGACCAAGAGTTTCAAGACAAACTGTTTACAAGAAGCTCAGGACAACTGGCCTCTATGCCAGACGTCCAGCAATATGTGTCCCGCTCACCCCCGCGAACTGGAGTCGGGAACATCGAAACTGGACACTGAATCAGTGAAGCAATATGCACTTCACTTATGAGTCCAGATTCAGTTTACAGATTGTTCTCATCGAACCACTCTCTGGAAAGATCAAGGAACCCGTTACAATCCCAATAACATCAGAGAAAGGGATCGGTGGACTCATAGCGTGAGCATACATGTTGAATGCGCGCACAGAGCTCCGTATCTCCGAAAGACACAACCCCTCAACACTTAACGCTCTGAGGTACAGAGACGAGTTACTGGAACCTCATGTGAAACTTTTCAGAGGTGCCGTGGGTCCAGAGCTAGTGTTCATGGGCGATAATGCACGCCCTCCCAGAGCTCAGCTGGTGGACGACTTACTCCAAAGTGAAGATATCCAGCACATGGAGTGGCATGCAATGGATCCGGGTACGAATCCGATAGAGAATACGTGGGATGCACTAAATCAATGCGAGGCTTTTGTGTCTGTACAGGGTCTCCACATCCCTTATTAATTACGGTGCACCAAACTTTTCTCAATTTACGTACTCAACACGAAAATCACTGTGTTGTTGATTTTTATAAATTTGCATAAGTAATGCAATAAACTTTGTTTCAGAACTTGTTTTGTCTGCTGTTGTACTTGCAATATGTTATTACACAAGCATACCCGGTTTCGTGCCTTTCCGATGATTGGTTCTTAAATATTCACAGGTATATTGATTATGCTAAACTTTCGGACATGAGTGTATATATAACATGCTGTCCCATTCAACGTGTATTTCTGTTTCATGTATTCTTACAAATATTTGTTCAGAGCTTTAGAAGTCATATTCTCCAATGAATGCAGCATTCTGGCGTAGAAGATTTCCTTGAATTTCTCTTCAGATATTTAACTCACTCGTAAAAACAGTGTACAGCTCTGCAACTAATAGCAGAGAAGCTGGTGCTGAAGGCTGTAAAAACACAAATTTGTCCATGACGGGATCGAAACTGCTCCCCCTCACTCTGGAGTAAGTTGCTCTCTCAACTAAGCTACACAGACAGAATGTACCGCTTCAGATCTGTCGTCTTGACACGAGATTCACCTCTGTAGTACGCCACAGGGCGAGAAGCAAATTAGAACTCTTTCACATGCATTTGTTCTTGAGATTCATGTGAAGTCACATGAAGTTACCCATAATGATGAGTGCCTTTTGGTGGATCGTGGCAACAAGAACAACCATCCTTATACTGTTTTGAATGAACATCAGTACGCATGTGTGAAGGATGTGAATGTCCACTTTGATAATAGCAGGAAGACACAAACAGCAGCTGATCAAGAAGAAGCTGAGACATATGAACTCATTTCTTGTGATTTGCAAGGAAATGGTTTCTAGAGATCAGGTTACCTCGATTATCTTTGGATGCCTTGAAACCTGTTACCACTTGGATAATCTCACTGATTTTGAAAGTAAGATACTCCTTCCAAATACTTAAATCCCATGAAGAACATTATTGTCGCCAAACCATCACTTCTTCATGGATAGGGATATAAAAGTTTTTGTATCAGTTCATGCGGAAAGTATAGCGCTTTCTCACCATCATAAATAAATACAAATCACATGTGTTGCTAAAAATATTAGCAACACATGTCACGACCCTTACGCTGTTTGTGATCGAAAATTCGAAAATACCCTTTCCACAGAGCTGAGTATTCTCGGGATGAAAAAAATTCCTTAACTCCCATTCTAAATCGTCCTAGTTACAGAACCGTCTCTCTTGTGCATGACCGTCCAGCGCACGGAAGAAGCGGTAGTCCGTTAATGAAAGATCGATATAATACAATGGCGTGCAAAAATTAAGGACGAGATGGTTTTTCGAATGTAACGTCGTGCAGAAGTGTTCCATACCATAAGATCCCCAAGATGTAAGAATATGGGACAAGTGAGCAAAACCGTCCAAACAAGGAATCCAAAGGATACAAAGGCACTTTAATGAAAAAGTTGCTTCGAACACAACTGGGCAGAAGACAGAAACGTCCATGTGACAGGTGGCTGCCAAGAAAAATCCAGTCTTTAGTAGAGGATATGATCACCCCTGACTGCGTTGCAGGATTTAAAACGTCTGTCCATGCTGAGGACGAGGTTGTCAAGGAGCTGTTGAGGCATCGCGGCCCATTCCTTTTGTAGCGCCAATTGCAGCTGCGGAATCGTTGCTGGCGGCTTGTGACGTGCTGCCAAGCTTCTCCCGAGAAAGTCCCATACGTGTTCAATTATATTTAGGTCCGGGGACCTTGCGGGCTAATCCATGCGTTGAATATCTTTACTCTCCAACAGCTCTGCGACAGCCACTGTACGATGAGATGTAGCGTTTTCGTCCATGAAGAGGAACTCAGGACCCACAGCACCTCTAAACAGACGCACGTGAGGCAGGAGAACCTCGGTACAATAGCGGACACCAGTGACTGAAGCTCCTTGGAAGATGTGGAGGTCAGTACGGCTACCAAGCATGATACCGCCCCAAACAAGAACTCCGCCACCTCCGAACCGGTCCCTTTCAATGATGTTGGAGGCGTGATTGCATGTTCTTTGCTCTCTTCATATGTGTATACGTCCAGAATCACTCGTCAGACTAAATCGGCTCTCATTCGTAAAGAGAACTTGACCCCATTTCTGATGTGTCTAGTTCTTGTATTCCTGGCACCGCAGAAACCGCTGTCTCCGATGAGCAGGAGTTAATGGCACACACCGTACTGGTCGTCGTGCAAGCAGACCACTTTGGTGCAGCCTCCTGGCCACGGTAAAACGCGCTAACGGACGTCCAGTTGTCTGTTGCATGTGCATTGTGATTTCTCCCGCTGTCTGCCGTCTGTCTCTTCTCGCCTGTAAGACAATATACCGGTCGTCCGGCGCCGTGGTTGCTCGTGGACGACCACTGCTAAACTCTCGGACAGCTGTTCCTGTCGTTTGAAATGCTCTCCAAGCTCGTGAAACGATGATGTGAGCGATCCCGAACTCCTCAGCCACACTTGTCACACTTCGATCTTCTTCCAGCTTCCCAATGACGCGACCTCGGGTAAAGTCATCCAGATGTCGTCTACTGGATTGCCTGTTGGCCATATCACACGGTGGCAGCAACTCCATGTCGTTCAAACCGATGTACAAGTGCAATAGCTTTCACAGAATTTGCTTAGGGTACCCCGCGTGTGTGCTTTATACCCTTCCGACACTCCCCCTTTCCCCCTACGTCATGCTGCATATATGCGCATGCCCTACCGTACCGGACCCTAGTCTATCTCCCGAGTAGTCTTTCGGCCCGTTCTGACTGCTCGTTCTGCTGTTATGCTAATTTCTCCTCTTTGTCCTTAATTTTTGCACACCAGTGTATGACGGATGTAGCAGAATCGCTTATACGACTTTAGCAATTGTGTTACGAGTCACATTAGCCATGTGTAGAATCGCGTTATCATTCCAACATAGCGTCTAATGACAATACGCAAGAGTAGCCTAAAACTACTTGAGCTTAACATCAGTGCGTCACAGAGGTTCCGTGTAAATAATGAAGACAGTGATGGTTTCCTTGTGTTTCAACAGTTTATAATGCACATTACTGGCCACAGTCCAATCACACAGTCAACAGAACTTTGCAGGTGTGCAAGTTGGGCTTTTTAAGGCGGCTTCACCCGCTACAATAATTGATACGACTGTCGGCGTCTGTTGTCGTACAGGATCCATTTTTCATCAGACGCCGCAATCCTGTAGAGCACAGATTCACATTTGAGTGGTGTGAAGAAAGAGTTGCAGTTGCTCATCCGTTGTATTTTGTTCTGTTCTGTAAGAAAACGAGAAACGCATTTCTCGAACTTTCTTACTTTCCCCACTGGCGTAGTTGGTTCGACACAGTTTTGTCAAAGGTTTGAAACTTGGAGATCATCTCCTTACATGTTTGACAGGGACCGTCCTGGAAAAGTGCCTATAAGACCTCATTTTCCATAACAATAGGTCGCACGAGCGTCCGTATCTTGAGGATCTTGAGGAAGCGGATAAGACCCTGGGGATCCGGATCTAGTGTCCGGATTCCCAGGGTCTTATCCCCTTCACGAAATCGTTTGAATCACGTCTTTACCATACGAACCTCTAAGTAGCCTATTTTGCGTATGCTACACGTTGTATCGTACGAAGTATTCCTAAGTCTAAGCTCATGCAATAGTGTGCCACCAATTCTGACCTACGACCTCATCACAACTGCATTCAAAACCTGTTGAAGATCTTGCTATCCGACAGTGAACGACACTAAATTTGAGCATCAAATGGTTAAGGAATCCCCGTGCTTGCTTGTAAATACGACTTTTCTGAAGAATCTTGGGAAATGTTAGTCAAACGGTTGATGCGACAGTATAGTTCATAATGTTTAGAAAGAAATTTTAGAGTTATAGGAATATGCCCTATAAGGAAGGGGGGAGGGGTAACTGACAAGGCAATCGGAAAACCCTTCCTCTCTTCCCATATCACTCGACTAGTTTTGCAGTTGAAGGTGGTTAATGTACTCCACCTATATCACTCTGAGGGCTTTAAATACCTGTAAAAAAATTATTTTAAGTGTAATCCTCCCCTTGTTATATTTGATACCTTAAGCCTTTTCCTTTTGACCCTACTAAATACGAAAGGGTAATCCTTGGAATTCAAATACTCAGGGAGTTCCGGCTATGGGGAGCAGACATTTTCCCCTCCTATGTCCGTAAAGTATTTCAATGACATCCTGAGTGGTAATTCCAGTTCACCGAGATGTGGGATGTAACAGAGCTAATGTAAAAAGGGCATATTGTGTGCTAGGGTGCAACAGACGCACAATTTAATACAAAATAAATACGTAGGTCATTTCAAAAGTTTTGGACACTGCGCAGTCGCTGCCTGTAGGATGATGCAATCGCTCTTATCGTTGCGTCAGTTGTGAGCTATACTTCAGTATACAAAGTTGTGTCTACGTTTGCTGGTTAATTTGTTTCTGTTTAGAAAAATTCTGCCTGAAATGGAGAAAAAGTGAGTCAGGTCTTAATGGAGAAAGAAAGTGAGTCAGGTTGCTTAGTGACCAGCGATCCTACATTAAAAATGGAATTTTGCGAGGAAAATCCCCTACTGAAATTCACAAAACTTTGTGTGAAGTTTTGTGGGTTAGTGTGGTGAATCGTAGCACACTGTCACGGTGCGCCAGGGTAGTGAAAGTATCGAAGACGACCCAAGAAGTGGCCGGCCATCAGACGAAACAGACGACACTTCTGTGTTTGTCATCAACAGCATTTTGAAAAATTATCGACGGAAAACATATGAAGAAATTGTATGTGAAGCAAACATGTCTACTCCTAACTGAAAAATTACGAAAAAGAGAAACGTGGCTGCCAAATGGGCTCCGCATAATCTGAGCAAGCAGCTCGCAAAAGGATCGCAGAAGAATTGCTTCAGCGCGACGAGACAGAAGGAGCGCAGTTTTTTTTTTTTTTTTTTTTTTTTTGACAGAATTGTTGCTATAGACGAAACCTGGATACCAGAGTTTGAACCAGAACTGAAATATCAGTCCGCTCAGTGGAAACATCAAGAATCACCTCGCCAGAAAAAATTCCGAGTGATAGCAACAGATAGATTTGTGGGACCACTGCAAAAGCGGAATACTACAGAAGATTTCTGCAAAACGTTTTGCGTCCAAAGATTCGCCAAAAAAGGTCCGACATGCTCGAAGCTGGTGTCATCATTTTGTACGACAACGGGAGACCACATGTTGCCCATACAGTAAGGGACATTTTGGAATGGTATGGATGAGAATTGCTTCCCCACGCACCATACAGTCCTGATGTGAGCCCACCAGACTGTGACTTGTTCTTAAAACTGAAGAAATCACTCCACGATCAGCGATCAGCAATGTTTCTAATGAGGTGACCACGATCAGCAATGTTTCTAATGAGGTGACCACGATCAGCAATGTTTCTAATGAGGTGACCACGATCAGCAATGTTTCTAATGAGGTGACCCGAGTCAGAACACCTCCATTGTTGAGGTGTAATCCGACACCTCAGCAAAGGAGGTATCCTGACTGGAATACAAGACTTGCCCAAAGTTGGGCCACTGTCGTAAAGAAACATGGAAATTACTTCGAAGTCCTGTAAAGTTATGTTGTGAAATAAAATCGTTTTTTAAGAGATTATCCACATTGTGCAAAAACTTTTGAAATGACCTTCGTATTTTCAATCCTCGCTATTCACGGGGTTTGGTTCCTTGAAAAATCCGTGAATATGAAACCATTGATCCTATAGGGAAAAGGTGAATAAGGTTCCAGCAGAAACCTTTTCACCAAACACATTTGCTACCAGTTACCATTAATTCATCATTTCACGTACCCCTCTTGTAAAAAACAGCTTATTTGTTATACCATGAATTTTATAAATGTATTTTATTCACTGTTTTCTATGTAATATGATACTTAATATACAAACTTAAATGTTTTTTTTTGTTTTTTTTCCGTTGCCTCATCACGAACCACAGATTTTATTTTTGCGTTCTCTGGGATAGATTCACTTACAGCTCTACGTATATTTTCTTACAGGATGGCGGATTCATTTACACAGAATTCGCGGCCAACGGATGATAGAGACATTCCAGAACGAAGTTTACCTAACACACGTGGCTTATCACAGAGGTTCGTCACAGCCTTCTTCGCTTAGGCACACTCGGCAACACACTTGTACTACACTTCGACGCCATTGTTAATTACAAAACTAATAACAAATCAGTAAAATCATGCAACGCATTGATAATGATACGCTTTCCAACATATCAGAAATCATTACTCAAGTTACCAGGATAATGGCTGTGAAATAAATCTCTCTCCTGTGCCGTGTCCTTTGACCCCATTTCGATGATAATAAACAGAATTAGTTCTGTATACCTCCGGAACAACATGTTAAAGTTTTGTTGCAACAGACGCATTTTTAGTCAAGTTATGAGGATAATGGCTGTGAAATAAATCTCGCTCCTGTGTCCTGACCTTTGACCCCATTTCGGTTATATTAAAGGGAATTGATTCAGCGTATCTCCGGAACAACATACTAAAGTTTTGTCGCAGTAGAAATATTTTTAGTCAAGTTATGAGGATAATGGCTGTGGAATAAATCTCGCTTCTATACCCTGACCTTTGACCACATTTCGATGATATAAAACAGAACCGGTTCAGTTTACTTCTGGAATAACATGCTAACGTTTTGTCGCAATAGAAGCATTTTTACGTAGGTTATAATGCATAAGGGCAATGGAATGTATCCCGCTCCTATGTCCTGACCTTTGACCCCATTTCTCTTATTTTCAAAAGAGTTCGTCCCCAGATGGTTACCTACCACATACTAAAATTTCATCGAAATCGAACCATTTTTACTCGAGTTATCGTGCGGACGGGCGGACAAACGGAGAGACAGTGAGACGGACGAAGCTGGATCATATACACTTCTTCAACCAACGGTTGGGAAGCGTAAAAAATGGTTGCACTTTATTTCGCGTGAATGAGCGAATCCGCGAACACGGAGCACGCGAGTAACAAGGGCAGACTGCAATTTCATGAACTCGTAATTGACGGAAAGAAAGATACTTCGGACATTTGGTTACCATTCCCCAGGATAACGCGGGCAATATGTATACTTCAGTTTGCTTTCAGTTGTTTCTTGATAAAATTTACTTACACATAGCTTTCATTTGCATTTCACCTCGAAAATCTAATTCAACGATTCGTTGACGATGTTCGTTCAAGCCTTGGCACGATGTCTAAATATAATGTGAATGTACGTATATTAGATTAAAATGCACGTACGGCTACTAAATTGAAACCCGTCTTTATGGCAAATTCTAGTGTCTGATTTAACGCCATCATTTATGACACTTGTTTACAAATAAGTTCGGTGGTAATTACGCATATAAACTCTATTTCCCTAACATCAAAGTGATTGTTTATCTTTCAGCTTACATGAGCTGTGTTACCTGGTACGCAGAAACGCGTTGTTTTAACACCTGCTTAGAAACGCGGAAAGGAAAACGTCATGTCATTGCCTTTCAGCGTTTCTCAGTTTTCAATCACAATAAACAATATTTTGTAAAAACAAAGGAATGGACTAACAAATAATTAAGCGAAGTATTTCCATTTACTTGTAATGTAAATCTACGCAGGAGTGGACGCAGTGAATAAATAAGCAGCATTACGTTATCACTCGTGTCTTTAATAATGTTATTCTGAAAGTACTTATAACTGGCTGAAGCACTGACTTTGGAACTGTATTTTTAAATAGATTTGAAACACGCCAAACGAATAGCTTTCTGTACTTTTATATTTATCTGTTTATTCATTCATTGGAGAAGAGTCGAAATTCTAAACCAGAAAACCTCCACCTGTCGAATTGAAAATCTGGTGAAACAAAACAAAGTAGAACTCAACAGAATACGTTTATCTTTGCTTCGCGCCGTTTTTTATCGGTTCCACTTCGTCAACTACTAATTCTTCAACAAAGGAGCACTTGGAACACCCAAAACCCATTCAACTTCTATCGTGGTCAGCATGAGATTTATTCGGACGGGATGTGCAATCCATCGGGGATGATTCCATATCTGACGATTATCTATTCCAAATGCTCCTTCGCAGATGACTCAGCACCTTCTGCAAGAGGTACCCAGGGGCAGGAAAGGGATATCTTTCAGATTTTCTGCATGGCGTCCGAAATGTTCTTTTAAAGAATACTTAGATCCTGTTGAAAGCGATACCCACGCGGTATTTTCTTCACATTTTGTGCGTGTCCCAAGTTTTCCTCTGTAAAAGACTCAACCCCTAATTGAAGAGGCACCTAGGGGAGATTTTGTTTAGATTTCGTGCTCGTCCTCCTCTTGTCCCAATTGTTCCTTTGTAGAAGACTCATCATTCCTGAAAGAGTCACTCAGGACGGATTTTCCTTACATTTAATGCATGGCCTCTTTGTGTCCCAAGTGTTCCTTTGTAAAAGACTTAACCCCTGATTGAAGAGGCACCGAGGGGGGGGCGGTAGATATCGTGCACGTCCTCGTCTTGTCCCAAGTATTCCTTTGTAGAAGATTCATCACTCCTGAAAGATGCACCCAAGAAGAATTTTCCTTACATTTTAGTGTATGGCCTCTGTGTGTTCCAATTGTTCCTTTGTAAAAGACTCAACCCCTTTTAAAGAGGCACCCAGGGGGGGGCTGGGTGTTTAGATTTCGTGCACGTCCTCTTCTTGTCCAAAGTGTTTCTTTGTAGAAGATTCATCACTCCTGAAAGAGGCACCCACGAAAGAATTTTTTAACATTTAGTGCATGGCCTCTGTGTGTCCTAAGTGTTCTGTTGAAAAAGACTCAACCCGTGATTGAAGAGGCACCTAGGGGGAATTTTGTTTAGATTTCGTGCACGTCCTCTTCCTGTCCCAAGTGTTCCTTTTTAGAAGACTCATCACTGAAAGAGGCACCCAGGAAGGATTTTCCTTACATTTAGTGCATGGCTTCGGTGTTTTCCAAGTGTTCCTTTGTAAAAGACTCAACCCCTGATTGAAGAGGCACCTACCTAGGGGACTGGGGAGGGGGGGTTGGTTAGATTTCGTGCACGTCCTCTTTTTTTCCCAAGTGTTCCTCTTTGTAAAAGACTCAACCTCTGATTGAAGAGGCACCAGGGGGGATTTTGTTTAGATTTCGTGCACGTCCTCTTCTTCTCCCAAGTGTTCCTTTGTAGAACACTCATCACTCCTGAAAGAGGCACCCAGGACGGATTTTCCTTACATATAGTGCATGGCCTCTGTGTGCCTCAAGTGTTCCTTTGTAAAAGATTCAACCCCTTATTGACGAGGCACCTAGGGGGAGGGGGTTTAGATTTCGTGCACATCCTCTTCTGGTCCCAAGTATTCCTTTGTAGGAGACTCATCACTCCTGAAAGATGCACCCAGGAAGGATTTTCCTTACATTTAGTGCATGGCCTTTGTGTGTCCCAAATGCTCCTTTGTAAAAGACTCAACCCCTGATTGAAGAGGCACCTAGGGGGGATTTTGTTTAGATTTCGTGCACGTCCTCTTTTTCTCCCAAGTGTTCCTTTGTAGAACACTCATCACTCTTGAAAGAGGCACCCAGGACGGATTTTCCTTACATTTAGTGCATGGCCTCTGTGTGTCTCAAGTGTTCCTTTGTAAAAGATTCAACCCCTTATTGAAGAGGCACCTAGGGGGAGGGGGTTTAGATTTCGTGCACATCCTCTTCTGGTCCCAAGTATTCCTTTGTAGGAGACTCATCACTCCTTAAAGATGCACCCAGGAAGGATTTTTTTTTACATTTAGTGCATGGCCTCTGTGTGTCCCAAGTGTTTTTTTGTAAAAGACTCAACCCCTAATTGAAGAGGCACCTAGGGGAAATTTTGTTTAGATTTCGTGCACGTCCTCCTCTTGTCCCAAGTGTTCCTTTGTAGAAGATTCATCACTCCTGAACCCAGGAAGGATTTTCCTTACATTTAATGCATGGCTTCTCTACGTCTCAAGTGTTCCTTTGTAAAAGACTCAACCCCTGATTGAAGAGGTACTTAAGACTACGCAGTTCTGACAAAAATCATTATCGGCTCATAAGTTTGAGTACCTGGCCTTGTCATGAGTATTCTTTAATATTTTTCATTAATTGGTTGTAATGTTGTGCTTTTTCTTTCTATTCAGGTCTGTTTGTCTCCTCTTCTTGTGAAATGCAATGTGTTTCCTGGAATGTGCTGAAAATGTAGCTGTAATGTAAAAACACTGTCTTCATCATTTATATTATTGACGGACAACTGTTTGAAGAGATATTCCATGTGAAAAGAAATAAAAAGTAATAAAATGTTTTTGAACTTCTCCTGCATTATTTTGAAAAAATATTTTTTTTTCTTTTTGCAAAAATTATTAAGTCAACGATATTGTGAGCATGGTGAACACCATTTTAAAAATATATGTGAACAGCATTCTAAGGTACCATTTAATGTGTACTTGTTAGCCTTCTAAAAACACAATCAAATTTAGAACCAAATTACCAATACACACGGTCGAGTCACATTATTGTGACCACCAGCTAATATCCAGAGTAACCGCCGTGTGCAGCGCGGACAGCAGCTAGACGGGCTGGGAGTGACTGAATAAGGTGCTGGAAGGTGTTCACAGGAATGTGGAGCCATGCTGAGTGCAGTGCATCTGACGGCTGCTGAAGTGTGCGTGGTGGAAAATCCATAGAGCGAAAAACACGATTGAGGTGGTCTCACAGATGCTCACTTGGGTTTAAGTCTGAGGAATTAAGGGGCCAGGGAAGTACTTTGAAGGCTTCTTTGTGCTTTCCAACCACTCTCGGACATTTCTAGCTGTGTGACACGTTGCATTGTCGTACTGGAAGATCCCATCAGCCGCAGGGGAAACAATCAGCATGTATGAGTGGATGTGGACTGTAAGTATTGATTCATAACGAATTCGGTCCATTGTGCCTTCCACAGGTATGAGTGGACCGAAAGAATGCCACAAAAACATTCTCCAGACCATAACGCTGCCAATACGAGCTTGAGTTCTGCCAGCAATGGTTGAAGAGTGTTTGTTCACCGATGTTTCTCGCCTTACACGTCAACGTCCATCCGCTCGATGAAGCAGGGAACGTGACTCATCGGAGAAGGCATTCCTTTGCCAATCAGCGGAGGTCCAATTCCAATACTGCCGTGCAAATGTAAGTCTTTTCCGCCGATGCACCTTCGTTAGCATAAGTGCAGTGACTATCCGTCAGCATCGGAGCCCCATACGCAGCATGATTCGCTAAACAGTCGTTTTAGGCACACTTCCGGTAGCCCACTGGTTCATTCGGATAGTGAATTGCTCCATTGTAGCATGTCAATCGGCCCTCACGCACCTTCGAAGCCGACGTTCATCTCGTTACATCAATGGCACGTGGTGCTCCGCAGTTTCTACGTCGCTTATTCGCAATGGTGCCATTTCTCCCATCACGATACTCTTTAAGCACAGCAGTAGGCGAACAGTTCACAAACTGCGCTGTTTCCGAAACAATGCCACCCTGGTCCCGACAGCCGTTAATCCTCCCTTTTTGCAAATCTGATGTAGCGCTCCTTTTATCCATGACAGCAACGAGTGATATGTTTGCAGAATGCCTACAGCACACTTTATATACTCTCCAAACCATCTCACGACACGTGCCCTTTTTCATTGGCTACGTCCCGTTGACGTCATAAGTAGGTGGAGGTTACAATAATGTGGCTCGACTGTGTATATTAATGCACATATTAGTGATGATATATCATCATCATCATCATTGTCAACCATTATCAATCCCCTGCTGGACGAAGGTCTCCCCAAGTTTCCTCCACAACGGTCTGTCTTGTGCCAGTCTCCTCCATGTCATCCCTGCATACTTTCGAATTTCATCCACCCATCTCCCATGTGGTCTTTTTCTGGGTCTTTTCCTGTCCCTTGGAATCCAATCTAAAATTTCGGCTGTCCATCGATGATCTGTCCTTCTGGCAGTATGTCCAGCCCATTGCCATTACAGGGATTTAACTCTGATCATGATGTCTTCCACTCTTGTCATTTTTCGGATACACGAGTTCCTCTTCTTATCTCTCCTGGTTACACCAAGCATGCACCTCTCCATGCTGCTTTGAGCTGTCTGCAGCCTTTGTATGTCTCTTTTAGTTAAGGTCCACGTCTCTGCACCATACGTAAGCACTGGAAGGATGCATTGATCAAACACTTTTCTTTTAAGACATAATGGCATATTGCTCTTGAAAATTATGCTGTTTCTTCCAAAAGCTCTCCAGGCAAGTTTTGTACTCTGATTAATTTCTTCATCAATGTGACCCTCACTTGATATCTGCTGTCCAAGATAAACGTAGGTGTCTCTTATCTCCAGCTTTTCTCCATCAATCGATAAATCTTCATTTCTTGTAAAAGCATTAAGCATCACTTTTGTCTTCTGAAAGTTCATTTTTAATCCCACTTCATTACTCTTGTCAGCAAGTTCCTGGATCATACTCTGCAGCTCTGATGGGGTAGTTGCAAAAATGACTACGTCATCAGCAAAACGAAGGTGGGTTAGATAATCTCCATTAATCTTTATCCCTTTGCTTTCCCAGTTCAGTGATTGAAAGATATTTTCCAATGTGGCATTAAAGAGCTTCGGAGATATGGTGTCACCTTGTCTCACTCCCTTTCCAATTTTTATGTGTGTTGTATTTTCAAACAGCAGAATCTTTGCACTTGCATTTTCATAGCTGTTATTAATAATATTAATGTATGCATCTTCAATACCGCAGGATTTTAGAGCCATTGCAACTGCTGATAGTTTCACCGAATCAAAGGCTTTTTCATAATCGATAAAAGCCATGCACAATGGAAGTTCGTATTCCCTCGCTCTTTCAATCAATTAGTTCTCTCAGTACGTGGATATGATCAATTGTGCTGTAGCCACTCCTGAATCCAGCTTGTTCTCTCGGTTGAGCCATGTCCAGTGTCACCTTCAAGAGGTGTGAAAGAACTTTAGTGAAGATTTTATAAACCACTGATAGGAGGCTGATAGGTCTGTAGTTCCTGAGATCCTCAATGTCACCTTTTTTATGTAGCAGGATCATTGTAGCGGTGTTCCAATCCTCAGGAATATTCCCTTCATTAAGGTATCGTGTGAAAATTTGGGCGAGTACTGTTTCAATTTCTCCACTTGCTTCTTGTATGATGTCTACAGTAATTCCATCTTCTCCTGGAGCTTTTCCCCGCTTCATGTTCTTCATTGCATGTGCAACTTCTGCTGGGAGGACTGGAAGAACTCTGGTACTGGTACCTTTCATGATGTCTGGAGTACATGTATCATCCCTTTCATATAATTTGGAGTAGAAATCTTTCACTCTTGTCAAAATTTCGCATCTATTTCTTGTTACAGAACCATCTTCTTTTCTCAGTGCCATAATCTGTTTTCTTCCTTTACTGAGATGTCCCTTTGCTATCTTTAGGCTTTGGTTGTTTTCAATTGCTCTCCTCACTAGTTCACAGTTGAATTTCCTTACGTCTTCAGTGATACTTTTTCGTACTGTCTTGCATAGCTCTATATATTCCACTTTGGAAGTCACATCTTCTTTAGTTGTCCTCATTTCTCTTCTTTTTTGCATCAACATTTTGGTTTTTCCTGATCATTTGTTCACGTGCAACTTGTTCTTAGACCCATCTAATTTTGTTGCTGTTTCCATAAGAGCTTTGGTTACTTTTCTGTTAACTTCAGAAATATCCACTTCTTCCGATGTTAGCCCTTCTAAAGCAGAGAATCTGTTCTTCAGTTCTAACTTGAAGGTATTATGGTGTTTTTTAAGGTTGGTTATGTCAATACATTTTGTTTGTCTTATGAGCTTGCCACGTTCGAGTTTAGTGTTGAGGTGCATCTTACATCTCACCAATCTATGGTCACTACCTGTGTTGAACTTGTTTAGCACACTGCAGTCTTCTACGACGAATTTTTGTTACACATAATAAAATCAATTTCACTTGTCGTCCCATTTGGATGTCTCCATGTCCATTTCCTGTGTGGCTTTTTCTTGAAAAAGGAGTTCAAGATGAAAAACCCTTCTGCCTCTGCAAACTCTACGAGAGTATTTCCACGCTGGTTTCTGTTGCCGTGACCGAATTTACCTACTGAAGTTTCATTCTGTTGCCTTTGCCTTATTTTTGCATTGAAATCTCCCATAATTATTTTCAAGTGCTGTTCACCTTTATTATTTAGATGACGAATTTCTTCATAAAATACTTCAATTTCTTCTTCAAGATGGCTTGAGGTGGGTGCATAAGTTTTATAATCTGAGCCTGGTATCTTGTCGAGAGTTGGATAACGAGTCGTGCAGCTCTGTCAGAGGAACTTTCATCTTCTACAACTTTATTCTTCAGTTTCTTGTTTATTATAAATCCAGCACCACTAGTTCTGCCAGTATCTGTCCCACGATAGTAGAAGAGATGTCCACTTTTCAGTTCAATGAGATCTTCTCCTTTTCTCCTTACCTCACTTAGCCCGACGATGTCCCACTTGATCCTTTGTAGTTCCTCTTCCAACTCAAGAAGCCTTGAATCAGAAGATAGGGAGCGTCCATTATACGTAGCCAAGGTCAGCATCAGATGGCAGCCTAGTCCGGTCCTCTGGGGATTCTTAGCACCCTCTGCCTTCATGTCGCACTGGCCGCTGCCTTGGCCAGGTACATTCCAGCTGCCGGAGACTGAGGGCCAAGATTTAAGTTGTGGAGTCATTTTGGAGGGGTTTGGCCATAACTCACCACGATGGCCAAGCTGGTTGGTGAGTGATGATATATACTATGTATTATTACTAATGTGTATATTTTATATTAATTGTAATTGTAATTTTAATTGTAATTGTTGCAATGGGGGAGGGGATATAATGACACAGAATCGCGACCAACGATTTATTGTGGATCCCCAGCCCTAATCTCGAAAGAGACCAGATGCACGAGCAAAAGCAAGAATGCTCTTGACTGGTACTAAATGGAGATCACTTGGTCTCAAGTTATGAGTACCAAAGTGTTCACGCCTGAGTGCTGCAAAAAAGTCACAGTCACAAAGAAAATGCTAGGAAGTCTCCTCTTCTAGATGGCATCCTTTACAAAGTGGAACCTCTTTCACCCCAATCAAATTAAGGTGCCTATTAAGACGACAGTGTTCTGTAAGTAGGCCAATAATCATTTCAATATCATTTTTGGCAGTTTAAGGAGCTCCTTAGCTCTATGAGGCAGGGGTCCTTGATTGAGTTCTTTTGCCTGCCTGTGTCCCTTGGTAGCATGCCAGAGGTCAAGCTGCTTAGTCCTCAGCAGCCTTTTAATTAGTCCTCTAGCCACACCAGAGGCGAGCCGTAATGCAGGCTCTGGACCATAAAAAGCCTGCTCTGCCCCCTCTTTAGCAAGAAGGTCAGCTTTCTCATTACCTGCAAAACCCCTAAATCCCGGCACCCAGAACGGTTGCACTTTGTTCCGGTTTGCCAGTTCAGTTAGGATCTGGAGGCAGTTCCAAACAATTTTGGAAGAAATGCGGCACTGACGAAGTGCCAGTAAAGCCGCCTGGCTGTCTGAACGAATTTGGATACGCACATTGGGATACCCTTTGATCAGACATTCTGCGGCACATGCCAAAATAACATACACCTCAGCTTGGAACACGGTAGCATGCCTTCCAAGGTTTTGGCATGAGCCATAACCTCTGGATAGGCAATACTCCCCTGCTCCAACTCCTACATTTGTCCTGGAGCCGTCAGTAAACCAAACAGTTTCACCGCTGCACCCAGGGACAAAGGATGTTTCCCATTCACTGCGACTAGAAAAGTTCACACTGAATGCTTTATCGAAGTGATATTTTACCAGCATGTTGTCGGCTCGCATTTTAAAGATAGGTTCCTTACAAAAATACTCCTGAATAGGCTTGGTATGACTGCTGACCCACAACGAGGGTTTCCACATGCCATTGCAGCATAATCTATATGCCCCCATAATGGCCTCACCTTCAATGTTAAGGTGAAGTGGCAGAATATTAAGAAGCAACTCCAATACAGCTGTTGGAGTAGTTCTTATTGCTCCTGATATACCTATGCAGGTCAGCCTTTGTAACTTGTTAAGTTCAGCCTCCACCGTGCAGAAGTTAACTCTGCGCCACCACACCGTTGAGCCATAAGTGACCATAGTATATATCCAGTGCATGATCCTCGGGTTAAGACCCCAGGATTTGCCAATAACACCTCTACATGACCAGAACACTTTCTTGGCTCTGGCAATACAGTAATCTAGGTGCTGTTTCCAGGTTAAACCTCCATCCAAAATGACTCCCAAGTACTTAGCCTGTGTGATGAGAGGAATTGTTTTCCCAAAGACAGTAATACCTCCAAAGTCTCCAAGATTCCTCTTTCTAGAGAAAGGCACAAGGGTGGTTTTGTAAGGTTTTACTGATAGACCAACCTTCCTGCACCAATCCTCAACAAGTCCCAGTGTTCTTTGCATTACACTAGAGACTGTTTTAGGGAATTTCCCCTTGACAATTATGGTCACGTCATCTGCATAGCCAAAACAGTTGCAACCAGACCTCTCCAGGATCCTACGCAGTTCATCCACCACCAGGCACTGCAACAGGGGAGAGCAAACTCTTCCCTAAGGGCAGCCCCGACAGGTGGAGACCGTTCTGCTTGTTAGCATGGCCTTAATCCATTGACAACAGATTCTATTAACACCATGTCTTTCTACAGCCCCCACAATAGTCTATGTAGAGACCCGCTCAAAGGCACCTTCAATATCAAGGAAAGTGGCTGATGCCACCTCCTTAAATTCTACTGCCTTCTCCAGACAACAGACTATGTCATGAAGAGCTGCTTCTGTTGATTTGCTTTGTTGATAGGCAAACTGGAATTTTGAGAGGGGTTTAGGGAGTAAGACCACCTCTCTAATATGCCTGTCCACCATCTTCTCAAGAGCCTTGAGAAAGAAAGATGTTAGACTAATAGGTCTAAAGGCCTTTGCCTCTTGGTAATTTGACTTACCTGGCTTGGGAATAAATATTACCTTAGATTGTCTCTAAGCACTTGGTATATAACCAAGCGCAAGGCAGGCTCGATAAATTTTACACAAGAGTGGAGTAATTATCTCCAGTCCTTGCTGTATGAAGGAGGTGGGAATAATACCATCACCGCCAGGTGATTTATATTGTTCAAATGAATTAATGGGCCACTGAATTCTAGAATAATTGACCACCTCCCTGGCAACCCTCCAGTCCTTTTTTTTTTCACGTCGGTGTTCAAGGTTAGCTGGGCGTACGTACGCCAGTGGTGTCAATTACGCTTCAATGTGGAAAGTGTACACCTAGCATTTCTGTTAGTGTTTCTTTACCAGTTTTTGTGAAGCTCCCATCAACCAGTTTGATGGTGTTAAGTCTATTTGTATTGCCCTTAGCCATGATTTTCATAAATCTGGCAGTACTGGGAGTATCTGAAATACTTCCTCAGAAATCTCTCCAAGAGGCTCTTTTTGCCTCTCTAATTGCTTTGTTTTACTGTGTGAGGGTAGACTTATATACCGTCCACTAACCAGTACGTTTGGCTTTAATAAAAAGACTTCTAGTTTTGCCTCTAAGACTGCTAAGCTGTGTATTCCGGCAAGGAACTTGCCTTGGTAAGCTAGCAGTCCTGGCCTCACAATTTTGGTGATAAGATTCGAGAATAGACCGTTACAACTGGTCAACGGCTAACTCGAGATCTAACACCGAGCGCATGTTAAATTCCATGCCTTCAATATGTGCAGCCAGATCATCCCTGAAGCCAACCCAATTGGTCCTTCTAGGATTTCTGACTTGCACCAGCTATTGTCTTATATCGGCAACTGAAAAGCAAATATATCTATTATCAGACAGTGAAGGTTCGGTAGATACATGCCATTTTAAAATGCGATCAAACATGTTAGCACTACAGAGGATGTGGTCAATGAATTCACTTCTATTAGAAACAACAAAAGTGGGCTCATTGCCTCGATTAAGAACATAAAGTTTAGTACTTACCAAATATTCCAAAAGGCTGTCCCCTCATCTGTTGCAGTCGCTGCTCCCCCACATGATATGGTGAGCATTGGCATCACAGCAGATGATGAGGCGTCTCTCACCTGACTCACAAAAGTGGACAATATCTCTTACCTCCTGAGAAGGAGGTGGTTCAGGTTCATCAAATGGTAAGTATGCAGAGACGGCATACAGCACTTCTCTGCCACTATCAGCTGACAAAATGTTTAATCACGGTTGTATAACCTTTGGGTAAACTCAGGAAGTAGCATAGCATGATGTCCCTTGCTAACTAGTATACAGGTCCATGGTCTCCTACTTGATGTAATATAGAAGACGGTAATGCCTGCTCCTCGTAAGCCTAGGATCTTCCCATTATGTATCCATGGCTCTTGAATGAAAGCCAGATCAACATCCTCAGCAGCCAGTCTGCAGCACAAAGCAGCAGATGCAGGCTGACTATGGTGGAGATTGATCTGGATACATTTCATGCAGTTCTCCATTGTGAGATAGGCATTAAGACTAAGTGGTAGACGTATCAGCCGGGTCATAATCCCCCCGGTGGGTGCTGGAAGCCAGCTCCAGACCTTCGTGGACACCACCCAGGTTGATCACATCCACCTCCTCAGTATCTCCACCTCCTCAGTATCTCCCCCCCCTTGCAGCTGGACCTGAGTCCTTCCCTGCCTCCAGACAATGGCCAGGGGAAGAAAATGCAGTTGTTTCTGGTTCCACAACTGCAGAATGAGGCTCTTCCATTTCTGTGTCCTCCTTTGAGGTGCTAGGCTCCTGAGGGTCATGTAGTACTTTGAATTGACCCTCATTGACCATAGTGTAGGCAGTGAACTTGGCTTCCGCAATGGCTTTAGCCGATTCCCTGTCTACCTGGAAAATCAACCTGACGGCCTTAGGATCTTGTACCCCGATCCAACACCCTACAGTGGTTTGTATGCAAACTGCTGTTGTAAGTACATTACCTCATGCAAAGGACGTTTGGATCCTTGGTCCAAATATCCCTTGTCCTGAAAGCAACCTTGACCGGCTTTGGCAGTTCACTGGCCCTCATCACCTTGAGCCCACTGACCTTTTAAACTTCATCATTTTTGTCGAAGGCTGATGTTAGCCATTGCTCTGTTCCCTCGTTCTTGCAAAGGTAAACAAGGGCTCCAGAGCTCAGGGAAAAATTATTGATGCGCGGTAGAAACTCTCCTACTTGAGAACCAACCTCACGCCTCAAAAGCTATTCCTGAATAGTCCCAACCTCATTGTCATCAAGCCACTCGTTCGGAAAATTTTCCTTCACGATGGCCATCCTGACAGTGGAGACAGCCTCACCATAAGTGCTGGGACAAGACTCGTCCCTACTCCTTTTGGTTGGCTTCCTCACGGCTTGAAAAGTGGTAGAGAGAACAGATCTCTGCCTTTTGCCTTTCTTGTCCACCACAAGTGGAGAAGTGTTTACAGATGTAGGTCCCACTGAACGCGACTCCCTGTCAATTTAACCCTTCATATGCCTATCCAGTTTCCTCCTGATGTTGTGCTTAGCAGTCTTACTAAGTCACAACCCTTCCTTGCTGTTACCAGCCTCACTAGCAAACACAGACTCTTTTGGCAACCTGACCATCCCACTGCAGCAGAGATGGTCATTGCAGCCTCACTAGCAAACACAGACTCTTTTGGCATGCTGCCTCCAGATGTCTTGGCTGCTTGTGCGAAACAACTTCCCGCACCTTAACCTGAGACGTGTTTCCAGAGCAACTGGATCTCACCTCAAGATCAGCATATAACGGCCTTGACTGGTAAAATGCTGCTTTTATAGGTTGGGTACTGACTGAGTCAGACCCTAACCCAGGGTTGGTTGTTGCCAAAAAAGGTTCCATATTTGGTCCCACGAAACTGGAGGAAAATAAAAGGTCACCACCCGGTAATCTTCCAAATAAATATCCACTAATGTATCTATCCCGGGTGGAAGGCTAATTACGACAGGGTTTCGCCTGGTGCCCTGAAGGGATCGTTAACGATACTGATATTTTGTTGCGCAGCTAGTACCACACTTTACAGGCTTGGCCAGATTATAAAAACTTAAACACTGAATGGTCACTAAAACTTCTGCTGCAGTGGGATGGTCATTGCAGCCTGACAGTTGCCGATTAATGCCAAAAATGTTTTCTATTGAGTCTTGACTCAAGCGCGATGTCATTACATACTTGTAGTTCAAGGTTTCTGTTAGATATTTTAGTAGAGAGATGGTACTGCTTATAGTGACTCGTAATCCTGCAGCTGTGCTAGCACTTAAAAACCCAATCTCCTTATCTCCTGCCAAAGCTTCCCATTTATCTAAATATAACAGAAAATCATTAAGTACTTTTCATCCCGCTGAATCTACGCGGAGACTACTTGATGGACTCCTAGAGGTCATTACATTTATTAACTGCGTCATCAACTTTATGAAAAATGCAGTTGCGTTAGTACTTCCAAACTGTATTTCAATATGATGCTCATAGAGAAAAAGGCCTTTTAATACTTCGTTGCTAAAAAGCTTCAAAGCATAGCTTGCCCTCATTTTCTCAAAGTTATTCGGGTGAATATGAGCGCGTGTAATTTTTGTCATGACTTTTAGAGTAGTTATGTTAGAGTCCTTCCTCCATGCTGCTTCAACATGCTCTGGTCTTGCTTCCCCTTCGGGCAGAATGAAACCTCTGGTAACAAATGCGTTCCGTACACATTTTATTAAGTGAGGAAAATCTGATATGAAATGTAAACGTCTAGAACAATCTGTGGGATGCATATGCTGTATTTAGTTCCAGAACAATCTGCTGATATACCAAATGTCTTCCACATATTCCTGTTCCAAGAAGCCCCATCACACTTAATGAAATAAACAAACAGACCTGCATTTTCAGTGAGAATATCAGCTTCAATAATCAATTCTGCAAGCAAAGTCCCACTTAAATTGTTACTTGTGGCAAAAACACCATTATTTGGGTCCAATCTCCATTTAATGGCTGGAATACCATTACCAGTCCGTGATTACATGGGGTATGCTTAACAGTTTCTGAAGTGTATGGCCCAATATCAACTAACCCTATTATTTCACCAGATGATTTTGCTTGCAGTTTTTCTGTAAGCTTCACTTCATCTATTAATATGCCACCATGTCTTGCAAAAGGCTCCATCTCACTTGTTTTCTTTGAAATTGTTTCGAACGTCTGCGCATTGAATCCAAAACCACTGTTGTAATTTGAAATATACTTTCTAATAGTTGTTCTATTAGGTAGGATCGTGATTTTGTGTTTCCGTATGTGCTCGTACAATTTTGGACTTTTTATGTGCCTTAGTAAGCATTCAAGTAACCATTCCTTGGTACAGTATATGACATACCTCTTGCAGATTTCTTTTTTTGCTGCCTTATAACAATGAATAACCATTTGCTGCTGCTTAATGAGTAATTCTGCTATTTTTACAATAATGGAAAGTTCTGTAAAATTCTTATTTTTGTTTTGGATTTTTTTTTACGTAATCAGAGAGCGAAATAACCCGTTTCTTAAGCCTGTTGGTTTTCCGAGCTTTATTCTGATACTTATTTTTAAACGTAGCCTTTCTTCTATGATAAGCTATTTTGTGCAAAAGTAAGCGCCGCAGATACTTACATTTAAGGCAAGTCTCTGTTGTTCCTTTCCTTACACAGTTTTTGCTGTAAATATTATTCTCAAAAATAACTCCACTTTCAAGGTACTCCCTGTTATTTTCAATGGAGCCTGCACCATGACATACTGTTAGCCTATCAGTGTCTCGAGTAATGGATTCTAATTCATCTTTAGAAGTAATATTAGAAACTGTGTTAATTTTTAATCCACGTAAATACACTTCACAGGTAACCTCTGGTTCACTTTCGGTTACAACAACGAGTTTTTCGGTTGTCAATGAATTTGACAATTCACATTTGAATGAATGAACATGGAAAATTATGCACTTTGAATTATTAGCAGGAAATTTGCTTACCCCAAAATTCTGAAGGAAGGTTGATATTCAGAAGGTAGTTCAATGTAACTCTTTCGGAAGTAAATTCCAAGCTATTTAAATTGCCATCAGGCTTATTATCGGTTTCCCTAACTTTCCTCTTTTTTGCCAGAGGTCTTGGCAAATAATAGGGAAGGTTTGGAAATATTGTTGGAATTGCATCTGGTGTCACGATGGGCTGATCTCTGGGTATTAACCCAGTCTCCTCGTTTATTTTATGCACAAAATTTCGAACCACAAATCTCTCATCAAAGTGCAGTTCACATACAGCACTAAATTTGTCTAAGTTTTTATCTACACTGAGTTTTCGCCATTGCTGTAAAAGTTTATCATTTTTGGGTATTCCAAAGAGCGACAGCTTACTGTTTTTGTACTGAGTATTGCAACCTGGCACAAAACAATGATTATTTCTCTTCCGCATAATGAGCTAAGTATAACTTATACAAAATATTTAGGTAATCCACATTCCTTCTAAAACCTAAAACATAACACGTCTTCGTCTAAATTGCCGCTCTTTTCACAGTAAGCAACACGAATTTAGTTTCCCGCTCCACTCACAGTAAGAAAGAGGGAAGAGAAGGCAATCGCAGCGCCATCTACGAAGGGGACAATTTTCGGTATCTACGCCAATCATTACGTACGCTAGGCGCTCGGCACATTTTACCTTCTAGATACTATATCATTGGTTTCAAAGCAGCTTCTTGTCTGCGGCTGCGTGACTCAAGGAGGTTATATTACTGAAGACACTAATGGCTCTGCCGCCATAGGTCACAGCTAATCTGTGGTGTGCAGAGCCCATTTAAGGAGGGAGGGGGCTAGGGGAGCTGCAGCCCCGGGCCCGCACTTTCAAGGGGCTCCCAATTTTTGCTGAGTGTTTCAATTTTTTTCGGACATAATGCGTTTATTTCCACAGAGGACAAGAAGAAACGTTTTCGCATACTGAGAATGCGTAGGTTGTTTTCACAGAGGAGTGGCAGAAACGTTTTCACATACTTAAAGAGCGCTCATTTCAAAAAAACAAAACAATCAATATTTAAGGTAAAGAGTAGAAAGCTCGTCAAAAACATGAACACACTCCACGTCGTCATTCGTCGATTACGTCATACATACGTAGATTCGCTCTGCTCTGATTCTGAGAGAGTGCGTGAGCGGATATCTTATCACCAGTATTGTGGCGCCATCTACTGGCAGCGTCTAAGAAAAAAATTATTTGACAGTCAAAAATATAGTTAACAGCATAGGGACGTTCCCACATACAAACACGTCCAAAATCTATAAAATGTTATATATATCCACCAAAAAAAAAAAAAACAGTTGTAGGGCGCCAGTAATTGTCTGGATGATCACAGCCATCTAGTGGAATTTGTTCAAATTCTATTTGAAACTTTCAAGATCCGGTTTGGCAACACTGAATATCTGGATCGGGTTTTCCGTTTGGCAACATTGACTTTCCAGATCCAGTGTGTCATTGTTGTCTGGTGCTCTTTTCAGAACAGTGGTTTGACGTTTACTTGGAGTAGAGTACGAAAAGAAAATTGATATGCTTGTGTTAAAGTAACAGTTTTATCACGATCCAGTTTTAAAAATAGTTCTTATATCATGTCTCAAAGACAATACCTTAGTGGCGCCACAAAGCGGAAACTGAGATTAAAGAAAGAAGAAGAATTAAGCAAGGTAAGGAAACTTACAAATTTCTTTAAGCTTCCAATAGCAGAATCCACTCCCGTAACTGAGGAAACGGAGAATGAGCTTCAGAATTATGATAATTTATTTGCTGAAAAAAGTCCAGATAGCCCTAAATTTCTGAAAAGAGAACTTGAACCTGAACGTTAACCCAATAGCAATGATCAGCTCCTATCAAGAATGATGAAAAATGTGGCAGCATGGAGCATACAGATGAAACTGATATGAGTATGAATGACAGTGTGAAAAGTAAGCCCTGCGATTTAGGGCACAAAACTTGTAGTGCAGAGCATGTGCGAGCATCGGCAAATTTCCAAAGCATTAATTCCATTGATATGGAAAATTACAAAGATCCTGGCAAATGGCCAAATTTTTTAAGTAATAACTTTAAACATTTATGCCTGAACAGTGGGCCTGAGTTCTTTCAAAATCGTAACCCCAATAACTTTTATTTGTCACAGAGGCAATTTAAAACACAGAACAGATATCTATGCAACACCCTTTTCGAACACCAACTTCCAAATGGAGAAGTTCAAGAACGTAAATGGTTGATGTTTTCAGAAAGCACAGGTTCTGTGTACTGTTATGTATGTAAATTGTTTAGTGACAATAATGAATCACCATTGTTGGTTCTGGGTTTAATAACTGGAAACAAGCTGAGGGAAAAACATCAGAACATGAAAATAGTTCCTCTCATCGTAAACATATGATGTGCTGGTTATCACGAACAAATGTTAACTTAACTTTAAAGAAAAAATTGCAGAACAATTAGCTTCTGAAAAACAATATTGGACAACTGTCTTAGAAAGAGTAGTTGCAGTTATAAAGCTTTTGGCCCAAAGAGGTCTGGCGTTTGAGGGTGAAAATAATTTTCTTGGATCTCCAAATAATGGGAATTTCCCAGGGATGCTGGAATTATTGGCACAGTTCGATCCTTTCCTCAAGGAGCATTTAAAAATCGCGGAAATACAGGGATAGGTAATGTGTCCTACATTTCTCAAACGGTATGCAAGGAACTGATAGAAGTAATGAGAAAAGAAGTTCTTCATAAAATAATTAGTGAAATAAAATGCACCAAATACTTTGCATTGATATTAGATTCAACTCCTGATGCTTCACATGTTGTTATACGGTATTGTTTTGAAGGACATGTTTATGAACGAGTCTTGACATTTATACCCATTCAAAGCCATGTGAGTAAAGTGCTATGTGACTATGTAACAAAGTATCTTGTTAACAAGGGCCTTGACATGACACTCTGCAGAGGGCAGAGTTACGACAATGCCAAGAACATGTCAGGTGAATATGAAGGCTTGCAAGCTCTTATTAAGAGGATCAGCGATGTCGCACTGTTTTCACCATGGAGCGGTCATTCTTTAAATCTTTGTGGTGTTCATGCTGTGCAGTGCTGCTTAGAAGCTGTAAACTTCTTTGGTTTTTTACAAAAGTTGTATTCATTTTTTGTTGCGTCGACGCATAGGTGGGATATCCTCTGCAGGAATTAAAAGATTCTGAGAGCAGCCGATTACTAGTCTTAAAATCCTTATGTGATACAAGGTGGGCACGCCTTGCTGAAGCATGTAAAGCACTTAACGTTAATTACCAACGTATTATCGACAGCCTTGAGGAAATAGCCGACAATGAAAATGAACATGCAGAAAGCAGAACAGAAGCTAAATCACTCAAGAAGATGGTTAAGTTTGAGACAGGATTTATGGCTGTACTTTGGAACAAAATACGGGCTAGATTCGCCCACGTTAGTGCATACCTTCAAGAACCAGGGCTTGCTTTATTTACTGCTGTTATTTTATTGAAATGGTTGACTGCATTTGTGTCCACATTAAGAGAGAAATTCGCAGACATAAAACAAGAAATGCAAAGTCTGCCAGTTAAAATTATGGAGTTCGCATTTGAAAAGAGAGTCAAAACGAAGAAATTCCTTTATGGTAGTGAGGATTTCATTTTAACTGGTGAAAGAAAATTTGAAGTTGAAACTTTAAATGTAATTATCGATAGTCTGGATGTAGAACTGAAAAAAAGAATTGCTGCATATGACAATATTTGTTCAATAGTTGGTTTTGTATCAAAACTAAGTAAGGAAATGTTAGAAGAAAACAGTGTACAAATGCTACTTGACAAATATCCTGCTGACATAGAAGATAGCATAAAAAGTAAAGCAGTGCATTTTTCTCATTTTATCAAGGAATGCAATCTACAAGAAAAAAGACCTTTTGAGATTTACAAATACATGCATGATCATAAATTATTTGATATATTTCCAAATATGTTTATTGTCATGAGGATATATTTGACTTTGCCTGTGTCAAACTATGAAGCTGAAAGGTCATTTTCAAAGTTAACTCTTGGGAAAAACGTTGGAAGAACAGCACTGAGAGAAGATAAACTTAATTATCTTGCTATACTGTCATCCGAAAATGACATAACTTCGGCACTGAATTTCACTGACACAATCACGAAATTTGCTGCAATGAACACAAGAAAAAAGTGTTTCTAAGGCAAGACTTTTTAGTAGTCAAGAAATATTGCTATGATTTCCTTAAAAAGTCATTCTCAGTACAATATAACTTGTAAAAATGTTTTTACCCTTGTCATTTGTATAGTTGCAATTAAAACGTTTCAATTTTCCACAAATACTGAATTTTTGTTCCCATTAATAACGACTCCTTCCTTAGTGATACTCAGTGGTTTTTTTAGGCACATCAGCATTAGAATTTATTCATAAAAAATAGCTTTACTTTGGAATTTTAATAAAAAGCAAGGCTTAATTCCCATAGATGAAATATTGCGGAGAGCACATTTTGTAATTCCAACCCTGCTCCTGGGGGCCCCTAAATATTGGCCAGCCCCCTGGTCCCCTGTGGCCTTAAATGGGCTCTGGTGGTGTGACGTTACAAGCAGGCAAAAACCGAACAAAATTATACCGTTGATGAAACAGTAAGCTTGTGTATCATTGATAAAGATTATTGAATTACTCATTTTATCTGTTTATACGCTTAGAAGCTTTTGTTCAATTGGTTTCAAAGCAGCTTCTTTACTGCGGCTGCGTCGTGCCTGCTCATGACGTCATTTGCAGAGCGGACGGTAACTTAGGGCGGCTAATGCTGCGTGGATAGGAGTGGAGTCTCCAGTAATATAACCTCCTTGGCGTGACTGTGTCTTGCTTGGATGTGACGTCACTTGCAGCACGGACGGTGACTTATGGCGGTCAGTGCTGCGTGGATAGGAGTGGTGTCTCCACCCAATATAAACTCGATGTTCCGTGCGCCTTAGTTGGTTAGCCTTGATTATGTTGTTGCCGCCGTCTTGGTTTTTAACCTTGCGCTGTGAGTCTGTCTGTGGATGTTGAACATGTGGAATTGGAAGCGTGTTTTCGAGGAAGTTGCGAACAGGATTGTGCAATTGCGTGTAAAAAAAGGTTTGCTACGTGACACGTAAATTACACGTAAAAAACGCGTAAAATACGTAAACAATTAAAAAAACAGGGCTTTGTTCTGTTAATTAACTTTCAATGTACTAATACTACAAAATGATGTAAGGTCTACGGGATGTAAGGTCAGGTGATGCGTAACATCACAGCCTCTCCTTGACAAATGTCAACCCCGCCTTCTCGTGGTGCATCCTGTTCCCACTAAAGGGGCTCTGACGACCGCCAATAGCGGTATAACTATACCATCGGGATCAGAGATAATGCTATAACACACTCACCAACCCGCTTGGCCAGCGTGGTGAGTTATGGCCAAACACCTCCAAAATGACTCTACAACTTAAATCTTGGCCCTCAGTCTCCGGCAGCTGGAATGTATCTGGCCAAGGCAGCGGCCAGTGCGACATGAAGGCAGAGGGTGCTAAGAATCCCCGGAGGACCGGACTAGGCTGCCATTTGATGCTAACCTTGGCTACCTATAACGGACGCTCCCTATCTTCTGATTCAAGGCTTCTTGAATTGGAAGAGGAACTACAAAGGATCAAGTGGGACATCGTCGGGCTAAGTGAGGTAAGGAGAAAAGGAGAAGATCTCATTGAACCGAAAAGTGGACATCTCTTCTATTATCGTGGGACAGATACTGGCAGAACTAGTGGTGTTGGATTTATAATAAACAAGAAACTGAAGGATAAAGTGGTAGAAGTTGAAAGTTCCTCTGACAGAGCTGCACGACTCGTTATCGAACTATCGAGAAGATACCAGGCTCAGATTATTCAAACTTATGCACCCACCACAAGTCATCCTGAAGAAGAAATTGAAGAATTTTATGAGGAAATTCGTCATCTAAATAATAAAGGTAAGCAGCACTTGAAGATAATTATGGGAGATTTCAATGCAAAAATAGGGCAACGGCAACAGAATGAAACTTCAGTAGGTAAATTCGGTCACGGCAACAGAAACCAGCGTGGAAATACTCTCGTTGTGTTTGCAGAGGCAGAAGGATTTTTTATCTTGAACTCCTTTTTCAAGAAAAAGCCACACAGGAAATGGACATGGAGACATCCAATTGGGACGACAAGTGAAATTGATTTTATTATGTGTAACAAAAAATTCGTCATCGAAGACTGCAGTGTGCTGAACAAGTTCAACACAGGTAGTCACCATAGATTGGTGAGATGTAAGATGCACCTCAACACTAAACTGGAACGTGGCAAGCTCATAAGACAAACAAAATGTATTGACATAACCAACCTTAAAAAACACTATAATACTTTCAAGTTGGAACTGAAGAACAGATTCTCTGCTTTAGAAGGCCTAACATCGGAAGAAGCGGATATTTCTGAAGTTAACAGAAAAGTAACCAAAGCTCTTATGGAAACAGCAACAAAATTAGCTGGGTCTAAGAACAAGTTGCATGTGAACAAATTATCAGAAAAAACCAAAATGTTGATGCAAAAAAGAAGAGAGATGAGGACAACTAAAGAAGATGTGACTTCCAAAGTGGAATATATAGAGCTATGCAAGACAGTACGAAAAAGTATCACTGAAGACGTAAGGAAATTCAACTGTGAGCTAGTGAGGAAAGCAATTGAAAACAACCAAAGCCTTAAGATCGCAAAGGGACATCTCAGTAAGTTGAAGATGCATACATTAATAATATTAATAACATCTATGAAAATGCAAGTGCAAAGATTCGGCTGTTTGAAAATACAACACACATAAAAATTGGAAAGGGAGTGAGACAAGGTGACACCATATCTCCGAAGCTCTTTAATGCCACATTGTAAAATGTCTTTCAATCACTGAACTGGGAAAACAAAGGGATAAAGATTAATGGAGATTATCTAACCCACCTTCGTTTTGCTGATGACGTAGTCATTTTTGCAACTACCACATCAGAGCTGCAGAGTATGATCCAGGAACTTGCTGACAAGAGTAAAGAAGTGGGATTAAAAATTAACTTTCAGAAGACAAAAGTGATGTTCAATGCTTTTACAAGAAATGAAGATTTATCGATTGATGGAGAAAAACTGGAGATAACAGATACGTATGTTTATCTTGGACAGCAGATATCAGGTGAGGGTCACATTGATGAAGAAATTAATCGGCGTACAAAACTTGCCTGGAGAGCTTTTGGAAGAAACAGCATAATTTTCAAGAGCAATATGCCATTATGTCTTAAAAGAAAAGTGTTTGATCAATGCATCCTTCCAGTGCTTACGTATGGTGCAGAGACGTGGACCTTAACTAAAAGAGACATACAAAGGCTGCAGACAACTCAAAGTAGCATGAAGAGGTGCATGCTTGGTATAACCAGGAGAGATAAGAAGAGGAACTCGTGGATCCGAAAAATGACGAGAGTGGAAGGCATCATGATCAGAGTTAAATCCCTGAAATGGCAACGGGCTGGACATACTGCCAGAAGGACAGACCATCGATGGACAGCCGAAATTTTAGATTGGATTCCAAGGGACAGGAAAAGACCCCGAAGAAGACCACATGGGAGATGGGTGGATGAAATTCGAAAATATGCGGGAGTGACATGGAGGAGACTGGCACAAGACAGACCGTTGTGGAGGAAACTTGGGGAGACCTTCGTCAGCAGTGGATTGATAATGGTTGACAATGATGATGATGATGAATACTACAAAAAACGGAGATCCTTTAAAAACCAACATACCCTTTGGTATTTTTATATTATCTTATTGGAACAGTGTAAACTGCCACGTCCACGTGACATACCACCAGGATACCACATACACATCAGTATCACTTCATAGTGTTTATTGTCTTTTGTCCTAGCCTTCATATTCACACAGGGAAATCCTTTTCTTTATGATGACTAGTGTGGGGCCCACTTTAAAATATTATGTTCGGCAAAGGAATTCAGAAGCCACGCCGCGGTGTAGTTTAAAGTGAAACGGGACGAGAGCTGGCTGCTCCTGTCTCTACAGTGATTCACTGCTAGGCAGACGCAAAAGTTCAACAGTGTCGGCAACTTCTCGTTGACTCGGCTGTAAAACTATAACTATGCGAACTATACGTGTTTTCTGTTGTTTAAATGCGGGAGGTTTTAGTGTTGGCTTCAGTTCAAAGCTGAGAGCGTTCTTATTAAATACCGTTTTTTTTCATCCTCACTAGTCGTTGAAGGAGGCTCAATATTCTAATTGAAGACTCTTCCCACTATGAATCGCGGCGGTCGACCTCTTCATAATGTGTACGAGGTTCTCGGATTTATTCCACTTAAAGTGGAACACAAGAACTGTGCCAAGTGTTGTGAATGTGGATTAACTGTCAAGAATACAGCAAGGGAGCGTTTGAAAACCCACAAGAAGGTCTGCGCCCGGACTTCTGCCAAAGCTCCTGAACCTCTGCCACTGCCGCCACTACCACCACCGACGAGTTCCAGTTATACCCTGCATCGATCGGACTCGGAAATGTCTATAGACACTGATGATCCTCTGGTTCCAGTTGCAATACTGAGCCTTAGTTCCTGCTACTGAGCCAATACTGAGCCTTAGTTTCTGCCGTGGTGACGAGTGTACCTTCCTCATCTCATGAAGAGGAAAACAGTTTCTACCTTGAATCACCCATCACCGAAAGTTCTAAATCTTCCACAGTTAAACGACAGATAACCGATTTTTTGAACAGAATGAATGCCTCCACAAAGCAGGAAATAGATCTTGCTATTGTCAAGGTTTTCTATATTTGCCACATCTCATTTAGTGTGGTAGAATAAGTGCATTTTAAACAGTTCTGTCAAAAAATGCGGCCTGCCTATAAACCAACAACAAGAAAAGCTCTTTCTGATAAACTTCTGTACGAAGTGTATAATGAAGTTACTAAGATCACCATCAGTGCAGCAGACACAGACTCCGTTTTGCCTATAGAATGTTGGAAAATGAATCGAACAACACGGAAAATGTTGTGACACTTCTTCACATTCCCTGTGGCAAAGCTGAAAGTGTTTTTCTTGATGCTTTCGACATGTCTGGTTAGCCAGAAGCACGTGAAGCACTTTGTGATGTGGTCAGTTAATCAAAAAAGCTAGCTAAAGAATGATACAATGTGAATATTTATTTTACAGTTTCCGACAACGCCAGTAATAGGGTTAAAATGGGTAAAAATCACTGCCTGTGGCATTCTGCCTGCATGCCCCTACTGGAAATCTTCTAGCCAAGGATCTTCTCTCGAAAAACATTGTATCTCGTGTGAACAAGGTGTTGAGGTCTTTCAAGCACCCTGATCGAGAACATGAAGTGACAGAAAATGGTGGCTCTAAAGTATACCTCGCTGCCAACACTCGCTGGTGTTCTCATAGGGGCGCTTCTTTGTCTTTGACTAACAATCTAAGTGCAATGATGAAAGTTGCTGCCACTGATGAAGCTGAGAAATTGTCTTCTCAAATTAAGTCCCTCCTCTATGATAGTGCCTTTCTCAAAGAAGTTGCCGAAACAATCGCAGTGCTTAATCCAGTAAGTCAGCTAATAAATATATGCCAGAAAAAAAGAAGCAACTGCTGCAGATGCAGTTGAATTGTGGATGGACTTACGTCTACCTGAGGACCATAAGGACCTAACGCCACATGTAGAAAAAGGAGAAACCAATCGCTAAATGTATATAGCCTTGCAGCCAAAGTTCTCCATCCTGTGCACCAGGGGCAGAAAACGAATGAGAAACATCATGAACAAGCAGAGGAATTCAATTTAGAGAACCTCGACCCCTCGAGGATAACCAGTTTTTAATAGTATCGAAAGCAATCTGGAGAGTTTGGAGCGCTTATGGAAAAGGGTGTTAAATCACCACGGACTTCTGGTACTTCGTCAGTCGGCACCATAAGGAGTTGTCAGCAGTTGCTTTGAAGTTAATCAACATCCCAGCATCTTCAGCCCAACTTAAAAGACTTTTCTCAAATTGATCTTTTGTCCATAATACTGCAAGAAACCGGCTCAGCTTCGAACGTTCGTAGAAATTGGTTCAAATATATTGTACTTTTAAGTTGCAAGATCATAACAGATTATTAGTGTGACTAAGGGTGTGTGGAACTGAGAGTGACAATTATAAACATATAATGAGTTAAATTTGAAACAAGTAATTTAATGTTTTGTCAAACCTACAGTTTTTTTCCTTTAAGGGTATAAGTATAGCACGATCAATATGAAAAACGTTTAGAGTTTAAAAAGGGTAAAATCATGATTTTGAAGTGTACACCTAGGTAACATGTCAAACACAAATATTATTAAATGAAAATGTACAATATTTTGCATTATAGACATTTTTTATTATTATTATTTTTTAATTGGAGGTTTAACGACCACCGTGAGCAACTCAATGGGCTATAAGCAGTCTCCCGTCCCTAATTTAAGGTCACTGGTTTCAGGGAAGGGACAGAGCCAGTGCCGTAAGAATAACACCACCTCCATGCCTCATCGGGATTTGAACCTGGACCTCTTTCGGACGAATGATCAGATGCCATCGCTTAAACCACTGCGCCACCGGGGCGGCATTATAGACATGCCATAGACATTCATGTAAAAAATATTATCTTTGGTGAACAAACTGAATATAAAATTGTTTGTTTTATAGAATTACATAAATATGAAAATACACTCGACGAATTTGAAGCTGTAAATAAAATCTTGAATTATATTCAATATACATTGTGAGTTTTTATCGATGCTAGTGCAAGAGGTAGATTATTTTCTCCATTTTTAATATACAAGAAAGAACAGATACATTATAATTTCTAAAAAGAAATCTGTTAATAGGTCGCTGAGCTGTATGAACAATTCTAAGAGAATAATGATTTCGTAGTGAAATATACAAGAAATTTTAAGTTTAAAATGCAATATAATTAAAGTGTTTTTATATTATATTATTTATACACACACATGAAAGAAAATTAGGTTTTTACGTCTGCGTAAAAAACTGGTTTTCTACGCCAAGTAAATTACCTGTATATTACGCGTAATTTACGTAAAATACGTAACGAGTAAATTACCTTGCCAACCCTGGTTGCGAAGGATGAGGATACATGCATTGTTTGGTGTGAGCGCAAGGGATTGCTTCCAACTGTACGAAGATGTTCAGCAGGTCATCCAATAACTTTTGAGAGTGGATATGTATCATCGTTTGGGTCATTTGGCAGACTTCTGAGAGTGTACATGTATCATCAGATGGGCCTCGTAAACATCGTATGACAGACCACATTCTGGAATATTTATTCCGACGGAAGTGTGTTTTGAGGTGATGATTCACATCACGAAACAGTTCTTTCCTGGTACCCAATAAATGTAATTTAATTATTGTACCAGAAAGACAGATTTTCATTCTAGGGGAAATACATATTTTTCGTTCCAGTAAATGTTTCAGAGTAGGTACACAATGAACATTCAATAAAGGCTATCCAGACAAAATACTACAGAAACACATTCGTTACAGAAATAATTCACGCAGCGTATTTCATTTTGCCCGGTAGATGGAAGCACGTTACTAGCATCGCGTCTCTTGAAGCAGACGACTATGGCAGCAAACCGAAGTATAGCCGTCGCGAGTCGTCCTTCCCTAATTTAGAGCTGCGGGTCCCTGGGAAGGCAGAACGCCTTTGCCACAAGACAAGCACACTATCTATGCATCACACGAGATTTGAATCCGGACCCCATCTCGAACGAATGATTTGAAACCCGCGATTCGTACCCCTTGGCCACTGGGATGGCTTAGCATTTTGTGTAGATACAGTGATACGAAAACACTGTTTGAGTTCGGCAGAATCAATCATTTTGCATAATTTTTATGAACATTTCGTTACAATAATTTTAATTTGGCAAGAATTGCCCAAATTTTTAATTGTTTGTTGTTGTTTGTCAAGGTAAGAGAATAAATTTGTCATGAATGGTTTTCGATTTAACCTGACAGTGGCCACCCCACATCTAGCTCTCAGCTCAAGATTGACCGCAACCGAGAAATGTAAGGGGCTTATCAGCAGCCGAATTTTGACCTGCGAAAACTAAAATTTTTGTTGTGTGTGGGGAAACGAGATAAAGTTGGTATTGTATTATTTTCTTTTCTGAGATATATATACACTTTTGGATATATGCTACTTTTATTGTTTGAAATTCAGTATAATTTCTAAGTGGGTGAAACGAGATTAGTAAAAACTCTGTGGCATGACGTGGAATGACAATGATCGTGAAGGGATTAAGTTTTTAATAAATATCTTATTATATTAACTACAGTTTTAAGTTTGTCAAAATATTTTTGTTTGTGGTAAATAAGATAATTCTGCTTGCACTGGTACATGTTGGAAAAGTACTTTCATCGTCATAAACGACAGGAAAATATTGCTACTCTGAAAGGTATCTACGATTGAGGAGAAAAATTTTTGTGAACTTGCAATTTATAAAGGAAATGTCATGTATCGAAGTGGGACCTTTATTATTTCAGCGGACTTTATGGCGGAAGAAACATCGACAAAAGTAGTGCAAAAGGCATGCAGTCGTTGATGACTGGATATAATAGTAATTCCAAGCAGGAACCATTGTTTTATTACTAAGAACAGTTTCACTTTTGCGATTCCCATTAGGCAGAACAAACGTTCCGTCATTTTCACGTTGTATTCTGCCAAAAAACAAACACCTACCTTTGCTGACTTTGCACTTGCCTTTGACATTCATCAATCTCAGACACAGCCGCCCCGGTGGCGCAGTGGTCTAAGGCGCTGGCCTCTGATCATTCGTCCGTAAGGGGTCCGGGTTCGAATCCCGGTCTGGCATGGATGTTGTGTTTGTCTTACGGCACTGGCTCTCTCCCTTCCCTGGAACCAGTGACCCTAAATTAGGGACGGGCGACTGCTTATAGCCCATTGAGTTGCTCACGGTGGTCGTTAAACCTCCAATCAAAAAAAAAAAAAAATCTCAGACAGTTTGTGATCCTCCAATTTTCAGGTTGTTGTTTTTTTTGAGGGAGGGGGGTGGGGAAGGAACCAGAATGTGTATGCAGACATCTCTGAAGGAAGATCATCAATACACAACTGTGGTTGGTGAAGTTCATCTCCTTAAACACATTGTGCCTTGGATGGTGAAACACAAGTTACAGCATAAAAAATTGCATAATTTGTTCCAGGGAAATTTTTTGCATTTCCAACAGAAGTACCCTTTTGAGTGGACAACTTTTTCTTGCATTTGGAATGAATTTTCTTGTGTGCAACCTCTGCAATAAGATACAGGTTACATCTGAACAAATGAGCTCTTTGATTTAGCTTATGCCATTTCCACACTTCATACATAGTTTCTCCACCTTATGCACCCATAATTAGCAAGAAATTCCACCAGTTTTATGTGTCATTAGCAAACCCATAGAAATTCTACTGGGAATTTTTACATCCTGAACAGGAAGCCATCTTTTGAACTGGAATAGCAGACCACTACTGCCCATGCTGCACAAGAATAGCAGATAACTGCTGTTCATGGTGCCTGCTCTGAGCATTGTATATCATCTTTCACAGAAAAAATATATGCCCAAATTTTTTGCATCATATTTTCTTTAAAAATTTCTAATAAATTCATTCAGACAGATTTCTTTCAATACAGTAACATTTTTCTGTCTCTTAAAGTACTTTCCAAATTATGTACCATCTTGTACAGAATTGCCAAAAATAAAATTATTGTGGGTGATAAAATCCTAAAATTTCTTCATTGTGTCTTACACTAGTGGATTAGAATTGATAGTGGTAAGGGTTTATTCCAGCTCCAATCCTTGTTAAACGGTTTCACAAGGACAAGTTTATACCACTTTTTGTTGCAATGGAAAAAGTCAAGCAATTGTGTTGTCTGTGCTATAGGGTCAGGTTACAGATAGAAACCTGAGAATGTGAAAATGCAAAACATTTACAATTTTGCCTTAGGATCACTCAGTGGAGAGAGAAAGAATGCTAAACTGAGATACAGACATAGGGGACTGCTAACGCAAATTCTACAAAAAAAAAAAAAAAAACCTGGCCTCTGAAGGAGGTTTTAACCCTTAAAATCCTGGTTGTACCTCTGCCAGTATCATATCCTGGTTGTGCCCTGCTAGTATCCACTCACACATCTAAAAGAGTGGTATCATACCCTGAAAGTACCACTATATTTGTCTATAAGAATATTTTAATCTTGGTATTAATTTTTTTGTTATGCCTTATCCAGAGGCAAAGCATGCTAGTATCCATTGTTACCACTGGAAACAGTGTTTTAAAAAACAGAATTTATTCAGGTATAAAGCTGTAGTGTAGTAGAAATTACTCATGATGCTGTTGATTCCATATTGGCAATCAAAAGATATTGCATGCTGGTCTGCTTTGTGAAAGACTAGACAGTGAAGCTATTGCAGCTGAAGTGTTTCCACTTCCATTAGTGGATATGAAACACTGAGTTCTGTCAACCCCACTTGCGTGGGAATCCGAAGAGACAGCAAAATCTCTGATGTCACTGTAATCTGTAGAGTATACTTTCATTGTCAACACAGCTGTATTTTGGAAATGTGCTTGTTGTTGGGTGGTGAACCACTTCTTTTACTTTCATTTTAGTACTTTTCTTATGTTTGTTTTATTGTTTTATGAGCTTCCTACTGTATATGGGCAGCTATTTAAATATCATATTTTTGGCTGATAAGTCAATATGGAATATAATTCAAATGGGTTTAATTTCTCAGTTTCCTTATCTTAATTCATAGATAAGTTGATGTTTGGTATAAGACAATGCTAGAACAAATGTAAGTAGTGTTCCAAAATTTTGTAATTATATTCTTTGTTTCAGTAAATATTAAATGGAAGAGAAAGTAAAGAAATGTCCACATTTTTTTTCCAGAAAAAAGTTGAATTTCATGGTTTTTTTTTTTTTTTTTTAGAATATCTTGAAGTACACCCTGGAACAGGAAAAAGACCATAGCATCAATTACCTGGATTTAACCTTGACCTCAAGAGAAGGGAAAATATTCACTCAGCTTTTTAGAAAACCCACCAACACAGGGAAGATGTTAGACTTCTGCTCATTCCACCCTGATTATATTAAGTCGAATACAGCGAGACAATTTTTGGAAAAAAATTGAAATCCTGGTCTCTTCAGCTTCTCAAAAAGATCTTCACAAAGAAGAATTAAAGGAAATGTTGGCAGAAAACAATTACCCCTCCCCATATGTTGAGAAAATATTTAAACAAGTGCCAAAAAAGAAGCAGGAAAAAACCAACTTCAAATTCACCAGCAAAATTACGTACCACAAGGGACTTTTCGAGAAACTGAAAAGGATCGGAGCAAAATATAATATCAGGCTAGCTCCAGATCTTAATAACAAAATAAAGAAATTCCTGCCAGCTTTAAAGCAGAAAGAATTGGACATCCAATTGCAAGAAGGAGTAATTTACTGCATCGACTGTAACTGCGGACTCAGCTATATAGGAGAAACAGGGAGAAGTATTAAGGTCCGAATGAAAGAACACCAAGCAGCTATTAGGAACATTGGGAACAAAACAGGGCTAGACAGACATGTACAAGCAAGTGGACACTCCATAAATTGGGACTCAGTGAAAATAATCGCCCACCAGTCAAACTTAGTAAAGAGGAAACTAGAAGAAGGGATCGAAATAGCAAGAAGAAGAAGTACCACAATTAACGATAATTGCGGATGGTCTCTTCCAATTGAGTGGCAGCAAGTACTCCAGTGACATAGTCCTGATGACGAACTAGGCTTTAGTTCGAAAATTTGACAACCAACTTTCATTAAAAATAACCTCTAAAAGACCCGTAAAAAAAGTTATTCCACAAAAAAAAAAAAGTTACATAAGTGTGCCAAATCACAGTGATGCTTGCGGCATGAGTTATGGTTCTCTGCTTTCTTACAGAGTCCAATTGAAATCAGATACAAAAGAACTTTTGATTTCAATCAGAAACATAAAATAAATTAAGATAAGTACAGTAGAGCATCGAATATCTATATTAATCGGGACCACTGGCAGTTTGGATTTTCGATGTGTTCAATTTATCGAACACGTAAAAAAATACAAATATGCTAACATTTCTACATTATATTATCCAAATATGTACATGTACCAAGAATAAGCAACTGTATACAAAAAAGAAGAATACATAAGCAGAATTTTAAAAATAGAACGTATAGAATTAAAACAAAACTTACTGGTTTTAATGACACCCACATCAACTTCGGGAAAATTTAATTTTGATTGAAATTTGTTTATGACCTCTTGGGATTTATATAAGCCAGTTCCATGAAATCTCCCCCCCCCCTCAAATTCTGTTTGACAGTTTCTATCCTAATATTGTTTGGTATCATTGGCCCACCTCTTGATAAAATCTCAATCCAGCCTTTATTTTTGGTTCCCTGTTACTTAGGAAATGTTCTCAATTCTCTATTTTTTTTTTTTTTTTTATTTTTTGTGACAAAAAGCACACAAAAAAAAAATATCGAGCAAAATAGCGTATGGATTCTTCCTCTTCAAGATTAGCAAAATTGCAAGCATTAATAGACACATTACCTTGTCCATCTCCCAGGCGTGCAAATTTTCTGCCTAGTCTTGTGTTTCCATTAAATCAAAAAATAAATTGGTGCTTATTATTTTGTCTTCATCTTAGAGCCTGATGGAGATTTTTTACAGGGGCCCGGGGAAAAATTTCATTGCAGGGCCCGGAGCAAAATTTCATTGCGGGCACTGGAAAATAAATCTCATATTGTAGTGAAATAGTTATGTGAAAAATGTTGTTCGTAAAGAACATACACGAAAACTGTCCTAAAGACATCATGATTATCTCACAGAAATATGTATTGTCTTTTAGTTTAAAAAAAAAATGCGTAGCGAATATTTTTGCATTCCAAATATTTTTGTGTAGGAAATATTAAGGACTCAATAACTTTGTAAAAATTTTTTTTTTCCATATACATATTGCACTGATTGACTTTTTTATTTTGTTAAATTTAAGTATTTGATTTGTGCGCAAATTGTTGAATATTAAAGTAGGGCCCGCAAAATATGAAATTTAATTTGCTATTGAATTATGAATGCGGAAAACATTAAGGTGGTTAGAATAATCATTTTAAATCTGAAAATCTGAGTCAGTATCTGTATGGCGAAGGGCAATAACCTATTCAAAAAAGCGGGGGGGGGGGGATTGATTGGAAACAAAAATTAAAAACTTTATAAAAATCTTTTTAAGGGCTATGTGCTCTAAAACTTACAAAAAAAATTATTATAAAAGAAACTACAAAAAGTTATTTTGTGTTTTTCTCTTAAAGCGTGGGACCCGGGACAACCACCCCAGTTGCTCTTGTGTTTCAGCCGGCCCTTCGTCGTTTTTAACGTTGCCATTTGCCGACACCGAAAGCTTTAAGCCAAGCAATAGGATTTTCAGCCTGTGCTTGAAATCAGTTGGTAACAGATGATTGTGAAATTATTCATTGATTAAACAAAGAAATGTAAACTACCTTGATCTGAAAACGAGTTCACCATACCAAGTGAACGTCTGTGCTGTGGAGAGGGAGCGTTAAACAGCTCCAGGAATGTTCCACTGATGTCACTGATTCCTGGAACCCTAAGCCAGAGTGGTTGGGCAAACTCATTGACGTAACTTTTCTCATTCTAACTACCTTGGTTCAAACCAAGCCATGGCAGTCTCCAATGCAGTTGAGACTTCAGCATGAGTAGGATCGACGTTGACATCAGATTCATCATCTGCATCGCTTCAGGAGCAGTGCTTTCCGTAACAGATGTTATTATTTCATCTTCATTTAAATTAGGATATCCCATATCATCAATCTCATTTTCTATCCACTCCTTTGCATCACTTTCATTACATTCTTCAAACCCAGAAATTGATTTGAATAAATCGGATATTTCATTCCCATCATCTTCATCTCGCCTTAATTCACCTCCTTCAATATTTTCTTCCATAGGCCATAATTTTTTCCAAGCATTTTTTAAATTCTGCGGTGTGACTGATTGCCATGACTCAGCTTTAAGCAACAGTCCTAGTTAACATATAGCAACCCCCAAAATTAGGCAATTCCATTATCCTCAAGTGCTAAGTCAAAATGAAGGGACTGTACTTAACTTTTCCAACACCACATAAAAAAGGAGGGGAGCTTGTTCAAATTTTTGACATTCGGATTTCCGATGCTCTGCTATATAATAAATGAAAGCAATAGTTGATTTTAATTCAGTTGAGAGATAGGCAGAGTGAAAAAAAACTGTCTGTGCTTGCACTTGGTCATTGCTATTCTGAAAGTGCATGCACTGCTGGCTGTTGACACAGTTGTCACCAGCCAATCAACTGCATGGCAGCAACGTGTTTCAGAGGTTTAATCATTGAGAAATAGGTGAGAAGCATTAATCCATCTTCATGATGCCTGGTGTGTGGCAGTTGTATGTAAACATTGTATAGTGTTACATGCTAACTGAGAACCACTTGAAAGCTGCCATAATCGGAAGTCCATCTCAAATTTTTTAGGATTTAGCTATCATGGACAACATGGCTGTTCATATACCTAGGTATATCTAATTCCACAATACAATATGGGCTACTTAACACATTGATCATATTGTTCAAAGTTTTGTTTATAAGTTAATTATCTTAAAATTATATTAAAAGTAGGCTACTCATGATTTGTGTCAGTGGCAGGTATTCATGTTTGGTACTAGTTTCCATTAAGGCTTCTTATAGTTTTCCTGAGTTTCTTCATGAAACCCATGTTTTCCAGTTATTTGTGGTCTTAAGATGCTATGTCAGTCAAGGGAGCATGCACTTTTGCCACTGTAAGTTTGTCAAAATGAAATCTGAAAATCGGTGCATACCCATCGCAGTGCTTTGGTTCTACCATTTTCAATAGCACATAAAGTTGTTTTCATGGCATAGGGGTCATCTGCTATGTGTCGAGTAGAGGGAGCACTAGCCTTACCAAATATTTTGTATGAAAGTATATTTGGATTATCAAAGTTTGAGGAATATTTCCCCCTTAATGAAGATTTCGTTACATTTTACTAAATTTCAAAATGTGCTGTTGATAAATCAAAATCCTATGTATTTTTGAACTGATTTTATTGTGTTTTCGAGTCTACTGTTTTTCTATGCCGCAGTCTTGCTACGCAATTCAAAATGAATTTATAATGAAATGAAAACGCTCAAAAATCAGTTCAAAAACACATATGACTTTGATTCAATTAATTATAAATTCAAAAAGAATTCATTTCATTATAAATTCAAAAATAATTTATAATTAAATCCATGTGGTGAAAAAAGCATTGTTCATATCTTAATCTTCTCAAGATCTATTCGTGTAAAGTCAAGCAGACAGTCATGAAACTGGAAGTTCCACGTTGGAGACAACACCTATGCCGTGAAAACAACTTTACGTTGTATTGAAAATAGTGACTAAAAAATCACAAGTGCACGATTGCACGAGCGGATACTATGTGGCTAAGGAAATGTATCCATAACTATCATTTACAGTAGCAAAATACTGTTCATCACGTGTTTAACTAACAATTTTAAGCAGAAGTCAACAGGTTCCTGGTAATATTAACTAAAAGCAAACTACAAACAGCATATTCAAAAGGACTTACCCCAACTTTGAATAGTAGGCCTAGATCCATTGTCGTCCGGCTTCCTCTGCTAGTGAATGTATATCAGCAGTCGAAAAGACAAATATCATATCAGAACCTGTTGACTTCTGCTTAAAATTGTTAGTTAAACACGTGATGAACAGTATTTTGCTACTGTAAATGGTAGTTATTGATACATTGAAAATAGTGGTTGCCGAAGCATCCTAGCAGGTAGGTACCAAATTTCAAATTTCATTTTGACAAATTTGAACGACAAAAGTGTGTGTTCCCTCAACTGATATGACATCAGAAGACCGTGGGTTTCGTGAAGAAACTCGGGTAAATATGAGAAGCGTATGTTTCATGAAGAAACTCAGAAGTGTGGGTTTCATGAAGAAACTCAGGTAAATATGAAGCCTTTAATGGAAACTAGTACCATCATGTTTTTTAAAAAATATGCTTTGTTTTTGTGACCTTTTCACACAGTTGAGAAATGTGCTAATTTTATTCTTGGATTTGACTTTTTTTTTTTTTTTGAACTATTTAGGTCCTAAACATGACCCTGGAATCATTTGTAGCTAAGCAATTTGAGCTTCTAGAGTTAGAAAGAGATGCTGAAATAGAAGAAAACAGGTAAATATATTTGCACAATTCTTTTCATGATGCTATAATTATCCCTTTCAAAAGGTATGTTATAGCTTATTTAGAACTATTTGCTAAATTTAGAAACTATGTATGTATCTATGTGCACATATTTGTCTGTTAGTGTGTTATTTACTTATGGAAAAAATTAAAGGTAATATCTCTCATTAAAAATGTTTTTGGCAAGAAAAAATGTGTGTCCAGTATGAATGACTACTTTAAGAAATGGATAAAGAGTTTTTAATGCCAAGATGGACAATAATGGTTTATGTCTTGGTAATATCCATGTGTGCATGTTGCTATATGCTGATGACACTGTCCTGTTGGCAGAGAGCAAATGTAAGTTGCAGAGAATGTTGTCCTGGATATACGAAGTATGCATGAAATTCACGCTGAGTATAAATAAGGGAAAAACCAAAGTTATGGTTTTTGAGCTAAGAACTGTTAGCACTCTGAATGTAATATAAGTCTAAATGGCACAGTGATTGACCAGGTGAATGAGTTTGTGTATTTAGGATGCTTGTTTGATAGAGAGAACAAAGTGGATGGTGAAATTAGTAGGTGAGCGAATTCTTCATTGAAAGTCATAGCAGTTTTGGGAGGTTTTCACAGGAATGATGGGTTCTCAAGAAAGTCCCACATGGCTGTGTATGAAAGTGTAATTGTTTCTACTCTGATGTATGGCAGTGAAACAGGGGTACTACAGAAGAAACATAGGAGTCGGGAAAATGTGTTACTTATGGGGAGTTTGTGGCAAGACACATTCTGATCATGTGAGGAATGAAGATGTGTTGCAGTTGTGTAATGTGAAGCAAAATGTTGTTAGCAAGATGGAGACTAATATGGTTCGGTGGTTTGGCCATGTTGAAAAAATGAGTGATGAGATACTAAGAATTTTTAGCCCAGGTGGCAGGAAGAGGAATGCCAAGGAAGTCACGGGAATATCAGATTCAGGAGTGTGCATGAGAAAAAGATAATGAGTATGAAGTATAGAAAGTCTTGTGTACATCGTGTGATGGATGTCAGTGAAGCCTGAGTTGTGTGTCAAGATTGCTGTGAATGGAGAGGTTTGATATGGCAACAGTAAATAAATAATCAGTAAAAATTTATCTGGTAGTTTGTATTTCTTTCTGAAGCTAGCCTCTGAATTTCAGAGAAGAGTTTTGTGCTATGTGTGTGATGTGATAGAGTTTTTAAGTCATTTGTGTACAGAATGTAAAAATGATGCAGATACAGATATGTAAATGACATATGTAAGAAACATTCTTCACAAATACATGGAACAACTACAGGACTATTAACATGGCAATCAGAATAGCCTGGATTTCTTAGTTTACAATTCAGCATGTAACATCATACCAGAAAACTTTAAAATTATGGCACCCTGGCTTTGGAATCGAACCCGCATCTTCCTATTTCTGTTGAAATGTACTACCCATTACACTACCTAGGACAACAAAGTTCCAAGTATCTGAGGGTGAGAAATCTAAACAACCTTAGATTTTTGATACATTTACATTTTATTAATATGTTTCCACCAGTGTAATGTATGGTTCTGCCAAGGCATAAACTTAGTTTGAAAAACCTCTGTGTAAACGATGTTGAATATTCTTTCTTTTGGAGCTAGGATGAAAAGGCCTCTTGTGTTCTATTTGCATTTCATTGAAATAAATTTCCTCTCAGAAAGTATCATGGAACAATTTCTAGTGCATAGTAACACATGGAGAGTCTCAGTCTAAAACATGCCTGTCTTCAAACTTTGGTGGAAGGATACAGGTAACACTTTGAAAGCCTATCGCAATATTCAGCTAGAGAAAATTTCAGATCATGCATGTTAAATTAATGACTTCATGGCTTCCTCTTATTACTTTGAGTATTATAAATATTTAACAGGAATTGTCAAGTATAAATTTATTAAGGTACATTACCTCTCAAATTTTTTATCTATACACTAGATCATCGTCAGGAGTTCTTGCATCTTACTACTTCCACAGGTCTGGCGACCAAGCCTGATGGGTTTTCCATCCAGCATGGTCATTGATGTTGCCACCTTGTGTCTTATAAATTTCCAGTGATTCCTCTAATTTCCGGATAATTGCATGGGATTGATGCAGGCACATACAACAAACTTGCCACAAAATGGACTGGGACTCCTTAAAAGTGATCAAACATCAATCCCACGCAATTATCCGGAAATTAGAGGAATCCCTGGAAATTTACAAGACACAGGGTGGCAACATCAATGACCATGCTGGATGGAAAATCCATCAGGTTTGGTCGCCAGACCTGTGGAAGTAGAAAGACGCAAGAACTCCTGATGATGATCTAGTGTATAGATCAAAAATTCGAGAGGTAATGTACTTTAATAAATTTATCCTCGATAATTCCCGTTAAATATTTATAATGCATGTTATGTCAAATTCAAAACGGTGGTTGAAGAACCCAAGTCAAAATGTTTGAGTAGAAATACCTTGGAACTGTTTAGAGAGTGTGGTAAAATGCAAAGAGAGACATGGTTTGAAATGTAAACAAATATCTGCCTGCAACTTTGGCTGAAAGATGGATGCATGCAGCACTTTGGAAGTCTGACACAGGAAACCACAGGATGAAATTTCAAATTGTAAATCACATGTCAACATTCAAATTACCCAGTGGTCTGCTGGCCATTGGGCAGAAAAAGTTCCGTCAGACCACTGAACTATTTATTTTACTGGCCTGGACCACCATTAAGTTGGAGTTTTCTTCTAATTCATCACATGTTAAAAAATTTATTTCTATTTTATGATTTACATAAGGTTTTTTTTTTCATGCTGCAAACTGGTGATATCTTCATGTGACACTGGATAACAGCCTTTTTTTTTTTTATGCCACATGCTTTGTAAAGATTGAAAGATACAACAAATATGGAACTGCAGTTTCTCAGTCCTTGTTTACGCTTTCCAACTGTAGGTTGAAGAAGCGTATATGCTCCAGCTTTGTCCATCTGTCCGTCTGCATGATAACTCCAGTAAAAATGGTTCGATTTCAATGAAATTTTAGTATGTGGAAGGAGACCACCTGGGGACGAACCCTGTTGAAAGTGGGCAAAATGGGGTCAAAGGTCAGGACATAGGAGCGGGATCCATTCCATTGCCCTTATGCGTTATAACTTATGTAAAAATGCTTCGATTGAGACAAAACTTTATCATGTTGTTCCGGAAGTATACTTTACCGGTTCTGTTGAGTATCATCAAAATGGGGTCAAAGGTCAGGTCATAGGAACGAGATTTATTCTACAGCCATTATCCTCATAACTGGAGTAATGATTTCTATTATGTTGGAAAGCATATCATAATCAATACATTGCATGATTTTACTAACTTGTATTATAACAGCAACAGATGTTTATTGTTATCTCGGTTCCTAAACTTTGTAGTGAGCAGAAGTAAGCACAACACGTCTTGCTTGCATTCTGTCAACTCTGTCCCATGCAGCAGGTACTTACACTGCAGTTGAGAAAACTGTCCTCTTTCCCTCACAGTTGCTTTCAGGTTGCAAAATCAGTAGAAAATCTGTTAAATCCCATGGAACTTTTCCAACAGTTGCAGAAAGAAAAAATGTATCTAGTGGAATTTTAGTTTTTTGTAGTTTCCAGTAGATATTTGTGAATCAGATTTCAGGCAATGTTTGCATACTTTAATGATGGTGATGAGCCATTAAAACTTTTTCAGTTATCAACAACACAATGGATATTGGTAAAAATAGCACTCAAAAAAGATCTCAGCCAATGGGATGAACAGAAACTGCATTTATTGTTGCGAAAGCCAAGGACAGATGCTACTTAGCACAGCAGTGGTATGAAAATTATAGTGGCCTAATCAATGAGGTACATTTTTGTTGTGTCTGAATTCTGTTTTGCCTAATGTGCAGTGATGAACAAGGCTTGTGAAATACAAGGTCTTGTTCCACTAAATATTTTGAGGATCTGACCCTCTTTATTGAATCCCTGAAATATTGTGAAATCTTCAACTGAGTTTGATGTGTGTAGCGTTGGTTGTTATAAATGTATTTCAAGAGACAGCAGCATATCTGCTTAGCACGTTTAGCTTTAACTTAAAATTTCGCTGCCTATAGCATGCTTTTTAAACTTGAAAATTTCATCATCCTGGATCAGGAATTGAACATGAAATTTTCAAGTTTTCTGATGTGATTGATGTTACGTGAGAAACAGTAAATACTGGCATTTCAGATATGTCTTATTGCTGTGTTAATTATAATGACGTTATTTTCCACATATTATGAGAAGAGTATATTTCTACCACATGATAAAACTGGAGTGTGTTTATTTATTTTTTCTTGTACTGAAGTTAGTGTCCAAATTCATGGGGCACAAGTAATGGTCATGAGAATAATTATGCCCAGAAGTATTCTTCTTAAACATAAATTGGAAGATCTATCATCCAGCGTTTCATCTTCCAAAAGCTTTTTCAAGCACTGCTGATTTTCCACCTTGAATTTCTAGACTAAAGCAACTCATGAAGTAGATTTCTTGATTTAGCTCTTTATTATTATAATTTAAGTAAGTGCTAGTCTCAGAAAATAAAATTAAGAAAATAGTGAAACATCAGTGAAATTAGAATAGAGAAGAAAACTCTTTAGAATAGGGAAAAACAGGGTAATTATATTGCCCTGAAGTTTTTTTATGGCAGTTTTTAAATCTCAGTTCTGAAACAACTAGGTGAGCTGTAACCAGGGAAAACTAATTAGTAATCTCTATTCTGAATGTGAAATAATAGTTGCACTTTTAATTAACACCTAATGTATTGGGTATATAAATAAGTTTTGAGGGATTTGAGGTGAGCAAAACACATTGTTGGAGAACAGAAACAATATTTTAATATTAATCGAAGTATGCTCCCTCTGGGCAGTGAACATATGCCCCGAAGGAAGAATTCCGGTTCCTTGGAAGAGATCCAGTTGTCCAGCCAATTTTTGATGTCTTCATAAGAACTAAACCGTTCTCCAGAAAGTGCTGACTGCATCGACTGGAACAAATGGTAATCCGATGGCGCAATATCTGGCAAATATGGCGGGTGGGGTAGAACTTCACAGTCAGATCCTTCTAAGTACTTTTTTCACAGGTCGAGAAACATGTGGTCTTGCGTTGTCATGTTGTAAGATGATTTTGTTGTGTCTATTCTCCCATTCTGGCCGTTTTTGCGTGAGAGCTCGTTTTAAACGCATTAATTGGGTTCGATACCGATCACCAGTAATAGTTTCTGATGATTTCAGCAGTTCATAGTGGATCACACCCTTCTGGTCCCACCAGATACACAGCATTACCTTTGAACCATGGATATTGCATTTTGGCGTTGAAGGACCTGGTTCACCTGGCTTCACCCATGCTTTCTGCCATTTAGGGTTATCATACCATATCTATTTCTCGTCGGCAGTAATAATACGATGCAAAAAAAAACTTTCTTTTTTTGCCTTTGAAGCAGCAATTTGCAAATGGTTTTTCGACGTTCAAGGTCTCTTTCCCGCAAAGCATGTGGAACCCAATTCCCTTCTTTTTGCACCATTGCCATGGCTGCTAAACATTATGAAATGCATGGTTGACTAACATTTAATGCTGCTGCTAGTTCTTTTGGGTCTGGCACGGATCCTTTTCGAGTAAAGCTTCCAATTCGGCATGAGCAATTTTTTTGGGTGCTCCAGAATGTTCTTTATCACTGACATCGAAATCGTTCTTTTTGAATCATCTAAACCAATACTCACATGTTTTTATGGATGGGGAATGTTCACCATAGATTTCTGACATTAAGCGATAACTGTCGGCAGCACTTTTCTTGACAATAAAGTAATGCACTAACACTTCACGCAAATGCTGTTCTGTCGGGACGAAAGTTGCCATTTTCCATCGAGTAAAACAAATACGTCTTCGCACCTCAATTGAACGTCATATACTGACTCTGACAGCTGGCATCTCGTACTGCGATATGGCAGTGTTGACACCTAAAAATATGTGCGAGCAGTAATAAGTACGACACCGAACGGAAGTCCCTCAAAACTTATTTATATACCCAATAGTTAACTTCAAGTTGTATGTGAGATTTGTTTTGGTGATATTGCATTCTTGTGCTCATTTATAAAATGGATTTTCTTTGTATTTTCCCCTTTGTTTTTAGGTGCTTGCGGGAATGTAGTTCTCTGAAGGATCTCCAGAAAAAGGGTGTATGTATTCCAAAGTTGCGCTTAGCTGGCAGTCATACTGGGCTCTTTGGAAGATTTATTAATACTTTTGAGCCATTTTGGCCTGGGAAACCTTTACCATGCCACAACATCAGATCAGGTAAGTTGTTATCAAAATGTTATGTAGCATATTCATCATTTACTTTTGATAGTTTTTACAAACTATCAAAAGTAAAAAATGCATTTCCTTTTTAATGTTTCTAACATTTGACATATTTCTTGCTTGTTTGTGTTGATACTATTAACTCAAAATAATTCCTGAAACATCTTAAAAACAAGAAAGATGACACCAAATTTTCAGGTGTAATGAGCAAATCTTTTGAATCCGTTCTGACACCAATTAAATTTATCAAAGCTATTCATAGTCAATGGAGCTGGTATGGTAAGCAATAGTATCTGACCGAAGAAAGAAGTTTTTCAATCAGGTTTTTAATCCCCCAGATATTGCTGTAAACGGAATCGTAAACTTACGTCCTCTGGTTGTAGACTTGTGCGTTAAGAAAAATTTGAACTTATATGAGAAACATTTCACAACAGAAATGCTCCCCAATGAAGAAAGAATTTTTCGAAGCAGAGATATGGACAAATATAAGATATGCTTCTATGCCACCTGGCAGGAAAGCCATGCATTATTTTAGGAAGAAAGTATTCTCAAAAAGTGTTTTTATGTGAGCAGTATCGGTCCAAGAAAAAACAATTAGTTTAGTTTCCGGAGCTCAGATTTTGCTGCAAGTACATCAGAATCAGAAATTAACACTTATGACCCCTGGTGACAAACCAATCTTTATCAAATATTAGAAATTATATGAAAAACATTTTCCATCAGGAGCTGTATACAATACAGGACGAATTTTTCAAATTGGAGTTTTAGAAACAGAAATATCCAAGAAAACGAAATTTACCATTGCGCCCTCTGGCGGAAAGTCTACAATTTACTTGAAAATCTTTAATTTATATGAAAAACATTTCACATAGGAAATGCTATCCGACAAAGAAAGAATTTTTCAAATTGGACTCCTAGAAGGAGAGATATTGACAAAAGAAAGATATATATCTACACCCTCTGGTGTAGAAACCATGCATTATTTTGAGAAGAAAATACTGCTAAAAAATTTGTCAACATGAGTAGTACTGGTCCACAAACAATTTTTTTTTTTTCAATTGAGATTTTAGAAGCTCAGAATTTTCTGCAAATTCATCAGAAGCAGAAATTAAGACTTACGACCCCTTGTGGCCAAACCATTTTTTACCAGAAATTAAAAATTATATGCAAAGGATTTCCCATCAGGAGCTGTATCCAGTGCAGAAAGAATTTTTCAAATCAGAGTTTTAGAAGCAGAGATATTGGGGGAAACACAGGTTACCTGTACGCCCTAGCGCAAAGTCGTGAATTACTTGAAAATTTTGAAATTATATAAAGCACATATCACACCGAAAACTATCCAATAAAGAAAGAATTTTTCAAAATGGATCATTAGAAGCAGAGATAATAACAAAAGTAAGATATACATCTACGCCCTCTGGCAGAGAAACCATGCAATATTTTAAGAAGAAAATATTCCGAAAAGGTTTATCGATGTGAGTGGCATCAGTCCACGAAAAAAAAATTTCAATCGAGATTTTAGAAGCTCAGATTTTATGGCAAATACATCAGAAGGAAAAATTAACACTTACGCCTCCTGGTGTCTAAAATATTCTTTACCAAAAATTAGAAATTATATGCAAAGGATTTTCCTTCGAGAGCTGTATCCGCTGAAGAAAAAAAAATTAAATCGGAGTTTTAGAAGAAGAGATATTGAGAAAAACGTTAGTTACTTTTACGCCCCTAGCGGAAAATTTATGCGTAACTTGAAAAAGTAACTATACCTAAAATACTCTTCGACATAAATGGAATTGAATGATAAAAGAATTTTTTCAGTCGGATGTTTAGAAGCAAATATATGGAATAGAAATGTATTTTGAATTCAATATGATCTGCATTTACGCCCTCTAGCGGCAAAACTGTACATCGTAAAAAAATGGATCATCATTCGCATATTTCAAGATTCCCAATGCAAAAAGAATTTTTCAAATCGGACTAATAGCTACAGAGATATGGTGTCTACAGACGGACAGACAGAGGGGAAAACCGATAACATAAGCACAATCTTTTTTACAAAAGACGTGCTAATAATAAAGCAACATGCTTTCATTGCTAGTGCTAATCTTTGTCAGTAGCATCCATGATGAAATACATTGCTTGACACCAAAATTTTTCCTCCCAAAAGGAAAAGACATATTGGTAGGTGTGTGCTAGACCATGGAATAAGCAAATCGTTCAAATATTCAACCATTTACATGAGACATGCCAGAGGTAAAAAGAGTTAATGTTGGCTATCAAAGCCATATCATGTCTATGCTCCAGGTTATATGGAACAGAATAATGGAAAGTTGAGGGCTCCTATATACAACATATCCAAAATGCTTGTAGACAGTGCTGTAGTGAAAAAACTCGAGGTTCCCTGTAAAAAAAAAAATTTCGAGGCCCTTTTGCAAAAATCTATTAGTTTTCAATTACTCAAAATTTTAATTTCCATATTATTAACTAGGCTTTATGGGCGTTTTATTGGGTGTACAAATAAGTTTACATCGTTTGCGAATAGATGATGTAACTAGCACAGATTTCATGTGATTGCGAAGGACAACACATGTATAAGAAAGTCCTTGCAACAAGCTTTGATAATTAGTGGAGGGCAATTCATTGCAGTGTGAACATCATTGATTGTCAGTGCATTGAAAATGTTGAATTGTGTGCCAAAAAAACAACATATGTGGAGAATTTTGCTGCATTACTTCTTTTGAAAGAAAATCGCTGCCAAAAGTTACCGTTTGCTTGTGGAAGCTTATGATAAACATGTTCTAGCTAAAAGCATGTGTAGACAGTAGTTCAGACAGTTCAAAGGGAATGATTTTGATGTGCAAGACAAAGAACGTGAAGGTGCACCAAAATAATTTGAAGATGCTGCTTTGGAAGCATTACTGAATGAAGATCCATGCCAGACAGAAACAGAGTTAGCAATAGCATTTCATGTTACCCAGGAAGGCATTTCTCAATGGCTACATGTAATGGGAATGGTTCAAAAGCAAGGAAATTGGGTCCCACATGAATTGAAAGAAAGAGACATTGCAAAGTGCATAACCATGTGTGAATTGCTCCTGCAAAGACACACAAGAAAATCATTTTTGCATTGAATTGTTAGGGGAGACGAAAAATGGATTCACTACAATACTCCGAAATGACCAAAAGCATGGGTGCATCCAGGTACACCAGGTCCATCAACGCCAAAGCACAATATTCATGGCAGTAAGGTTATTCTGTGTATTTGGTGGTATAAAAAAGGTAGGGTGTACTATGAGCTGCTGAAACTGCGCCAGAGCATCAACGCTGAATGTTATCAACAACAACTAATGAATTTGAGCTGTGCACTAAGAGCGAAACGTCCGGAATATGCGAAAACACATGACAAGGTTGTTCTCCAGTATGACAACGCCCGACCTCATGTCGCGATATGGGTCAAGGAAACTGTAGTAGTGCTTGGCTAGGATGTGTTACCCCATTTGCCATATTCACCAGGCATCGCGCCATCAGATTACCATTTGTTTTGATCCCTGCAGAGCGTCCTTTCTGGAGAGCGCTTCCGTTCTTATGAGGAGATCCAAAATTGGATTGATAACTGGATTGCTTCCAAACAACTGGACTTCTTCTATCACGGAATCCACTTATTGTCTAAAAAGTGGGGGAAGGTTGTATGTTGCCAAGGTAAATATTTTTAATACAATAGTCATTATCTGTCTATAACAAACTATTGCCTTTTCCGATCAAAAAACAATGTAAACTTATTTGTACATACATACATACATATCATTAAGCTGTTCTCTGTATTCAGAGGTTAGCTCCTCAAAGAAAGCCCATCTGACAAATAAACATTTAACAGATAATACAAACCAGCAGGTAAACTTTTAACTGATTATTTACTTACTGTTGCCGTATCAAACTTCTCCATTTACAGCGATCTTAACACAGAACATGGGCTTCAGTGACATCCATCACACAACGTACACAAGACCTTCTATACTTCATTCTCATAATCTTGTTTCTCATTCAGACACTCCTGAATCTGATCCTCCCATGACTTCCTCGGTCTTCCTATGCCTTTCTTTCCTGCCACTTGGGTCGAAAAATTTTTCTTAGTAAGGATCTCATCACTCATTCTTTCAACATGGCCAAACCACCGAAGCATATTAGTCTCCACTTTGCTAACAATATTTTGCTTCACATTACGCAACTGCAACACATCTTCATTCCTCACATGATCTGAACATGTCTTCCCCCCCCCCATCGTAAGTAGCGCATTCCTCCGGCACACAAACAACTCCTATGTCTCATCTTTAGTACCCAGGTTTCATTGCCATATATCAGAGTTCGAAAAATTACACTTTCATACACAGCCATTCGGGACTCTTTTGAGAATCCATCATTTCTGTGAAAACCTCCTAAAGCAGCGACTTTCAATGAAGAATTTACTCGCCTACTAATTTTGCCATCTAATCTGTTCTCTCTGTCAAACAAGCTTCCCAAATATACAAACTCATTCACCTGATCAATCACGGTGCCATTTAGACTTATATTACATTCAGCACTACCAGTTCCTCTCTCAAAAACCATAACTTTAGTTTTTTCCTTATTTATACTCAGTTTGAATTTCAGACAAACTTCATACATCCGGAACAACATGCTCTGCAACTCACTTTTGCTCTCTGCCAACAGGAATGATGCCAAGATGGACAACCAGTATTGTCCATCTTGGCATCACGCATGCCTGCATACATAAATATATTAAACAGCCAGGGTGACATTACACAACCTTGCCTGATTCCTGCATCAATGGAAAACCATTTTGATACAACACCATTCACTCGTATACAAGCTTTACTGCCAGCAAATATGGCTTTCACACTATTAAGTAGATTCCCAGTAACATCATATTCATTCAACACCTTCCACAGTAGTATCCTATTTACTTGGGTGTATGCCTTCTCTAAATCTATGAAGGCAGTAAAAACTTTCTTACCAACAACCAGATACTTTTCAATCATCATGCGTAGTGCAGATATTTGGTTAGTGCAGCCTTTCCCAGGCATAAAATGACTCTGAACATCCCACACTTTGTCTGATGTAAGACCTCGTACCTTTTCAATAACCTTACCAAGCACTTTCCCTGGCACACTCAGTAAGCTAATACCACGATAGTTGTTGCAGTCAGTCTGATTACCTTTTCCCTTATACAAGGGAACAATGATAGCATCCCTCCAGTCCCAAGGTACCATTCCTAACTCCCAGCATAACTGGCAGATTTCAGTTAACCAGTCAATTACAGAGTCACCACCATATTTCAACATCTCAGCAGTTATGCCATCAACTACTGGAGCCTTACCATTCTGAAGAGATTTTAGAGCTTTACACACCTCTTCTCTCGAGATCCCTCCTGTGCATCCATCTCTCACTATGACATCATCTGCTTCTGCCTCAGAATCACTTTTGCTTTCTTGACCTAATAGCTCACAGAAGTATTCACCCCACTTTTTACTTAACTCATTGGGTTCCCATATCATTTCCCCGATCGTATTCTTCACACAACTTGCAACTTTGTTTTCCCTATTTCTCTGGTGTCTCATATACTTCCAAAAAGTTTTTCTATTTTTCTGAATGCCATTTCAGGCCTTTCCACCTTTTCCTTCCTGTCTTTTGCCTTACTCTGATAAACCAGCTTTGCTGTCTCATGCTTCTTACAGCAATATTCATCCTCAGAAACTCTACCTTGCAACATTCCCAAATAAGCTTCCTTCTTCTTCTTTACTGCCTCTTCAATCTCACTATTCCACCAAGCATCACTTCTAGTGCTACCCACTATTTTGGTGCCACAGACCTCTTCAGCAGCAGTGAGAACACAGTTCTTAAAACAACTCCACTTCTTTTCTACATCCCTCTCACATGACTTCAGCTCCTTCAGTCATTCACTGAGTAAATTAGAGTAACTCTGATGGACTTCAAGGAGCCTTTCAACCTTTATTCTTTCCATCCTAGGCCTCTTCCTATTTCTTTTCCTCCAACATACATTCAGTTTCACTCGTGTCACCACCAAGTAATGATCAAAGCCAACATCTGCACCTCTCATCACAGAGGTGTCCACAACTAAGTGTTTCAGATGCTGATTGTAAACAACAAAATCTATTACACTCTTTTGACCAAGAGTATGATTTTCCCAAGGATATACTTGTGGTTGAAAACGTATTGGATACACACAAACCATTCTCAATGCAGAGTTCAATTAATCTTTCACCATTATCATTCACAGAAGGATCATTAAATTTACCCAGCAGATTATCAGAAATCGCATTCTGCACACCTACTGTAGCATTGAAAATCCTTTGCTACTATAACTTTCTCTTTAGCACCAAACTAGCTCAAAACAGCTTTTAGCTCATTTCAGAAATCTTCCTTCCTGTCAGAAGGTTCTGAGTCACAAGGAACATACACTACAACAATTACTGTTCTCTGAAGTTTCGCTTTCAAACGAATCCAAAGAATTCTCTCACTTATGCAACTATAGTGAATCAAGTTGTTTGTACACCCAATAATAAATCAAATTCTTTGGAACCTACGAGTATTTTTCGTAAAATAAGAAAATATTTCACTTTATTGTGTGAAATGCAAATATGTGTGCTATGGAATTAAAATGATTGCCCTGGTTACCGATACAAATTACTACAAAATACTTATGTCAAAGTTAATCATATCATGCAAAATTTATTATTTTATGGAACTAAAGCCTGCTTTCAAATGCCTCACGATTGCACCCACAAAATATGCAACTGCTGTGCGATGTGTGTGTAATTACTTTTCTGATTTATACGAAATGCCAGAACATAAGTAAGCAAATAAGTAATGATTAAAAACTGTAGCACCAAAAAACGTAAAACTACTTAAATTTTAAATTATTATGGAATATATAAAACACACTTAACATAATGCCACATAGTAAAAAAATATCTTTTGATTCTGTTATAAAAAAAGTGACACAGGTCTCTGATTTTTTGCACCTGCGAAGAACACCTTTTAGTTCATTATATTCAGAAGGATGCATAATTATGTGCAAACAATTGTAACATGTAACACTTTATCCTCATTGGTATAAAAATCCCGCACTGAGCTGATATTTTTTTCACATTTTCTTGTTAACATACCTGCGTAGAAACTATTGCAAGAGCTGTACTAAGAGCAAAAAACTATTGCAACTTGACGCCCCTTGCAACAGCAAAAGGCTGTAAAGAGCCTCAAGTTCTTTTGAATAGCTGCTTTCCCGTCATCCAGTTTTTTACCTTTCCCAACCGTAGGTTGAAAAAGCTTATATGCTCCAGCTTTGTCCAGCCGTCTGTCTGTCCGCACGATAACTCGCGTAAAAATCGTTCGATTACGATTAAATTTTAATATGTGGTAGGGGACCACCTGGGGATGAACCCTATTGAAAATGGGTGAAGTGGGGTCAAAGGTCACGACATAGGAGTGGGATGTATTCCATTGCCCTTATGCGTCATAACGTGCGTAAAAATGGTTCGATTTCGATTAAATTTTAGTATGTCGTAGGGGACCACCTGGGGACAAACCCTATTGAAAATGGACGAAATGGGGTCAAAGGTCAGGACATAGGATCGGGATCCATTCCATCGCCCTTATCCCATACTATTAAAGGAGCAGTTCTTGTATGTATGTAAATTTTATTTTGAAAACAGCTCTAAGGATTTTGATGAAAGTCACTAACCTACCATTTTCTGATACTAGAAATCAATTTAGCTTGATCTGGACTTTAGGAAAATTTGTTTAGTGGGTTAAATAACCACCCCGAATTACCAGGTTTTTAGTGTAGTGTCATGGCGTCATCCCATTAGATGTTAGCGTGCGGTCACGCCATCTGTCTAATTACGTCATGCGTTGTGTGTGGATCCTATTAAAGTTTGATGATGTAACACTCTTGGGAGCAGATGGTCGCGATTCCCATCTGCCTCATTACGTCACGCGCTGTGTGTGTATGCCCGTCCGCACAATAACTCGCGTAAAAATGGTTTGATTTCTTTGACATTTTAGTATGTGGTAGGGGAACACCTGGGAAGGAACCCTATTGAAAGTGAACGAAATGGGGTCAAAGGTCAGGACATAGGAGCGGGATCCATTCCACTGCTCTTATGCGTCATAACTAACGTGAAAAAGGTTCGATTTCGATGAAATTTTAGTATGTGGTAGGGGACCACCTGGGGACAAACCCTATTGAAAATGGGTGAAATGGGGTCAAAGGTCAGGACATAGGAGCGGAATCACTTCCATCACCATTATGCGTCATAACTTACATAAAAATGCTTCGATTTGGATGAAATGATATTATGTTGTGGGAGCCTGCCTGGGGATGAATCCTATTGGAAATGGGGTCAAAGGTTAGGACACAGGAGCGGGATCTATTCCATAGCCCTTATACATCATAACTTACGTAAAAATGCTTCGATTGCGACGTAACTTTATCATGTTATTTTGGAGGTATACTGAACCGGTTCTGTTAAATATCATCAAAATGGGATCAAAGGTCAGGGCACAGGAGCAAGATTTATTTCACAGCCATTATCCTCATAACTTGAGTGATAACTGGAGTAATGATTTCTGGTATGTTGGAAAGCGTATCATAATCAATGCATTGCATGATTTTACTAACTTGTTATAAAATAAAGCAATAATTTTACGTATTTATAAAGATTTTACGCATTTACTGAGAAAAAAAGGATTTTATTCTTAATACTTCATTCAAAGCTACCTTAATTCTTGGCTATTCCTTTAACCAGTTTCATACAAAGTTTCCACAAAACATTTTGTGAAATATTTTTGCTCTACCTAGAGACGTGTTTAAGCATAAGGCCACCCTTCACTGCGGGGGTTACAGGTTCTATCAGTATGCCCATGTTTGTAGACCTTGTCATCAACCTAACACTAGCTGGATACGTTTGAGAGAGGCAGGAGCTTAGGCCTACGTGAAGCTGGTTGGTTGATTCACCAAATAAAACCTGATGTGCATCAGGTTGCCAGAATAGTTAGATATTATTTGCAATAGTGGATTCAAGAAGGCACTGCCAGACACTATAGTGGAATCAGTGAAGTCAGGCTGATATCAGCTCACATCAATTGGTGTATTTGTCACCAGGCAATTGTGGAGCCACAAGCTTCTGCAGAGAGGATCCGACAGGCTGTATCAATGACTATGGACATTTTTATTGTGACTCAGATGGTGAACCAAAGTAGTGGAAGCAGGTCTGTATTCCAGGCATCCATTGCATCAACAGCCATTGACTGCAGGGCATTGCTGAGCTCAGCTGGAGTAGTGTCAGTAAAGCCACATTGCAAAAGGAATGACACTATGGTGTGTTTGGCAGTGAGTCCCAATTCTGCCACTGTGCTGACGAGACCAATGGGTGTGTCCAGCTGTTATCCATGAGCAGCACACTTTCCAACAACTGGGCAACCATTACAGGGGTCGAAAATTATTTTTTGCCCATTTAATTCTGGACTAACTGGAATGCAAAATCACCAGTCCCAACTTACGTTGATCTAGTCCTAAGCAAATTAGGATAAAGTTAAGCTCAAATTATGACATGCTGACAAAATACTCTTAATCTGCTATAATCTCAAAATCTCAAGGGGTGGTTTATTTCTGTTCCTTAAATAGAAATGTTACACATCAAAACATGTAAGGCTCAACAGCTGTGTGTATACCTTATTAAAAAAAATAAAAACATATCTGAGAAAATGCATCTGCTTAAGCACCACTTCTTAGGAAAAACAAATTAAATGGTAGTCATAGGCTAATAAAAAATATTTTGCTTTAGTCCGAACAGAAAACCGATAGTCTCAGGCTCAACCTAGCCAATTATTTCAATCCTCAAATTGGTTATAATACATCGGGTGCCATTAATTATTATAGCCTGTCACCTCTGATATTCATAACAGACACAGTGGCAGCGTGGTGGTAAGTTGGTGACATTTTACAGCCCGTGTTGTTGCCATTTTTTAGTGGTATCTGGAGGCCATTTTCCAGCAAGATAATGCTTGGTCTCTCACTGCTCACATCTCCAAAGCTTACCTACAAGCTGTCCATATTCTTTGGAGATGTGAGCAGTGACAGACCAAGCATTATCTTGTTCACCCTAGAAACTGCAAAAGGCAGGGTAATTTTCCAAAAAATGGTGCATTAATATGAAATGAAGGGGTGCATTATGCATGCAAAATGTCATAGGATCCTAAAAAGAAAAAGGGCACTTTTGTATCACGAAGAGGCACTCTACACCTGCAAAAGGTCATATCTGGAAAAAAGGGGCACTTTATGCATGCAAAAGGTCATAGTTTTAGACCCTGCTAACTCAGCCCCCACCCAATAAACATCCAGCCCTGTTCCCATCCTAAACATTGTACCATGACATACATATAGTGGTGAGGGAGGAATATTTCAAAAACAGGCTCTATGGTTTTTTGTTTGTTTTTTTTTCATTTAATATTATATTTTTGTATGAAAATCAAAGAATGTGAACTTAAGATGATTTGGATTTATGGAAATGGTTTCGTTAACAACATTTATTTATGCAATGCTTGCAGAATCAGATCTACTTTTTTCATTACCAAAAGAACCTATTGCCTATTTAAAATAGTATAACTATACCAGTTATCTGAATTTCTTGGCGTAGAATAAAATCAAAGATTTCCAAGCTTTTCGCACATCAACCAGATGGCTTTTTTCAAGGAAGGTAGACAGCTAACTGAATAATAGAATGCTTCAACAATTTGAATGCAATGACTTGACTAGACAATAAATCAATTGATGAGAATGTAATTAATTCCAAGAAATGAGGTGCCATGTTGGTTGTGCACGAAGTGCATGAGGGTCCATGATACAAACGATTAAGACAGCAGGATCTGAAGAACTGGTTCCAAATTCCTGGCAATTCTAATAGCATCTCTCTAGAATTCCCATGAATTTGGAACCAGTTTTTCAGATAATGCTGTCTCTCCTTCCATGGCACTTCGTGCCCAAACCAACATGATGCCTCATTTCTTGGAATGAATAATTACATTCTCATCTATTTATTTATTGTCTAGTCAAGTCACCATGTTCAAATTGTTGAAGCATTCTGTTATTCAGTGTGCTGCCTACCTTTTTTGAAAAAGCTATCTGGTTGATGTGTGAAAGCTTGGAAATCTTTGATTTTATTCTACACCAAGAAATTCGGATAGCAAATATAGTTATATTATTTTAAGTATATTTGGTGTACAGTTCCTTGGTATTAATTAGACTGTTGCCTATTGATAGATAAAAAGTAAGGGGAAAAATGCTGTTTACCATGCTTCTAATCAATGGATTATTAAATACATGAAAGCATAAAGTACAATTATTTGAGCTAAACGATTGAAATTAAGAAACCTTTTCTTTCCTCCCATCCACTGTTTTTGCTGCTTTAAGGAAAGAAACTTCAACATTTAATTTGATAGACAACAAACTGCTTTTATTTTTCTAACTTGAATTGAATTAACTGCAGTAACCCAGATAAAACCATGAAATTAATAATTTCTTTTGAAACATCCAGTGTTTTGATGCTTCACAGAAACAAACTTTACCATTCAATTTGATGGTCAACAAGTTATTTACATTTTCTACTTCCAGTCCATTTCTGTGATCAGTCAAGATGATTTTAACCTGCAAAAATATGTGTTCGACTTCAGCAGTGGCCATTGGCAAAGTGCAAGCAGTGCCCTGTAGTTTCTTGATATTGGGGAAGCCTGCACCAATTAAGTATTGGTTCACAATGCTTTCACACTTTGCAGAGGTATGATACTGAGAGATTCTGGTCACTTTCTGAGTAGAATACCGATTTGAATGAGTCCCATTCTGTTAAAAGTTAGTCTTCATCTATGTTGTAAAATCAAGCCAACTTTGTCATTTCTAACAGCCCGTAAAATGCAAGTGATGGTTTCCTTGCTTATGATAAGGCCAAAACACTAAGATGAGTTATCGGAATATTTTCTAGACTTTTGGTGATGTTTTGTGACAAAAAATATATTAATACTTTATCATCCCTAACAAAATCCTGATCATCATCAAAGAGTATACAAATTCCCACTTTTCTGGCTTGATCAGCCATATCTCGACATTATAGATTTTCATTTGAGTCTTTTCAGCATGTCTAATGTAGCTGTCACTTGATCTTCCATGCAAGATAAGTTTATGTCTATTTTCTGAAAAGCTAAACTCAGCTTAGAAATAACAGACAAAACATCACAAAGGAAACAAAGGAAATAGATCATTTGGAAAAATTAGTATGTTTTGATGTTTTTCATTAGCTCAGAATGGGAGAAAATCAGTATCCACCTGGTCACCTTGTTTTATACACTTGCAATGATTCAAAAATGTTGCTAGTAATTTCTTGTGTTGTTCTAATAAATATTGTGTTAAAATCATTAATAAACCTTCACAGCTGTTGAGAAGATAGTAGTTACAATAATAATGCATGCAAAGCTGCCAAGTGTCCTGATTTACTTATGATATTTCCAGTTTTCAAGCCCAGTGTGAGGGAATATGTTTTTGTTTTTTGGTTTTTTTGGCGCTTTTTTTTGAAAAAAGTCCAGTTTTTGAATTTTTTTAATAATTTGTCATTTTTTTTTTCCTGTTTGCTACCACCACAGATACCCCAAGTATGGATTCCCCATAGTCACTACGGAAATAGAAAATCTCTCTGAAATAATATTATGCAACATTGTTTCTAACTCATTAAGCATTTTGAGGACTGTTTATTGAGTGTTTTTTGACATTTTATGACATTTCTTCAATATAGTTTAGGCGTCTTCATGCCATCCACCCATCGAAAATTATTGTTTAGCATGGATAAAAATGCTCCATGATTTTCAGAATTTCAAATTTTTCTTGCCAAGCTGCAATTTTTTTTCGTTTGTTTTTTTACCCTCATTTCGCTTTGTGATATTCTTATTTTTTATGTTTTTCTGATCATATTCCTCATTCTTAATACAGTAAAACCTCAAAAATCTGGCATTGACAGGACCAGACGAGTGCCAGATTTATAAAAATTCCAGATTTCTGAAGCTATCCAAAAATTGCATAACGGGCATTACGCAATTTTTCTTGCACGTAACATGTCACCTTAACAAAAAATTTTAGCATTTACGTCTTATAAATATGCAGGGGTCGCGCTGCCAATCGCATTCTTCCCAATTTGCGAAAAAAGAAAATCGTTGGTGTTGTAAATAAAAAGAAATATATATATATATCATTGGCATTGTAAAAATGTTTTGGCGAAAATATTGGAAATTGCATTTTTGTGCTATTTATTATAAAACTGTTGAAAAGAATTGAATTTGGCAAATGGTTAGGCAAGAACTTGAAAAAAGCCAGGGCAACTGCTAGGGCTGGGTGATGCATCGATACATCGCGAAAACCTAATGTGAATTTTACATCACCGTTATGGTTTTTTGACTGACGAAACTGCAATACATCGCGAAGGCGATTACCGCGATGCATCGCGAAGACCAATGTAGATGTCGTTACACGATCGAATCCACGTACTGCCACCACCAGGCACAGATCATCATCACATGTTCGACAAGCATTTCAAACGCACACGCCGATTCGTTGCCTCATTGGTCCGCGTCACTTCGGTGCGGCCCAATGTGATGACGAATATGAGAGACCTCGCGATGTGTTGTTGAGACTGTACATCGAGAAATTACCATGGTTACTGGTGAAACATTGGATGTTCTCATGAAAACAAAATCAGAAAAGTGCCGGTTTTCTGGATGCCAGATCTTTGAGGTTTTACTGTATCTTCCATAATTGTAAAAAGGGAGACTTGATATTTACTAAGAATTTTTTCTAACAAAATGCATGTTTTCCTATTCTAATGGTCTCTCAAAACCAACCAATCATTAAACATTTTGCCCCTTCCCCTTTTTTAAAGTGAAATTCAATTTTTAAATCAGTACTGATTCTGTCCATGATGAAACCTGCCATTTCTGTGACCCATAAAATTGTTATCACAGCAGATTGAACAATACAGTACCAATTTTTGGCATTTAATTTTGCTTAAAACGTGTTTTCCCAATCTGCAGTAACATTTTAACATTTTGTGGTATTAAAGGCAGAGCAATTTTTTTTTATTTTGTTTAAAGCAAAATTAATGTTCCAAAAACTTTACTGCGTGCACACCATGCAGAGGAAATGTGACTCAGCAGGGAGATGAAAGTCAGCAACAGAAATTTAAAGTTCTAATTTTGAACTTTAATTCTTTTCTTTACAGAAGTAATAATGCTTGCTCTTTTTGTCTGTTGATAAGCAGGAAGTGACCAATCAATGGGAAATCATGCATTTTCGGAGAAACTTAATGAAAAGCGAGCTGCTGAAGTCGGAATGGGACATCAGAGTTCCAGCTTAATCTCAGGTGTCTATTATCATTACTTTGTGCCCCAACTTCAGTGGTAAAAACAAAAACGCCCCCTTTCCCTTTTCTTGAAGAGCGAATCTATAAATGATTGTACCCACTTATTTACTGAGCAGAGCACTTCTTTTCCCCCACATGTGAGTTGGATGATAGAAAATGCACTTGCTAATTTATAGGAGGGTTTGAAAATATGCAAATTTTTTAGTTATAAAAAAATAATTTGACCACCAGTCCATGCGGAGAGATATATTTTTGAGCTTAGCGAGTAAAGCAACTTTTTCTACTGGTTAATTTGTTTTATCCAGTCGCTAGTGGCGACCGCTAATTTTATATTTACTTGAAACCAGTGGCCCCAGATCAGGGCTGAGCATTGTTGACGCCGTAGCGTAAATGCGAACGCACTCGACTAGTTATCGAGAGATCTGGGGTTCGATTCCAGCGGTGTCGGAACACAATTTTTCAGTCGCTATGCGTTGTTTATAAAATAATGTGGATAGAGCGATGACATCGTCTATTTACATTATCTCCACGTATTTGATTTATATTAACCAGGGACGGGAGTATGCTTATAGCCCTTTGAGTTGCTCATGGTGGTCGTTAACCTCCACCCCACCCCACCCCACCCCACCCCCAAAGTCTACAATTTTCACAGGATCTCGTTAACTGTAAGGTTTTCGTTAACTGTAAGTTTTGTGGGTGTCTTCTTCGAGCAAGACAGTTACACGAGCATGTTTGTGACTGCCGCTGCAATCGTGGGCATGGCAGGCAGTGTAATGGCAGGGGCAATATGAGACTAAGGGCAGAGTGCTGCACCTCACTAAAATGACCTGGAGGAACACTAAATATACTTAAATGGCCAATGAGATCCCCAAACCTATCGCTCATTGAGCATGTATAAGAGCATTTTAAATGCTTGCAAGCCTCTCCTTGGCCATCCTAAAATGCTGATGTATTGTGGAACCTGGTAAACATTGCTTGGTCCCTGAGCCACATGGGCATGGTGTGGACTGTGGAAGGAACAGACGACTCAAAGTCCCAGAAGATGGCAACCAAGTTTGCCGAAATGTATCGGACAATACAACCAAGAAGTCCAGCGGTGTTTTTGATGACTTGCGTTTTCTCGTGCAGAAATTTTTCAAATGACTCATACTTATACATTCCGTCCTAAGGTATTTTAATGTTTTACAGTTTATTTTAGTCCTTTGTTTTCTAGTCATGACTGACCTTCTTGGAGTAATTGTTTGTTTTTTTTTTAAAGAGACATCTTTATACTGGTCTAATGGATTTCTGAGCCCCTCAGCCCTGTTAAATTTCAGACTTAAAGGTATTCCAGTCCAAAGTAGACTTGAAGAAAGCTCCTCCATCCCCCCTCCCCTCTTTTTTAAATTTTGTAATCAATGAATATGCATACCTTCGTGAAGAATACAAGTATACCTACTGTTTTTTGGAGTGTTTAAACTCAAGAACCACATGAAAGATAATGCACCGACAACTGTTACAACCAAAAGGTACATTACGAATTTTGTCTATCTCAGTTTTACAGTTAATTCTAGTATTTTCCAATCGAGAAATGCATTTGACGCAAAAGAAAAATAACATGTAAAAGTTACAGCAGTTAAACCATTATCACTAAATGGATATAAACTAAAGAAGAATACATTTTTCAACATGTTTTTTTTTCCATCTCGATATATCAAGAAATACTTATACCCTTCTGGATGGAAATTTTAGATAGTATTTTTTTCTTTTTAATGGTAGTGTTTTTGTTGAGATCATAACTCCAAACCTCAAAAGAGAGAGAAGCAGAAAAATTTTCATTGTTCCAATACATGTTTTGAATGCAGCCTTCACTCTGCACTCTGTACCTTTTGATTTTTAGATATAAATTGCAAGTTGTCATGTTGAATTTTTAATTTCAGATACTAACTTTATATGCCCATAAATCTGATCACCTTACATGTGCATCTGCCTGAGTTGCATAATGATATTAATTGAAATGCATTTCCAAAATATTTCAGGAGACATAGTTGGTGTTGGACATTTGACATCTGATGGGAAGCAGGAAATTATTGCTTCTGGTGTTGTCACACATGTAAAGGAGGAGAGTGTCAGCATTGCAATGGAGAAAGGCTCTGAAGAATTCTCCATGTTGGAAAGTGATGTGCAGTATTTAATTATCAAGTTGGCCAATGATATAACCTACAAGCGCCTCAAAAAGTCAGGTTATCACATCATTCATGCATTGATTTATGTTTGTTTACATTTTTTTTAATGATTTGTAAAGACACTTTATCTGATAATAATATAGAGATTTATTTTTAATGTGTGGTGATGTGAAAATATTTTAAGTACTTCTGTGTGAACTTTCCTGAATTCTTGTAGTTAATGATTTCATATCAGTCTTTATTAACTGATATTAAAGGACAAGATGAAAGCCCGTCAATAATGACGGGGGAAAATGAAATTTATGATGCAGAAATTTTTGCATTTATGATTATTGACATTGATACAAAAATTATTGACATTTATGAATTATTCTCATTCTTTGATCACCAGCCTCTTCCGGGTTCAATATATACAGTTAAGCAAATCTCCTCTGGTCCCCATTTGCTGGGTGTAAAGCTCCTGCTCGATGGTAAATTTGTCCGTTAATTCGGAAACAATTGGGACCGTATCCAGAAGGCGGAGCAAAGTTAGCTGACGTAAACGCCAAATCACTATTTATTGATCTTATGTTGTCCATGAAATTTTTCGAATGTTGATGCTGCCCTTTTATTGACTGCTGAATACCATGGGCTGATCGTATAGCATCTAAATTTACTTTGCCTTTATGACAGCATTGCGTAAAAAGTTTGGCAGATAGCTGTTCTTCCACAAAATGCTTTGCATGACAAATTTTGCAAATACTGTCCATGGAACCACAGTTATTAGAATCTTTTACATTTGGTTCTGCATCAAGAACAGCTTGGTTTCTAGTTCATGGACTTTGTTGGTGGATTGCATCACCATGTTTCTGGTGTAATATTTGCACTGGTGACATGTTTGCAATCTGATGTTGTTCGCAACCTTTTGCAATTTGTTCCGACGTCATGTTTGCAATCTGATGTCGTTCATGACCTTGCGCAATTTGTTCTGACATCATGTTTGCAATTTGGTGTCATTCCCAACTTTGTTCAATTTGCTGAGGAGTCATATTTGTTACGCGATGACAATTCAGATCGCATTCTCTTTGCACAACAGACATACTCTCCCGACGGGCCCTTTCTTGCTCCAGCTTTCATCTTTTTGCTGCTTCCTTCTGGAAAGATACTTCCTCAGCAGATTTTTTCCATTTAGGAGGTGTATTTGCAGTATTGTTGTTAAAACTCATGCGAGAAAAGTCGATGTTTTGAGACAAATGAACCACAATATAAATTAACTGACTTCGAATCTCACACACCCGAAAAAAAAAAAACTCTAATTTCGAACGAAAGAAAAAAAGATGTAAGCAAAACATTAAACAAGAATGGTTACAGATAACACGGTGTGAACACCGAAATATAAATGTTCGTCTTCTTCTGTTAAACAGCGTAATAAAGCATATCAAGGGTATGTGAAGTAGAACCAAAATTTCTGACGTAAAGTTTTTGTATCTCTAAAGAGTTGACCGTGTGACGTAACCCATCTCTGGCATCATGTGAGAATTATTTGGATTAGATGACTGCACTCCAGCAGCTGTGTTCTTTGTTGCGATGACAACAAAACAAAGTGATATACGCGTGGAGTGTGCATGTGTAGGTGATGATGTTCCCTACAAAAAAAAAAGCTAAGCGTGACGTCACAAACATTTGTTTCTCGGTTGTTGCTATGACAACTTAAAAAGTGGCATGGATGAGGAGGAGGGCTCTAGCAAATTATATATTAGGATGTTAAATTTTATGAATATTCGTAAATAGTTTTTTTTTTTTTTTTTACTTCTACAGTATTAGGAAGTAAATGCACCCTTGCTTCTGCTTGTAAAATTTAATTTTATCATTTATTGTTGCACACATTTACAAGGTTTAAATGAAGACATGCAGATAAAATTTAGAGTGAGAGAGCATAGAACAAAACAGAGACAGACAGAGAGAGCAGTAAAGGAAGTTTCACCAGAACAACTCCACTTAAATAGCGACTGATAGTGCTGTAAGAGAAGAAAAAAGGTGCAAGGTGTGTGCAGAGGAGTGAAGCAGATTTATTATAAATATACGAAGGTAGATGAGTAAACACTCGAGTTATGTTAAGAAAAATTGAAAAACCACAAGACTTTTGACCGATGTTGGGCATTGATCACCTGTAAGCAGGAACAGTTATCTTAAGCGCGTATTTCTCGATGTATCGAGATTTAAAAAAAACATGTTTTCCATACATTATTTTTTTTAATGGTGGTTTTAACTGCTGTAACTTTTTACATGTTATATTTCCTTTGCGTGGAAAGCAATTTCTCAGTTATTGGCAATCAGCAGTTTAGTGCATAGAGCATTCACACATTCCAGCAATAACTTTTTCAAGGAAAAAGAACTTCAATGTATGATAACAACAGCCAAAAAATTTGGATATACCACTGCAGATGCCAAAAAAGTAATTTACATGTATAAACATCCTAAAAATAAAACCAAGCAAAATATAAAATATTGTGGTAAATTGCAATACATAAAACAGGTTACAAATGTAATTAAAAAGGAATGCCAAAAACAACATCTATATATTGGAATTTCAGTAATAGACTACAAGAATATAATAATCAATAACAGAAAAAAAAAACTATTGGACAGTGCAGGAGTTTATAGCATTCCAATTAAGCCAGCCAACAACAACAGTAGAGTGAAATACGTAGGAAGCACAAGAAACAAATTAAAAACAAGATTGACACAACATATGAAAAACTGGGGGAAAAAGGAGGAAAAAACAGCACTTGTACAATATTGCATAAAAAATAACACAATGCCAGAATTTGAAAATATCGAAATTATCTGCAAACAACCAACTGAAAAGACCATCCATTTCGCCGAAGCAATCGTAATTGAAGGAAAAAACAAAAAAAAAAACACCAGCGACATTAGTAGTGGAGTAGAAATGTCAATTCCATGGAAGATACTGATAGAAGAAAAGAACAAAAAAGGGGAAGGCAAACAGAACAGAAACAATGCAAACATGCAGACATAAAAAAAGAAAAAAATCCTGAATCTTCAAATCACAGGAGTGGCAACGCAACACATCCGATGATGTATAACATACAAAGATTCCCAAATTCCCAAACTGAGCACGTCGCGTATTCAATGTAAACTGCAGAGAGAACGGACCACCAGAGGTCCCAGAAAATGGCAGACAGATCTGCCGAAATGCATCAGACAATACATTCTAGAAGTCTGACGAAGTTTTTTGGTGATTGCAATTCCTCGTGCGAATATTTTTATGAGTGATTCATTTTTCCGTTTTTCAAGTTTTCCAACGTAATTTTCACATCTTCTTTGTCTTCACGTGCCTCCCGTAGTTCAACTAAAGAGTATATCCAGTGGTCGGAAGTAGTGCGCTACAAGTAGCGAAACTACTGTAGTCGCTACTTTTCCGCGTAGTTTGTAGTGTAACACGCTACTTTAACAAAAAAGTAGTGTAGCGAGTAGCGCGATGCAAACCTGTATAGTTTGTAGCGAGTTTCGACACTACTTTTAACGTTACTTCAGTAAACAAACAAGGTGACCTTCTACATATCACTTGATCGTCACGTGTGTTTGCGACACAATGCTAATACTCCACGTTTGAACTGCACAGCACCAGCGCTAAGTATCGCCATCTTGCGAGCATTTCTTTCATGATATCGGCTATGGAGCGGATTAAAATGGACAGGTTATGACGAACGAGGGTCTTGGAATAAGAATGTTTGGTGTTTCAAAGCACACAGTTTTCTAGCATAGGTTGGCAACACCAACACATGTCTCGTTGTCATTTTCGTCTCATGTGAATACAAATGTGTTTGCTTTCCTTGCTTCGAAGACTTATTTAACATATGTTTCCAGGTGATTATAAATTTTTCCTTTTTCCTGAAATATGGCAGCTACTGTCCAGCTTGATGAAGAAAGAATTGAACTGCCTTGGTCGGCATATAATAATTATTTCACAGTGCTCGAGAAGCAAGTAAACGGGAATTTTACAGTCACGTGCAAACTTTGCCCGTTAAATAAGAAGCTGTCGGTTTCAAAGTCATCCGCCTCTAATTTGAAATTACACATAGAGGTAAGTCACAATTTTCAGTACTTAATAGTATTGAAATAAATAATTAGTTATGTGTATTTTTCGCTGTTTTTATAATCACTCATTTAAAAATCCCAGACTTTTTTCAATCACGGACACACCCCGGACGCCATTACAAATCCAGGATTGTCCGGGACAATCCCGAACGACTGGTAACCCTAATTATAAGTCATAACCAAGTTTTTATACTTAAATAACGGAAAAGTAGAAAAACTTTGGTTTTCTACTTTCTTCCTTATATTTGAAAATTTTCTGTTTTAAAATATCAGGTACAATGCCATATTTACAGATATTAATATATTAACTGAAACTGCAATATACTAAGTACTACTAAAAATGTTCATAATAAAAAAAAAGTAGTGAAGTAGTGACTACATTTTCAAAGTAATTTGTAGTCACTACTTTGTTAAAAATGTACTTGTAGTTGTAGTTAACTGCATTTATCATAAAGTAGTTGTAGTTTGCTACAAATAAAAAGTAGTTTTTCCAACCACTGAGTATATCCTACTCAAGAAACGTGCGGGCTTTTTGAAGTTAGTCAAAAAAAGCCTACACCCAAGAACCTGGTGAGAACAACAGTGCAAAGATTTGAACATCGACCAACTATAACCGAGAGGTACATGAAAGTTTTTTCCTTGAATAGCATTCGATTACTGCGATATATATTCACAGCGAATATTAATAACTTCCAACCGAGAAATTGCTTTCTACTCTAAGGAAATATAACATATAAAAAGTTACAGCAGGGAAAACCACCATTAAATGGTTCTACCTGGAAAAATAAAGTTATCTTAAGTATCGGCAATATTTAACTCCCTTTTCTCGAAGCAGCAGCAAGCTCATCTTTCTTGCAGCTAATGGGTCAACTGCCAAGAATTCTTATTATGTTAATCATTTACTGTATTTCATATAAATGTGTACAAAATTAATAAAAATTTTATCTATGTGCAGTCTTATTTATAAATTTAAAAACTGAAGCTTCTGCATATTTCCTACATAAGTGCAATTGGCTGATATGGATGACTGTTATTAAAAATATTGTATAATCAATGAAAGATGCACTTTTAAATGTTGAATAAAAAAAATTTCTGTGAGTTGAAGTCATTCATGTCCTTTGAGCATTGTTTCTTAGTGTTTATCCATTTATAATTACATGTGCATGTTTTTTGTATGAGATAGCCCAGCCATCATGCTACAAGTGTATTTGTGCCTATGTTCATAATTATGCATTTGTGAGTTAATGATGTAAAATGCAGTTTAAGCACATACCTCATATATTGTACATAGTGACCTGAAACAGACATAAAAGGACTATCATAATCCTTTTAAAAAGCAAAGTGATAGAAAACGAAGGGAAAGAACAATGTCTCAGGATGAAACGCAAATTCTTCAGTTCATGTAGAACTTTCATTGGCAAATGAAAAAGTATTATTCATTCACAGTAACATGAATACTGTGGAGTCGTAATTTTGAAGTAATTCTTAGGAAAATCCATTCATGAAACGTGCACTATAACTGGGGGAATGCACTTTTATTTGCAGTTTATGATGAAAGATACCACCATATCTGACAGACTTGCTTCCTTGCTGTTTGCCAGCAATGTGCAGAGGTTAGCCCATTTGCTTCTATGTGATATTTTTTTTTATTTTGAACTGTTGTTGGTAAGCTTTAGATTTAAAAAAATTCTCTGGTCCCAGGAATTGTTGGTATGCCACAGAATGCTGATAGACTTGGACCAAGACCATCTTTCATTCGTACATCAGTCATACAGTAATGATGACCATCCAAACCAATATACACTGAAGAGCAATTGAATTAGAGACAGCTGGCATTATGCAAATGTGGTGCTGTGGGCGTCCCTGTAAAAGGAAACGACATGACTTATGCAGTGATCCGACAATATAAGGAGTGATGCGACGGGAATCAGTAAGAGTCAGACGCAATATGGGTAAGACGAAGGATCTAAGCGCATTTGATCGTGGGCAAATTGTCGTAGCTCGACAAATGGGTCACTCCATCACGGAAGTCGTGCAGGCACTGGGATTTTCACGAGCCACTGTGTCACGGGTGCACCGTGAGTACATCGAATCCAGTAAAACCATCCCTGCAAGGGCCAACCGCCATGGACAACAGCGTGTGGATGAGCGGGATTATTGTCGGCCAGCTCGCATTGTAACAGTGGATAGACGGGCCACAGTGTAAAAAATCACTCTGCAATTTAACGCTGGTGCACAAAAACGTGTAAGCATCCACACCATCCAGAACCATCTCCTCGCTATGGGTTACAGAAGCCATCGTCCCACGAGGGTCCCACTGCTGACCGCACATCACAGGGTGCAAAGATTAGCATGGGCGCGGGAACAGCGCCACTGGACCCTAGACATGTGGGAAAATGTTGCCTGGACTGATGAGTCTAGATTCATGTTGGTACATGCGGATGGCAAGATACAAGTACGGCACAAACCACTTGAAGCGATGGATCCTTCTTGCCAGCAGGGTACTCTTCAAGCTGGTGGGGGTGGCATTCTCTTCTGGGGACTGTTTACGTGGACTGAAATGGGACCCCTGGTACACGTGTGACATCGTCCCTCACAGGTCAACGTTACCGGGATATCCTGGACGACCATTTTGCTCCTGTTTGTGCGTCTTCAACATCCCACTGGGGACCTCATCCTGCAACAAGACAATGCAGCTCCCGAATTGCATCTGAATGGTTGGATGAACACTCCACCGACGTGACCTCGCTTCCTTGGCCAGCTAGGTCACCTGACCTCAATCCCATCGAGCACATCTGGGATGTCATCAAGAGAGATGTTCGAGGCTCTGACCCCCTCCATCAAATCTTAGTGAACTGTGGGAGCTTGTTCAGGGGTCGTGGATCCGTATGGCTTCCCAACGCTTCCGTTGTCTTGTAGAGTCCATGCCGAGACAAATCGCCGCCATCATCAGGGCGAAAGGTGGTGCTACACGTTACTAGACAGGTATCTCTAATTCAATTGCTCTTCAGTGTAGAAGACCAATGGCTGTATGATGGCGTGACAACATGGGCAAATCCTGAAGTGCATGTATGCCAACCATGGCTGACTGATGGGCTGAGTGGCATTTCTCTCCGTTGTTTTTTCACACATTGCTAATTTCGCAAATCACGAGGATTCAATGATTCATAGACTGCCGTTTTATGCATAAAATTTGAATTTTTTTCTTAATAAAATCTTTTAAATGTGATTTCATTTTTTTCCTTAAATTTTTCTCAAAAAATAAGGGTGCATCTTATATTTTGAAAAATATGGTAATTAACTTCCATGATGTGTTTCCACCTGTGTGGTTTGTGGTCTGTTAGTAAGTATTTTTCATTTCTGTGTCTCTGAGGATAAGAATTTTTATCATGAATTATTGGGCTGAGGAGTATTTTTATAAGTGTTAATCATGTTGTTTTTATTGTATCATTGTTTGCTCAAATTTAGCATTTAAATAACTTTTCTCGATGACAGGGCTTTAAAATTCTTAAATCAAGAAAGAAGTAAAAAGAATGCCAGACTTATTGATGTCTTGTTTGGGAATTTGAAACCCACATGTGCTACACCTATAGGTGATGGTAAGTTTATCGTTTTTATGTCTCCTGTCATGTGTTTCTCATGTATAGAGGTTGATTGCTGTACGTGGTGCCATTTTCTGACAGCTGTAACACATTGAAATGATATGACACTGCCAGCTATCAGAAGTAGCATGCTACATACATCGCTGCTATTGTAGCATGCTACATTTGCAGCAGTGCGGCATGTAGCATTGCTACAAATAGAAAAATGTAGCAGTAGCACACTACAAAACAGAGTAGCATGTAATGGAAAATTATGTTATAAATCGAACTATAAAAACAAAGTAAAAACCAATTCTTTAAATCACGTAATTTTTCCAGATTTCATGAATCATAATTCTCTAGGATAGGGAGTAAATGTGTCTTGCCTAGAATCATATATCTGACTTGACTTAACATTATGAAAGTTTGCAAAACTGTTGACTCTCCAAAAAACAACTCTCCAAAACTATTAACTCTCCCAAAACTGTTTTTTCTCTCTGCCGTTTTCATCACCTTTTTTCCTTCAACAGCTCCTATAATCAGCACAGCAAGTTGGCATAGCATTCAGCATTTATTGTTTGGCTTTTCAGGAGATAGTCAGTAAAACACCTTTTGAATCCCTAAAAAATTTGCCGTGACCTTTCCTGGAGACCTTTGAGTCTTGAATTTCTTTGGCCATGGAGAACCCAAGTGCTGCCACTGCATGGACTGTTATTTCATCTCTGGATCATGGTGATGTAACCATGTTTCATCAACAGTGACAAGTCGCTGCAAGAAGTTATCACCAGATCTCTCAAAATGCTGCAAAACCGATTCGGAAGTGTCCACTTGTTTTTGTTTCTCATCGGCATTCAGACATTTGAGCACCCATATTATTTGCATCTTCATTGGCAATAATCACCAAAAAAGTGCACTATTTACGTGCAAGTCATTAATGACTTCACAATCAGAAAGGCCAAACTTACCTAAAAGGTCTTGGCTTCATTCCTCTAATGCACTTCGTGCACATTAACGAGAACCTTTTGTTATGCAGCTGGCCTTTTTGGGTTGAAACTTTCATCATATTCGCTTGCAGGTTGTTATTATTCCTCAGGTCATGAAACATTCATATTTTCATTCACAAGACCCTAAACAATGCTGAATTCTGACTGCTGTTTGACATGCGTGATATCTCGTTAAAACTAGATGCCTACTCACTAGTATGTGAGTGTTGTTGACCTTCATTAAGACCTTTCTTTTTCTTTTTTTATTCTATTTCCTTCTTTCCTTCACTCCTCCTTCAGCAACATGCCTTTAAAAATTCACATTTCTAAGAACGGTACTCCATTCTAAAACACATACTTATACACCAAATAAATACTCACTTATATCACACCTATATTCAATTCTATACCTATTTCACAACGTACTATTTACATAGTCATGTACTATATATACAACACATTCATACACTCTATTTAAAACCACTATCTACATCATTTATATTACACTATTTACATTTCCCAGCAATCAAACCACTGTCAACTGTGATGTACATAGCGCTCCATTTGCCTCGTACCTCGTAAATACCCTGCAGCAAACCCTAACCCTATTTGGCCAGTCACAACAATCCCCAAGCACTTTCAACAGCAACACTGTCATCCTCAGGAGGTCGATGTGTCCCTCTGCTGTGCTAACCGCAGATCAAGTGAGCAAATTCATAAAGGTTCCAGCTTCAGTCGCGAACTCCGCATCGTTGTATCTCTGGCGCCATCTATTGTCAGTGCTGTTCTCTTTTTCTTTATTTTTTTCTTTAATTGTTCTACTTCAATTAAGGCTTTCCAATGGTCATTTAAGTTGTTTGGGTCATTGATATTACATACTCTTGATCTGTTTTTTTCGATTAACACTGATTGTGCAACTCTCAACTGCCTTTCATTTTTACAGCCCTTAATGATTTTAATATCTTTGAATTTCGGGCATTGATGGTTTTCTAGACAGTACTGGGTTAATGCTGTTTTAGCTTCTTTTTTATTCCAGTTATTCATTTGTTGGTGTAATCTATATTTTAACTTGTTCTTAGTGCTGCCTATATATGACAAAGGTGGTTTCTGATTTATAGGAATCTCATATATACCAGCTCTATCAAGTTGGCTGATCTTTTCATTTTTTATTACTATATTTTTTATAGTATGTACTTGATTTCCTACTTGTATGTCATATTTGCCACAGAGCTTGTTAATTTAAGCAGAAATACCTTCAACATATGGAATCCCTCCTACATATCTTAATGGTTTTTTACTATTTGTATCTTTTTTATTATTTGCTTGAGTTACTTCATTAATCCGTTTCCTTAATACCTGTTTAGGATAGCCAAATGTGAAAACAAAAATTGCTCAAACTTATGGCATAGAAGATTAGGACATAGAGATATTCAAATAATAAAGCAAATGGAGAAAAATGGATTAGCTTAGAGGCATTGTTTTATCAATTTTAAAAAGGAAGAGAACTGTGAGATATGCATAAAGGGTAGGCTTACACAAAAACCATTCTCAAAACAGAACACTTACAAAACAAAGGGAATATTAGAATTGGTACATACAGATATATGTAGTCCAATGAGTAAAGCCAGTCCAAGTAGCTACAAATATTTCATTACTTTTATAGATGACTATTCTAGGTACACATACACTTATTTGCTAAGAAATAAAGATGAAGCAGTGATAAAATTCAAGGAATACGTAGCCTCTGTTCAAAATAAATTTGATAAGAAACCCAAAAGTGTAAGAACAAATAACGGAGGAGAGTATTGCCGAGCAAAATTTGAAAGTTATTTAGCAGAACAGGGAATAGAGCATAAAACCACTATCCCATATTCACCTCAAATGAATAGCATTGCGGAATGCAAAAATTGAAGCTTGATAAAAATGACAAAAGCTATGCTTCTAGATGCTGAAATAGTTGATAAGTATTCGGCAGAAGCTGTATCAACTGCTACATATATACAGAATAGAGTTCCTACAAAAGGCAACAGGGAAGTCACCCTTTGAAATGTGGAAAGGATGCACTCCATATTTAGGTCACATCAAGGTGTTTGGGTCAAAGGCCTGTGTATACATACCAAAACAAAAAAGGAGAAAACTGGGAAATATAACTCAAGAAGGAATTCTAATTGGCTATGATGAAAGATCTCAAAAATATAGTCCTCATTCCAGAAACAAATGAGCTGGTCATAACCAAAACAGCAAAATTGGATGAAAGAAAAAGTGTCGGAACATTTTGTAGACAAAATGAGAAGAAAATTTAAAGTAATCAAAAAATTATAATTGAAAATAGAATAAATTCATCAGGAAGTATAATTAATGGAGAAGAAAAAGATGAATCTGAAAAACAACCAAGGCGATCACCAAGAGAAAATAAAGGTGTTGACCAGAAAGACTTGCATATATATCAAAGACTCTATATAGAAAAGATCCACAAAATTTGGAAAATATTCAAGAAATGGAAAATTCAGAAAAGGATAAATGGCTGAATTCAATAAATGAAGAATTAAGAGCAATGAGAAAGAACAATACGTAGACTTTGGTAAATTTACCTGAAGGAAAAAGACCAATCAAGAACAAATGGATATTTAAAAGAAAATATAATGGTAATGTAGAAACTTATAAGGCAAGATTAGTTGCAAAGGGATACACTCAACAACCAGGAATAGATTTTGAAGATACATTTTCACCAGTAGTTAAATATACAACCTTAAGAACTCTATTGACAATTGCAGCAAATAAGAAGCTAAAAGTTCATCATTTGGACATAAAGGCAGCATTTCTTCATGGAAAATTGGAAGAAGTTATATATATGGTTCAACCAGAAGGATTTGAAGAATCAGGTAAAGAAAACAAAGTGTGTAAACTGAAAAAGAGTATCTATGGTTTAAAACAAAGTGCAAGAAATTGGAATAAAACAATTATAAAATTTCTATGCAACATAGGTTTCATTCAGAGTACAGCAGATCCATGCTCACTATCATTGAAGGATGAGGATAAACAAACTTTTTTGGCTACTTATGTAGACGACATATTAATAGCATCAAACAGCCAAGAAGAAATTGCAAGGATTACAAAACTGCTGAAAAATCAGTACGAAATAAAGGATTTAGGCTGAGTTACATATTATCTTGGTATACAAGTAGAAAGAGAAGAAGACTGAAGTTTCCTTCTTAACCAAAGAAACAAGATCGTGGAAATTATTCAGAATCATGGTACTGAACCTAACAAAGAAAGTAAAACACCAATAAGTACTAACTATGGAAAAGGCATACAAGAACCAGAAAACATTAATTAAAATGGACGTTACAGAGAAATGGTGGGAGTGATAATGAACCTCTCAATTGTGACAAGACCAGATATTTCCAATGCTATAAGAATATTGAGTAGAAAAGGGGAAAACCTAACATAGAAGATTGGAAAGCATTTCGAAAAAAAAAAATAATAATTAAGGACATCCCTAGGTCTTATAATGCAGAACTGTTCCGGACAAGTGGGAGTTTGTTGGAAAGAGTGCGATGTGTCCGTACAAGCTCCACACAGAACAATATAGATGGCGTTGCTGCACGAAGCGAACTTATTTGGAAATAAAAAGAAAACTCTTATGCTCACTCCAACGCAAGAAGTCGTGATATGCTGACCTTCGCCTGGGCGAAGAGAAAAACTGTTCCTGTGAGAACCAAAAGATGAAGTTATGTGTGATGTTGTTTCAAAACCAATGTAAAATTGGATGGCGTGTGTTTTCAATCTACAGTGTTTTAGATATTTCAGTGTTCAGTGTGGTGTGTTGTGAATAAAGGATTATCTATTTAAAGGTGGTAAGTACTCTTTATGCTTTCAACCATTCATTCAGTGAGTTTAAGAATTCTCTTTCGTTTGTTAAATCCATCATTTGAGATCAAGGGCTGAACTTACTTAGAATTTCTAACAAGGCCAAGAACTTTTCAGCATCCCCTCATATACTACTTATTACACAAGTATATGATCTATCTACCTTCTCTTTATTTAAGCACGGTGTGTATCCCAATATCTTTGTGCTCTATTAAATTGATATGTGTATAGATTAAGTAAAGAATTTTACATTTATACCGTTATTTTGGGGCTAAGAGCTGCGGCTCTTACGTTACTAAAAGTGAAATTTTTCGGGTGTGTGGCCCTTATGCCGAATTTGTTTTTGATAAGACTGTTTCCTCCCTCCTTTTTTTTTTTTTTTTCATGCAGATGCTTAGTAAATTTTTTCAAACCACATCTTTTTTTTTTTTCACAAACTCGACTGTGATCATGTTTTCCCCCCTTTCTCTCATACGTTAGACACATCTATTTAAACGATAACTCCGCTGTCCTGATGTTGGTTTAGAAGGGAAAGTGGGGGAGGACAGGATTGCCTGACTCAAATGCCCTTTGGACGGGGTGGGAGATGGAATGGGGACATAAGCACACAGACGAGTAGTGTGATGTCCGAAGCTTCTGTTGATAGCGCGCCCAGCGTATCTCTTTCGTTGGCTGCAGCATACATCATGCAGAAAGGTGTGATGCAACCAAGGGAAGGAACATTGATTTTCACTTGGATGGGGAGACCAGTTTGATGGGCACTTCCCTGAACAAAAGCTTAAGAACATGAACAATGCAAAAGCCTGCTCCAGGATGATTCCATTAGCAGAGACCTATTCCAAACAATACTGGCAGGATGAAAAGACAAATTATTTTCACTCTTCTTGGTTAATCTGGCATGCGATACAGGTTTCTTGGCTCGGTGCTCCTGAGTTTTGCTTCAATTTTTTTTTTTTTTTTTTTTTTTTTTATTGACTGACGATAGTGGAAGTTGAAGGCTTTTGCTGGAAAAAAAAAGAAGAAGGAGAGCTTTCCCATTCATATAAAAGCGGAGCTCAAAACGAAGGCTCAGTGTGCAGTAAATGAAAGTAGGTCAAACCACTTGAAAGAGAGAAAGCGGCACCGCTGTTTCGAAGTGTTGGCGGCCAGATCCGCGAACACGTGCCAGGCAGCTGGTAAAAGGAAGCGCAACTTCATTCTAAATAAAACATCTGTAGATGAGAGAAAAAAACATAACTTAGAAGGAACATATTATTAAAGAAAACATTAATCGAAAGCATTGCAAGTGATAATTTATAAGTTCATTACTTCTAAGACTGATTCAATTGCGGTGAACAGAGAACCATCCTGAAGCAGACATCTACATTGAATGGAATTTAGACAATTGTGCGGTTTTACGAGCAATGCGATATTCTAACGGGAGTCTTAAGATTAACTGTGATTTATATTGATTACATAAATTGTTTTGAGCATTTAATAAAAGCAAACAAACATCATCATTAGCATGATTAATAAAAAATGATTAGGATGATTAATAAAAAAAAATTGCCAGTATGAAAAAATAAGTGCATAAAGCAGATCGACCCTGAGTTGCAGAATTAGCCTTTGCCATACATATTATCACTTTGGGTGTGAGTTAATTCTTGAAAATAAGGGATATAATTTAGCTTTCTGAGCAGCACCATGACTTCACAGGTGCAGCCCTTATGCCGGTGCATCCTTTATGGCAACTTTTGCTTCCAAGATTGCAAAATTTCTCACCTGCGGCCCTTACGCCGATGCGGCTCTTAGTCCAAAAATTACGGTGTATATATATATATATATCCTGTTCCCACTAAAGGGGCTCTGACGACCGCCAATAGCGGTATAACTATACCATCGGGATTAGAGGAAATTCTATCCCACACTCACCAACCCGCTTGGCCAGCGTGGTGAGTTATGGCCAAACCCCTCCAAAATGACTCCACAACTTAAATCTTGGCCCTCAGTCTCCGGCAGCTGGAATGTACCTGGCCAAGGCAGCGGCCAGTGCGACATGAAGGCAGAGGGTGCTAAGAATCCCCGGAGGACCGGACTAGGCTGCCATCTGATGCTGACCTTGGCAACGTACAATGGACGCTCCCTATCTTCTGATTCAAGGCTTCTTGAATTGGAAGAGGAACTACAAAGGATCAAGTGGGACATCGTGGGGCTAAGTGAGGTAAGGAGAAAAGGAGAAGATCTCATCGAACTGAAAAGTGGACATCTCTTCTACTATCGTGGGACAGATACTGGCAGAACTAGTGGTGTTGGATTTATAATAAACAAGAAACTGAAGGATAAAGTGGTAGAAGTTGAAAGTTCCTCTGACAGAGCTGCACGACTCGTTAGCCAACTATCGAGAAGATACCAAGCTCAGATTATTCAAACTTATGCACCCACCACAAGTCATCCTGAAGAAGAAATTGAAGAATTTTATGAGGAAATTTGTCATCTACATAATAAAGGTAAGCAGCACTTGAAAATAATTATGGGACATTTCAATGCAAAAATAGGGCAACGGCAACAGAATGAAACTTCAGTAGGTAAATTCGGTCACGGCAACAGAAACCAGCGTGGCAATACTCTCGTTGAGTTTGCAGAGGCAGAAGAGTTTTTCATCTTGAACTCCTTCTTCAAGAAAAAGCCACACAGGAAATGGACATGGAGACATCCAAATGGGACGACAAGTGAAATTGATTTTATTATGTGTAACAAAAAAATCGTCATAGAAGACTGCAGTGTGCTAAACAAGTTCAACACAGGTAGTGACCATAGATTGGTGAGATGTAAGATGCACCTCAACACTAAACTTGAACGTGGCAAGCTCATAAGACAAACAAAATTTATTGACATAACCAACCTTAAAAAACACCATAATACCTTCAAGTTGGAACTGAAGAACAGGTTCTCTGCTTTAGAAGGCCTAACATCGGAAGAAGTGGACATCTCTGAAGTTAACAGAAAAATAACCAAAGCTCTTATGGAAACAGAAACAAAATTAGCTGGGTCTAAGAACAAGTTGCATGTAAATAAATTATCAGGAAAAACGAAAATGTTGATGCAAAAAAGAAGAGAGATGAGGACAACTAAAGAAGATGTGACTTCCAAAGTGGAATATATAGAGCTATGCAAGACAGTACGAAAAAGTATCACTGAAGACGTAAGGAAATTCAACTGTGAACTAGTAAGGAAAGCAATTGAAAACAACCAAAGCCTAAAGATAGCAAAGGGACATCTCAGTAAGGGAAGAAAACAGATTATGGCACTGAGAAAAGAAGATGGTTCTGTAACAAGAAATAGAGGCGAAATTTTGACAAGAGTGAAAGATTTCTACTCCAAATTATATGAAAGGGATGATACATGCACTCCAGACATCATGAAAGATACCAGTACCAGAGTTCCTCCAGTCCTTCCAGCAGAAGTTGCACATACAATCAAGAACATGAAGCGGGGGAAAACTCCAGGAGAAGGTGGAATAACTGTAGACATCATACAAGAAGCAAGTGGAGAAATCGAAACAGTACTCGCCCAAATTTTCACTCGATGCCTTAATGAAGGAAAGATTCTTGAGGATTGGAACACCGCTACAATGATCCTGCTACATAAGAAAGGTGACATTGAGGATCTCGGAAACTACAGACCTATCAGCCTCCTATCAGTAGTTTATAAAATCTTCACTAAAGTTCTTTCACTCCGCTTGAAGGTAACACTGGACATGGCTCAACCGAGAGAACAAGCTGGATTCAGGAGTGGCTACAGCACAATAGATCATATCCTTGTGCTGAGAGAACTAATTGAAAGAGCGAGGGAATATGAACTTCCATTGTGTATGGCTTTTATCGATTATGAAAAAGCCTTTGATTCGGTGAAACCATCAGCAGTTACAATGGCTCTGAAAACCTGCGGTATTGAAGATGCATACATTAATATTATTAATAACATCTATGAAAATGCAAGTGCAAAGATTAGGCTGTTTGAAAATACAACACACATAAAAATTGGAAAGGGAGTGAGACAAGGTGACACCATATCTCCGAAGCTCTTTAATGCCACATTGGAGGGTGTTTTTCAGTCACTGAGCTGGGAAAACAAAGGGATAAAGATTAATGGAGATTATCTAACCCACCTTCGTTTTGCTGATGACGTAGTCATTTTTGCAACTAGCCCATCAGAGCTGCAGAGTATGATCCAGGAACTTGCTGACAAGAGTAAAGAAGTGGGATTAAAAATGAACTTTCAGAAGACAAAAGTGATGTTCAATGCTTTTACAAGAAATGAAGATTTATCGATTGATGGAGAAAAGCTGGAGATAACAGATACGTACGTTTATCTTGGACAGCAGATATCAAGTGAGGGTCACATTGATGAAGAAATTAATCTGCGTACAAAACTTGCCTGGAGAGCTTTTGGAAGAAACAGCATAATTTTCAAGAGCAATATGCCATTATGTCTTAAAAGAAAAGTGTTTGATCAATGCATCCTTCCAGTGCTTACATATGGTGCAGAGATGTGGACCTTAACTAAAAGAGACATACAAAGGCTGCAGACAACTCAAAGAAGCATGGAGAGGTGCATACTTGGTGTAACCAGGAGAGATAAGAAGAGGAACTCGTGGATCCGAAAAATGACAAGAGTGGAAGACATGATCAGAGTTAAATCCCTGAAATGGCAATGGGCTGGATATACTTCCAGAAGGACAGATCATCGATGGACAGCCGAAATTTTAGATTGGATTCCAAGGGACAGGAAAAGACCCAGAAGAAGACCACATGGGAGATGGGTGGATGAAATTCGAAAGTATGCAGGGGTGACATGGAGGAGACTGGCACAAGACAAACCGTTGTGGAGGAAACTTCGGGAGACCTTCGTCCAGCAGTGGATTGATAATGGTTGACAATGATGATGATGATGATATGTGTGTATATATATATATATGTATTCCTGAGGATTGGAACACCGCTACAATGATCCTGCTACATAAGGAAGGTGACATTGAGGATCTCGGAAACTACAGACCTATCAGCCTCCTATCAGTAGTTTATAAAATCTTCACTAAAGTTCTTTCACACCGCTTGAAGGTAGCACTAGACATGGCTCAACCGAGAGAACAAGCTGGATTCAGGAGTGGCTACAGCACAATAGATCATATCCACGTGCTGAGAGAACTAATTGAAAGAGCGAGGGAATATGAACTTCCATTGTGCATGGCTTTTATCGATTATGAAAAAGCCTTTGATTCGGTGAAACCATCAGCAGTTACAATGGCTCTGAAAACCTGCGGTATCGAAGATGCATACATTAATATTATTAATAACATCTATGAAAATGCAAGTGCAAAGATTAGGCTGTTTGAAAATACAACACACGTAAAAATTGGAAAGGGAGTGAGACAAGGTGACACCATATCTCCAAAGCTCTTTAATGCCACATTGGAGGGTGTTTTTCAGTCGCTGAGCTGGGAAAACAAGGGGATAAAGATTAATGGAGATTATCTAACCCACCTTCGTTTTGCTGATGACGTAGTCATTTTTGCAACTACCCCATCAGAGCTGCAGAGTATGATCCAGGAACTTGCTGACAAGAGTAAAGAAGTGGGATTAAAAATGAACTTTCAGAAGACAAAAGTGATGTTCAATGCTTTTACAAGAAATGAAGATTTATCGATTGATGGAGAAAAGCTGGAGATAACAGACACGTACGTTTATCTTGGACAGCAGATATCAAGTGAGGGTCACATTGATGAAGAAATTAATCGGCGTACAAAACTTGCCTGGAGAGCTTTTGGAAGAAACAGCATAATTTTCAAGAGCAATATGCCATTATGTCTTAAAAGAAAAGTGTTTGATCAATGCATCCTTCCAGTGCTTACATATGGTGCAGAGACGTGGACCTTAACTAAAAGAGACATACAAAGGCTGCAGACAACTCAAAGAAGCATGGAGAGGTGCATGCTTGGTGTAACCAGGAGAGATAAGAAGAGGAACTCGTGGATCCGAAAAATGACAAGAGTGGAAGACATCATGATCAGAGTTAAATCCCTGAAATGGCAATGGGCTGGACATACTGCCAGAAGGACAGATCATCGATGGACAGCCGAAATTTTAGATTGGATTCCAAGGGACAGGAAAAGACCCAGAAGAAGACCACATAGGAGATGGGTGGATGAAATTCGAAAGTATGCAGGGGTGACATGGAGGAGACTGGCACAAGACAGACCGTTGTGGAGGAAACTTGGGGAGACCTTCGTCCAGCAGTGGATTGATAATGGTTGACAATGATGATGATGATGATATATATACACGCACGGGATGTAAGGTCAGGTGATGCATAACATCACAGCCTCTCCTTGACAAATGTCAACCCCGCCTTCTCGTGGTACATCCTGTTCCCACTAAAGGGGCTCTGACGACCGCCAATAGCGGTATAACTATACCATCGGGATTAGAGGAAATGCTATCCCACACTCACCAACCCGCTTGGCCAGCGTGGTGAGTTATGGCCAAACCCCTCCAAAATGACTCCACAACTTAAATCTTGGCCCTCAGTCTCCGGCAGCTGGAATATACCTGGCCAAGGCAGCGGCCAGTGCGACATGAAGGCAGAGGGTGCTAAGAATCCCTGGAGGACCGGACTAGGCTGCCATCTGATGCTGACCTTGGCAACGTATAACAGACGCTCCCTATCTTCTGATTCAAGGCTTCTTGAATTGGAAGAGGAACTACAAAGGATCAAGTGGGACATCGTCGGGCTAAGTGAGGTAAGGAGAAAAGGAGAAGATCTCATCGAACTGAAAAGTGGACATCTCTTCTACTATCGTGGGACAGATACTGGCAGAACTAGTGGTGTTGGATTTATAATAAACAAGAAACTGAAGGATAAAGTGGTAGAAGTTGAAAGTTCCTCTGACAGAGCTGCACGACTCGTTATCCAACTCTCGAGAAGATACCTGGCTCAGATTATTCAAACTTATGCACCCACCACAAGTCATCCTGAAGAAGAAATTGAAGAATTTTATGAGGAAATTCGTGATCTAAATAATAAAGGTAAGCAGCACTTGAAGATAATTATGGGAGATTTCAATGCCAAAATAGGGCAACGACAACAGAATGAAACTTCAGTAGGTAAATTCGGTCACGGCAACAGAAACCAGCGTGGAAATACTCTCGTAGAGTTTGCAGAGGCAGAAGGGTTTTTCATCTTGAACTCCTTTTTCAAGAAAAAGCCACACAGGAAATGGACATGGAGACATCCAAATGGGACGACAAGTGGAATTGATTTTATTATGTGTAACAAAAAATTCGTCATAGAAGACTGCAGTGTGCTAAACAAGTTCAACACAGGCAGTGACTATAGATTGGTGAGATGTAAGATGCACCTCAACACTAAACTCGAACATAGCAAGCTCATAAGACAAACAAAATGTATTGACATAACCAACCTTAAAAAACACCATAATACCATTAATAATCTAAAGTAACTTATGGGATTTTACTAGGAAATTTTTTCTTTAATAGCAAATTTTCGGAGAAAACTCTTCTCCTTCTTCAGGCTGTCTTGTTGTCACTTTTTCCTTGTCACTATCACGGTTACGGTTAACCTTGACGGTTTAGGTTATTTTTCAACAAATTCTGCCAGATGTTAGGCAGGGAAAATCCTTTGCAGTCATTGATGATGGAATTTTGATTTTTCTCAATCTCTATTCCTTCTTTCAGTTTTCTTTTTTGGAAATTGCTTTGGTAACTGATTACTTTAAGGGAATTCCAATCCATGCTGTGCCCAGTTTCTCTAACATGCCTATCTAATCCAGTCTTGTTGGAGCAATTTTTTATAGCTGCTTTATGCTCAGCTATACGAGTTTCTAGTCTGCGACCTGTTTCACCTATGTAAGATAGTCCACAACTACAATTTACTTCATAAACTACTCCTTGCATTTTTAAAATATCTTCTTCTCTTTGAACTATTTTAGGGAAAATTTTTTTAACTTTGTTCTCTAAACTTGGAGCTAGCCTAATATTGTATTTTTTACTAATTCTCTTTAAAGCCTCAAATAAACCTTTGTGATAAGAAATTTTTCTAGTGAATTTTACTTGTTGCTTTTGTGGGTTCTTCGTACCATTAAAATTCAGAAGCTTCTCAATTTCTTCTTTAGGATAGTTATTCTCTGCAAGTATGACTTTAAGCTCTTCTTTTTGGGCTTCTTTTTTATCTGCTGTAGAAACTATTTTATTAATTTTTTCTAAAAATTGACTTGCTACATTTTTCTTAATAGAAACTGGGTGATACGAATTGAAATCCAGTAGTCTTTTAGTATTCATTGGTTTTTTATACCAACTAGTGAGGAATTTTTCATCTTCATAATAGATAGTAATATCTAAGAAGTTTACTCTTCTTTCTTTTTGAAGTTCAATAGTGAACTTAAGGGAATCATCTAATTCATTGAATGAGTCTAGAATTCTTTCTGGAATAATTTCTGAGCTATCTATTATAAATAAGATGTCATCCATGTATCTGCTATATAAGCAGAAGTATGTGGGTTGTACTAGTTTCTTTTCTTCTAGTTTTCCCACATAATAGTTAGCTAAGAGTGGGGAGAGAGGGGAGCCCATTGCTAGCCCCGATTTTTGAATGAAAAAGTTTTCCCAAATTGAAAGTAGTTGTCACAACAAGGAAAAAAAACATATTAGTTGGAATTTTTGAAATGCTTACTTTCTCTTTGCAGAACAACTACTTTCAATTTGGGAAAACTTTTTTCATTCAAAAATCGGGGCTAGCAATGGGCTCCCCTCTCTCCCCACTCTTAGCTAACTATTATGTGGGAAAACTAGAAGAAAAGAAACTAGTACAACCCACATACTTCTGCTTATATAGCAGATACATGGATGACATCTTATTTATAATAGATAGCTCAGAAATTATTCCAGAAAGAATTCTAGACTCATTCAATGAATTAGATGATTCCCTTAAGTTCACTATTGAACTTCAAAAAGAAAGAAGAATAAACTTCTTAGATATTACTATCTATTATGAAGATGAAAAATTCCTCACTAGTTGGTATAAAAAACCAATGAATACTAAAAGACTACTGGATTTCAATTCGTATCACCCAGTTTCTATTAAGAAAAATGTAGCAAGTCAGTTTTTAGAAAAAATTAATAAAATAGTTTCTACAGCAGATAAAAAAGAAGCCCAAAAAGAAGAGCTTAAAGTCATACTTGCAGAGAATAACTATCCTAAAGAAGAAATTGAGAAGCTTCTGAATTTCAATGGTACGAAGAACCAAAAAAGCAACAAGTAAAATTCACTAGAAAAATTTCTTATCACAAAGGTTTATTTGAGGCTTTAAAGAGAATTAGTAAAAATACAATATTAGGCTAGCTCCAAGTTTAGAGAACAAAGTTAAAAAATTTTCCCTAAAATAGTTCAAAGAGAAGAAGATATTTTAAAAATGCAAGGAGTAGTTTATGAAGTAAATTGTAGTTGTGGACTATCTTACATAGGTGAAACAGGTCGCAGACTAGAAACTCGTATAGCTGAGCATAAAGCAGCTATAAAAAATTGCTCCAACAAGACTGGATTAGATAGGCATGTTAGAGAAACTGGGCACAGCATGGATTGGAATTCCCTTAAAGTAATCAGTTACCAAAGCAATTTCCAAAAAGAAAACTGAAAGAAGGAATAGAGATTGAGAAAAATCAAAATTCCATCATCAATGACTGCAAAGGATTTTCCCTGCCTAACATCTGGCAGGATTTGTTGAAAAATAACCTAAACCGTCAAGGTTAACCGTAACCATCAAGGTAAACCGTAACCGTGATAGTGACAAGGAAAAAGTGACAAGACAGCCTGAAGAAGGAGAAGAGTTTTCTCCGAAAATTTGCTATTAAAGAAAAAATTTCCTAGTAAAATCCCTTAAGTTACTTTAGATTATTAATTTCAATTAAACTAGGAAGCCATTTCTCAACATGAGCTTTATTCAAACCATAATACCTTCAAATTGGAACTGAAGAACAGATTCTCAGCTTTAGAAGGCCTAACATCGGAAGAAGTGGATATTTCTGAAGTTAACAGAAAAGTAACCAAAGCTCTTATGGAAACAGCAACAAAATTAGCTGGGTCTAAGAACAAATTGCATGTGAACAAATTATCAGGAAAAACCAAAATGTTGATGCAAAAAAGAAGTGATGAGGACAACTAAAGAAGATGTGACTTCCAAAGTGGAATATATAGAGCTATGCAAGACAGTACGAAAAAGTATCACTGAAGACGTAAGGAAATTCAACTGTGAACTAGTAAGGAAAGCAATTGAAAACAACCAAAGCCTAAAGATAGCAAAGGGACATCTCAGTAAGGGGAAAAAACAGATTATGGCACTGAGAAAAGAAGATGGTTCTGTAACAAGAAATAGAGGTGAAATTTTGACAAGAGTGAAAGATTTCTACTCCAAATTATATGAAAGGGATGATACATGTACTCCAGACATCATGAAAGGTACCAGTACCAGAGTTCTTCCAGTCCTTCCAGCAGAAGTTGCACATGCAATCAAGAACATGAAGCAGGGAAAAGCTCCAGGAGAAGATGGAATTACTGTAGACATCATACAAGAAGCAAGTGGAGAAATCGAAACAGTACTCGCCCAAATTTTCACTCAATGCCTTAATGAAGGGAAAATTCCTGAGGATTGGAACAACGCTACAATGATCTTGCTACATAAAAAATGTGACATTGAGGATCTCAGGAACTACAGACCTATCAGCCTCCTATCAGTGGTTTATAAAATCTTCACTAAAGATCTTTCACACCGCTTGAAGGTGACACTGGACATGGCTCAACCGAGAGAACAAGCTGGATTCAGGAGTGGCTACAGCACAATAGATCATATCCACGTACTGAGAGAACTAATTGAAAGAGCGAGGGAATATGAACTTCCATTGTGCATGGCTTTTATCGATTATGAAAAAGCCTTTGATTCGGTGAAACCATCAGCAGTTGCAATGGCTCTGAAATCCTGCGGTATTGAAGATGCATACATTAATATTATTAATAACATCTATGAAAATGCAAGTGCAAAGATTCGGCTGTTTGAAAATACAACACACATGAAAATTGGAAAGGGAGTGAGACAAGGTGACACCGATATATCTCCGAAGCTCTTTAATTCTACATTGGAGGGTGTCTTTCCGTTGCTGAGCTGGGAAAACAAGGGGATAAAGATTAATGGAGATTATCTAACCCACCTTCGTTTTGCTGATGACGTAGTCATTTTTGCAACTATCCCATCAGAGCTGCAGAGTATGATCCAAGAACTTGCTGACAAGAGTAAAGAAGTGGGATTAAAAATGAACTTTCAGAAGACAAAAGTGATGTACAATGCTTTTACAAGAAATGAAGATTTATCGATTGATGGAGAAAAGCTGGAGATAACAGACACGTACGTTTATCTTTGACGGCAGATATCAAGTGAGGGTCACATTGGTGAAGAAATTAATCGGCGTACAAAACTTGCCTGGAGAGCTTTTGGAAGAAACAGCATAATTTTCAAGAGCAATATGCCATTATGTCTTAAAAGAAAAGTGTTTGATCAATGCATCCTTCCAGTGCTTACGTATGGTGCAGAGACGTGGACCTTAACTAAAAGAGACATACAAAGGCTGCAGACAACTCAAAGTAGCATGGAGAGGTGCATGCTTGGTGTAACCAATAGAGATAAGAAGAGGAACACGTGGATCCGAAAAATGACAAGAGTGGAAGACATCATGATCAGAGTTAAATCCCTGAAATGGCAATGGGCTGGACATACTGCCAGAAGAACAGACCATCGATGGACAGCCGAAATTTTAGATTGGATTCCAAGGGACAGGAAAAGACCCAGAAGAAGACCACATGGAAGATGGGTGGATGAAATTCGAAAGTATGCGGGAGTGACATGGAGGAGACTGGCACAAGACAGACCATTGTGGAGGAAACTTGGGGAGACCTTCGTCCAGCAGTGGATTGATAATGGTTGACAATGATGATGATTATGATATACACGCACGCACACACACACACACACACACACAATATATATATATATATATATATATATATATCATCATCATCATCATTGTCAACCATTATCAATCCTCTTGAAAATTATGCTGTTTCTTCCAAAAGCTCTCCAGGCAAGTTTTGTACGCCGATTAATTTCTTCATCAATGTGACCCTCACTTGATATCTGTTGTCCAAGATAAACGTATGTGTCTGTTATCTCCAGCTTTTCTCCATCAATCGATAAATCTTCATTTCTTGTAAAAGCATTGAACATCACTTTTGTCTTCTGAAAGTTCATTTTTAATCCCACTTCTTTACTCTTGTCAGCAAGTTCCTGGATCATACTCTGCAGCTCTGATGGGGTAGTTGCAAAAATGACTACGTCATCAGCAAAACGAAGGTGGGTTAGATAATCTCCATTAATCTTTATCCCCTTGTTTTCCCAGCTCAGCGACTGAAAAACACCCTCCAATGTGGCATTAAAGAGCTTCGGAGATATGGTGTCACCTTGTCTCACTCCCTTTCCAATTTTTACGTGTGTTGTATTTTCAAACAGCCTAATCTTTGCACTTGCATTTTCATAGATGTTATTAATAATATTAATGTATGCATCTTCAATACCGCAGGTTTTCAGAGCCATTGTAACTGCTGACGGTTTCACCGAATCAAAGGCTTTTTCATAATCGATAAAAGCCATGCACAATGGAAGTTCATATTCCCTCGCTCTTTCAATTAGTTCTCTCAGCACGTGGATATGATCTATTGTGCTGTAGCCACTCCTGAATCCAGCTTGTTCTCTCGGTTGAGCCATGTCTAGTGCTACCTTCAAGCGGTGTGAAAGAACTTTAGTGAAGATTTTATAAACTACTGATAGGAGGCTGATAGGTCTGTAGTTTCCGAGATCCTCAATGTCACCTTTCTTATGTAGCAGGATCATTGTAGCGGTGTTCCAATCCTCAGGAATCTTTCCTTCATTAAGGCATCGAGTGAAAATTTGGGCGAGTACTGTTTCGATTTCTCCACTTGCTTCTTGTATGATGTCTACAGTAATTCCATCTTCTCCTGGAGCTTTTCCTCGCTTCATGTTCTTGATTGCATGTGCAACTTCTGCTGGAAGGACTGGAGGAACTCTGGTACTGGTATCTTTCATGATGTCTGGAGTGCATATATCATCCCTTTCATATAATTTGGAGTAGAAATCTTTCACTCTTGTCAAGATTTCGCCTCTATTTCTTGTTACAGAACCATCTTCTTTTCTCAGTGCCATAATCTGTTTTCTTCCCTTACTGAGATGTCCCTTTGCTATCTTTAGGCTTTGGTTGTTTTCAATTGCTTTCCTCACTAGTTCACAGTTGAATTTCCTTACGTCTTCAGTGATACTTTTTCTTACTGTCTTGCATAGCTCTATATATTCCACTTTGGAAGTCACATCTTCTTTATTTGTCCTCATCTCTCTTCTTTTTTGCATCAACATTTTGGTTTTTCCTGATAATTTGTTCACATGCAACTTGTTCTTAGACCCAGCTAATTTTGTTGCTGTTTCCATAAGAGCTTTGGTTATTTTTCTGTTAACTTCAGAGATGTCCACTTCTTCCGATGTTAGGCCTTCTAAAGCAGAGAACCTGTTCTTCAGTTCTAACTTGAAGGTATTATGGTGTTTTTTAAGGTTGGTTATGTCAATAGATTTTGTTTGTCTTATGAGCTTGCCACGTTCAAGTTTGGTGTTGAGGTGCATCTTACATCTCACCAATCTATGGTCACTACCTGTGTTGAACTTGTTTAGCACACTGCAGTCTTCTATGACGAATTTTTTGTTACACATAATAAAATCAATATATATATATATATATATATATATATATATATATATATTCTATAAAGAAGATACCTAAGCAAAAAAATACATATATAATTTTGACTCACACCTAATACAACATAGAAAAGGTTATGTATCTACCTGTGTGAGTAAAAGGAGAAAAGATAAAAAAAAAAAAAAAAAAATAAAACAACTGAATGTAGAAGGTGTCGAGAATACTGAGCCTTGGCTTTATCAAGGACCAGCAAAAACTCTGCATTTTCTCACTTATGTGTCTGTCCGCCTATAGCAAAAAGGTCAGCCGTCATTCTTTTTCTTCAACAAATCTATTGACGACATCTTCGGGACTGATGTATATATCCCTATGGATGCTCATAAGAGCCAAGCCAGTTATCCTCTCTTGACCTGTAGAATTTGGTAAGTATGTTTTCAAACGCCTGAAGGGTGAAAAGGTTCGTTCTGGATTAATAGTTGAAACAGGAACACGCACGCACGCACGCGCACGCACGCGCGCGCACACACACACACACACACACGCGCGCACGCACGCACGCACGCACGCACACACACACACACACACACACACAGGGTATTTGAGGACATCTCAGTTTTTAACCTGTTGTGTCCATCAAACTAAATTAACTTCCTTTTTGTGTTTCAGATACCACATGGCAGATTATAAGCTGACCCAAGAAATGAAGAGGCACGCTGTAATTGTTGTCTTATGCTCAAACCACAGCGATTTAAAAATGTCAATGTTGCCAGGTCATTTGTTCATAAAGTTCGGTAGGAGTTGGAAGCCTTCGGCGGGACTGTTTCACCTGTATTGAAGCATGAAAAGTATTCTGACACTATCAGAACACCACAGTTTATACATGTTCAAAAAAGTATCGATGATAATCCTGGAAAGTCAATGAGGGCCATTGCTACATATCTCCAGGTGACAGAGGGCACTATTAGAACTATGGTACATAAGGACATTCGATATAAGTCGTGTGTGATGGGGAGAGGTTAACTCATGTCCAAAGTCGCAAAATATAGATGTACATGGGGAGAGGTTAACTCATGTCCAAAGTCGCAAATATAGATGTACAAAATATAGATGTAAGGATAGTTTCCGAATTATTAGCAGATTTTACAGATAGTTTTTGTTTGTAGATTTAAAAAAGAAAAATGTTATTTACAGCAATTAAAACACTTACTCAAGGCTTTACTCAATTAATATATTTAATTCTATCTTAACATGAGAACTTTCAGTTATTTTTCACATCTTCTGAGTTCTTTTGTTTTTACAGTCATATCTGGCCTCTGGGTTTTGTCAAGGTCTGTTTTCAATGTATAGGAACTGTATCAAAAGTTTTGTATACACAGCAAGAATTTAAATTTTGTTTCCAGGTTCCACTTGAAGTTGCCAATTATTAAATTAAAATATTTCCATTATGTATTTTATAAGTCTACTATTTTTGAATTAAGTTGTTGAAAATGCTATGTATAATTTTTAAAGGTTCACTAACAAAAATGGCTTTTCTAGATCTAAAAACTTTCTTTAGTCTCTTGTTTTTATAAGGTTCATAATCCAATATTTTAAAGTTTGGGCCTAAAGGTCCGTTTTACATACATTTCTGCACATTCAATCGCAATGTACTTTTATCTTCTCTGGAATCTGTAATGTTCTAATAATTACTTATTGTTTTATTAATTTTTCCTTAAATTATCTTATTCTATTGTTATCGTGGTTCGCTTTTCGCGAGTTTGCAGCAAGTTTTTTGTTTCAATGGTTGTGTACGCATATACATTTTATTTTTATACAACCCTGCTCATGTCTGTGATGACACAGGAAAATCTCCTAATCGAAGCAAAATGGTTACTCAACAAGATTAAACACCCTGAAGAACATGGCATTCTCTGGGTGTTTTTCTGATGAGAAAAACTTTGACCAGAATCAAAAGTTTAACAGCAGAAATGACAGGTGGTTATGTGCAGGTCCTTCTGATGTCCCCAGAGTTATGTGCACCAAGTTTTCCACAACTGTGATGGTTTTAGGAGTGGTGTGTAGTGAAGGACATGTCGTGCCACCTCACTTCTTTTTCACAGTTGTAGAGTATTTAATGCTGCTGGCTACATTGAGGTGCTGGAAATAGTTGTCAAGCCCTGGATAGGAGTAAGCAATGGAAGGCCATACGTGTTTCAACAGGACTCTGCACCTGCTCACAAAGCTCAGAGGGCCCAAGAATGGATGGCAGACAATCTTCACTATCGTATTACACCCAACATGTGGCCTCCAAACTCACCAGATTTAAATCCTTTGGACTACTACATGTGGGCATTGTTGAAAGGGAGACTAATCAACATCCCCACAATACCAAAGATTCACTGAAGGCTGCAATTTTCCAGATAATGTCTGATATGAATAAAGACCACTTGATTTGTGCATGGCAATGCTTCTGGTCCTGCATTGAAGCAGGCATTGATGCTGAGGGCTGTTACTGCATAACATAGCATAAACTTGTAATACAGGTATGTCAGAAGATGTGCACCAATTTTCATGCAAATATATTTGGTTTTTGGTCAGATATAGTTGTTTTAGTAAATAATCACATTTGTCCTCAAATACCCTATGCACGTGCGGGCGCGCATGCACACACGCACACACACGCGCACACGCACACACACGCGCACGCACACACACACACACACACACACACACACACACCACTTAGCTGTTCTTTGATATTCAGAGGTTAACTCCTCAAAAAAAGTATATCTACCGGATCAATGTTTAACGTTTGGAGCTAGATTTTACTTAATGTTGATATATCAAATGTCAATTTACTGCGATCTTTGCACACAGTTCAAGATTCACTGACATTCATCACATGACATACACAAGACCTTCTGTACTTCATACTCATAATCTTTTTCTAATGCAAACACTCCTGAATCTGATCCTCCCATGAATTCCTTGGCCTTCCTCTACCTTTCTTTCCTGCCACTTGGGCTGAAAAGATTTTCTTAGTAAGCATCTCATCACTCATTCTGTTATAAGGTAAATTAATCTCAGGAAAAGAAATTGTTGTGTCACAATAACAAGTTGTTACACATAAAAATACACTTGTGATAAAACAATGGCACATGTTGTCAAAAAAAAAAAAAAAAAGTAGCTCGACAAAAAAAAAAAAAAAAATCGCAAAATTTAATTTAACAATTTGGGATTCACTGAACACACATAAAACACTTAATAAAGGTGACTCAGAAATTTAGGTATAAAAACTGACTTCAGTTGTCTTTATTCGGACCTCTTGCCTGGTTAGAATTTGCTGAACTTTTACAGTACAATTTTGCTTATTCCAAAAACACCCACAAATGCCAAAAATGAGTTTTAGAGTCCAATTTAATTTAGAAGGGTGTATAATTTCAATTTATCACATAACTTTCTGAATTTTTTTAATATTTCATTTCTAACATTTTTATTTGCAAATTTTCACCTAGTGTATCAGACTTCAGTATAGATCAATTAGTATTCTTTTAGAAGAATGGTGGATACACTCGATATTCCTTTTCTTAGTTGTAAATGAATTTATGGCACCTCTATTCATAGTGATTGTGGAATAACTTTTTTACGGGTCTTATAGAGGTTATTTTTCATGAAAGTTGGTTGTCAAATTTTCGAACTAAAGCCTAGTTCGTCATCAGGACTACATCACTGGAGTAGTTGCTGCCACTCAGTTGGAAGAGTCCAACCGCAATTATCGTTAATTGTGGTACTTCTTCTTCTTGCTATTTCGATCCCTTCTTCTAGTTTCCTCTTTACTAAGTTTGACTGGTGGGCGATTATTTTCACTGAGTTCCAATTTATGGAGTGTCCACTTGTTTGTATATGTCTGTCTAGCCCTGATTTGTTACTAATGTTCCTAATAGCTGCTTGGTGTTCTTTCATCCGGACCTTAATACTTCTCCCTGTTTCTCCTATATAGCTGAGTCTGCAGTTACAGTCGATGCAATAAATTACTCCTTCTTGCAATTGGATGTCTAATTCTTTTTGCCTTTAAATTAGGAACATTAGTAACAAAACAGGGCTAGACAGACATATACAAGCAAGTGGACACTCTATAAATTGGAACTCAGTGAAAATAATCGCCCACCAGTCAAACTTAGTAAAGAGGAAACTAGAAGAAGGGATCGAAATAGCAAGAAGAAGAAGTACCACAATTAACGATAATTGCGGTTGGACTCTTCCAACTGAGTGGCAGCAACTACTCCAGTGACGTAGTCCTGATGACGAACTAGGCTTTAGTTTAAAAAATAGAACTAAAAACGGTAAATGGCGCGATTCGTAATAAATTCAAAACTATTGAGCAATGCGAACGAATAGAAGCTCGTATTTGGACCTCTTCATTAGGTGAAATTCCGGAAGCAGGAAAGAAAAATATTGATAACTGGTTAGCTAAAGCAGTGAGAGATAAAAACAAAAAGTTTAAGGAAAAGTTGAAGATTAAAGAGAATATGTGGTTGAGTCCAAAGTTAATGTCTACAGCTCCTGACCCACAATTAATGCCATCCCCCACTAACAAACATGTCATAGATCTGACGGAAGAAGGAATAGATGGAAACCTGATTAATCTCCTCAATAAGGGATATAATTACAACCTTTCCTCCGCAACACTTAATAAAAAACATATGCTGATTGATTTAGAAAGCATCTGTAGTATGGTAGAAAGAGAAGATGAAAATACAGCAGCCACTTTAAGGAAAGAATTTTCAGACTGCATCTCAAAATTTGTAAAAACGCCAGTAAAAGTTGCTTACAATTTTAATAGAAATGCCATTACTGACCTTAAAAAATTCAAAGCCAATGATAAAGTTGTAGCACTGAAAGCAGATAAAAGCAAAGTTTTGGTATTGGTAGAAAAAGAGAACTATTACAATAAAATGGAAGCTGAATTGAGCAAGCCTTATTATGAAGAACTCAGTGGTAACCCTATAGATCAAACTGTCAAAAATCTTAAAAAATTAATCAGCTCTTTAAGAAATAAAAAACAGCTTAATGAGCTCTTCAAAAACTTCTCCAAAATCCAGTCAAGAGTTCCACAGATCTATGGTACAATAAAAGTTCACAAAGAAGGACATCCAATAAGACCTATAATAGACACTAGAAATGCGCCACTCTCCAACATTAATTATTATTTGCTTGGTCACCTCAGAGATATTTTCCCTTCTCCTCCCTACCTACTAAAAAATTCCATGCAGCTTAAAGGAAAACTGGACAACTTTGCCAGAATTAATTCATCCAGTAATGGCAAGCCTGCATATAGTATCTATGTATACCAACATTAACCTGGACCTCCTACTGGAATTCATTGCGGATGACCTCGTGGAAAAAATAGTATTCCATAATCACAATAGAGAAATACTACTTGGCATATATGAACTGCTCCTATTTTCCTTCAAGAATAATTTCTTCCAGTTTGGAAAGAAATATTACAGGCAAACTTCAGGACTTGCAATGGGTTCTCCACTAGCACATCTGCTAGCAAATTATTATATAAGTAAACTAGAGGCAAAAATCTTTATACAACCCTCCTTATTTGCTCTCTATGTAAGGTACATGGATGATGTCTTAATTATAGTAGATACTGTGGACCAATCTCTACCCTCTCAGATTCTGGCAGAATTTAACTTACTAGAGAATACCTTGCAGTACACCCTGGAACAGGAAAAAGACCATAGCGTCAATTTCCTAGATTTAACCTTGGCCTCAAAAGAGGGGGAAATATTCACTCAGCTTTTTAGAAAACCCACCAACACAGGGAAGATGTTAGACTTCTGCTCATTCCACCCTGATTATATTAAATCGAATACAGCGAGACAATTTTTGGAAAAAAATTGAAATCCTGGTCTCTTCAGATACTCAAAAAGATCTTCACAAAGAAGAATTAAAGGAAATATTGGCAGAAAACAATTACCTCTCCCCATATGTTGAGAAAATATTTAGACAAGTGCCAAAAACGAAGCAGGAGGAAACCAACTTCAAATTCACCAGCAAAATTACGTACCACAAGGGACTTTTCGAGAAACTGAAAAGGATCGGAGCAAAATATAATATCAGGCTAGCTCCAGATCTTAATAACAAAATAAAGAAATTCCTGCCAGCTTTAAAGCAGAAAGAATTGGACATCCAATTGCAAGAAGGAGTAATTTATTGCATCGACTGTAACTGCGGACTCAGCTATATAGGAAAAACGGGGAGAAGTATTAAGGTCCGGATGAAAGAACACCAAGCAGCTATTAGGAACAAAACAGGGCTAGACAGACATATACAAGCAAGTGGACACTCCATAAATTGGAACTCAGTGAAAATAACTGCCCACCAGTCAAACTTAGTAAAGAGGAAACTAGAAGAAGGGATCGAAATTGCAAGAAGAAGAAGTACCACAATTAATGATAATTGCGGTTGGACTCTTCCAACTGAGTGGCAGCAACTAATCCAGTGACGTAATCCTGATGACAAAGTAGGCTTTAGTTCGAAAATTTGACAACCAACTTTCATGAAAAATAACCTCTGTAAGACCTTATTAACTATATGTCAACAAAATAGCTTCCATATCATCTACTGTTTCGCACGTTACTAGAAATTCGAGCACGGGAAAAACATCCATATAATAAGAAAATTTTTATTTCAACTTGTCACTAATATTCCTTTTTTTCTTTTTGATGTTCTTTATAATAGTTTAGAATTTTATTATGAAGATTACAAATTTATATGAAAAAATGTTTTTATTTGTGCAGTCAAATGCATCATAAGTTGTCAAAGTCCTCCAATACGTAGAGACAATATGTATTAAATGATTAATATTATTCCAGTTTTTTAAGTCATGATTTACGAAATTAATACAATAGAAAAGAACTTTCGAACCTTTTGATTATGATGCGTTGAATCAGTAATAAGCCATCTTGTTATCGAAGAAGGCATGATTTTCCTTTCCTGTGGTATCAGCTTCCAAGTTGAACTTCGATCTTATAATTTCTTATTATAGATGATGGTTGCATGTTTTATTTTCCGTGGCTCGATATCCCAAACTAGTTTCAATTCCTTCTTTTTGGAATCATCTTCAGTGGGTATTATGATCTTCTCATACACGTTGTGTTTCGGCCACTTACATCGATTCTACTGGTAGCGTCCGACTTTTCACGGCAGTTGTACTCTTGCGCATGCTATTTTTGGTATTAATGCACGTTCTTAGTCGTGTTTTGATATACTTGGATGATATGAATTCCGAATCTAAATTAATTGGTGTTGCCATTCGTTTGTTGAAAATAATTAATAAGGTCTTTTATTATATTTTTTATCGTTAATTTCTTTTTCGATAAAATATTTCCAAGCGTATGGTAGATTCATTGGATCATTATTATTACAATTTATTTCTTTAGTTTTTTCAATCATTACCGCTTCTGAGGTTAATATTTGATTTTTAGTTTTATGTGAGGTTATTAATTTTGCATCATACCAATCAGGATAAGCTTCATTTTCAATACAATGATTTATTAATGATGTTTTGTTTTCTTTTTTATTCCAGTTCGATATATGTTCTTTTAATCTGGTCTTAAATCTTCTTTTTGTACTTCCTATGTATACTTTATTTCTTTCATTTCTTTCTATTTCTGTATAATATTTTGTTGGTATAGAATATACTCCGGCTTTATCAAGCATTGATCTTCTTTCATTTCCATTAGTTAATATAGTTTCGTTATCTATGACGGTTTCTGCCAATATAATTTTTTCTTTAATGCATTCCTTCTTTAAGATATCTGTTATTGGAGGAATGTAGGGAATTTTACCAGCAAATTTTATTTCATTTTTTTGTTTATTTTTATTTTCATTTAAAGATTTCTTTATATTTTCAAGTATATCATCTATGATCTTTTTCTTGTATCCAAATTTCATAGCAGTTCTTTTTATCCAGTTAATCTCAATCTTTTCTTTGTGTTTATTACAGGAATGGGTTAATGCTCTTCTTATGTAAAATTGAAGTGCTGCTCTTTTATATTTCCAAGGATGATTTGAATCAATCGGAATTATCGTTGGAGTATAAGTTGGTTTTCGATATACTTCGTATTCAATCATATTATTTCGCCTGAATAAAGAAATGTCTAAATAGTTTAGTTGTCTCTTAACTTCTTTTTCCATAGTAACTTGTATTGTAGGATAAAAACTATTGTATTTGTTTACAAATGTTTCAAGTTCTTTTTCAGATTGCTTCCAGAAGATAAGGATATCGTCAACGTATCTTACGTATAGTATTAGTTGTTTTTGATTGAATGAATCCAAAAGTTTATTTTCTATGTCTTGTAATATTATTTCAGCAAGAAGTCCCGAAATTGGTGATCCCATTGGTGCACCTTGTTTTTGTCGGTATATTTTTTTATTATATGTGAAGTAGTTATTATCAGCTACTAGTTTCAATGCCTGGATAATACTAATTCTTTGTGCTTCAGGTATTTTTTCATCTTTTAACTTCTGATCTAACAATTGAATTGCTTCATAAACAGGTGTATTTGGATATAGGGAAACAATATCTAGACTGATCATCAGAAAATCGGTTGTTTTTAGTTCTTTAACTTTTTTAATCACTTCAATGGAGTTGTTAATTGTATAAATATGTTGAAAGTAATACTGTTTTAAATGTTTTTCTGATGATCAGTCTAGATATTGTTTCCCTATATCCAAATACACCTGTTTATGAAGCAATTCAATTGTTAGATCAGAAGTTAAAAGATGAAAAAATACCTGAAGCACAAAGAATTAGTATTATCCAGGCATTGAAACTAGTAGCTGATAATAACTACTTCACATATAATAAAAAAAATATACCGACAAAAACAAGGTGCACCAATGGGATCACCAATTTCGGGACTCTTGCTGAAATAATATTACAAGACATAGAAAATAAACTTTTGGATTCATTCAATCAAAAACAACTAATACTATACGTAAGATACGTTGACGATATCCTTATCTTCTGGAAGCAATCTGAAAAAGAACTTGAAACATTTGTAAACAAATACAATAGTTTTTATCCTACAATACAAGTTATCCTACAATACAAGTTACTATGGAAAAAGAAGTTAAGAGACAACTAAACTATTTAGACATTTCTTTATTTCAGGCGAAATAATATGATTGAATACGAAGTATATCGAAAACCAACTTATACTCCAACGATAATTCCGATTGATTCAAATCATCCTTGGAAATATAAAAGAGCAGCACTTCAATTTTACATAAGAAGAGCATTAACCCATTTCTGTAATAAACACAAAGAAAAGATTGAGATTAACTGGATAAAAAGAACTGCTATGAAATTTGGATACAAGAAAAAGATCATAGATGATATACTTGAAAATATAAAGAAATCTTTAAATGAAAATAAAAATAAACAAAAAAATGAAATAAAATTTGCTGGTAAAATTCCCTACATTCCTCCAATAACAGATATCTTAAAGAAGGAATGCATTAAAGAAAAAATTATATTGACAGAAACCGTCATAGATAACAAAACTATATTAACTAATGGAAATGAAAGAAGATCAATGCTTGATAAAGCCGGAGTATATTCTATACCAACAAAATATTATACAGAAATAGAAAGAAATGAAAGAAATAAAGTATACATAGGAAGTACAAAAAGAAGATTTAAGACCAGATTAAAAGAACATATATCGAACTGGAATAAAAAAGAAAACAAAACATCATTAATAAATCATTGTATTGAAAATGAAGCTTATCCTGATTGGTATGATGCAAAATTAATAACCTCACATAAAACTAAAAATCAAATATTAACCTCAGAAGCGGTAATGATTGAAAAAACTAAAGAAATAAATTGTAATAATAATGATCCAATGAATCTACCATACGCTTGGAAATATTTTATCGAAAAAGAAATTAACGATAAAAAATATAATAAAAGACCTTATTAATTATTTTCAACAAACGAATGGCAACACCAATTAATTTAGATTCGGAATTCATATCATCCAAGTATATCAAAACACGACTAAGAACGTGCATTAATACCAAAAATAGCATGCGCAAGAGTACAACTGCCGTGAAAAGTCGGACGCTACCAGTAGAATCGATGTAAGTGGCCGAAACACAACGTGTATGAGAAGATCATAATACCCACTGAAGATGATTCCAAAAAGAAGGAATTGAAACTAGTTTGGGATATCGAGCCACGGAAAATAAAACATGCAACCATCATCTATAATAAGAAATTATAAGATCGAAGTTCAACTTGGAAGCTGATACCACAGGAAAGGAAAATCATGCCTTCTTCGATAACAAGATGGCTTATTACTGATTCAACGCATCATAATCAAAAGGTTCGAAAGTTCTTTTCTATTGTATTAATTTCGTAAATCATGACTTAAAAAACTGGAATAATATTAATCATTTAATACATATTGTCTCTACGTATTGGAGGACTTTGACAACTTATGATGCATTTGACTGCACAAATAAAAACATTTTTTCATATAAATTTGTAATCTTCATAATAAAATTCTAAACTATTATAAAGAACATCAAAAAGAAAAAAAGGAATATTAGTGACAAGTTGAAATAAAAATTTTCTTATTATATGGATGTTTTTCCCGTGCTCGAATTTCTAGTAACGTGCGAAACAGTAGATGATATGGAAACTATTTTGTTGACATATAGTTAATAATTTCTGAAACCACGTAATGTTTTCGACAAATGTTGAATTAATATAACTCTGTAAGACCTGTAAAAAAGTTATTCCACAATTCCTTTTCTTGTTGAAACAAATTCAATAGTATGGGCCTACAGCTACTGGTTATAAATAATGAGATTTCTTAACCAGTGATTTCACAAAACATCATGCACATCACAGAAAATACACTTTGGCCAAAATAAAATGAACACTGTGGTTTTTCAGCGTGTAATGCATTACACCTGTCTCTGAAGTTGTTTTTTTCTTTGGTTTACTTCAAACCATTTATATCCCCCTCTCCCCTTTTATACACCTGTCTCTGAAGTTTTTTTTATTTTTTCTTTGGTTTACTTCAAACCATTTATATCCCTCTCTCCCCTTTTATAAGACCCAATAAATTTTATTTACCACAACTATCACCCATTTTCTCCTGTGTCATTACTCAACACATGCTTCTTATTACATACTATTTAATCTCAGTCATAATGTCAGCTTAAATTAATTAAATTAATTATGCATGGTTTCACGTTACAATTTAATGTTAATTATTACCACATATGTATGTAAAAATTAATTTCTAAAGTGGAGTTATAATTTATTTGTGACTAAAAAATTTGTTGAGAAAGATAGGCAAGTAGAAAAATTTATTGAAAAAGATAGGTGATAAAATAGAGGCAAAAGTAATAAGGTATAGATGAAGCAGTAAAAACTGAACTGCAATGAGGTTTGTTTTTAAGTAAAAAGAATGGCCAATTAATTTTTTAGGAAATTTTATAGCCTTTTGTTATTCAAGTGTTTTTTAATTTTGATTTTCCGTTGCTTTTATTTGCATTTTGATTATTAATATATGAGGTTTTTAATCCTGCATGATAATCTTCCATGTATGTATTGCAATATTGTATTGTACTTTATTTTCCACTCCCCTCCTACTAATGAGAGCATGCCTAGATTTGTGAGTCAGGATTTGCCACTGTTAGTTATGGAGAAAACTCCAAATATGGATGTATTGAATATGTTATTAATTTTAAGATTTTTTTTTTCATTTATTTAAATAGGTATTAGTTTCTTCAACCAACATCTGAATGAAACTCAGCATGACGCAGTGAAACTTGCATTGTCCCAGAAAGAAGTTTCGTTAGTACATGGGCCTCCAGGTACTGGGAAAACAACAACAGTTGTAGAAATTATAATGCAGGCTGTGGGACAAAAACTTAAGGCAAGTTTTGTTAGATGTCCTCTGTATTACACCTTAATGTAAGTAAATCTAAAATTACTTTGGTGATGAAATAAAATTCATGAAACTGTAAACAGATTTACTGTAAAAGTATCTTTGAGTATAAATGTACGATGTCATCGCTCTGTCCACGTTATTTTTTATAAACAACGAATAGCAACTGAAAATTGTGTATCCAACACCACTGGGATCGAACCCTAGATCTCTCGATAACTAGCCGAGTGCATTCACTTTACACTACGGTGCCAACAATTCACAGCGCCATTCGTGGTTTATCAGTCAGCATCTGACTACACAGATCCATATTGATTGGCTTAGCAACTGATGTGTCGCCATCTAGTGGCATTCAAGAAAGCAAGCTGTTTTAATTAAAGCTGATAAAACCCAAGGGGCAATAGAAATGGTGAATATATTTTAAATATGTGGAGATAATGTAAATGTACGATGTCATTGCTCTGTCCGCTTTATTTTTATAAACAACGAATAGCAACTGAATTTGTTGTTATAAAATAGCAACTGTTATTTGTTGTTTATAAAAAACGTGGACAGAGCGATGACATCGTACATTTACATTATCTCAACATATTTAAAATATATTCATCTTTGAGTATGTCAGTGTATTCTATTTATTTCTACAAGATCTAGAGTACTGGTGATAGTGAGATGGACAGTTAACAGTTACAACTTTCTTTCCAGGGAAAGTCTTGTAAGAGAAGCTTTTAAAAGGAATTATTCATATGCTTTTAATCCATAACAATCTGACCCTGATACGACGTGGTTTGGTTGTTAAGATATTATTCTATTACGATGATGAACTTACTTCTGAAAAAATGCAAATATTACCAATTTTATTTTTAAAAAGAAGAAAATGGCCGGTGATCAATCTAGGGACCCCAATTAAGAATTTTTTTTTTTATCAACGACTAACACCCCAGGTACGATCCTTAAAAACTCCCAGTAAATGGAAGGTGATTCCACCACCACCGACAAGAGAAATTCACATACGACACAAAATAATTAGATTAAACATATGTTCCAGGTTAACTAAGAATTTATTTTGTGCTCCCAGGCACATGTTGGAAAAACACTTGATACAAGGAAAACTTTAGGTGGCTAGGCCGAATAAAAAAAAGAATTTAGCTATGAATTTTAGAGTCCAGAGTATGTTGACAGTCCTAAATAATCCTCTCAGAAACCCTGGTCTGCAAACCAAGTAGTTTTCACCTGTGTGGTTTAGAGGATGAAGGAGGTAAGTGGCACAATTTGGTTACCAGCCTGCCTTACAAAAAAATCTTTAAAGAATGTGATCATTCACTCAAAGAGTGCTAAGAGCTTAATGCTCGATGTGCATATCTGATAACTGTTGAACTTTGAGCTAAATGCTCTTTACAATTTAGATTTAGATGGTTAAGAGTGACATTTTATTCTTTTTTTTTTTCACAACACACTGATTTTGATCAGTTACCTGGAAAAATCTTTTTCTTACTTTACAGTACAGAAAACCAAACAAACAACAATGTCAAGTCACCTTCCTCTCATTGGAGCTAACAAAAAAACCCTGTTCTAACAGAAAACCAAAATTAATATACTTCAATCCATTTCTTTGGTCACTGGCATTAACTAGACATTTTTACAAAAAAAAAATTACACAATGACATATTACATTTGTTGGTCCTGGCCAGACCATTAATTCCAAACATACATTTGCATTTCTCTATTTTCCTCCCATTTTAATTTCACCTTCCCCCCATTTTTTTCTCTCACCCCTGAATTTTAACCTTTTACATCATTCCATTTCTGATCAAGACACATTTTTTTTTTTTCAATTTTAGGTGGTCCTCATTTCTTTTCCTCTTTGTTTCTCCTCCTCCTTAAATTTTCCTTTTGATGCCGAATTGGAATTGGTGTTTGTGCTGTCGCTACGAGAGCCGGCACGCCGTGGAAATGGGGCCTGATGCACTTATGATGACATGGTAGGATTTTCCCTCTTCTCCTTCCTTTCTTTTATTCTTTTTTCTTACTTACTCCCGATGCCGGCCTTTGAGGAGACTTTCTCTCTCTCACACGGCGACAGGCGGCAGCGATGTTACCGAGCGAGTTACGAGGCGTAATGCCCGCTAGTGCCTCGGGACGATGTCAAGCACTTTTTCGCGCCATCTCGGCAGCAGAGTAAATTTTGAGCCATGGAAAAATTTGAAAAGAAAAGGATCGTTCCTACCGTTCTTGGGCCATCGCGGCCGCACGTTCCCGGTGCTGAAAGGTTATGGCAGGTTCGGCATTCGGACGTCCGTCGTTCGGACTCCCCTCCTTTACTCGATTTTTTTTATTTTTTTTTTTATTGTGGGACTCTCCCTTACGAAGTCTGGTATCGAAGTGTCCAGCAGCACACAAAAATTCTCCGCTCCTCACCGAATCCGTTGCGCACGCGCCCGAAATGGCGGAAGGCAATTGGCCCGAAGTTAAGTCAGAAGGCGGAGAGAAAGACACAATTCCCAGAAATCGCTGGCTCGCATCTTCTCGGAGTCAGGCTTGAACTTTGACCCACGAAAACGGGCGCTGCGGTGAACCTCGCAGAATTCCGCCCAAATCCCGACGTGTTCCTGTGCCAAGCGAAAAATGCCTTTTCGAAGTAAACAAGAGCATAAATAAATCGGACTTTCTGCACTGGTAAAGCTGGGAAAACGTCCTCACAGATGCCATTCTACGAATTTATCGCTTTTAGAAAAGCGACACCAGAAACTGTAGCCATTTTCGTTCTTTCTTTCTGAACAAAGACTTTTAGAGACCACCTTTACAAAAATTCATTAAACAAATTAACTAACATTAACGAACATCGTTACAATTAACTTCGTAACGCATAAAAATCGAATTCTCTCTAGCTACAGGTACGACGATCGGAATTACGAAAAAATAGCGTAACGCAACGATGTGTTATTTTGCCCTGATGCATTAAGCCACAATTTTATTCTTTTACTAAATGACTATTAAATATCCTTGACGATAGCGCACGCGCAATTAATTTACGAAAGTCGCTTCGTTACGGAGCGATCGCCGACCCGCTTTTTCTATCAGTCGCTGAATTATACTATCACTAGTTAATACCAAGTAAGATTCATACTAAAACCAACTAAATATTAATACTAAGCAAGATTTTAATTACGAAAGGTTACTAAATTAAGCCCGATACACCCAAAAATGATTTTAATTGCACGCTACTGACATGGCATAAACACGCGTTTTTTCTCATTAGATACAACTACAATACGATAAAATACCTCGTACACTATATGTTTACAAATTACTTTTCAATTATTAAAGCTTACAGAATAATACAATAAAAGAAATCGCGATAACGACGGTAAATACGGAACTACAACCTTACAATTTTTCTTTTTATCGCTACGTTATCCCGACGATCAATAACGCCGAACGCCGCGGCGGCGCCGATAATTTTAAACTGATACATCTAACACTATACATATATAAACTGCACTATACACTTAAGAAACTAAGGCAAATCAATTCATATACACTACATCATATACTACACTAAAATAAACTTCACTATATCTCTTCCCTGAAAGTAAACAGTGCACTAAAAAAATGCAATGGAAGGAAGAAAAAAAAACATTGCATGAAAGAACAACAACAACAAAAAACCAGCAATATAGCATGATGTCAAACTTCCTTAAATCTACTTCCCAGCTAGTTACACCTCCCTTAACTAGCAACAGACATCACAAGGCTAACTTACTTAGACCTATTCACATAAATTTAACTACATACACAGAGATCAACACTTCACAGAGAAATCAGAAAGAAAATAAAATAAATGAAAAGAATTTACTTGATTTTTCTTGACTCTTAAATCTATTTTTTTTTCTAACTCCCTCCTTGCCAAAGGGATTTGAGATCATCTCATGACAAAAATTATCACTCTCATTGAGAGTGCGTGGATCTGGTGACGGGTTTTCCGATCCAAAAATATTGGCCCATTAATTTAGAGATTGGAAAAACGTCAACAGATCAACCCCTACTACTGGGTGCATTTAGGGTATTTGAGGACAAATGTTATTATGTGATTATTTAACTACATCTGACCAAAAACCAAATACATTTGCATGAAAATTGGTACACATATTCTGACATACCTGTATTACAGGTTATGTCAGAATATGAGAGGCTCAGCAAAAGCAGTGAACTGATGCTTTAAACTTTAGTACCCAAAGGAGTGTGAGAATTACCTATGTAGCCTGCAGTCGTTCTCACTCTGGTTAACAGTGAGATCATCAAATGGAGTGGCTAATTGAATGATATGCCATAAAGTGGGGATGCCTCTTTGGGTTTGTAGATTGCATAAACATCCAGAGTAAGCAAGGAGGATTGTTCTCTTGCCAGAGATAGGAGGCTCATGCCTTGCTCATTTGCCATTCAGAAAATCCTGTTTCCATGCAATTACTTTGCATGTATTGGTACAAAGACAAAAGTAACCTCACAACAATACATTTTGTATTAGAAAATGTAGTACTCCCTACACTTCACAGCATCTTTAAAAATATTGCACACCTCTTCTAGAGCTGCATCAGATGTTGCCTCAATCAAATCACTTTGTTCCAGTTTCTACAAAGAAATGAACTTGTGCACACCATTTTTGCCTCTTCAATACACAGATCTCCATCATCTGTTATGAAATCTTTTACATTACCTTCACTTTTTGGACATGTAATTAGCTCAGAAATGGCATCCAAATCTTCTTCTTTTGAATTGATAACAAATATACCACTTTATTGGAAGGAAACTGTTTTGCCTACCTCTTAGAAAAATCAGGCACATTGAAACCTCAGACCAATAGTTTTTGTATTGGGTATATCATCATCATCATCATCATCATTGTCAACCATTATTAATCCACTTCTGGACGAAGGTCTCCCCAAGTTTCCTCCACAATGGTCTGTCTTGTGCCAGTCTCCTCCATGTCACTCACGCATACTTTCGAATTTCATCCACCCATCTCCCATGTGGTCTTCTTCTGGGTCTTTTCCTGTCCCTTGGAATCCAATCCAAAATTTCGGCTGTCCATCGATGGTCTGTCCTTCTGGCAGTATGTCCAGCCCATTGCCATTTCAGGGATTTAACTTTGATCATGATGTCTTCCACTCTTGTTATTTTTCGGATCCACGAATTCCTCTTCTTATCTCTCCTGGTTACACCAAGCATGCACCTCTCCATGCTACTTTGAGTTGTCTGCAGCCTTTGTATGTCTCTTTTAGTTAAGGTCCTTGTCTCTGCACCATACGTAAGCACTGGAAGGATGCATTGATCAAACACTTTTCTTTTAAGACATAATGGCATATTGCTCTTGAAAATTATGCTGTTTCTTCCAAAAGCTCTCCAGCCAAGTTTTGTACGCCGATTAATTTCTTCATCAATGTGACCCTCACTTGATATCTGCTGTCCAAGATAAACGTACATGTCTGTTATCTCCAGCTTTTCTCCATCAATCGATAAATCTTCATTTCTTGTAAGAGCATTGAACATCACTTTTGTCTTCTGAAAGTTCACTTTTAATCCCACTTCTTTACTCTTGTCAGCAAGTTCCTGGATCACACTCTGCAGCTCTGATGGGGTAGTTGCAAAAATGACTACGTCATCAGCAAAACAAAGGTGGGTTAGATAATCTCCATTAATCTTTATCCCTTTGTTTTCCCAGTTCAGTGATTGAAAGACATTTTCCAATGTGGCATTAAAGAGGGTGATATGGTGTTACCTTGTCTCACTCCTTTTCCAATTTTTATGTTTGTATTTTCAAACAGCTGAATCTTTGCACTTGCATTTTCATAGATGTTATTAATAATATTAATGTACGCATCTTCAATACCGCAGAATTTCAGGGCCATTGTAACTGCTGATGGTTTCACCGAATCAAAGGCTTTTTCATAATCGATAAAAGCCATGCACAATGGAAGTTCATATTCCCTCGCTCTTTCAATTAGTTCTCTCAGTACGTGGATATGATCTATTGTGCTGTAGCCACTCCTGAATCCAGCTTGTTCTCTCGGTTGAGCCATGTCCAGTGTCACCTTTAAGCGGTGTGAAAGAACTTTAATGAAGATTTTATAAACCACTGATAGGAGGCTAATAGGTCTGTAGTTCCTGAGGTCCTCAATGTCACCTTTTTTATGTAGCAAGATCATTGTAGCGTTGTTCCAATCCTCAGGAATCTTCCCTTCATTAAGGCATCGAGTGAAAATTTGGGCGAGTACTGTCTCGATTTCTCCACTTGCTTCTTGTATGATGTCTACAGTAATTCCATCTTCTCCTGGAGCTTTTCCCTGCTTCATGTTCTTGATAGCATGTGTAACTTCTGCTAAGAGGACTGGAAGAACTCTGGTACTGGTACCTTTCATGATGTCTGGAGTACATGTATCATCCCTTTCATATAATTTGGAGTAGAAATCTTTTACTCGTGTCAAAATTTCGCCTCTATTTCTTGTTACAGAACCATCTTCTTTTCTCAGTGCCGTAATCTGTTTTCTTCCCTTACTGAGATATCCCTTTGCTATCTTTAGGCTTTGGTTGTTTTCAATTGCTTTCCTTACTAGTTCACAGTTGAATTTCCTTACGTCTTCAGTGATACTTTTTCGTACTGTCTTGCATAGCTCTATATATTTCACTTTGGAAGTCACATCTTCTTTAGTTGTCCTCATCTCTCTTCTTTTTTGCAGTCAACATTTTGGTTTTTCCTGATAATTTGTTCACATGCAACTTGTTCTTAGACCCAGCTAATTTTGTTGCTGATTCCATAAGAGCTTTGGTTATTTTTCTGTTAACTTCAGAAATATCCACTTCTTCCAATGTTAGGCCTTCTAAAGCAGAGAATCTGTTCTTCAGTTCCAACTTGAAGGTTTTATGGTGTTTTTAAGGTTGGTTATGTCAGTACATTTTGTTTGTCTTATGAGCTTGCTACGTTCGAGTTTAGTGTTGAGGTGCATCTTGCATCTCACCAATCTATGGTCACTACCTGTGTTGAACTTGTTTAGCACACTGCAGTCTTCTATGACGAATTTTTTGTTACACATAATAAAATCAATTTCACTTGTCGTTCCATTTGGATGTCTCCATGTCCATTTCCTCTGTGGCTTTTTCTTGAAAAAGGAGTTCAAGATGAAAAACCCTTCTGCCTCTGCAAACTCAACGAGAGTATTTCCACGCTTTTTTCTGTTGCCGTGACCGAATTTACCTACTGAAGTTTCATTCTGTTGCCGTTGCCCTATTTTTACATTGAAATCTCCCATAATTATCTTTAAGTGCTGCTTACCCTTATTATTTAGATGACGAATTTCCTCATAAAATTCTTCAATTTCTTCTTCAGGATGACTTGTGGTCGGTGCATAAGTTTGAATAATCTGAGCCTGGTATCTTTTCGAGAGCTGGATAACGAGTCGTGCAGCTCTGTCAGAGAAACTTTCAACTTCTACAACTTTATCCTTCAGTTTCTTGTTTATTATAAACTCAACACCACTAGTTCTGCCAGTATATGTCCCACGATAGTAGAAGAGATGTCCACTTTTCAGTTCAATGAGATCTTCTCCTTTTCTCCTTACCTCACTTAGCCCGACGATGTCCCACTTGATCCTTTGTAGTTCCTCTTCCAATTCAAGAAGCCTTGAATCAGAAGATAGGGAGCGTCCATTATACGTAGCCAAGGTCAGCATCAGATGGCAGCCTAGTCCGGTCCTCCGGGGATTCTTAGCACCCTCTGCCTTCATGTCACACTGGCTGCTGCCTTGGCCAGGTACATTCCAGCTGCCGGAGACTGAGGGCCAAGATTTAAGTTGTGGAGTCATTTTGGAGGGGTTTGGCCATAACTCACTACCCTGGCCAAGCGGGTTGGTGAGTGTGGAATAGCATTTCCTCTAATCCCGATGGTATGGTTATACCGCTATTGGCGGTCGTCAGAGGTATCTAGAGGACAAAAAGTACCCAATTTCTGTCCAAAGAAGCTAAGCAAAATTTTTGTGGCAAAAATTTGCCGTTGTTTCTTTTCTTGAACATTCATGTTTTTAACTGTCTTATGACCAAAACAACTGTCTGTTATTCGGAGGGTTCGCACCTTTTATACTTTGAGACTGGGGTCACAAAACTGTCTGCTATGGAGGTTTTTACTGTATTTGGGAACTCCAAGATTGAGTCAAATAGTTCCTGTGAGGTTTCTAGAGAAGGTGATTTTAGAAATTTGCTTAATTTTAATTCAATAATATGTTTTCCAAACTGTTGAGATTTAAGGTAAGCTTATATGCAGGTCCCATTTTTTGTATCAATTTTTAACTGTTGAACTCATACATTAATAGGCCAGAGCTTGAAAAATATCTGAAAAGTTACATGCCCAGCTGGGCATGTTCAGAAATTATTTGCCTGCCCAGGTAATAAAAGCTGGATGCCCAGGAAAATTTATATTTTAAGATAACAAATCAGAACCCTTATTTTTTTTAAATTGAAAAATATGATGAACTTGTTTTTTTACATGTTTTGCATTTCCATTCTGTATTCAAAGTGTTCAATGCATAAAAGCTTGTATTTCAAGTTTTAAAATGATGATGATGAAATCGGTATGAAATGATATGCTGATGAAATTGGCATGAAATGGTATGATGATGAAATTGATATTTGAGAAATTTAGTGATTCTGCTATGTTCCTTTTGTTAAAGTTTTCGTCTTTTTTTTCACTAATCACCAGAGGCTAGCAAAACGACATGACTGTAGAAGAAGATGACATGACTGTATTTGAATAAATGTAGATTTTTGTACATGAATAAATGTAGATAAAAAGAAAAAAAGTTGGTAGTACATGAAAAAATAAGACATCCCCTGAAAATAAGCCCTAATGCGTCTTTTGGAGCAAAAATTAATATAAGACCCGGTCTTATTTTTAGGGAAACACGGTAGTTGCCTGATCCGGACAACTAGATTTTTTGTTTACCTACCCAGACCAGTAATTTACATGTTCCGGGCATCTTGGACATGGTATTTTTCAAGCCCTGTGGGCTTAGGTGTGATAGTATTCAGTAGTAACTCTTTTTACCAATTCTTTTTTTTTTTTTTTTTTTTGTCAAGGTGTCATTTTTGCATTAATATCATAATCCATATTTGACCTTCCTTTTAGGTACACAGTAAACTGCATTGCTTTTATATTATTCATATTTGGATTCTATTTTAGGTACTGGCATGTGCACCATCAAATGTTGCAGTTGACAATTTAGTAGAAAAGCTATCTCTTTATAAAGTGAAGATGATTCGGCTCGGACATCCTGCACGCTTCCTGCCAGGCATCCACAAATATTCCCTTGATGCTGTTGTTTCAAACTGTGATAGTAGTAGGGTCACAGATGACATACGTAAAGAAATTGATAAGATAAAGGTGAGTGAAATAAGACAAACAGCTGAAATCCACCATTTTTCACATTTACTTATGTTAAAATGCTCTTTTAAGGACAGGATGTATGTGAAATTGTAACAGAAAATCATAATTAACTGCCTGAGAGAAACTCTCAGAGTTCCTTTGAGTATTGAGAGATTGTAGCACATGTTGTGTGTGTGTCATGGTTACTGCATCAACAAAACCACCAAATAGCTGATTTCATTCAATTGCCATGAATTATCACAAAATGGCTCAGGTAAGACACTCAGGATTTGGATTCAGTAAACCACTCAGGAAATGCTGAGTGGTTTACTGAATCCAAATCAGGCATGCAGATCCAATGATATTTTGGAATAACTTATCACCTAAAGCCACCATCAATACATGCTTGGTACAAAAAGTTTAAGAGATCAGAAAGTGTTATACGCAGAACAAGTGTGGGTTGAGCATATGTGAGACACTTTTCTTCATAGCCCACATAAGTTGACATGAGCTACAGCATGTCAATTGCAGATTCACTGTGCATCAAGTCTTACAAAAATGTTGTGGCTGACACTTACAATTTTAAAATTTTTGCAAGTGATTGCACCAGATGATGGTTTTTCATAAGGAATTTACAAACACTATATTTGATAGAATGAACAGGAACAATGACATATCACTGTTGGCATATAAATGCCATACTTTATACTATTTTCCATGTAGCCATCCTTCATAAAACTTGAAAATTACATCACTCTGGAGCAGGAATCAAACCCCCGTATCCTGATTTATGTTCGAATATGCTACCATTACAACATCCAGGACAACAAAGTTTTAAGCAACTGTAGCTAAGCAAAAAGTGAAGTATCGGCATGCTGACAGTGATATGTATAGTTTTTTCATGTATTTGTGAAGAATTAATTCTTCCAGTGATTCACTTTACATTGATTTCTTTGATCTGAAACACTGGAAATATGATGACCTAGATCTGTACATGAAGGAAGAGGTGATCAATGTTCAATGCAGCAAAGATTGCTTCGACTAGTGCACATCCAGAACATTGTTCAGATTCATAAGCTACACCTGTGTAGTTTCAGTTGTTTGGAACTTTGCTGTCCTGGTTTGTCTAATGGCGTAACATGGGTAGGAAGCAATAAAGACAACCCTAAAGTTAATATGTAGTGGGTTCTGTTGCATAATCAATTGATTCGACCCTGTTTTTCATCACCGAACCAATGGTCATATCAAACAGTTACCTGGACATGCTCAAAACCTTTGTCTTCTGTCCCACATAATATCTTCTTACAGCATGATGGCACTCTGTTACTTTGGAGCTTGATTTTGCATGAGACTCTCAATAGATATTTCCTGAGCTAATGAATTGGCCGTGATGGTCCCGTACCTTGGCCACTCAGATCATCAGATATCATGCCATGCTCTGTGATATCTGTGGAGATGTGGTAAAGACAGTATGTATAAAACTCCAGTTACTAAAATTTAAATTGCCTATTTCAATCCATGACAAGGACCCTGTCGGTATATGTGGTTGTAACAAATACAATCCAGAACATGAAAATGTTCGTCAACTTCTGTTACTTGCATCATTGATAGCTCTGCAGTCTAATGGATGAACCACAATGATGTTCCAAATAACAGTTTAAACAGTTGAAGATATGATTAATTTCAACTCACTTGGTGAAAGACAAACTTGACTTTCATGCTGAACAAATATTAAAACTTCATCCATGTTGATTTCATTGGTGCAAATGGTGTGCAGAAGTTCATAAAAGCAAAAGGAACAATAATGATAAAAGTTGAATAAAAATGAAGTACAAGTGAAATGGAGTTAAAATCCTAAGGTACCTAAAACAACGTGACAAAATGCTAAAAACTCAGAAAGAACATTGCCCTATTCCTTTGTAGTTGAGGAATGCATTTTGGCACTTAAGCCCGTGCCATCCTCAGTGGTCTTTGAACAGTCAGTAACTCGTGTCTGGCCACTGCCACATCGATGTATTCCCAATAGAAGATATATTCACAGTTATATTCACAATAAAAGAAAATAGCCAGCTACCATTCTTAGACATCCTACTCACAAAAAAATAACAGCTCAAAGATCAATTATGAAGCCTGTATAGAAAACCTGCATTCATACCATGTATTATTCCGAAGAACTCATGCCATCGATACAAATATAAAATATCTGCTTTTTGTGCTTATCCATAGAACCACCATGCACTCCTCATGCAAGGATGGATTAAGAACTTAGCCACAAATTTCAGCTGCAATACAAAAATCATAGACCATCTGTTTTTAAATATAAATGAAAATCTATCAAAAAAGCAATATGAAGATACCAATCAACCAAAATATTGTGGCAGAATACTTTTCAGTAGACCTATATAAAATATTTTGAAGAAGGAATGTCAAATTAAAAAATATTTGACATAGGTCTACTGAAAGGTATTCGGCTACAGTATTTTGGTTGATTGGTATCTTCATCTGTGTATGAAAGTGTAATTGTTCCCACTCTGATGTATGGCAGTGAAACCTGGGTACTGCTGAAGAAACAGGAGTTGTTTGTGTGCTGGAGAAATGCGTCATTTACGAGGGGTTTGCGGCAAGACACGGTCTGATTGTGTGAGAAATGAAGATGTGTTGCAGTTGTGTGATGTGAAGCAAAATGTTGTTAGCAAGGTGGAGACCAATATGCTTCGGTGGTTTGGCCATGTTGAAAGAATGAGTGATGAGATGCTTACTAAGAAAATCTTTTAGCCCAAGTGGCAGGAAGGAAAGGCCAAGGAAGACATGGGTGGATCAGATTCAGGAATGTCTGCATGAGAAAAAGATTGAGTATGAAGTATAAAAGATCTTGTGTACGTCGTGTAATGGATATCAGTGAAGCCTGAGTTGTATGTCAAGATCGCTGTAAATGCAGAAGTTTGATACGACAACAGTAAGTAAAAATATCTGGTAGTTTGTGTTTCTTTTTGGAGCTAACCTCTGAATCTCAGAGAACAGCTTAGGGATATGTATGTATGTAGGAACGTCAAATTTAGAAATTGCTGAAGAAGTACAAGACATCGCACACATGTTAACTAGCAAGAATAACAGGAAATCCATTCTACGATAAGCCAGAGTATAGAAAATTCTAAGAATACACCAAAACCCTACTACAAATCTTAAAGTGTATATAGGAAGTACCAAACATAACCTAGGTACCCATTTAAAACTATCAATGATACAATACTGCCTAGACAACACAGCAAACCCCAATTGGAAGAATATTGAATTATTATACACATACCTGAATCATAAAGAAATATTAACGGCAGAATCTATTATTATAGTAATGGCTATGAGGGTCATAGGAAAAGTTCTGCACACGTCAATCTAAAACAGAAGCGGATGATGCAATCAGGAAAATGATTGCTTCATGTCAAGGTCAGCCTCTCAGCAACGCAGTGGTGTCAGAACAACATGCTATCATTTGCTGTGCGGACGTGGGAGGGTTTGGAAATGGAAGCGTGCAGCTTCTCAGGTCGAATCACGGTGTTTCACCAGCACTCGTACATGAAAATAAAAATCTGTGGAGAAAAACTCCAACACAGATTCACACTGACTTGCGAGAAGTTTGTGGGAAAGGAACTCTTGATTGAAGCACAATTTATTTCTGAGGACAAAGTTGAGACTGAAAATTTATCAAAATCGCCCCAATTTGTTGGAAGTGGCAGCAATATTGATGCATGAAAATGCATTGGGTCATGGTGCAGTGTCAGTACAGAGACTTTATCTCACCCACCATGCAGCCCTGATCTCAGTCCACCAGACTGATCTTTTCCCGAATCTCATGGGAAAAGTTCTTCATTCATGGCATCTGCTACGAATTGCTGGATGAACTGTTAGTGGACGTGACCCAAGTAATATGACAGCCGAACAAAGATGGCATACTACAGGGCATCCAGGACCTACCTCACTGCTGGCAAGCTGTCATTTACAGCAGAGGAGAGTATGCTGAACAGCAATAAGATAAGTTTTCTCTGTGTTACTTCACACTTTTATCAAAAATGGACAGTGTGCAGAACTTTTATTATGCCCACCATACACACACATACACAAAATCAACTGTAGTACTAACTTCCCAGTGGACCTGTCACACACATGGAAATATGTTATACAAGAAGAACTCAAATGAAGAAATACATGGAAAAAAACATTGATTACAACGTAGAGAGACGTCAAAAAATCAACTGCTAAATGGGGCACATGTTGAATACACCAATGCAGGTGACATAGATGAAAACATCAACATGGCAGTCGGATAGTGTGGTTGGACAGGTGTGGTGGTGGCCAGACGTGAGTTACTGACTGTTCAAAGACCTCTGAGGATGGCACAATACTTGGATACATTAAGTGCCAAAAATGTATCTGGTAACTGTGGAGGAATGGGGCAATGTACTTTCCCCTTTTTTAGCATTTTGTCACATCTTTTTGAAAACCTTTAGGCTTTTAACTTTATTTCACTTCTGTTCAGTACTTAATTTTTATTCAACTTTTATCGTTATCATTCTTTTAGCTTTTTATGCACTTTTGCGCACCATTTGCACCAATGAAATCAACAGAATGAAGTTTTAATGTTTGTTCAGCATGGAAGTCAAGTTTGCCTTTCACCACGTGAGTTGCAATTAATTGTATCTTCAGCTATTTAAACTTTATTTGGAATATCATTGTATATCCTTCGTTATAATCAATGACGCGAGTAACAGAAGTTGATGAACATTTTTGTGTTCCAAATTGTATCTAGTTACTGACATCAGTGATTTGAGAAAAGAAGCTAAAATGGTAATATACATAATGGACATCCTTCAGCATACACTGCAGGAGTTACAATATCTCTTGGGTGCTGTGTGTTTTAGAAATGGTGCCCATATTGAATGTTTGTGAGTTTCAGAAAAAAAAAAAACTCGTACTTTCTCTGTTGGTGATGCCTCAGCAGTAGGTCTAAGACTTTTGACAAAGCTGTGTACAACAATTATGTTGAAACAATCATACACCCTGTATTTAGAAAAGGTTGAAAAAAAGCATATTCATAAATTTGATTTGCTAACCAAGAAATACTGCTGTAGATCTAAATAAAATGAAATAAAGGCAACATAAATAACCATAATTTTTTATTAATATGTTTGCCAGGTAAGAAAAAGTAAGACAAAGTCATGAATTTTTAACTGAGGTCAGGAATATACATGTACACTGAGAGGACAAAAATCACAGGATACCTGTTTCCTGGGCAACATGATCCAGTCACCTATCTCGCTAGTGGACAAACCGACCACTTGGTTGGTATATAGAAAGGAGAACATGATTACTTTCATGTAGACAGTAATTGATGTTGGTATGGATAAGTGCCATGTGTTAAGAGTTTGAAAGAGAAATTATACTGGCTGCCTGAATCATGAGTCACTATCGTGGCAGTGCTACAAGAATTGCAGTGCCCCAGTTTGACAGTATCAAGAGTGTATTGGGAATACACCATTTCCAGAATAGCAGTGCATCATGCACAATGCTGTGGACAGAGAAAGGTGGTGGATGAACATGGCCATGAACATTTGTCTCACACAATTGCAACCAAACAGAACAACAGTGGAACAAATCACTACCAACCTCGTCGAGGGAGGTGCTAAAAACATCTCCACCATCAGGTGATCATTAACTGCAATAGGTTGTGGGAGCTGCCGTCCCACCAAAGTCCCATTGGTAACGCCACATCACTGGACTGTATGCCTCAACTGGGCAAAAGAACATTAGCACTGGATGTTGGATGATTGGAGATTGGTGTCGTAGTCTTATGAGTCTCATTTCCAGTTATTTTGTGGATCTGGTGGAAACCTCACAAAGCAATGAACCTAGCTTGCTAAAAGGAATTATTCAGGCTAGTAGAAGCACAGTTATGGTCTGGGATGTATTTAACTGGTACACAAAGGGACCTCTGGTATGTCTAGATGCATCTTTGAACGATCCACACTATGAGTCCATCCTTGCAGGCATCTGCTTGTGGGCATTGTGCATCCACAGCGCAATGGACTCTTCGAGAAGGAAAGAGCATGTGAAGGAGTTCAAGTCAGTAAAGGGGATGAATATTGGAATATGCGAGCCTCCCACTCTAGCACCCATGGAGGTATGCCCATTTGAGAGTAAATTACATTAAATTCTTTGTTTTTCTACTGTTCAAGAAAGTCAGGACTTGTCTTTTCTCACATGGCTCTGTGTGATTCTGGGTATTGAAGCCAGCCAGTTTCCTCAGAGGCATGATGGAATAAAAAGGAACTGACAGTATTTGGTCTGCAATTGGTTGAACCAAATAAATATGCAACGGTTCTTGCTCAATCACAACTATTTTCATAAAGAAATGTAGAGGTATTGAGAGGCATTACAATGACTAAATTTCAGTTTGTATTGATGTTAAAGATCTGTTCTGTATAACAAATTTTCTATAAAACGAATATTTTTTGGCAGTTATGATGTGACTTTATTTAATAGAATCTCCACTGTATGTATACCATATTGTTGGAAATATAAGACACCCCCTTATTTTTTGAGAAAATTTTAAGGAAACAATAAATTGACATTTTAAAGATTTTTATTAAGAAAAAAAAAACTTTATGTGTAAATACGGTAGTGCTTATGAATCATCAATTCCTTGTGATTTGCAAAATTAGCAATGTGCAATCTTCTTCTTAGCCTGTTGGCACCCACTGCAGTGTATAAGCCTCTCCCAGTCTTTCCCAACTTCCTCTATCCTTTGCTTTAGTCCACCATTTAGCACCTCCAAATTTCTGAAGGTCATCTCTCCATCTTGTTCTCTGGCGACCCTTCATCTCTTTCCATCTCTCAGTTGCCATTCTGTTATTAACCATGTCCGTCTTTCAGTCTTCCAACATGTCCAGCCCATCTCCACTTTGATTCTTTTATTGTTTTTATAATATCTATTATCCCTGTTCTTTCTCTTATAAATGCATTTCTAATTCTGTTCTGTCTCTTCTTGTTATTCCCAACATTCTTCTATCTAACTTTCTTACCGATACTCTTATTTTTTCACATTGTCATTCTGTGATACTCCACATTTCACTTCCATAAGTAAATACGGGGTTAATACATGCACTGAAGATTTTTTCTTTTTAAACACAATGGAAAATCTTGGGTGCAATACTGCTTATTAAAACAACATAGGGAAATGCCACTTAGTCCATCAGCCAGTGGCACATACATGCATTGAAGAAATTGATGTCGCACTTTTGCACAGCCAATGGCCTTTGTTATTGGTTTGTACGTGTTGAAGTAAGATGAGCTTGGTTGAAGTCTATTGGCATTCTGTGGCATACAAATAATTCCTGGGAATGGGAATTGCTTTTCCTCTCTTTTTTTAATCTTAAGACTTGCCAAGAACCATTCGAAAAAAAAAAATCACCAAAGAAGCAAACAGATGAACCTCTGTACTTCATTGGCGAACAGCAAGGAAGTGAGAGACAGGACCATAGCGAAAGACTGTTAAGCGCCAAAACATGATCTGTCAGACATGGCAGCATCTTCCGTCATAAACTGCAAAAAAAACATATGTTCGTGCCAGTTGAAGATCAAGCAAAATTTGCACGTTTCACCAATGGATTTTTCCAAAAATCAAGACTGCACATTATTAATGTTACTGTGAATGAATAAGATTTTTGTGTTTTGTCTATACAAGTTCTGCATAAACTGAAGAATTTGTAATAGCAATAATGGAGTCGGCACTAATGCTTTGGCACCCTGAGTTTGTCAGTAGATGTCTAAGCATCTGTTGTGAGGTTTTGTCCTGAAGTGTGATTCTTTCCTTTCTTTTTCTATCACTGTGCTTTTTAAAGGAATTCTGAGAGTATGTCTATGCCTATTTCAGATCGCTGTGTACAATGTATGTGCTTAAATGGTCTTTACGTCATTAACTTACAAATGCACTGGTATTCAATACACATGTCAAGCTGGTATTCAATACACATGATAGCAGGCCTGGGTCATAAAAAAAAATAGTATATACAAGCATTCACGATACAATTACACTAGGACAGGCCACCAGCTTGACGTCCTTGTAACTCGCTCAAATGGTTCTCTCACAACCACAATTTATCGGAAGCCTTTCGCTGTTTTCTCACCTCCACATGCCAAGTCCAATCACCCTTGGCAACAAAAACTCAGCGCCTTTTACAGTTGCATATATCGCGCGATACATATATGTTCGGATAAAGGCAGTTTGAAAAAGAACTTTATTTCCTTAAACGTGTTGCAGTACAGCGAGGATACAACCCTTCCATCATAGACAAGGCTCTAACAAAATTCCGGAAACCGAAGCCTATTTCCACGTTAAGTCCTGTGATGCGTCCATTACGAGAGAATTTCGCCATTATTCCATTTTCCCGTGACATTGCCTTCAAAAATTCTCAAAACCTTTAATTTAAAGGTGATTTTTAAACCCATGAACAAAATGAGATTTTTAGGATCAAAGGACTATGTTGAAGACAAAACCTCGTGGGGAATTTATCAAATTCCATGTGAATGTGGCGCTTCGTACATAGGACAGACCCGTAGAGTCTTACGTTTTCGATTGAAGGAGCACAAGACCTACATTCGGAATTGTGACCTAAAGAAGTCATCGATGGCTAAACACTGTTACGAAAAGGACCACAGATTTCTCTTTGAAGAAGCAAAACTTATTGACAAGCCAGATTCAACCTCCAAACTTGATATTTTGGAAGCTTTCCATATATATCAGAAGTCTTCACGACTTGTTAATGACATGGCATCCACGCCATTTTTATCAAGCGCGTGGAAGCATCTAACCAAAACACGTGACTGTAAACACCATTTATGATGCCATATACAATTTGAATATTTACATGCCATTCGTCCTGATGAAGCTAGGTCAATACCCAGCGAAACCATGGTCGGCTTGAAAAAATAAATATTTTGTCGGCTTGAAAAATAATCTTTTTTCAAACTATGGTTGGCTTGAAAAAATAAATATTTGTGACAAAATATGTTGTATTATCTTAATATATATATAATCGTCACAAGACGGTAGTCTTTGAGATCAAGGAGTCTTTCCATTTCTTCGTTTTTCAAATTAGGCGATTTTTTAAAATTAATGTTAGTGAGCTGACTTTCATGAAACGGTTCAAGTAAAAGCCCATCTAGTTTAATTGAAATTCCTCAATAACACGGAATTTCGGGAGTTGGAAGGCATCAAAATCTGACCATGGACAATGTCCAATAGCATGCAAAAAATCATGGAGATCGGATGTCATGTCGTAGCTATGCCCGAACAACTAATTGTCCCGAGTCTCATATAGAGAGCAGATTTTTTCGATTATTATTAAAATTGGTCCATTTTTAATGCCCATTATTTTTATACGACACGACCAATCACCATGATACCAACCCCATGTCACTCACTGTGTCCTTCCTTTTCTCTGTGGCAAGTGTCACCGCGATAAGCTAAAGATCTTTGGAGGATTTAGGTAACAAATGACCCCTTCTCAAAACCCAGAAATAACCCTAAAATGCACGTTTTGGGACGATTATTCTTCAATGACACGGAATTTCGGGGATCGGAAGGCATCAAAACCTGACCACGGACAATGTCCAATTGCATGCAAAAACTCACGGTGATCGGGTGTGTCATCTCGTACCTATGCCCGAACAACTAATTGTCTCAAGTCTCGTAAAGAAATCTTCGGCTTCGCTTCGCTCAATTATAGAAAAATGCAGAATATCAATCACTATACCTAAGATAAAGCGATATCATTTTGAACTCAAATAATAACTTCGATAACAGTATTTGCTGTATTGGTATGCTTCAAACATGCTACACTGATGGAAAAAAAAATCCCAACACCAAGAAGGGGTTGTGTTAGATAAACAACAGTTGGTAGACGGTGAGAGTACATCTGTAAGATGACGTCTATGCAAATTTCACACTCGGCGCACACGCGTGGCGCTAGTAGCGCCCTCGGAACATGCAAAGCAGGTTTGCTGTAAATACGCGCTGTAACGTTCGTGAGTGTTAGTTATCATTGAGATTCGACGTAGTGTGTTGGTGTTAGTCAAGAATGCCTTTAAGAAGACGAAGAAGCCATTATCAACAGCTCAGAGTTTGAACGAGGTCTTGTAATAGGGCTACAAGAAGGTGGATTTTCTTTCCGCAATATTGCAGAATGACTTGGCAGGAATGTAGCCACTGTGCATGATTGTTGCCAGCGGTGGTCAAGGGAAAGTACTACCTCAAGAAGACCGGGTTCCGGCTGGCCACGTGGCACTACTGAGAGGGAAGACCGCCGTGTACCGCGTATGGCCGTGGCGCATCGTACCGCGTCTGCGGCAGCAATTCGAGCTGCAGTTGCCACCACAGTGACACAACAAACTGTTACAAATCAGTTACTTGAAGGACAGCTCCGAGCCAGACGCCCTGTAGCGTGCATTCCACTTACTCCAAACCACTGCCGTTTGCGACGTCAGTGGTGTCAAGCTAGAGCTCATTGGAGGACGGAGTGGAGATCTGTTGTGTTTTCTGATGAAAGCCGGTTCTGCCTGGCTGCCAGTGATGACCGTGTATTGGTTAGAAGGAGGCCAGGTGAGCGCCTGCAACCAACCTGTCTGCGGCCGAGACACACTGGACCTACACCTGGAGTTATGGTCTGGGGAGCAATTTCCTATGACAGCAGGAGCACTCTCGTGGTTATCCCACGCACCCTGACGGCACAGTTGTATGTCTGTCTGGTGATTCAACCTGTTGTGCTGCCATTCATGAACAGCATTCCAGAGGGTGTTTTCCAACAGGATAACGCTACGGTCGTCCGCATATGTCGACATGTTGCCGTGGCCTGCTAGATCACCAGATCTTTCACCAATCGAGCGCGTATGGGACATCATTGGACGACAACTCCAGCGTCGCCCCCAACCAGCATTAACCGTCCCTGTATTGACCGACCAAGTGCAACAGGCATGGAACTCCATCCCACAAACTGACATCCAGCACCTGTACGACACAATGCATGAACGTTTGCGTGCTTGCATTCAACATTCTGGCGGTTACACCGGTTATTAATGTACCAGCATTTCACATTTAAAATGGCTCTTCTCGCGCTTACATTAAGCTGTGATTTTGAAACCTTAATCGATTAAATATGTTACCTATACAAATGTATTGCCGCCATTTCATTCCTCTACAACTATTTTTTCGTGGTGTTGGGATTTTTTTTTCCGTCAGTGTATTTAACTAAATAATAAAAAGAGCAACATGCAAAGAGTTATTTCTACTCATGCACATTTCTATGGTGTATATGGTTTAATTATTCATTTTAAACTCATTTAGTTGGTGTGATATTATTTTAAATAGCAATATCATTTTAAACTCATTTACATGTGTTCATGGTGGTAATAATGACTTTCAATATATAAGACATAGGGAGATTTCTACACCAATTTTTTTCAAAAAAGATGTATCTTATATTCCAGAAAATATGGTATATATGCACTCAATGGATAAAACGTTAGAGGTACTTACCTATTGGCATGTTGATCCTCCTTTAGCATGAATAACAGCCTGTATACGCCAAGGCATCAGCTCTAACATGTGCTAGAAGTAAAGCCAGCATGCCTGTTGCGTCATTGTCCACAGCTCCTCCCAAAATGTCTGACCATGGTGGAAGAAACTTGGGGAGACCTTCATCCAGCTGTAGGTTGATAATGGTTGTTGATGATGATATATATGTACACCGATGAGCCATTACATTATGACCACTTACCTAATAAGCTGTATGACCCCCTTTAGCCCACAAAACAGTGGCCACTCAGCAAGGCATCAATTCGATGAGGTGGTGATAGGCATCTTGGGATATCTGGTACCATAAAGTCAACAACAGGTCCTCCAGTTCCCGAACACTTCAGGGTGGTGGTGATTTAGTACAAACCCGCTTTTCCAAATCGAACCACAAATGTTCGATTGGGTTCATGTCGGGTGAATTTGGAAACCAGCGCATTAACAGAAAGTCACCAGCATGTTCCTTGAACCACTCCTTGACGATTCTGGCCATGTGGCATGGCGCATTATCCTGTTAGTAATGGCCATCACCAGCAGGGAACACAGTTGCCATGAATGAGTGAACTTGGTCCACAATGATGTTCAGATACCTGACAGCTGTCAGGGATTATGATATTGGGATAATGGGGCCTAAAGTGTCCCAAGAAAACATAGCCCACAGCATAGCACCACCTGCCTGTTTCCACCCAACAGTGCATCCAGGTGCCATAGCCTCCGTTCGTAATCGGCGTATCTGCACTCTGCCATCTATGTGATGCACTAGAAATCTTGATTCGCCAGACCAGCCACTTTCTTCCAAACATCCACGGTCCAATCTCGATAATTTTGGGCCCATTTCTTACTTTGTTGGTGATGACGTGCAGTGAGCATGTGCACCCGGCTGGGTCTTCGGCTACACAGGCCCATGCGCAGAAGGCTGCGATGAACCGTGTGCTGTGACACATTGCCTTGATCACCACTGTTGAAGCTGCGAGTTATTTGTTGCACTGTGGTCGCTGTGAACAATGCGCGAGTCTCTTCTCCCCTCTGGCATCAATGACCTGAGGATGACACACGGCTGGACAGCGATTCAGCGTTTGGCCATCTGTGCACTAGTTTTGATACGTACTCACTAGAGCAGCACGTGAACAAGCCGCGCCATTTTTGAGATCATGGTTCCGAGGCGCCGTTCCATCACAATTTGTCCTTTATCAATAAACTCCAATAAATCAGCAGCTTTTCCCATTCTGACTCTGAACACTCTACTAAGAGAAAGTCGGTCCTCAGGTTGTATATACACTGCTCTGCGAACTTCACCTTCGCCACCGTTCGGTGTCCAGGCGTGCTCATTTCTCTAGGTTGGGGGTGGTCATAATGTAAGGGCTCATCGATGTAAATGCTAATCAGTAAAGCTGTTATTCTTTTTAATGGTTATTGCGTATTTCATACACGAGATACTTCCACAGATTTGCAGAATTCCACTTTTTTTTTTTTTGCCATCATTTAGCTCCTTGAGATCAATGCAAAACTAAAAGGAAGGGGGTTGGAAGGGTAGTTTTCCATCTGGGAATGGTATTTCATCTTTCAAGACTTCCAAAAATGGAAGTTAAATGGAGTAAAGATTTTCTTCTGATCGTAATTTCTATTTTTTACCATGTTGCCTCTGTCCAGCTTTGTTGTTAAATGTCATTTTATCATATAATGTATATATTTCAGCTTGAAACTGTAAGTATCACATTCTTCCATGGATTCAAGGAATTTCATCTTGTCATCATCATTTGGGTCATGCTTGAGATCATTACATAACTGAACAGAAATTTTTAAGGGGGTTGTTATTTTACGTCAGAGAATGGATTCCGTCTGTTATACCTTTCAAAAAACGAAAGTTAGATAGAGTGAAGATTATTACTCCTGTAAACGAAATTTTATTTTCTCGCAGTGTTCCTTCTGCTTAGATTGTTGTTAAATATTATTTTATTCCATAAATTTGTATTTCTGCATGAAAATGAAACAAAAATTTCTGAAAACAGAAAAAACAGAAATTGGATGGAACAAAGATTTTTCCTGTAATTTTACCCCCTCCCCCTTCCCCCATCACATATGTTGTTGTTAAATGTTATTTTATCCCATAAATGTCTGCATTTCAGCTTGGTAAAGCAGGGGGAAATTTCTCAAAATGGAAGTGACAAAGTTGGAATTTTTTAAGAATTGATGCATGGTGTTCAAAAGTATTCATATTCTCAAAGTTTCATCATTTATCTGAAATAGTAAAAGCTTTGATATCGTGTATTCATGGACCTCATGCTGAAAGTTCTTTCGGCATGATGGATGTTATTATTGTCATCTGAAGTCATTAAAAAAAAAGTGACAATAAAGAAATGGGAAGGGAAATATATCAGCTGAAAGAAAAATTAAGCAATGGATAAATATATCCTAAGCAATGGCATTGTCCAGTGCTTATGATCAGAGTATGTGGAATCTAGATTAGATATTAACGGGGTTTTTTTAGTAAAAACATGTCATTTTATTGTTCTGTTCAACACTTTTCACAAATTTGTTTAATCATGACGCCGTACAATGGTGGAAATTCACAATATGACTTAAAGATGTAATTTAAGCATAATCGAACTCAATATATCCAAGTTCTAATAGTATATATTAAGCTAACGAAAGACGACTTCCAGTTATATACCACTAGATGAAAGCCCGTCAATAATGACGGGGGAAAATAAAATTTATGATACAGAAGTTTTTGAGTTAAAATTTATGATATTGAGTTTTTGAGTTCCACGTCAATAGATGGCGACGTTGGTATTAGCCTACTAAATGTGCCAAGGAAAGTGTGGTAAGGTTGTTATTGAAAAAGTACAGGGTCTTGCATCAGCAAAAGTATGGGATGTTTACAGTGGTTTTATGCCTGATAAAGGCTGCACTAACCAGATTTTTGCATTACGCACAATGATTGAAAAGTATCTGGCTGTTGGTAAGAAAGTTTTTGCTGCCTTCATAGATTTAGAGAAAGCTTATGACCGAGTAAATAGGACACTTTTGTGGAAGGTATTGAATGAATATGGTGTACTGGGAATCTACTTAATAGTGTAAAAGCCATGTATGCGGGTAGTAGAGCTTGTGTACGAGTGAATGGTGTTTTATCAAAATGGTTTTCTATTGGTGCAGGAGTTAGACAAGGTTGTGTAATTTTACCATGGCTGTTTAATATATTTATGGACATGTGCATGCGTGATGCCAAAATAGATGATATTGTTTTATGTCTTGGTGATATCCATGTGTGCAGATTGCTGTATGCTGATGACACTGTCCTGTTGGCAGAGAGCACAAGTGATTTGCAGAGTATGTTGTCTCAGATGTACGAAGTTTGCATGAAATTCAAACTGAGTATAAATAAGGGAAAAACCAAAGTTATGGTGTTTGAGAGAGGAACTGGTAGCACTGAATGTAATGTAAGTATAAACAGCACTGTGGTTGACCAGGTGGATGAGTTTGTGTATTTAGGATGCATGTTTGACAGAGAGAACAAATTGGATGGTGAAATTAGTAGGCGGGTGAATTTTTCATTGAAAGTCATAGCTGCTCTGGGAGGTTTTCACAGGAATGATGGGTTCTCTAGAGAGTCCCGCATGGCTGTGTATGAAATTGTAATTGTTCCTACTCTGATGTATGGCAATGAAACCTTGGTGCTGCAGAAGAAACATAGGAGTAGTTTGTGTGATGGAGTAATGCGTTACTTACGGGGGTTTGGGGCAAGACACAGTCTGATTGTGTGAGGAATGAAGATGTGTTGCAGTTGTGTGATGTGAAGCAAAATGTTGTTAGCAAGGTGGACACAAATATGCTTCGGTGGTTTGGCCATGTTGAAAGAATGAATGATGAGATGCTTACTAAGAAAATCTGTTTAGCCCAAATGGCAGAAAGGAAAGGCAGAGGAAGACATGGGTGGATCAGATTCAAGAGTGTCTGCATGAGAATAAGATTGAGTATGAAGTATAAAAGATCTTGTGTACGGCGTGTAATGGATATCAGTGAAGCCCGAGTTGTATGTCAAGATCGCTGTAAATGGAGAAGTTTGATACGACAACAGTAAGTAAAACTATCTGGTAGTTTGTATTTTTTTTTGTAGCTAACCTCTGAATCTCAGAGAACAGCTTATTGATATAATATGATGAGTTTTTGAGTTCCATGTCAATAGACGGCGACGTTGGCTCACAGCTTTCTGAAAATTTCCCGAGCAGTCGGTTATGGAATTTGATATGACAGGCTGTCTGTTTGTTATGCGTTTTGTAAAACCTTTATTCCCTATTTCGTCAACACTTCCTTTTACACAACATTTTTTGTATATACTGACTGTGAACCCTGTATCAATTTCTCCTGTTCTTTTCCGTGAACTATTTTTATCTTGAGGTCATCAGATCATCATACTCTTGACATTGCCACATACAGATGGCTAAACACTGGTTCAGGTAGTGAACTAAAATTCCTGATGTAAAGTTTTCATATCTCTAAAGAGTTGGCCATGTGACGTAACACATTTATGACGCCATGTGAGAATGATTTGGATTAGATCATGTCACACCAGCAGCTGTGTTCTTTGTTGCTATGACAACAGAACAAAGTGATATATGCTGGGCTGTGCATGTTTAGGTGATGGCATCACCTACACGAAAAGCTAAAAATGACGTCACAAACATTTCTTTTTCAGTTGTTGCTATGACGACTTAAAAAGTGGGATGGAGGAGGGCTCTGGCAAATTATATATTAGAATTAGAACTTGGATATATTGAGTTAGATTATGCTTAAACTACATCTTTGATTAAGTCATGTGAATATCCACCATTGTACTGCGTCGTGATTAAACAAATTTTTGAAACGTGTTGAACAGAAAAATAAAACGGCGTGTTTTTACAAAAAAAAATGCTAATATCTAAGGAATGGATGTCGTGCAGTTGCAAAGTCAACAAAAGACAAATATGGCTGTGGAACTTATTGAAAAGAAAGCAAGCTTGCTTGCAAGAAAAAAACTTGCACTGATGTCCTAGCTCACCAAATCCCATTTATTTGGATCTCTCTACTAAAATCTGGCAACAGTTCCTGCACCTCCAATTCATGTTGTAGCTCTGGCATCCAGTCCTCTGATTCTGTGATCAAGACCATAGCATGGTCAAAAGCTTTCGCTTATAAAAATTTCATTACTATTATATACTTAACTTTATGTGTTTTTACTTAATTCTAAGGTGGTTATTGTTGTAATTTCATATTGTGAATACAGTGATGTGTTGCAGTTGTAATATTTACATAAATAAATTACAGTGAACAATTCCATCTCGTTCACGCTGCATTATATTCACACTTTTTTGCTGTGCATTCTAATTTTTTACCCGGTTAAAAAGTTCAGCATTTATTTCTTCATTATTTTCATGTATGAAATTTTCACAAATTCTGACATCATCTTATGTGATTTCCACATGATTGATTAGTTCTTTTTAAATGTATTAAAATCTGTCTTGATACATAAATTGGGAATTCTATGTGTGTGTACACACACCCAAATTGCATGCTGATCTGAAAGAGCCTGTAGGCTTAATGATACACAGTGCATGTGCATAGAGAAATAGTAACATTTTGTATTTATAATTAAAGTGTGAATGTAACAGAGTGTTCTGCATTTCATATACTGCCTGTATGAAAGTAATATCTGCTGTAGATAAAACAAATGCTGTGAACTTGCATTAACAATTTTTACCATGCTTTTCTGTGCTATGTATAAAAAATTAAATTCGTGGAAAAAATAGGGTGGTGGCCTGAATTTGACCCAGTTAATAAAAATTTGAGTACCTTAATTTACTGTAATTGTCATTATCAAATATTTTACAGGCAGAAATAGAAAAAACCAAAGAGGGTGCTGTTAAGAGGAAGTTATGGGCACAAAATAAACAAAACCTCAGGGAATTGAAGGAGAGAGAAAAATCTGTCATATCTGAAGTTCTGAGGAATGCAGATGTTGTTCTGTGCACTCTCACCTCAGCTACATCAGATGGACCCATTCAACATCTCCCTAAGGAACATTTTGATATTACTGTTATAGATGAATGTTCACAGGTAAGATTTATTTGAAGAATAAAAGACTGCAATATAAATAAGTGATTATACGGAAAGGAGTATTTTACTATTTTTGTGTAATTTAACCTGCCACAGTGGCATAGCCAGAAATTTCTTACAACAAATGCTGTGAACTTTGTTGTTTGATTCATTGGTAAAAGCCAGATATGTACATACACTGAAGTGCCAGAAAAACTGGTACAGATGAGTTTATGCAAAATACATAGCAACGTCACCTATGCACATACTCAGTTGCGTCCACCAGTGCGTATGTAAAGCGATAGACATCCTTGCCAGCTGTTAGGGCTGTTTTCAGCATGAGAATGACAAGTAATAACAATTTAAGCAATTTTCAACGTGGTGTCATATATGGCGCTCGTGAGATGGGCCATAATATTTTGAAGGTAGAAACGAAGTTCGGATTTTCACGGATGACCATTGCAAGGGTGTACCATGACTACAAGAATTCCGGCAAAACCTCCAACCTACGATACCAGTGTGGCCATAAAAAGACTTTGGGTGAACGTTACCATCATTGGCTGTCAAGAATCGTTTCACACGATAGCTGTGCAACACTCTCGCAGGTATCATCGGAATTCAATGCTGGAGCCTTGATAAGTATCAGTGTCCGGACTGTGCAATGTACCCTGCACGATATGAGCTTTGGGAGCTGACGCCCAACTCGAGTCCCCTTGATGGGTGCACAACACAGAGCTATGTGCCTTGCTTGGGCATGGCAACACCGCCACTGGACACTTGATGACTGGAAACAAGTAGACTGGTCTGACGAGTCGCGTTTCCAACTGTATTGGGGAGATAGAAGGATTTGTGTGTGGCACAAACCCCATGAAGCCATGGATCCTGCTTGTCAACAGAGAACTGTACCGGCTGGTGGGGGGTCTGTAATGGTGTGGGGTGTGTTTAGCTGGACTTCACTGAGACCCCTGGTACGTCTACAAACGTCTGTGACCGGCCAACGATATGTGTGCATCCTTTCTGACGAGGTACACCCGTTTATGCCCTGCATTCATGCTGATGGGTTGGTCCGGTTCCAACAGAACAATGCACCTCCACAAAAGTGTCGGTATGCCACATTATGGTTAGAGGAGCATTGATCTGAGTTTGGGGGTTGCTATTCCCACTCAAGTCTCCAGATCTGAATGTGATAGAGCACATTTGGGATGCCGTGCAACGCGCTATCGAATACAAGAATCCGAGACCTCGAAACACACCCAAATTGTGGAACGCTCTACAAGAAATTTTCAAGTGTGACACTTGCGGTGGGAGTAGCACGAGTTTTGAAACAGATGGAGCATTTTGTTACTCACAGTTGACAAAGGTTTAACCACCTGTGAATGTAATGTTGTGTAAATATGTACATAGTTTTTTATTTGAATGTATGAATGAGTAGTATGCTTGTGTGGTTTTTATGGAATTGACGAGCTATGGTTACATCTCATATGGCTAAAAAAACCAGCGTTGTTTGTCTAGCAAATAATAATAAAAAAAATACGAAGTTTCATCCCTGGAAGAAAGAATCGTAAGCAAGATGTCTGTAAACCTTTGAAGGCCAACAACATTACGATAATTGACGTGCTTGAAGTGTGTTGTAGATGGAAATTACCATGATCTTTAGGGTAAGTGATTGGTGACTTTTAATGGTATATCATTTATGAATTGCACGTAAACTATGCGCACTTTGCAGGGGTTTAATACCTTAAAAGTGCAAATATAATAATACAAGAAGTATGGTGTGCATTGCCTACAGCATATTTTCAGAAGCTAGTGGAGTCCATGCCTCGTCGTATTCCTGCAGTCCTGTGCTCTCGTGGGGGACCTACCGAGTATTAGACTGGTGTACCAGTTTTTCTTGCACTTCAGTGTATATATTGCTTTAAATTCATACTAAATATCCCCTCAAGGGGGTGGGGGAGGGGTCTGGACCCGAGGACCACCCTATTTGCTATGCCTATGGTATCACATCGTATATTGTGAAGGATTTCACACTAAGTTTCAGAGTATTTTGTTATTTCTGTAGCATAATTTTGCACTGAACATTTTAGAATAACATGTAAGGAGTTGTTAAATGTCTTATGCAATTTGTGGTAATTGTCAATATTCTATGTATAAGGAGTGATTAAACAAAACGGTATGACAAGATACATTATCATTTCAGCACATTTGCACCTAATTGTCAACATTCTTTGAGCATTTCTTACCTCAAATGCAAAGGAGGACAGAACTTTTACAACAATGAAGCATGTAAGAACTGAATTCAGAAACAGAATCATACATGAGATACTTCCGCGGATTCGCGGAATTCCGCTTTTTTTGTCATCATTCGGGTAATTCTCGAGATCGATGCAGAACTGAAGAGAAATAGGGTGGGGTGGGGGGGGTGTTAGAAAGGGGTCATTTTCCGTCTGGGTATTTCGTCTTTCAAAACTATCGAAAACTGAAGTTAAACGGAGTGACGATTTTTCTCCGTAATCGTGATTTCTTTTTTTTTTTTTTTTTCACGATGTTGCGTGTTCCCTATATTGTTATTAAATGTCATTTTAATGCGTAAATGTTTGTATTTCAGCATGAAACTGTGGACAAGGATTTCCAAAAATGGAAGTTAAGACGGCGCGAAAATTTCCTTGTAGTCTTCAATCATGAGATTCTTCCGTGGATTCGAAGAATTCCGTCATTTCCGTTATCATTTTGGGCTTTCTCGAGATCAATGCACAACTGAACAGAAATTTTGGTGGGCAATGGTGGGGGAGAGGGATTTGTTTTTCATTTGACGACGGGATTCCGTCTTATGAAGGTTTTGAAAATTGAAGTTAGATGCAGCGAAGATTTCTCCCGTAATAGTTTTTTTTTTTTTCTTGCGTTGTTCCTTCTACCCAGTATTGTTCTTCCTTTTATTGCACAAATACTGCATTTCAACCTAAAAATGGAGGAAGAAGTTTCCGAAAATGGAAGTCTGTTGGAGCGAAGATTTCTCCCGAAATCGCATTTTTTTTTTTCTTCCCGCGATGTTCTCAGTATCCTGTGTTGTTGTGGAGTGTTATTTCCCCCATAAATGTCTGCACTTAAGCTTGATAAGGGAGGGGAAATTTTCCAAAAACAGAACTGACAGAGTTTGAAAATTTGTTAGAATTGATGCATGGTGTTCAAAAATATTCATATTCTGAAAATCACACCATTTATCTAAAATAGTGAAAGCTTTGATATTCGTGGTCCTCAGGCTGAAAGTTCTTTCGGCATGATGGATAAATTATTGTCATCTGAGGGAATGAAAGGGGAGGAGGAAAGAAAAGTGATGAAGAAATAGGAAGGGAATTTTATCAACAGAAAGAAAAGCTAAGCAAAGATTGCTGTGCAGCTGCAGGATCAACAAAAGACAAATATAGCCATGGAACTTGCTGAGAAGAAAGCAACACAAAAGGGAAATTGAGCTGATGTTCTAGCACAGATGTGGCCAAACCGTGGCTCATTGGATGATTATAAGTGGCGCATTGCATCCTTGTGCCTACTTATTCTTTTGAAGTAGGCGCCATAACTGAATTTATCCATCTTCATATTTTCAACACCTGAGTGCTCTCAGTTCCATTCATACAGCCTTCTTTACTCATCAGTTCAGCCGATTTTTTTTTTTTTGACAGTTTACAATTGAAGCATGTGAACAGTGTGTGTGTGTGTGTTAGTGGCGGCTCGTGGTTGAAAAAATTGGTGAAGAGCTACAAGAGCAATATGAAAAGATATCTACTGTCTTCAAAAGAAAATCACTATATGAGGACTGACCTATTTTTTGTATATTAGATCAATTCTTCTTTCTTTTAAAGCTGCAAATTTGTCGATTATGTCGTCATAGAATGATTGTTTCTTTGTGAGCATCAATAATATATCTTTCTGAATAGAAATATTTGCGAAAGAAGCAAGTCTGTCTTGAGAAATAGTGTTTCTTTAGTAAGTTTGTATTCTTTTAAAGCAAGAAAAACTTCTTTCCACTGACAGACTTGTAGATGGAATGGTTAAAATGAGGGCAACCAATTTATAAGCTTCTGCAAAAATGTCTTTATCTTCATGAAGCACTCGAAGAAGTTCTTGAGTCGATATATTCCTTAATTTTTCATTGGCATATATACAAGACTGAGTTCATTTTTAAGGCACTGGAGTTTAGTAAATATCTTTCCGTAAAAATGTTGCTGATTTTCAAAAGCGTGAGAGGGAAAGCTTGAATTAAATTGTTTGAATTTGGTTGTGTCAGCAAGACAAACAGATTGAAGTTTTTCACAGTCTTGAAATCTTATATCCATTTCCATAAGAATGTGGTCTAAAATTTCAAAATATAATTGTTTATAATTTTGAAAAATTGTTTCTTGCGTAAGAGCAGAATATTCCTGTTTAGATCTGCCTATTTCTGTGATCTTGCTAGCTTTTCCAAACAGTGTTTCAAATACTTTATCGTTCCTTTTATGACTCAAAATTTCACGAGTTTTTTTAATTTGAGTTACACAATAGTTTATGTCTAGTGATTTTTTTCTGCAAAATTTCGAATAATAGATCGGTGGGGCCAAAAATTTCCTTAAATACTATTGCCAAAAATGTAATTTCAAAAGTGTTCATATTGTTTAAAAATCCCTTGGCAAGTTGAATTGATTTTTTGTCTGATTGCTCACTATTTGTCAGAAATTCGAATACTACTTTCAATTTATCCCAATCTTCAACAATTACACTTACTAACTTCGAAGTGGAGGACCATCGAGTTTCTGCTATGGTTGGTATGCGTCTTGCGGTTGTAGATGTGAGTGTATAAGATCGCTTCACTGAGTGGTGGAGAAACGAAGGAATTCCAGTGAGGCTTGCGTAAAATATACGACACTTTGAAATTTTAGAAAAACTCTGCTGTAATACAAGGTTCAAACGATGTGCAAAGCAATGAGCAAATACAGCTTGAGAAGCTTTACCCTTGATTTTTTCTGGAGCCCATTCAAGTGTCCAGACATTACACTTGCCCCATCGTAACATTGTCCTATTATTGTGTGTTGATAATCGAATTGTTCCAAAATTTTGTCTAGCATTTTGTATAAAGCTTCTGACGTTCGATCTCCACTCACGTCGTGGAAACCCAAAAATCGCTCAGCCAATACACCTTCCGAATCAATAAATCTTATTAATAAAGAGCACTGAGAAGTCTGATTTATGTCTGTGGTGTCATCTACTTGAACAGAAAAGCATTGAACTTCCTTTATTTCACTTTTAACTTGATCGTTCATATATTCAGAAATACATTCAATTAATTCATTTTGAATAGTTTTTGAGTCACCTGTGAAGACATTTTTTATCTTTTCGTACTGCTTTTGAATTTCTAAAGGACTTCTTGATATCAACAATGAAAGTAATTCCTCGAAATTTCCACGATTTATCGAGTCCATGCTTTCGTCATGGCCACGGAATGCTAGTTCTTGTTTGCTCAAATATAATACTGCATCAATCACTGTCTGCAGGAAAAGTCTATTTAAACGAACGTTTTCGTTGAAATGCATTTTCAAAAGCCTAACATTCTCCCTCAGGGCATTGGCAATGGTGTTCTGATTTTTTCAAAATTCCTTAGCATTTACTCACATTTCAGGTGTTCGCTAGAATCACCATGTTTATGAAGTGAGCGTGTTATATTTAATAAATCTGAGAATCCGTCTTTATTCCACGCCGAATGTTTATTACTAAAAAGTAAGCAGGGCCAACAAAATAATTTTTGAAACACAGAAATACTACAAAGCCATTTATATTCAGTAAACCAACAATTTTTAAAATTAATATTGTAAGATTTACCACTCTTCTTGATTTCATTTTTGGCAACAATTGTCAGTGAATCCGCTGGTCGTCCTTGAAGTAAAATGTCTCTTTTATCTTCATCTTTCCACCGATTAAATGGAATTTGTAATAAATTACAAACAATGTCGTTCACAGGATACATACTTTAATTAAAACTATCACTAACTGTTAAACTGTACACGAAACTACAGTAACTGCTAAACTTTTTGACAAATAATCGTAAAGCACGAAAAAACAAATCCCTCTCGGAAAGCATGTACCACAACATTGCAAGATACCCTGGGTAAACCATTTCACCGTGATCTCCTTCGAAGGTCACGATTCCATCTGCAGAGATTCGGCGCCGAAAGATAAAACACTTCACTTGCACGCCAGATAGGGGAGGTTGACGTCACGGTTACCATAGCAACTCGGTCGAAATCTGCAGACTTCCAAGGGTTTTCATTTCGGCTCTTCACTTGCACTGTTTTGCGTTTGAGGACTTGTTTTTCGTCTTGAACGCGCTATGTGAATTGATATCTAATCAAAATTTTGAGTATTTTGTAACACAATAGAGACAAAAAAGAATATATTATGCAAATTACTGAATAAAACTTTATTTTAAGTAAAATAGGTGAAGAGGCACTTCACCTACTTCACCTAAAAAGCCGCCACTGGTGTGTGTGTGTATAAGAGAGAGAGAGAAACTGCGTGAGTGAGATGTAGTACGATTGAAAACGGTGCGATTCACCCAATAAAACGCTCTCGCAGAAACTCTGCTTCAAACTCCACGCCGTGCCATGGGTGGATGACCTCGGCATGTCGCTAAGAAACATTACTTCAGAGCGCTTTTTCCCACGAGTGCTGCGCCCTCTGGCAGAAGAAACTGAGTGAACCATCGTGGCGTGGAGTTTGAAGCAGGGTTTTTGCGAGATCGTTTTATTGAGTGTACTAGCGTGGTTTTTGTATTGAGAGTGATTGAAAGACAGATTCAAGAATAAATATATATGACGTTTGTCGAAGAAGAGTGCCACTACTGTTTCTGAATGCGAACATAGAATTCAAATCCCACATAATTGATATTCTGTGACTGTGTGATACGACGTACGTACTTGTGATCTATTTGTTCTTTTTCAACATTTAGATTTTTAGAGTTTTGTACTTTTCTATTTTTTTTTAAATTCCTTTTATCCATCACAGAGCAAAAGAAGCGCAGAAAGTGATAGTAAGCGTGAATTTAGCGAACAGTGGGAAAATGAGTTGTTATTTATAGCAAGTCCATCAGGAAAACCGTTTTGCATTGTTTGTGAAAGTACTCTTTCACATAATAGAAGACATGATCTTAATAGACACTATAAAGCACAGCATCAGACTAACATAGAAGAAAAAATGAAGCTTGTTTTTGGGTCTGAGTTACGAAAAGAATATGTGACTAAGAAAAAGGAAGAAATCCGAAGAAGACAAAATATATTTACTAAAGTAAGTTGTGAAGACTTGGCGATGACAGAAGCGTCATATGAAATTGCTTTAGCATTGGCGAAAAAAAGAAACCTTTTTCTGACGGGGAAGAAATTGTGAAGTCTTGTCTCCAAATATTTGCACGCCATCTTGGTAATAAAGGTATTGAAAGGAAAGCAGACGAAATTGCTATATCAAGGCAGACAGTTACGAGACGTATCAAGGAACTCTCTCAGGATGTATCTCAGCAACTGGAAGACCTTGTCCATTCTTGTACTTTCTGTTCTCTAGCTTTGGACGAATCAACGGACACATGTGATGTTGCCCAGTTAACCATTTTTATAAAAGGAACTGATGATAATTTTCATGTCATGCCTAGAAAATCTAAAATTAGATTATAGAAAACTCATCAGTGTGTGTACGGACGGAGCGCCGTCAATGATAGGTAAAGTCAATGGCACTACAACTTTGCTTGAAAAATGTTTAAACTGTCCTGTATTTAAATATCCCTGCATTATACACAAAGAGCAACTGTGTGGGAAAACTTTAAATATGCAGCATGTTATGCTACCGGTTGTGAAATATGTGAATAAAATTAGAGCAAGAGCATTACACAGATGAGAATTCAGAGAATACTGTCAATTGTTAGATTTGGAATACGGTGAACTTGTCCTTCATTGTGAGGTATGCTGGCTTTCTAAAGGACAGGTTCTGAGTAGATTTTGGAAATTGAAAAATGCTGTTTCTAATTTTTAGAACAGGAAACTGAACTACCTGATGAAAGAACCCTATTATTGGACAACAACTGGCTATTTGATTTGGCATTTTTAGTTGACATTACTAGCCATCTCAATGATCTAAATTTAAAACTACAAGGCAAGAATAAATTATTTCCTAGCTTAGTCAACAGCATCAGTTCATTTAAAATTAAATTAAAACTGTTCATCTCTCAGTTAGAAAATGAGGATTTGACTCAATTTCCACACTTTAAAAGAGCAGAGTGAATGTACTGCTGATAATAGCAATTTGACCAAATATATTGAAAAAATTAAGATATTGCAATGGTCATTTGAAAGTCGTTTTCGTGATTTTGCTAAAGAAGAAAACTGCATGCTCGCATTTATAAACTCATTTTCACTTAGTGAACAAAACGTAATGCAGATGCCTAGTAACATACAAATGGAAGTGATTGATTTAAAAACAAATTCATTATTAAAAACGAAATTTGATGAGCTTTTTCCAGATCAAAATGATTCTGACATAATTAATTTCTGGCGTTCATTACCCTGTGAACATTTCCCAGAGCTAAGAAAATTTGCAAAAAGTTATATATGTCACTTTGGAACGACATACAGATGTGAACAAGCATTTTCGTCGTCCATGAACTTGATTAAAAGCAAAACAAGGTCACGAATAACTGATTCAAATTTAAAGAATTCTCTGCTGCTCTCAGTAACAAATTTAACACCAAACATTGAAAGACTGGTAAAATCCAAACACGCTCAAAAGTTTCATTAATGGTAAGTAATAACAGCTGTAATAGATATTGTTTTACATACAATAATTAAATCATTTAAAAATGTCGATTATGTCTGTAAACAAAAGAGATCATTTCTGACTATTGTAGATTGGTGCTCCCATAAACGTGTCTTTTGAACTGGTGTAAATTAATTAATTAATTTAATTGCATGATTGAGTTATTCCTTTTCCTCCCTTAAGCGAAGAATGTCCCACCCCTATCCCTATTTTTCAACCCCAAACTTGAGTTGTATGGCGCATCTGAACTCATACGTGAAAAAATTGCCGCATGGTATGTAAAAGGTTGGCCACCACTGTTCTAGCAAGTACAAAAAGAAAGAGAGAGAGAGAGAGAGAGAGAGAGAGATGTATGAATCAGCGTCTTTTAAAATCATTTTATTTTGTTTTCTGTTTTGAATTCAGTAGTTTTATATTGTGAATACAGTGAACAATTCCATCTTGCTTGTGCTGCCTTATATTCACTTTCTTGTCGCATGTTCTGATTTTTTCCGCCCGATTAAGAAGTTCAGCGTTTTTGTTCCTTGGTCAGTCTCATGTATGCAGAATAGACTTAGAAACTTTAAATAACTTTTAAAATATGCTGACCCCCCCCCTTTAATAAACTAGCTTGTATTTATTTATTTATTTTTGCCAGTAAGAAACAAAAACATTTTACACTGAAGCGCCAAAAGTCATGTGATAACAGTATGTAAATTTTTAAATGGTACTACCATCGTATAAAGACTTCACCGCACCCCACGATTTTTATTAGTTGTGAGGTGTAATCTCATGATTCAGGTTGAACAACTGCCAGAAGGATTATGGCAAGATGATGTGAATTATTGGAATTTGAACGAGGCATGGTAGTGGGAGCCAGACGGATAGGACATAAAAGACTGATGGGACACTTTCCAAAGTTGTGGGAACATTCAGCACTCCTCGATCCATGTCACGTGTGTACTGAGAATACCTCATGGAAGGCATTGCCACCCACCGAGGACAGCGCAGTGGCTGACCACGGGTGCTGAATGACCATGACCAGCGGCCTCTGACCAGGATTGTTCATGCTAGCAGACAAGCGACACTGGCTCAAATAACATCCAGATTCAATGCAGGAGGTACCAGGGACATATTCATCAGGTCAGTGTAGCATTATTCAGTGTCCATGGGATAGAGGAGCAGAAGATCCCACCAGAGTGCCTTTGTTAACACCGTGACATCAAACACAGCGCCTCACCTGGGCTCGTGAATACGATGATTGAAGACTGGCAACATGTGGCATGGTCCGATGAGTCACACGACCTATTGTTTCGAGCTGATGGTAGGGCTCAGGTGTGGCACAGACTCCATGAGGCCATGGACCAAAAGCTCTCAACAAGGCACTGTGCAAGCTGGTGGTGTGTCCATACATGTGTGGGGTGCCTTTGCATAGTACGGTTTGGATCCACTGGTCCTCATAAACACGTCATTAACCATAATCGCTTTATTGCTCTGCTGGGTGACCATTTGCAGCCCTTCATAAACTTCATTGTGCACCTGGAAAATCCCCAACAACGATGGGATTTTCCAGGTGCACAATGCATTGTGTCATTGAGCCGAAGTTGTCCAAAATTGGTTCAAGGAGCATTCTGGACAGTTCTGACTGATGGTGTGGCCATCATGTTTGTCAGACACAAACCCAATAGAGCACTTATGGGATGTGGTGGAAAGGTCCATTCGCACCCAAGAACCTGCACATACAAATACCAGAGAACTGTGGGCAGCTATTCAGACAGCATGGCTCAACATCTCTCCAGAAGTGTTTTGATACTTCAGTGTAATGTGATGCCAAATTAAGAGAGAAATTCTGAATGATTCCACCTTTCACTGATATCTACTCCTCCCACCAGGTTTTTTTCTTTCTTATTAAGTACAATATTTTTTTCTATGGGTATCTGTTAAACTACATTTTCTTTTTCTCAAGTGTTATTTTTATTTTTTATTTTTTTTCAATACTGGAAACCTTTGGAAGTTTTCTTCAAAGTGCTACTAGAGAGGTATGAAAAACAGTGGGCATCAAAGAAAATTAGAACCATAGTTTGAGTATGATAGCAGAAAATGTACTAATGTAGAGGAAATTAATGTAGTTTATTTTAATGTATGCATTCTGAAGTTTCATCTACAGTTTACTTAATGTATGAGCTGTGATTGTAAAGTATTTTACTTTTCACCTGGTTCTTTTGTTGTAGGCCTTAGAAGCTTCTTGTTGGATTTCTCTCCTGCATGTTCCAAGATGTGTATTGGCAGGCGACCATCATCAGCTACCACCAACCATCATCTCAGACAAGTTAGTCTCATTTATTAGTACTTTTAATTTTAGGTCCTTATTACATCCCCAGGGCTTGAAAAATACCATGCCCGAGATGCCCAGGGGCATGTAAATTATTGGCCTAGACAAGTAAAAATGAAATCTAGTTGCTGGTCGGGCAACTAGATTTAAAGAAAAGAAAAATTTTGGAATGGAAAATTTTCTACTCTAGAAAAGTAAGATGGTCGCCACGTGTTTTTCATTTTACTGCAAATCACCAGAAGTTGTATCATTGTTACAGAATGAATGCCAAGGCCAGGAGAATAGCGCTTCTTCAATTATATTATGCTCTACGTCCAGGAATTGGGGCCATATATAGCTTTGCTCCAGATGTTGTTTACAGTTAACAATGGGGTCATGCCTCAGATGAAAGTAGCCTCCGGTGTTTAGTGACAAAATGCGTAAACTGCCATGAAACAGGAGGACGCAGACTGATGGGCAAAAAAGCTGTGCTTTATGAGGAGGGAGCACCATTGGGAGCGAGTGACAACGGAATATTTATTGCACAGCCCTGGGTGGGGTTGAGTCTCTGATACAACTTGCACGAGTGAGGGAAGGGAAATAGAAGCTTCCGCCTGTGCGCACCCACCTACCCACCCACACACACACATGAACAACAGCGGTACTACTGAAACAAAGGCTAAATTTTGTTTAAGAACGAGCTTGCACACTTAGCTGGGAGAAGAGCGAAAATTGCAGACACCAATAACTTACCTAGTTTGTCTGAGAGAACAGTAGTTCTTGTTAGCTGCAGAAAGTTATTTAGTAATGGATATATGATTTTTTTTTTTTTTTTTTTGGAAAAAATCTAGCAATGAGAGTATATCTCATAGTAAGCAATTATGTGAAATTCCTGATCTGTCAGCGGTTGTTACAAATTCGTCTTCTGCATTGTTGAGTGACGTAATTTCAGAATCGGAATCTGCGTCATTGGCAAAATTGAAACTTACGCAAGCGGACTATGATAAATTGTATGAAAAAAAACACCACTGAACAAAAATGAAATACGGGATTACGCCATATAATACAAATTTTGAAGATGACAATCCGACTTTTGGCGTAAATGTGACAAGGATGGTAAGTCAGATAATATCCAAAAACTTGAAAATTTTCATTTAGTCCCGCTCCAGGACGATGAAAATTTTCAAGTTTTCGGATATTATCTGACTTACCATCCTCGTCACATGTACGCCAAAAATCGGATTGTCATCTTCAAAACCACTGCACAGTTCAGAAATCTTGGATGAAAACATTTAATTGGCTAAAGTCAAATGACAACAAGACTATTATGTGGTGCACTGTTTGCCAAACCCATCCTAAAATTGCTGATACTACCCGCAATTTTTTCAAGGAATGCGGGGGTCAGGTGATAATATAATTTAATAACTATAAGTGCACGCAACAGTAGTCGAAAACATAAGGATTGCCTTTGTTTCTAAACAACAATTCTTGGGATATTTTATGATGCAAAATCACTTCTGTTTGCACAAAAGAAAAGGGTGAATAACTTTTTACATTCAGAATTGTTGTTGAAAACTACTTAAACTGCTGTACAGTTAACTACGATTATTTAAATTTTTTTTGCAAAACACAGGACGTATATTAAAAGTTCTTGAACATGGCATCATCACTAAATTTCTCAAATGCCATCGATTACCTTTCTTAAAACTTCAGATGCATGCTTTTGTGCACTTTGAACACAGACAGTTTAAAATGGTGATGCAAAAGATGTATAAAAAGTTTTTCATAATTTTTAACTTTAAAAAAATGAGGCTTCTGTTTTGTTATCTTAAAAGATAATTTTTTCTGGGCATGTAAATTTTACTTCTGGGCAAGTAAATATTTTCTGCATTTGCCCAGCTGGGCATGTAACTTTTCAGATATTTTTCAAGCCCTGATCCCACTGCAGTGATTAGTAAACCCTCATCAAGTGCTGGTGATACATTTCTCAAAAATGCAGCATTTGATAAATCCATTTTGAATGAACTTACTATTTTTGGGGTTCATTCATCATCAAATCACACTTGTACACCCAAAAGTGGGTGTTTAATGCTGATTACCTACAAGCAAGGCCAAATTTAACTACTGCAGTACCTATGAGTCCAAGAAATTCTGTAACCCCCCCCCCCCTTCTTCCCCAAACTTGATAAGCCTACATTGTAAAATATCAAAGCATAATAAAACAAACCTTAATGTCCTAACAAAAATACTTTGTTCACACAGTAAAAATAAAACAATTACAATTAGCAGGTTGATGGTTTACGTCTTGCTTTTTCATTAGCAAATTTGTGTATACTGTCTTCATAGTCTAATTTTACAGTTAAATCATTTTCAATAGCAAGCACAGCGAGATAGACCTAGTGTTGTTTGATTCAAGATGAACGTAAATAATTTTAACCCTCCCAACTGCTGAAAAGGGCTTTTCAGCTAAGTAGTTTGTAGCAGGAGTACATAAATAAATCTTCAAAGCTATGGTAACATTAGAATATAAGTGTAAAAGATTTTTAGTAATCAAAAGTTTGTTTAAAAGTGGTAATGATAGGCTATTATGCCCTTCTTTCTAAGAGAAAACTTTTCAGATGGATACATTTTGTTCCAAATGTTTCTTCTATATCTGATGAGTAAATCTGTGCTGCCCCGATGGCGCAGTGGTCTAAGCGATGGCCTCTGATCGTTTGTCCGAAAGGGGTCTGGGTTCGAATCTCGGTGAGACATGGATGTTGTGTTTGTCTTACGGCACTGGCTCTCTCCCTTCCCTGAAACCAGTTCCCCTAAATCAGGGACGGGCGACTGCTTATAGCCCATTGAGTTGCTAACGGTGGTTGTTAAACCTCCAATTAAAAAAAAAAAAAAACAGGTAAATATGTTGCAATTTATCAGCTGATTTGTGAATTTCATCAGGATTAGTTTCCATGGGATTTGGCTATCCATTTTGTAAAAATGACACGCAATGCACTCTTAATAAAACACAACTCACTCAATACGAACCACACACACACACACACACACACAGAAAAAAAAAGAATTGATATATAGCAGCAAAATAACCACACTGTAAACAAACAATAGCAAACAGTGTAATGTATTCTGTGTAATGTTCTCAAAGGAGTATATCATAAACAGTGTAATGTTCTCAAAGGAGTATATCATAAACAGTGTAATGTTCTCCAAGGAGTATCATCAGAAATTAATGAAATGTGTACTAAGTATAACATTCAACTTAGATGTAAAGTAAATACAATTAAGAATTTGGTGTTAAAAAGCAATGAAAAAGATGAGTTGTTTTCGATGAATGACGAGAGGGTTCTATACAGTGTTTTACAGTTTTTAATATAAGTTGAAGTTAATGAAAGGTGCCCATATGTGAATATGACTGTAAAATGTTGGCTCAAAAACAAAAAACAAAAAACTGCCAAGAGTATATGTGAAGACACAGGAAGAAATACGACGACCACGAAAGGCCTATCATGCATTATGACAAGTCGGCCGAAAGGTATGTGTAGTAAATGTGCCAAGAAGCAACAACCTTTGGGTGAGTTTCTATTAACGATGGTAATTACAATTTTTTGCATGTAAAATATAAGAACAATGTTCGGGAATATGTATGCATTCTCAGGTTGTGTCTTCTGTTTTTATTGTGTAATGTATTGTTTATGCTTCACATTTCCAGTGTGAGTGTATCAAGCACCTTTTAATACTGAAACTACAATAAAAATACAGAACATACTGACATACACCAGATACATGCTTAGCAGTTACAGTCACAACTCCGGTAAAAAAGTAAAAAACAACAACAACAGCACACACACACACACACACACACACACACACTCTCTCTCTCTCTCTCTCTCTCTCTCTCTCTCTCTCTCTCTCTCTCTCTCTCTTCTCTTCTCTTCTCTTCTCTTCTCTTTTCACAGTTTTAGGTTATGTACTCGGTAGCGGTACCCCATGGGGTACGTTCCACTTTCAAACAGCGGTAGTTTTATATCATTATCACACGTGCACTGTGACCAGTTACTGCCTGCTGCCAGGCTGTGGTATGAAACTTTCCTCTTTCACGTAGAGCTAAATATCCCTTTCGTTCAAACGCTGCCATTCTGCACATATTCTTGAAACTCATTTTAAAACTATTTACTGTTTATTATTTTATTTTTTGGTCGCGCCGTCCTGTGCCCAGGCCCATGCCTAAATAGAGCCCTGCCTACAAGCATGCTCCATCTCTTTCGTTCCATTGCAAGATCTTCTGCCTGTGTCAGATTACTCCCTCTATCCCTATTGGACAATTACATGCCATCAATCCATCTTGTTCTAGGTCTTCCCCTTTGTTTGTAACCATCTGCTTTAGAATGTAACACCTCTCATGGACATTTTCCTCTCCCATATGACACACATGCCAAAACCACCTAAGTATGTTTTCATTAACTTTATCTTCTACAGCAGAAATACCCAACATAAATTTAATATCCATGTTGATAATCCTGTCATGCCACTGAACCCATCTGTTTTTTTCTTATATTCCTCTTATGACTCTCATATTGGCCTGCCTAATGAGACTTCTCATCCAACTCTCACTTTTGGGAAAGAGAGTCGCTCTAAATACTGCATTGTAAATAGCCAGCTTTATGCAGTTGGTAAGAGACCTTTCCTTTTGTGTTTTCTGCACCAGTTCCTTATCAAGCTTTCATGTCTCATCAGTTACTATGCCCAAACAGTTGAAACCTTCTACATGTTCAAGTACCTTTCTCTGAATACTATTTTTAGAAGTTCAGTTTAAAACCATAGATTTTAAAAGTTACATGCAGATGATTAAGTTTATACTGTAAGTCACTAACGCTGTTAGATATTCACACCAAATCATCAACATACAGCAAAGTGCTGATATTACATTTGCCTATCAGCATCTGTTACAAAGTTAACATCTTTAATAAACTTATCCGTATAAGTTAAAAGTGGAAGTGGTGACAATTTACATCCTTGCCCTACCCACGAGTTCATCTCAATCCACGTACTAGTATTTTGCTCCAGCCTTGCAGATGCTGATTTATTTCTGTAACATGACTTTCACATCATATTTTTTAATATACTGAACAACTTGTTTGTAAAGACCTTGGCAAAAGCCTTTTCATAGCCAACAAATTACCACATATAGATCTTTATTCATCTCACAAAACCTTTCAAAAAGTTGTGTGAGTACAAATGCATTAACCTGACATCCCATACCACTCTCAAATCCACTCCTCCCTTCATTCAGCTGACTTTCCACAACCTTCTTATGCTTCTTGCCCATTATTCCTGTATAAATTTTGCAAGGCACATTAATTAAGGTGATTCCACAGTAATTATTTCAGCCTCTTGTTTCTTTTCTTGTAAATTGGCATTGTGATTGCCTAGTTATCAGGAACTAAGCCAATTTCTTATGATAACTGAAAAAAAACTGTGTAACCAACCTATTATTCCACTGTGTTTAACCTTTCAACCACAGGTTAATTGCATCAAAACTTGCAGCTCTAACACTTCAGAGATTGTATAGCATCACTTACACTATTTTTGGTAACAACTGGAATACAAAAACATGCATCAAAAGACCAAGTGTTGTCCAGTGACATTAACTGATTCCATTTGACTTAAAAATTAACATTCAGCTGACTGTTTGTCTTTCCAGGATTATGACCATGAGTGACTTATTATCTTTGTATATGTGTGTTTACATTGTAACCATTATTGTTAAACGATGGCCTACATATGTTTTATAGTGTAGGACTATGGAAGACAACTAAGAAATGGCCTTTTTGGGTTCAATGACTAGTAGTGATATTATTAATATTATTAAGGGACTTCAAGATGACAGCAGTCAGTGAACTGCGTGTTAATGAGCTCTTATACTTTTACTCAAAATAATCTACATGCTAACTCTCAGAGTTATAAATAATTTTATACAATTCTATCATGAAAATATGGTGAGATCAGCAAAAAGCGTTTTGTTTGAAACCTTTATTGTTAGGTTCCATCGAGTCGTGTTCAACACTTGATGACTGTATGAACAAAAAGCCTGCATCTCAATCTGTTTTCAGCAAGATCTCTCAACTCTTCTATGGTTATTCTACAAGCATCATTGATTCCATCCAACCATCTTGTTCTTAGTTTTCCCCTCCTTCTGCTTTCTGGAACCTTGCCAAGCATGATAATTTTACTGGCATGCATCACATGTCCAAAATATGAGAGTTTTTGTATACATCGAAAGAGTAAGGGCATACATGATTGCCTCTAGAGAGCAGTGATTGATTAGTTCTTGCAGTCCATCATATTCTAAGTAACCATTTCCAGGTTCATAATTATCTATCTTCTTACTCTTGCTGTTCCTCAATATCCAGCTTTCGCAACCTTACATTACCCCAGCAAGACCATTAACAATTCTGATCTTTAAGATGTAGGGTGCTCATCTTCTGGCTCTATAACTTGTCTTAATTGAAGAGCTGTGTTCATCAATTTTCTTGGCAAATATGGAAGGTTTGAAACCATACAGGTTGAATATTCATCAAAAAATGTAAACTGGAGTAGGAGTTCAACAAAATGCAGAGCTGTGTTTGACATGGAAAACATTGTAAGAGCCATGATGGATGCCAACTCAAGTGGTAAGCTTACAACATTCTATGCTTCTTTCTTAAAAGGGTTCACCACTGAATTCCACCCAAGGCAAGACAATATGTGTTTTCCCTCTTCCATATCTGTCAAACAGATCAAGATCATCTGCCAGCTCCTCATAGCTGACAAGGAAACATGTCTCCACCTCATGGGTTTTCCCAGGAAAGGGGCATATGGGGGATAAAAGTGTAGCCCACCCCATCATTCCTATGCTCAGGTGACTAAGACTCAACCCCTCAGTTTCTCCAACATAAACCTCCAGCTCCCATCAAGCAAAGTTTGCCCAACATCAGGGTGTTGTAAGCAGTGGTACCAGGCCTACCTATATATCTGCTGCTCTGTCAATTTACATTGGCAGGTGTAACTGGAAAACAGTCACTACAACCAAAAATATCACTGGCTACCTAAAATTGGAGGGTGTCAAGTTTTTCAACAGTATTTACCTAGGTTCTGAAGTGGTTTATGCCTGTTCATTTAGAATAACAGTAAAGTAGGATCAGTATGACTTGTTATTATGAGGGTTGTACCAAAAGTAATGCAAAAGTGGGCATAACTTTATTAACTGATAGAGGTCATTCAAATTGTACATGTTAGCAACGTAACTCTTTTTCTATACAAAGGTACTACTCAACATAATCTCTATCACAAGTGACGCATTGCTCCATCGTTGAACCCGACTCTCGAATCCTCTTTGAAAAAATTCAAATGTGGACTGTTGTACCCAATTCTTCACGGCCACTTTCTCCTTGTCTGTGTCATCAAACCGTTGTCCCTGGAGACTGTCCTTTATTGGACCAAACAGGTGAAAGTTGGAGGGCGCCAGATCTGGGCTAATGGGGACCACCGACCAGCCTCATTTGCTGATCACCTGATTGGTTGCCAAAGACATGTGTAGTCTCACATTGTCATGGTAAATGTGGATCCTTTTCATATTCTTGTTCGGTCTCTTCCTCCTTAGGGCTTCTCTAAGCTTTTTGAGTGTCTCAATGTACTGCTCGCTGGTCACAGTACAGCCATGTTCCAGAAAATCAAGGAGAATGACACCCTGTCATCCCAAAAAACAGTCACCATGACTTTCTGTGCTGATCGCTGGCTCTTCAACTTCTTAGGCCTTGGTGAAGAGGTATGATCCATTCCATGGATTGATTCTTTGTTTCCGGATTGTAAAGATATGTCCACGTTTCATCCCCTGTCACCAGATCAGAAAGAAACATGTCTTCAAACACTTCCAGCAGATCAGAGCAGACTTCCACTCTTCTCTCCTTCAAATTGGGTGTCAACTGTCAAGGTACCCACTTTGTACACACTTTCCGATACCCTAAGTCTTCCACCATGTTCTGTATGGCATTGGGACCACAGTCCAGTTGTGCAACAAGCTCACGGATTGTGACTCATCTCTCCATGCAAATCAATTCATCCACTCACTGACTATTCCTGTCAGTGGTCACAGATGATGGTCTCTGACTGTGTGTTTTGTCTTCAGTGCTGGTTTCCCCTTCTTTAAACTTCTTCATCCATCTGTGCACATTGCTTTTGCCAATGGTGTCATCTCCTTAAGCATTCTGTAGCCGTCTGTGGACGTCGGACATCCTGCACCCTCCCTTTGTCAAGAAATCAATGATGGCGCATTGCTTTTGCTTGGAATCCATTATTTACCTGCAATGAAGAAGAAGGGTTACTATAGAGGAAGAGTTACTCTACCAACATGTGCAATTTAAATGACCTCTTAATGAAAAAGTTATGCCCACTTTTGCATTACTTTTGGTACAATCCTTGTATCAGATAGTAATGTTTGGCCAATTGACATAATTGTGCGTTGGTTTCAGTTTCCTGAGAAAAATCTGAACAGCCAGAATCATTAGTCTACAAGTAAGAAAAGTGTATCTATCCTGGAAAGTAATACTTTTTACAGTGAAAATAATGAATTTTCTGCCTAGTTTGTGTGTGTGAGACTACTTACAGTGATACAGTTACTAGTAATATTCCCCAAACTCTGAAGTAAATTTGTACTCTAGTGAGGTAAATTCAGTAAAAACTGGTGTTCAATCACAATGACTGTGCTTTAACTTAAAAATTTATCAGAATGTTGGAGGTAGGAAATCCAGAAGTGATAACTTTTATACTTCAGTTCTTACTGAAGATTACCATTTTATTTGCGTAACTAAATCATGGCTACAGGATAATTTTTGGATTTTGAACTCTTTGATTCTCAATTACTTCCGATATTGGAGGTTAATTTTTTGACGTGCATTAATGCATTTGCATTTATGAACTTACCGTTACGTTGGTGAAGTTCGATTAACACTTACCGCACGTGGTTCTTGGCTATCTTTCGTATTTCTGTTATGTAGATGCGGCATGGGGATTTTTTCATTCAATTTCGGGTCCTCTTCAGTTTGTTTTTTTTTCGTTGGTTTTAATTGGCCTTGTTACTAAATGAGTTTTTTCCCTTTGCCGCTTCCATATATACATATACGTTTTCTACCTGAGTACTTTCGGTAACATCCCGTTACCGTTATCTAGGGACGTTTGCTCCGACCAGCACGAACCGTGTCAGTAGAGCATTTAGGTGGTTCTTGCTGGCCGCATCTGTTATCATCTATCGCTTCCTCTTGGGCGTTGTAAGAAATCATAAAAAGCTGTAAATCCGAAAAACACCTCAGAGTAACAGAGTCGGTAATGATAGAAAAAAATAGAGCAAAAGTTTGCAACCATAATGACCCTAATATTTTAAGAAACAGTTGGAGGAATTTAATTAAAACTGAGCAAAAAACCGGAAAATTTCGAAAAATGAGATCTGTGGCCAGCAAGTGATGGCGCCACAATGCCCAAGAGGAAGCGATAGCCGATAACAGACGCAGCCCGCTAGAACCACCGAAATGCTCTACTGACACGGTCCATGCTGGTCGGAGAAACGTCCCTTAGATGACGGTAACTGGATGTTACCGAAAGTACTCAGGTAGAAAACGTATATGTATATATGGAAGCGGCAAAGGAAAAAACTCATTTAGTAACAAGGCCAATTAAAACCAACGAAAAAAAACAACTGAAGAGGACCCAAAACTGAATGAAAAAAACCCCATGCCACATCTGCATAATGGAAATACGAAAGATAGCCAAGAACCACATGCGGTAAGTGTTAATCTTTGATTCTCATTATACTATTTACAGGAAAGATAGAAACCTAAATGCAACCTGAAAATGTATCAAGATCACTGTAAATGGAGAAGTTTGATACGGCAACAGTAAGTAAATAATCAGTTAAAATTTTATCTGGTGGTTTGTATTTCTTTGTGGAATTAACCTCTGAATCTCAGAAAACAGTTCAGTGATACATATGTATGTATGTGAAAATGAGATATGCTGGTTGAGCTCAAAGCTCAACCAGACATTTCATCAAGAACGTGCAGCTCAAAATCAATACAATACTAATGATAAGCTTACCTTCAGGTGACTTAAACTTGCTGAAGCTCATTTTATCACATTTCCAGCATATGTAGGCAATTGCAAACTTTCCACATCACATGTTGCACAGTTCTGTGCCTCACCTGACAATGTGAAGACATTTAGTTGCAGGCAGCTGATGTGCTAACAACTGTTTCTTAGAGATGCCTATGGCAGCTGAGCAAAAGTGCTAGGAAGCTCTGGTATGGTTTGATGTTTCAGTTTTTAATTTCAGTTTTTAAGGTGTAAATAAGTTTTTTAATTAGCTTCATGTTAATCTTTTTAACATTCCAAAATTGTAAATTAGTGTTTTGGAGATAACTAATGAATTGGAATACCATTGAAAATCACCAATCACTTACCCTAAAGATCCTGGCAATTTCCATCAACAAACACTTTCAAGCACGTCAATTATCGTAGTGTTGCTGGCCTTCAAAGGTTTACAGACACCTTGCCTACGATTCCTTCTTCCGGGGATGTTGTTCAATTTTTATTAAGGCCTTCCATTGTTCATTTAAGTTGCTAGGCTCATTAATGTTGCATAATCTTGATCTGTTTTTTTTTCAATTAACACTGACTCTGCAATTCTCAACTGCCTTTCATTTTTACAGCTCTTAATAATTTTAATATCCTCAAACCTTGGACATTGTTGATTTTCCATACAGTATTGGGTTAATGCTGTCTTAGCTTCTTTTTTATTCCAATTATTTATATGCTGGTTCAATCTATACTTTAATTTATTCTTGGTGCTGCCTATATATGGCACAGGTGGTTGCTGGTTTATAGGGATTTCATAAATTCCTGCTCTATCCAATTGGCTGATTTTTTCATTTTTTATCACTAAATGTTTTACAGTAAGTACCTGATTTTCTACCTGTATGTCATATTTGCCACAAACTTCATTAATTTCAGCTGAAACGTTTTCAACATATGGTATTGCCCCTATGTAAACTATGCGTGCACTTTGCAGGGGTTTGATACCTTGGAAGTGCAAATATAATAATGAAGTGGATGTTTAGGTTAGGATAAAGTTTTCACCTTTAGCAAGTAATCGGGTCGCAGGTTTGAATTGTTTGTTTTTGTGGGTTGGATGTTCTCTTAAGGTGAGTTAATGAGCACAGAATATGAATAGAATTATTATTTATAATTACTGAACACATCTCATGACTGGAAAGTTTGTAATTGCCTACATGTGCTGGAAATGTGGTAAAATGAGCTTCAGCAACTTTAAGTTAGCTAAAGGTAAGCTTATCATTAGTATTGTATTAAATGCGACTGATAAGAACTCTGACAGTTGCATCTTCATTGATGTTAGCAACAACTTTCTCATTAGCAAAATGTGTGAATTAGAATACTGATGAAAATATTTGGGCTACTGTTAAAGTTAATTACACAAAATATGTTTTCATCTGTACTTCAATTACTTATCCCTATCCTTCAATAAACAGACTTATTTGGACTACTTTAACCATGTTAGCTACCATTCAATTGTATATAATGAGGATATCATATTTATTTGTAGGTTTACCATACATCCCAGTTTGATTTGATCTGGATTGTCCTAAATTTTGGATCTCGATGTCCCAGATAGTTGGCAGCAAATAAATTTACCATACATCCCAGTTTGATTTGATCTGGATTGTCCTAAATTTTGGATCTCGATGTCCCAGATAGTTGGCAGCAAATAAATTTACCATACATCCCAGTTTGATTTGATCTGGATTGTCCTAAATTTTGGATCTCGATGTCCCAGAAGGTTGGCGGTAAATAAATTTACTATACATCCCAGTTTGATTTGATCTGGATTGTCCTAAATTTGGATCTCAATGTCCCAAATTTAGGACAATCCAGATCAAATAAATTTACCATACATCCCAGCTTGATTTGATCTGGATTGTCCTAAATTTGGATCTCAATGTCCCTGATGGTTGGTGGCAAATAAATCATATTTATTTGTAGGTTTACCATACATCCCAGTTTAGTTTGATCTGGATTGTCCTAAATTTTGGATCTCAATGTCCCAGATGGTTGGCGGCAAAAAAATTTACCATACATCTCAGTTTGATTTGATCTGGTTTGTCCTAAATTTGCATCTTGATGTCCCAAATTTAGGACAATCCAGATCAAATAAATTTACCATACATCCCAGTTTGATTTGATCTGGATTGTCCTAAATTTGGACCTCGATGTCACAGATGGTTGGCGGCAAATAAATTCACCATACAGTAAACCCCTATTAATCTGAAAACCGCAAATCAGACAGCAACTGACCGTGTCATGTGGAATGTTATCTGAATTAGACAAATAATGTTTTCAGTAGATTAAGGAAAGAAATAGGGAGAATGTGTGTGTGTGCGCGCGCACGCGTGTATTGTGGGTGTTAGTTTTGGTGCCCATATCATTCAGAACTATCTTCAAACTGTAGCTGATGTCCTACCTATTGAAATAGAAACCCTCATTGCAAAAAATTATTAACAAAATGTGTACTAAAAATAATTACACTACTTTTTTTTTTCTTGGTGGTTTAACAACCACTGTGAGCAACTCATTGGTCTATAAGCAGTCACCCATCCCTAATTTAGGGCAACTGGTTCCAAGGAAGGAAGAGAGCCAGTGCCTTAACCCTTTAACCGGCTGGAACGAATTAACTCGGGGTTAGTAAAATGGTCTGAAGTAAGCTCGAAAGGCATTCGTTGTCTACAAAATGTGCGGAACCCGGCTGGAAAAGTGAACCTGCGCAACAGAGGGCTTTGCTTTCACCTTAGCTTTCAAAGTGATCATTTAGAGGGATGATTGACACCAAATTATAACTGTGTTTGTTCAAGGGGTCATTTAGGTGATTATTGATACTAATGCTTTTTAACTGATTACCTGCTAACAGTGCTATAACGATGACCAATAACCTAAGAAAAGAAATATGTTTGAGGCCCTTCTTTTTGTCCAGTGGCATGTTTTCTTTATTACGGGGAAAGGCCCTTCTCTATCATGTCTTAGGTTGTGGAACAGAGGATAGTGGACTATAGAAGCCAGATCTAATCACTTTCAACAGGTTTGTGGTCTGCACTGCTGAAATGAGAGGGGTAAAGGATTTTTTTGCCATAGATTTTGTACAACCCAGTCGGTTTATGAACATTTCTGTTTAGGAGCTCAGAAAAGTTTCTGCACCATTTGGTTCATGTACATCGGCCGCTTAAAGGGTTAAGACAAACACAATATCCATGCCTCACACCAGGATTCAAATCTCAACCCATCTCAGATGAATGGCCAGAAGCCAGTGTGCTTACACCACTACACTCCCGGGCTGGCAGTTACAATATAAACATGATTTTTAAAACATTCCTACCCCAAAGGCTGCATGTTTTAGTTTAGTTGCATAAAAATATGAGCTATATACAGAGATGCTAACATCTGAAGGAAGTCATCAGTAGTCCATATGCGCGGCGCCCGCAGTTCTTCCGTAATGATGTCAAGTCAAGTTCCCACATTAAAATTTGCAGGGTAGCATGCGTATTTCCCAGAACATACTGCTACATTTTTAGCAATATATTAATCTCGATCGGGGACAATACTTGGATAAGTTTCGCAACATATTTAAGTCCCCTTAAAATGGGGGAAAAAAAACTTGAGTAAATACACAAAAAATGCATACCATTTCAACTCCACCTTTTAATAAATATGTTATGTTAATAAATATGGTATGTCATAAGTGTGTGATGCCACGCACTTATGGTTATTCTTCCTGTTTTTTAGAGTGAAAATGCCGACCGCAATCGTCTTTTCCGCCGTGTGTGATTGAAAAATCAACAGCACACGGGGAACAAAACCCATGGTTTTTGGATACCCGAGACGATTTTAGACACGGAAATTTTTGCAAATAACTCTCCTTGAATTTTTGACAACTGTTTTGCGTTTTAGATCTAAGAATATTAGTAGAGACAGGTGGCCCTTTACCTGACGCTATTGCAAGTAAATTCGTACATGACAAACACAATGGGAGCAAAGAAAGAACAATTAACTTTGCAAGATTTCATAGCTTTATTATGCGGATAAATAGAAAATTAGCATTAAATGCTTATGATATGAATAAACTAATCAAAAAGGTATTTTAAATTGCATAAATCAATCTATTCTGGGGGGAAAGGATAAAATAAAACATCCCTTTGTTTAGCAGAACATTTTTACAAGAGAAAAAAAAAAGAACTGCACTTTGCAAATCTGTCAAAGTAACATAAACAATTAAGCTCTCTGCCGACAACGAGGAGCGTGGAAAAATAGGTCACGACTTTGCGCACACACCAAGCAGCTAAGAAACTTCTCATCGCAACTGCTGCTAGACGTTTTCTTTGGCTGGTTGCCAAAGACACATGGAGAGACTTTCTCTTGCTCTGGGCAGAACATACTGCGCGCGAAGAACAAACTCCCGGGGAGGTAACATAAAAGCAGGCAATAACAGTGTCCACACATCCAGGTAGCTTAGTTATGTGCTCTGCCAGGAAAAAACAAACATTCAGGATTTCTTTGATCCACAATTGTTTCCTTTGATCTGATAACTATTTGCTCAGAGCATTTTTTTTTCTGATACCCCGCCCGCCCCTTACTTTGGTGAAACAAATATGCAATAGCAATTAACTATTTAAATTACATTTTAGCAAAAAAAAAACCAAAAAAAAAAACCATAATTCACGGAAACATGCGACCGCTGCAGACATGGAAATTCCAACAAATAACATTCCTTGTACTGCTGCGAATTTTTTTTTTTTTCACACCACTGGAACTGGAAGCCACTGAAGCATGCTTCATAACTACAGCAATTCACGTCACACCACAACTAATCAACTTAACAACAAAAACAGAAAACGTGGAATCTGCCTCCATCCTCCAACAACTTACATTAGTTCAGGAAGCGGTTAAGGTTTTCCCGAAGTTAACAGACGTTGTGCGTTACTTTCCACGGCAAGCCAGGTACAAAGTCACGCGATCATACAGAACGATCTCCGCTGCAACATTTCCGCTTGCTTGTCGGCCAGCCAAACATGCTTGCTGTGTAACGGCTTTGTGACGTTACCACAAAAAACACTACATTTGACTATGCTTGACTTTTTTTTTTTTTCAAATAATTTAAAAAAAAACAAAAAAAAAAACATAATTCACGGAAACATGCGACCGCTGCAGACATGGAAATTCCAACAAATAACATTCCTTGTACTGCTGCGAATTTTCTTTTTTTTTTTTTCACACCACTGGAACTGGAAGCCACTGAAGCACGCTTCATAACTACAGCAATTCACGTCACACCACAACTAATCAACTTAACAACAAAAACAGAAAACGTGGAATCAACTCTAGTCTGCCTCCATCCTCCAACAACTTACATTAGTTCAGGAAGCGGTTAAGGTTTTCCCGAAGTTAACAGACGTTGTGCGTTACTTTCCACGGCAAGCCAGGTACAAAGTCACGCGATCATACAGAACGATCTCCGCTGCAACATTTCCGCTTGCTTGTCGGCCAGCCAAACATGCTTGCTGTGTAACGGCTTTGTGACGTTACCGCAAAAAACACTACATTTGACTATGCTTGACTTTTTTTTTTTTCAAATAATTTAAAAAAAAAAAAAAAAAAAAAAAGTTTTCCGGAAAAATCCGTAGTTTTTCACACCTTCTCAGTAGTCTGTAGTTTGAACATGATATCCGTAGAAACTATGGAGAATCCGTAGTACTTGGCATCTCTGTATATAGAGACTATACAATTTGCGCTGATTCAAATGTTTTATAACAGTATTATGATAGTTTGATAATATCATTAAAAATAACCATCAGAACTTTGTCCCTGTTGTGTTAGCTCCCGTCCACATTTGTTCTGGTTTTGAACTTGAAAAATATAGTAACCCTATTTATTGGTGACCTCAACCTACCATCTTGTGTACAAATGTGAATTTTCATGAATATGGTGAAAAAGAGGAAGCCCTTCCACATTTGCTAGCACTCTTAACTTGTCTCACTTGAATAATACTGTGAATGCCAACAATAAATATTTCAAATTAATACTACTATCAGTGTGTCTTTATAGCAACTGCAGCTATCTAGCACCAAAACCAGCATGTAATTCCTTTGCAAAATAAACTGAAAAACAAATCACATGTGATCTATCCAGAATTTGTGATATCCAAGCAGAAGAGGGTGTCCCACTCAATGTAGTTAACTGCAATAAGACCCAAATTGAGGGCAGGCAGAATATTGCTGAATATTTCCATTTTATCTTTATTACCAAAACTACATCTCCCCACCAGCTTGGTGACTGTCCATATCTTCTGAGAGTAAATACAGCTAGCTCGACATTCTAAATATTGACCACTTCACAGAAAACGAGATCCTGCTCACTATCAACATACTGAAAGGAAGTAGAGCTGTTGGACCTCTGATATGATTCCTTCATACATTTTCAATGGGTGTGATTTATTTGTCAGTGCAGGTAATTCCCCACCTGATTTGAAATCAACAAAAAGTTATTCCTCTTTTCAAACAAGGCTGCCATGATTCTATTAAGAATTGTGGACTTATTTCTATCATCTCTGTCTTTGCAATCTTTAAGTCACTTATTTATTTCAAACTATATGATAACTCAAAACATACCCTCAGTCCTGTTAACAGAGATCTGTGAAGAAACTCTCAATAATCATAAATATACACTTTTTGCAAAAAAAAAAAAAAACGCCCAGAAGGAATCATCCAATCAACATGAAAATTGCCGTGTGCAATGTACATGTATAGGAAAGGAAATTATTGCAATTCCAGAAAAGTTGGGCCAATTATTTGGATAAAACAGCTACACGATTCGAACAAGTCAGTATGTTTATATATATTAAGGTAATACAACGTAGTTTGTCACAATTATTTATTTTTTCAAGCCGACCATGGTTTTGCTGGGTGTTGACCTAACTTCATCAGGACGAATGGCACGTAAATATTCAAATAGTATATAACATCATAAATGGTGTTTACAGTCACATGTTTTGGTTAGATGCTTCCACGCGCTTGATAGTAATGGCGTGGATGCCATGCCATTAACAAGTTGCGAAGACTTCTAATATATATGGAAAGCTTCCAGAACATCAAGTTTAGTGGTTGAATGTGGCTTGTCAATTAGTTTTGCTTCTTCAAAGAGAAATCTGTGGTCCTTTTCGTAACAGTGTTTAGCCATCGATGACTTCTTTAGGTCACAATTCCGAATGTAGGTCTTGTGCTCCTTCAATCGAAAACACAAGGCTCTAAGGGTCTGTCCTATATACGAAGCGCCACATTCACGTGGAATTTGATAAATTCCCCACGAGTTTTTATCTTCATCATAGTCCTTTGATCCTAAAAATCTCATTTTGTTTATGGGTTCAAAAATCGCCTTAAAATTAAAGGTTTTGAGAATTTTTGTAATTTTGAACGCAAAGTCATGGGAAAATGGAATAATGGCAAAATTCTCTCACAATAAGCGCATCACAGCAGTTAATGTGGAGATAGGCTTCAGTTTCTGGAATTTTGGTAGAGCCTTGTGTATAATGGAAGGGTTGTATCCTTAAATGTGTTGCAGTAAAGCGAGGATACCACCCTTCCATCATAGACAAGGCTCTAACAAAATTCTGGAAACCAAAGCCTATCTCCACATTAACTCATGTGATGTGTCCATTACGAGAGAATTTTGCCATTATTCCATTTTCCTGTGACATTGCGTTCAAAATTACAAAAATTCTCAAAACTTTAATTTTAAGGTGTTTTTTAAACCCATAAACAAAATGAGATTTTTAGGATCAAAGGACTATGTTGAAACAAAAACTCGTGGGGAATTTATCAAATTTCTTGTGAATGTGGCGCTTCGTACATAGGACAGACCCGTAGAGCCTTGCGTTTTCAATTGAAGGAGCACAAGACCTACATTTGGAATTGTGTCCTAAAGAAGTCGTCGATGGCTAAATGCTGTTACGAAAAGGACCACAAATTTCTCTTTGAAGAAGCAAAACTTATTGACAAGCCAGATTCAACCACCAAACTTAATATTTTGGAAGCTTTCCATATATATCAGAAGTCTTTGCAACTTGTTAATGACATGGCATCCACGCCATTTCTATCAAACGCGTGGAAGCATCTAACCAAAACACATGAGTGTAAACACCCTTTATGATGTCATATACAATTTGAATATTTACGTGCCATTCATCCTGATGAAGCTAGGTCAACACACCAGCAAAACCATGGTCGGCTTGAAAAAATAAATAATTGTGACAAACTACGTTGTGTTACCTTAATATATATGTAAGTGTCACTGTAGTCTTTGAAATCAAGAAGTCAGTATGTTGTTGCCCCATCTCTGGCTCGGATAGAAGCGGTTACCAGGCATGGCATAGATGCATACAGTTTGTGGACACTGTCCTGAGGAACATGATTGGGGCATGCCAGATGCTGTCCAAATTGGGGGCCAGTTCCCAACATTCTGGAATGGGTATAGGTGGTGTCCCAACATGTCCCAATCATGTTCGATCAGTGAGAGATTGGGTGATCAGGCTGGCCATGGAAGGGTGTAGACATTACAGAGGCAGGCTTAGGAGAGCTGTGCCATGTGTGGCCAGGTGTTATCCTCTTTAAAAATTGCTTGGTGATGCTGTTACAGGAGTGGCAACAGAACAGGACATAGATTGACGTATGCGACGAGTGTGATATGGAGTACTACCAAAGATGTCCGGCTATCATAGCAAATGGCTCCCCAGACAGTCACTCCTTGTGTGCAAGCCATGTTCTGTTCCATGAAAAAGGAATGATCTGTGTGCTGACCGGCTCATCTCCAGACATGAATGCGCTGATCATACCATGACTCATCACTGAAGGCAACACGATGCCACTGGACACTATCCCACGTTGATCGGGCCCAACATCATTGAAACCGGTGCCAGTGATGCTCGCTGGTCAGTGTTAGGCAGCTGAGTGTCCTCCTCAAATGTAGTCCCCATGCCGCAAGCCATCTGGCAATGGTCCAGATGGCCACTTCCATACCTGTGGATAGTGCAACCTGGCCACGAATAGTTGAGAGCAATGAGTTTGGTTCTGTTTGTGTGGCTATCACAATCACATCCTCAGGTTTTGTTATTGCCATCAACCATCCACTGCACACGTACCACTGGGTTGTGCCCTTCATGATCCATTGGCTCCAGCATCATTTGATTGCCACATTCTTCAACCCAAATGCCTGACAATACAGCAATTTAACCAACCAGCCTATCTGAACCCAATTATATGTTCCCCTCTCAAAGTCGCTCAACTGCTCGTAGTGTTCGTGGATCCAACGTCGAGGCATCATCACAGTTCATGGAGGTTAATGCAACTGCAATCCACTGTCACAATTGTCCCTGCTTGCGAGCTTTGCTCTTGATATACCCTTCTCAATGAACGGTTCCCATGCCCTGTGATGGGACACTATTTGGTCATTGATCATTACTTTTTAATCACTTGCATATTCTGCCCTGAGATACTTGCATGCGGAGTTTCGTGAGGATCAAACAACTTCCTTGGGATGTTTTTTTTTTTTTTTTTTGCAAAGAGTATATGAACACTAACATAGCACATTACAAGAAATGGCTCTTTACATGTAAAAGAAAACTTTCATGGGAAATAATCTTTAGAAACCTTGAAAAACAAGCAAATGTGCATAAGCTCTACTAGATTATTTATTCGGGTTTGATTGTTGCAGTTATTTTACACTTCTTTTTTTTTCTGTTCATATTTTGTCCTTTTACATGTCAGAAAACATTCATTCTTGTAGTGATTTTTTGTTTTGAATTTCTTGTTGATTTTGGAATGATTTCTATACAGTCATCCTTTTATTTCAATTCTTCTTATGATCTGCCTTTTCTTAGAATGAGAAATTGTTGCATTTTTTTCATTCCATTCCTTTTTGATAACCTAAAAATATCTTTTGATTTATGTAATAGAGCTGCAAAGGAAGGGTTAGCAGAAACACTTATGGAAAGACTAATCAAGTTGCATGGAAATGGTATTGTCAAAATGCTAAATATCCAGTATCGTATGCATCAGAAAATCATGGAATGGCCTTCCAAACAGCTATACGACGGGAAATTAGAAGCACATTCATCAGTAAAATCTCACCTCCTTAGGTAACTTTGTATTCTTGATCATGCCAGTAATTTTAAAATATAACGTATATATGCAAACGATGCAGAAAATTTATATTGGTATCATTCAAGTTTGAGCGTTTTGCCCAGTATTCTTTTATCTTTGATTTCATTTTGCAGTGTCATTTGAAATAATACCAGGTCATTCAAATATAAACAGAATTTTCAAGTTTCCCATTCACCAAACTCTTTGAGTGAAAGTTGACCTTGGTGGGTTATTGCCCTCACCTTTACTCATGATCCACCTGCTGGTCAGATACATGGAGATTAAATTACTGTCATGAGTGAACAGCACATACAAAGGAGCTTGGAATCACGCATTATTATCAGATTTCATGTCAGTGAGAGGACACAGCAATCAGAAATTCTTAGGAAACTTCAAAGACATTATAGAGAAGAGTGTCTTTCATTAACTCATGTGTATGAGTGGTGTAAAAAAACAGAAAATGCATCAATAAAAAATATAATTAGTCGCGTATCCACCACCCAAAAACACCCATCAATCCCAAAAGCACGGACAAGGTTAATGATTTTATGCAAGATATTACTTGCAAACAGAAATTAGTGTTTGCTAGTGCAGAACATGTCATCAGAAGTTATTTGAGCTACCAAAAGTTAATGCACATTCAGTTTTTGGACTTTTACAGAAGAAACCAGTGTGATGTAAATGGAAGTATCTACTCAACTTTTGAAGTACTAACTTATGAGAGAAGAAGAATTCTTAAAGTCCATTGTCACTACATATGGGACTTGGGTACAGCATTTCATCCCAGAGTTTCAACAAACAACTAAGAAATACACTGAAGTGCCAGAAAAACTGGTACACCAGTCTAATACTTGGTAGGTCCCCCACGGGAGCACAGGACTGCAGAAATATGACGGGTCGTGGACTCTACTAGCTTCTGGAAATATGCTGTAGGCAATGCACACCGTACTTCCTGCAGAACGTTCCAAAATTCGGTTGTATTCTGAGGTCTTAGATTCCTGTGTTCGATAGCGCGTTGTATGGCATCCCAAATGTGTTCTATCACGTTCAGATCTGGGAACTTGGGTTGGAATGGCAACACCCCAAACTCAGATGAATGATCCTCTAACCATAATGTAGCATCCCGACACTTGTGTGGAGGTGCATTGTCCTGTTGGAACAGGCGTAACCCATCACCATGAATGTAGGACATGAACGGGTGTACCTCGTCAAAAAGGATGCCCACATAGCATTGGCCGGTCACAGACATTTGTAGACATATTAGGGGTCCCAGCTAAACACACCCCATACAATTACGAACCCCCCCCCACCACCACCACCACCACCACCACACACACACACACCAGCTGATACAGTTCCCTGTTGACAGGCGGGGGATCCATGGCTTCATGGGTTTTGTGCCACACACGAATCCTTCCATCTGCCTGATACAGTTGGAAACGCAACTCGTCAGACCAGGCTACTTGTTTCCAGTCACGAGGCGCATAGCTCTGTATCGTGCACCCATCAAGGGACTCTAGTTGGGCGTCTGCTCCCAAAGCCCATATCGTGCAGGGTACGTTACACAGTCCGGACGCTGATGCTTGTTGAGGCTCCAGCATTGAATTCCGATGATACCTGTTGCACGCCTATCGGGTGAAACAATTCTTGACAGCCTACGATGGTCACATTCACCCAATGTCTTTTTACGGCCACACTGGTATCGTAGGTTGGAGGTTTTGCCGGAATTCTTGTAGTCACGGTACACCCTTGCAATGGTCATCCGTGAAAATCCGAACTTCATTTCTACCTCCGAAATACTATGGCCCATCTCACGAGTGCCAACTATGACACCGCATTGAAAATCGCTTAAATCGTTATGACTTGTCATTCTCATGCCGAAAACAGCTCTGACGGCTGGCAAAGATGTCTATCACTTTATATACACAATGGCGGACACAACTGAGTATGTGCATAGGTGACGTTGCTATGTATTTTGCATAAGCTCATGTGTACCAGTTTTTCTGGTACTTCTGTGTAGCTTCCTTCAACATCACCAAGGCAGAAAAAAATTTGTTTAGCAGAAACAGTAATGGAGACATTTTTTGAGGACTGGAAAGGTGTAATTGATGTTGATTTTTTAAGGAAGGGAGAACCATTAATACTGTTACTTACTGCCTTTATCCAATAAAGTGTTCAAAGGATCCTCTCAAAACGCACACAGAAAAAAAGAAGGGGGGTCAAAAAAGCATTTGTTTCCTTCAAGACAAAGCTATGCCTGATACAGCCAAGAAGACTAATGAAACCATCTGAAACCTTTGTTGAGACCTTCTTTCTCTTTCACTGTATAGCCTCCCAAGTGACTATCATCTTTTTGGAAGTCTCAAAGCAGGCATAGAAGGTTAGCATTTTGAGAACAATGTCTGTAATCAAAAGCATTTGAAAGTGGATTTGCAACCATTCTTGAAACTTCTTCAACGAGGATATAAAACATCTTCCAGTGTTTTGAAAAAACTGAATAGAATCCCAGGGAGAGCACTTTAAATTGTAAGATACCTTCTAAAGAGCTAAATAATAAAGTAATCCTTAAAAAAATCAGTCCTGTTTATATTTGAATGACATAGTATTTGACTTTATTTTAGTCATACATTACTACTTTCATGAAAGACTCATTATAAATGACAAAAGCCTGTAGTTGATTCCATCATGATAACTGTTCTTTTCACTTTTTAAAAATTTTTAGGACATATGATTGATCAAAAGTGGAACATTTGAAGTTCATACAAAATACTCACAGCAAAACTGAGGCAAATTTTGTCCAACCATTCTATCTTTTTCACTCTTCCAGAACCATCTGGACAAGTAATAAAGGTGAAATACAAAGGCAAAAATTACTATCAATATCAAGTTGATTAGATTGTCTCAGATAAGCCTCAGTTGTTTGGATTTCATTGTCCTGGGTGGTGTAATGGTTAACATACTTGAGTGCAAATCAGGAGATGCAAGTTCATTTCCCATTCCTTCCAGGATGATAAAATTTTCAAATTTCTGTGGATATGTTACATGAAAGAACAGCTTGATTTATGTCCGCATTACTATCAATATCTTTGACGAGTTGCTAGAATAAACAACCTATGCTTCAGAATTGTTCGCTTTTTTTTTTTTTTTTTTTTACAACTTCATTCATTTGTTGAAGGCTTCAACAAAAGAAGGTTGTAAATAGGCATACAACAGTTACATAAAAAAATAATAGAAATGCAGAAGCACTTTTGACCTGACCGAGGTTTTGATCATCTGTAAACAAACTGAGCAAGTCCGGTTGCCAGATTGATTTGGCTTTCCAAGATCTTCATGATGATTGTTGCCAAACAATAGGAGTTATTTCCAAATGATGGGGATAAAATAACTACTGTCAGTATTGCAGTTTGAAGAGATAGATATTTCAATGCTGTCACGAAAACGTAAAGCTCTTTTGTTGATGAAAGGAGCAATTTTCTCAGTATTTTTTGAGAGAGGCACAGCTGAAGTATCTGAGATAGTCAGTAAAGCCAAGGGAGAAATTAAGTCTACCTTGGGTTACATCCTTTTTGTACTCAGCCAGACGTTAAGTAATGCTGCAAAATGTGCTGCCAGTGTATACTGTTGTACCAGCTGAAGTGGAAATAGGAATTTTGTACACACTAGGAACATAAAGGTGTTTGATTTTATCTCTGTATCATAGGATAAGCTTCATGATAGTAGAATTGGATTTGAAACCAATAAGATTACCATAGGATTTGAAAATTTAATGCAACTGGTAGTAGATTGGTCAAAAAAGCTGAATGTATTCTGTTTCTTGTCTACCTACCAGTTGCATCAAATTTTCAAATCCTACTAATCCTTGGTACGTTTCTTACTACCTTAGCTGTCATTACTCTTAAATATCATATCTTTATTTCCATTCCTTCAGAATGCCGAAGTTTCAATGTCACAGAGTGTGCATTTCTCCCATCTTTGCTTTAGTTTCTCTAAACTTCACAGCAAAAATTCTTCAAGTATTTTTTGTGATACTAAGTTGTATAAAATTTTTGTAAAATTTCATAATTCATCAAAAATAGCACATTGAAGGGTATTTTGTTATAAATGACTACTTATGTATTCCATTTATAGCTTCTTGTACCTTTTCCTTGTCTTCTAGGCACTTATAATTGGCCCTTCATTGAAACATATAGTTATTGCATAAATTTGCATTTTAAAAATTACAGCAATTGTTACAAAATGAAACTTGTTTGTTTGAGATAAGTAACGAAGTACTTATTAATTCAGAGCAAATGAAAATCCCCAATTTACAATATGAACTTTTTTATTATTTTATAAATTGGTTAATTTTAAATGTGGTTAATCTTTTATTTAAAGCTTTTTTTCCATCCCATAATTGCTTAAAAATTTTGAATTCTTTGAAATTATTTTTTGCACAACTCCCAACAGAACATGATCCAGTATTAAAAGGGCATCTGTTTAATACAAAATTTTGGGTCTTGGTCTGTGGCTTGTATGTCTGTTGTACTTACTGCTGAACACCAGCTGCTGTGTGTGGCCACTGGGCTGTGGAATAATCTTCTACATGAAATGCATTTTGTACACTTTTAATATAGGAAAATCACACAAAAATATGGCTTGTTTCTCATAACTGGTAGAAAAATGATATTCTTTTGTTCTTCCCTGACAAATAAAAACTGCTACAAAATAAATGTTCTTGGGTTGTGCACAAATAAGCAACCTTCTAAAATGTTTTGAAAAATATCAAAATTTTTGTAGCAAGAATTGAGTGATCTTCGAGATTTTCTTATCTTTTAAACCAAGTAATTAGTGATTCCGTGAAACATCTGGTAATTATTTAACTTACAGTGAAAGAAAAGATTTTTATCCACTTTTAGTGTATTGTTGTTATGGAAGCATTGCATTCCTAAAACTTTACTAAAGTGCAGGAACAAGTAGTAGTTACTTGATGCCAGATACAGGCTGGGTGGTTGAACAGTTCCCACTTGAATTTTTTAAGGATTGGCTGGTGTGAGCAGACGTGTGTGTACATGCATTGATGTGAAACAAGACAATCTAGAGGTCAAGAGACAACATCATCTGTTTTAAAACACTCTCCTTAATTTTTTTAATGTGCCACATTAAGCTTTAGATATGATTGTGGCTGCATTGTTATTAGATCAGAAAAGCAAAGGTGATTCTGAGGCAGAAACAGATTATGTCACAGTGAAGGATGGAAGCACAGCAGGGATCTCAAGAGAAGAGGTGTGAAAAGCTCTAAAATCTCTTCAGAATGGTAAGGCTTCAGGAGTTGATGGCATAACTGCCAAAATGTTGAAATATAGTGGTGAATCTGTAATTGACTAGTTAACTGAAATTTGCCTGTTGTGCTGGAAGATAGGAATGGTACCTTGGGATTGGAAGGGTGCTATCATTGTTCCCTTGTATAAGGGAAAAGGTGATCAGACTGACTGCAAGAACTATCATGGAATTAGCCTGCTGAGTGTTCCAGGGAAAACGTTTGGTAAGGTTGTTTGTTATTGAAAAAGTGTCGGGTCTTACATCAGAGAAAGTGTGGGATGTTCAGAGTGGTTTTATGCCTGATAAAGGCTGCACTAACTAATTTTTTGCATTCTGCATGATGATTAAAAAGTATCTGACTGTTGGTAAGAAAGTTTTTGCTGCCTTCATAGATTTAGAGAAAGCTTACGATCGAGTGAATAGGACACTTTTGTGGAAGGTATTGAATGAATATGATGTTACTGGGAATCTACTTAATAGTGTAAAAGCCATGTATGCTGGCTTTTACACTATTAACACCATATTAGCTTGTGTATGAGTGAATGGTGTTTTATCAAAATGGTTTTCTATTGGTGCAGGAGTCAGACAAGGTTGTGTAATGTCATCATGGCTGTTTAATATATTTATGGATGAATGCATGCGTGATGCCAAAATAGATAATACTGGTTTATGTCTTGGTGATATCCAAGTGTGCAGATTGCTGTATGCTGATGACACTGTCCTGTTGGCAGAGAGCAAAAGTGAGTTGCAGAGTATGTTGTCCCGGATGCACGAAGTTTGCATGAAATTCAAACTGAGTATAAATAAGGGAAAAAGCAAAGTTATGGTTTTTGAGCGAGGAACTGTTAGTACTGAATGCAGGATAAGCCTAAATGGCACAGTGAGTGACCAGGTGGATGAGTTTGTGTATTTAGGATGCATGTTTGACAGAGAGAACAAATTGGATGATGAAATTAGTAGGTGAGTAAATTCTTCATTGAAAGTCATGGCTGTTTTGGGAGGTTTTCACAGGAATGATGGGTTTTCAAGAGAGTCCTGCATGGCTGTGTGTGAAAGTGTAATTGTTCTTACTCTGATGTATGGCAGTGAAACCTAGGTGCTACAGTAGAAACGTAGGAGTTGTTTGTGTGCTGGAGAAAGGCGTTACTTACAGGGGGTTTGCGGCAAAACACGTTCTGATTGTGTGAGGAATGAAAATTTATTGCAGTTGTGTAATGTGAAGCAAAATGTTGTTAGCAAGGTGGAGACTAATATGCTTCGGTGGTTTGGCCATGTTGAAAGAATGAGTGATGAGATGCTTACTAAGAAAATCGTTTTAGCCCAAGTGCCAGGAAGGAAAGGCAGAGGAAGGCCAAGGAAGTCATGGGAAAAGATTATGAGTGCGAAGTGTAGAAGATCTTGTGTGCAGCATATGATGGACATCAGTGAAGCCCTAGTTGTATGTCAAGATTGCTGTAAATGGAGAAATTTGATACAGCAACAGTAAGTAAAAATTATCTGGTAGTTTGTATTTCTTTGTGGAGCTAACCTCTGAATCTCGGAGAACAGCTTAGTGATATGTATGTATGTAAGCATTTTAGTCAACAAGCAAAACACCTTTTCAGTTCCAGAAAACAGCCATCATAAGTTTATTGCCAGAAAATGTCAGTTTAAATTTCTTTGGTTTTGGTGATTCAGTATGCATCCACTGCATGGATTGCTGTCACATGCTTTCCAAATATTCATGTTTGAGATGTAAATCTCATCACTGGTAATATGGTCAAGATAATATGACCTTCAATATTGTACCTTTGCAAGAAGGTCAATGCTGAAGCCATTTGCTGAAACATTTTGGGGACCCACCTTGTACAGATTTGGAGGTACTGTAATCTTTCAGTAACTGTTTCAAAAAGCACACTTTGGTGTGTGAAATTTGAGGAAAATGAGAACTCAACTCAGAAATTGTGAACCTCTGGTTTTTACGAATTTTATTGTTAACTTGTTGAACAGTGTTGTCATCACACTACTGGCAGCTGCCCACCCTACTCTTCCTCATGAACCCATGTCCACCCTTCACTGAATTTCCTATACCATTTCCTTACTTTCTCTTCACTGTTCACATTTGACCCATAAACATTACAAGGTTGACAGTGAATTTTAGCCACATTAAGGTTTTTTGTATGCAGAAATCTTATGCCCTAAATTTCAGAACTGGCAGGATTAGCGAGGATCTTATTTGTTTTAATTCAATATGATGTGATGATAAACAACAAATGGATATCAGTAATATGGTGTTTGGCTCCACTATGCACCTGCATATGTGCTAACCTGATCCCATCAAATGTGTGGCTGGTATGCATGTCTAGCACTTATTTTTCTGAATGTGCATTGTATGTACAGTTTTATGAGCCAATCCTCTATCACCTGAAATAGCTATATACAATGTCCTACTTGTGGCTGCCTTTAGTTGCACAACTTCCTTGCATTGTGACAGGTTTCTAGTCAGAGTCAGGGAGAATTATCTAGAGAGTGAATATCTTCTTATATCTGATGTATATTTGCTTGTACAAAATCTGATCATTTTAACAGATTGATTCTAAATCATATGTCTTGTTTCCTTCATCTTTTTTGCTTGAATTTTTCTTATATTTTGAATGCAGGGATATTCCTGGAGTTGAAGATAATGAAAATACTTCTTTGCCTTTGCTCTTTATTGATACAGCTGGATGTGACTTGGATGAGTTAGATGTTGAAGATGAGGAATCGAAAGGAAATGAAGGTAACACATTGCTGATAAAAAATTTCAGAGATCTTCTAAATTCATTAATTATTTGTTCAATACCTACATTGGTTAGGTAGGTCATGCAGGTTTTTGTTATTTGCAGTGGAACAGTGAGTTTTACAGTACATGGATGGCAATGGAGGGCATTGTGGTCTCCTAATGAGCAAGAAAGAATGTTCATTAGCAGTGGCTCTCCGTGTTCATATGATTAGAATGTTCATAGCTCATTTTCCCAATTTTTGCATCTTTATCCAATTTTTTTATTTCCTGCCATTTTCTCCTGATTTTTAATGTCATTTACGATAAATATGCCCAGGATGCTGGTAAAAGTGTCTTTTATTATTTAATATTTTCTTAAAAAGCCCTTTCTTTTGTAATTTTTTTTTTCCTATGCTACAAGGCATTTACCAGGTACAGGAAGTCATGGAAAGATCGTGAGCTGAGGAAGAGTCATGGAAATAAAATGGTCGATTTCTGTTCCAATGAGATTAGAACGTTTCATGGTCTTCCACATTTTGAATTTTTCTGACAAAGTTACATATTTTTTATTTCTTTTCCTGTTATATTCATGTTTTTATATTTTTGAGATCATTTTATATTTTCTTCTCCTTTTTTCAGTAATGATGCGGAAAGGTAACTTTAATTTTTTTTAAATTATCTTAATGAACTGCATGTTTTCCTATTCCTAACAGTATCTTCAAATTCAAGCACTTTTTCACCCCCTCCTCACTTTTTCAAGCAACATTAAATTTCAAAATCAGTACCTCTTTGTGTGTGATATAATCAGTGCCTATTTCGTGACATGTAAAATTGTTTTCAAGACAGGTAAGCACCAGTAATGCTGATTTTTTTTATTTAATTTCCTTTAAAAATGCTTCAACAATAATTTGTAAGTGTTAGATTGTGTATCAGTCATTTACTTACCCTACTATATGTGTAGGAAATCCACTATTTTACACGTTTCATCATGTTCACGGCATGAACCTTTTTTACCATTTGAAATATTTTTTTTTGCAAAACTTTATTCAAAAAAACACAAAATGACAATTAAAAAATTTAAATGCATAATTGATTAAGTGCTATAATCATTATTTACACCACCTTAACTATATGGTCAGCATGAACCACAGTATTCACCCATCATGCAGTTGCAAACTTTTTACTTTGAAACTCACAAATTTATGCATTTAACCGCTACAATTAAAAAGCACTTTAAAATCTTCAAAAAGTACTGGTCATCTTGTGAACCACCCTAAACATCTTGACATCTGGGAACTAGTTTTCAGAAATCTTCGTATTTCTGTTATCAATAATGTGTCAATGTGTTTACACACACCCACTGATTGTAAATGGCGAGTGCTTCACTTCATCTCATGAAGCAGCAACGTCAATGAGTGGAGTGCATGCTCATTGACATTTAGTCAAAAACAAGAGATTCATCAGTATGGCTCTATCTGTTGCAAAAATTATAATTGAAAAGCAAATTTCATTTGAGGAATTACAGGGATTTTTTTTTAAGTATGTTTATTATTGTATTTATTATCATTTATTTTTGGAATGCAACTTTTTTCCTGTTATTCTTTTTGAACAAATCTTGTTCTTTTTTTAATTATTGTTTTCCAAGTATCAGGAAGTGTTGCTGGGTCTTGAATATTGCAAACATTATTCTTATTTGTTTTATAGATACAGATTTAAAATATCATAATTTGTTATCTGATTTATGGGTTGAAATCAATTATACTTTTTTCAAATTTTGGATGTCTGCATGAGAAAAAGATTATGAGTATGAAGTGTAGGAGGTCTTGTGTACGTCGTGTGATGAATGTCAGTGAAGCCTGAGTTGTGTGTCAAGATCGCTGTAAATGGAGAAGTTTGATACGGCAACAGTAAGTAAATAGTCAGTTAAAAATTTATCTGGTAGTTTGTATTTCTTTGTGAAGCTAACCTGTGAATCTCAGAGAACAGCTTAGTTCTATGTATGCCAAAATGAAAGCCTGCATGCAATTACCCTAAACTGTAAGTATAAGTGTCAAACTGATATATTGACACACTCTAATAGTGTAATTGCCATGAATTACTTTTCAGATGTAATGTGAATCTTTCCTATGAATATTCTGGTCCTCTTGTGGGGAATCTTCAGGCAGTGGATCAGATTAGCAGCAAAACGTTTTTCTTATTATGATTGTTGAAATCTGTCAGTTCATGTTTACTGATGTATCTTGCTGAATGAAATTCCATCCATATTCCAACATTTAACTGATATCATCTGGGAAATGATTAAAATACTCAATGAACGATTTTCATGAGCTATAAAATAAATAAAAGCATTGTTTCTCCCCCACCCACCCACTTTTGTTAAATATACATGTTTATATTTATTTTCTTTTTGTAAGTTAAATGCTTAATTTTCGTGTGAATGGTGTGGAGCAAAGTTCATGCTCCCTGCTTTTTATGTTTATGATGGTAAAAGAAAATACTGATTATGAAGTCCTTGCATTATTAATTAGTTAATTTATTTTATTTCATTATTTTGACAAAGGTCATTTATATCTTTTTTCTTTTAGAAAAATAGCACAAAAGTTCACACAGATTCCAAACACAAAAGCAGGGACCAGTTGTGTCACTGAAAGAGAAAAAAATGTTATGAAAGCATTGTGATATCAAACTAAAGAAGAAGAAAATCTTGATTTTCTTCAGATTTGTGTATTGTAGCTTATATTCATTGCATTTGCAATGACTTTTGCTTTAAATTTTTTTTCTTTGAACTCATTAGTTGTGTTTCAGTCAAAACCTTTCAGTGCCTTGCATTTCAAGTTGCATGGGTCCTTCATCTTGAAGATTGTGTATTGTTCTGTAAAATCAGTGTTCATCATAATTCAGTTAGTTTCCATTGCAGCAAAAGATGGAGATATTTCTCAAGATTCACATTATGGAATTTAACCAAATCATGAAGTAATACGTGGAATATAAATATGGTATATGAAATAATCGTAAGATATTTTTTAATGTTTCTGTTTCACAGGTTAAATTGCTAAGAAAGTTCGACTGGCCAACATTCGACGGTAAAAATTTACGTATGTCAAATAACTTCTATAGATAAAAATGATGAACTCAACATGTTTTCGCTCACCTCTTCAAATTCACTCCGCCATCCATCGATATGTTGATAAAATTTTCAGTTACGCTCGTTCTTTGTCTTTCACAAAAGATTAGGCTTGTGTGGTTAGGCCCCCTGTTTCAAGTCTGTTCTACCATCTGGCTATACCTATAGAACACTTCGTACGTAAAAAGCGGTATGTACAAAGTTTCGTCGTCATTCACAAATCATATAGATGAAAAATATATGATGGCGATAGGACTAAAACCCAAAATGGAATGTTTCAAACACAAGAAAAGAACAGCTTTGAATTTGAATTTAAAACACGTACTAAAGTTAAAATTGTAATCGAAAGATGATGGAATGAAACTGAATGAAGCCCTCGCCATAAAACGTGCAAAAAACCAATGAAGAAGTTATATAATACTGTCGCCCTGTCGACATTCCCGACACGTTTTGACTCACTTGCTTCGTGGCCAGTCTCAAGGTTGCAGGCGATGTTAACTCTCCGCTGAACACTAAAGTCTGTCTCATCATTCCGTTGATGCCAACCTTACTTCGTCAGTTATCTTGTATATTACGTAAGTTGGAGGTGCCGCCATCTGGTGTTCCTCTGGCTCCTAATCTATGTTGATAAACTGTCTTTGATTGTTTAGCACGGATGGATCGATGTTTTTCGAGCTCTATCATATTCTTCCATGCGCTGGACAATTCAACTGGTGTATTTGAATTACATTTATTCCCTTTAGTCTTTTTGATCAATACACCCTCGGCAGTAAGAATCTTTCTGTGGGTGTTGTGAGAAGTTAACTGTTTTACGTTGTCCCAATCGGGGACAGCATTATTATATTGACAGTACTGAATTAGAGATGTTCGTGTTTCATTCTTCATCCAATTACTAAGATGTTCCTTCAATCGGGAATTTATATTTTGTGAAAACACAAGTTTGTCCGGGACGGGCGTCGAATCCGGGTCCATTCACTCTGAAGTAAGTCGCCCTCTCAACTGAGCTACGCGGAAAGAATGTCTCACTTCAGATTTGTCATCTTGACACGTTTTCACCTGCAGCAGTATGTCACATCATCTCCCTCTTTTTTTTTTTTTTTTTTTTGAAAATTTTTCATTAATTCCAAACAATGTGTGGAACAGACATCACACATTTTTCGAAGAACCCAATGGCCAGTGGAACCATTTTCCACAATCGGGCGCCAATGTGAAAACACAAGTTTGTCCACGATGGGCATCAAATCCGGGTCCCCTCACTCCGGAGTAAGTTGCTCTCTCAACTGAGCTGCGTGGACAGAATGTCTCATTGCAGATTTGTCATCTTGATGCATGTTTTCACCTCTGTAGTATGTCACATTTTTTTTTTTTGTGCTGCCAATATATAAGATCTATTGTGTAAGGAATCCTTATTGTTAAAAATTGGAATTTGGTACACACCAGCTTTATTTAACATACTTATATTGTCTGAGTTTCTCTGGAGTATTCTACAATTATCGATAACAGTATCGGCAATGAGTAGATTAGCTTTGCTCCACTCTTTTTTAATAATTCTGGAAATTGGTGGACAATAAGAAAGTTTTCCACAAAATATTTTTGGATGAGAGATAGGCTGGTTTGGTTTATTTCTGTCATTGATGAACTGATGATATAAGTGGTCAATTAAATTGTTATTATATCCAAAATTGATGGCAAGATCCTTAATCCATTTATTTCTCTATTTATTGCCTGCTGGTTAGATGACATTGTAACTGCTCTTCTAATGAAATATTTAAAGGCTACAATTTTGTATTTCCAAGAATGATACATCATCCTCGGAAATCAAAGGATGATGTTTCATCCTTCAAATCTAAAATTTAAGATCTTAAAATCAAAAGATAATGTATCATCCTTAATATCTGAAGGCTGTAATGTTTGTATTTCCAAAGATGATACATTATCCTTGGAAATACAAACTTGCAGCCTTTAAATATTTCATTAGAAGAGCAGTTAAATTGTCATCTAACCAGCAGGCAATAAATAGAGAAATCAAATGGATTAAGGATCTTGCCAACAATTTTGGATATAATAACAATTTAATTGACCACTTATATCATCAGTTCATCAATGACAGAAATAAACCAAACCAGCCTATCTCTGATCCAAAAAAATTTTGTGGAAAACTTCCTTATTGTCCACCAATTTCCGGAATTATTAAAAAAGAGTGTAGTAAAGCTAATCTACTCATTGACGATAATGTTACCGATAATTGTAAAGAAACCCAGACAATATAAGTATGTTAAATAAAGCTGGCGTGTACCAAATTCCAATTTTTTAAAAAAAGGATTCCTTGCACAATAAATCATTTTGTATTGGCAGCACAAAAAGAAATATAAATTCCTGATTAAAGGAACATCTTAGTAATTGGATGAAGAATGAAACATGAACATCTCTAATTCAGTACTGTCAAGATAATAATGCTGTCCCCGATTGGGACAACGTAAAACTGTTAACTTCTCACAACACCCACAGAAAGATTCTTACTGCCGAGGCTGTATTGATCGAAAAGAGTAAAGGGAACAACTGTAACCAAATACACCAGTTGAATTGTCCAGCGCATGGAAGAATATGATTGAGCTCAAAAACATCGATCCATTCGTGCTAAACAATCAAAGACAGTTTATCAACATAGATTAGGAGCCAGAGGAACACAAGATGACGGCACCTCCAACTTATGTAATATACAAGATAACTGAGGAAGTAAGGTTGGCATCAACGGAACGATGAGATAGACTTAAGTGTTCAGCGGAGAGTTAACATCGCCTGCAACCTTGAGAATGGCTGCAAAGCAAGTGAGCCGAAATGCGTCGGGAATGTCAACAGGGTAATATGGTGGCAACGGTGTTATTTCACTTCTTCATTGTTTTTTCGAACATGTTTTATGGTGAGGGCTTCATTCAGCTTTATTCCATCATCTTTTGATTACAATTTTAACTTTGGTATATGTTTTAAATTTAAATTCAAAGTTGTTCTTTCCTTGTGTTTGAAACATTCCATTTTGAGTTTTAGTCCTGTCACCATCATATAATTTTCATCTATATGATTTGTGAATGATGATGATGAAACTTTGTACATACCGCTTTTCACGTACAAAGTGTTCTACAGGTATAGACAGATGGTAGAACGGACTTGAAACAGTGGGCCTAACCACACAAGCCTAATCTTTTGTGAAACACAAAGAACGAGCGTAACTTAAAATTTTATCAATATATCGATGGATGGCGGAGTGGATTTGAAGAGGTGAGCAAAAACATGGTGAGTTCGTCATTTTTATCTATAGAAGTTATTTGACATACATAAATTTTTACTGTCGAACGTTATACGTTGGCCAGCCGAACTTTCTTAGCAATTTAACGTGTGAAACAGAAACATTACAAAATATCTTACGTTTATTTCATATGTATCATGTTTTTTTTATTTTCTTTGCTGAATCAAAAATTTCCCTCTCTCATACACCTACAAGAATAAAGAGTACCAGAAAAGTTAAATCATGTCTGTCCCAAGGTAAGTTGCAAATTTTTATTAGAAAAGATGCTAAAAGAAAAATAGTTGAACATGAATGTTTTTGAAAAGTTATAAAATTTGTATATTTAAGTTCTGTTAGTAAAATTCTGTGTTTTGCCACATTTCTAATAACATATCATTATCTTTAGGTGAAGCTGATTTAGTGAGTTGTCATGTTGAAACTTTAATAAAAAGTGGTGTCGAATCTTTGGATATTGCTGTAATTACTCCTTATAACCTTCAGGTAATTCTTTTTCATGAAACCATTTATTTATGATTTTGAAACTTAAATGAATAATGCACATCATATCCAATATTTTAAAAAATATTAAATATTATTTGCTGTACTTGTGAAGAATTGCAACTTGTGTATTACTTAGTAAAAACTCTCTAGCATTCTTATGCCACTTGCAATGTCTGATATCCTTAGGTTTATGTAACAAACTCAATTCCAGTTGCTGCTGCCCTTGTATCCCAGTATAAATGTTTATGCACTTTTAAACAAAGAAGCAAAAGGAACAAGTTGAATTTAGTTTTTTGCATTATTTTATTTATTTATTTATTTTTTATTTTATTTTTTTGAGAAAGCTGTACATAAATCTGATTAAACAAAGAAACAAAAGGAACAAGCTGAATTTAATTGTTTGCATTAATGTTTTTGGAAGAAAGCTATACATAACTCTGAATTTTACAGCTGTACATTTGACACTTTTCTCAATGATCTCAAATTCCATTTTCTAAAACAAAATAAACTTTTAGGTTGGTACAAATGAAATGTCCACTTTCAGTGGGTGATGTTCGACCCCTCCAGGAATGGTATTGTCCATCAACGTCACAAGGTCAGTGTATATCTGGTGTACGTGTTGTGTGCCTCATTTGATGACAAAGTTCACCTGTAAGTGTACAGGCTTTGGTCAAAATAGACCATGGAGACAAGCTAGCCATGCGCAATTTTTCTGTATGCAGGGATGAAAGAGTTCTGCTGAAAGGCGGAATTCCGCCTTTTTGGAGGTCATCTGGGGAGTTCCTGAGATCAATGCAGAAGTGCAATATTTTTGTGGGGGTGGGGGATTCCATTTAAACTGTCTCGCAAAGCTGGAGGCAAATAAAGCTATTACAGAGCAGGAGGATGAGTCCCAACCCTGAGCAATGCCAGCATAAAGTTCTCCAACCCAGATGCTTCTGGGCTGGAGAGCTTGATTGTGATTGGCTGCAGCATGCCAACTGCAAAAGCTGGTAAAGGCTTGGTCTTACAGCTGATTGGTATGATGCTAGCATGGGTGCGAAGATGTCGCTGAATTCGTGCTTATCTCAGTTTTTTACATGGCTATATGATATCAGGTAACTGCTTTTTCAAGATGTAGTACAAAGAGTTTATTAATCTTCATCATAATCGTTTTGTAGTCTAGTTGGCAGTTCACAGTTTGCAACGAGTAAGAGTGTAGAAGTAAATTGGAATGTTTTTGTTTTGTTTTTGTTTCACAGAAATGGCTGATTTAAATTGCAGTAACAGATGAACATAAAACTCGAATGTATGATGACTGCAATAAAAACAAGTTCTGTTTTGATTGGCTTGAAAAAGTACTGGTTATTGATGAAATTAAAATAACTGTTGGAGAAATTATCATGAAAATGGATGTAAGTGGGAAAGTTTTGTGCACTTATGTGTAGATTTAATATATTATGGAAATAAAGGGTTTGCTGGTATTTCAAACCATCCAGAACGTGTGCCTGCATCATGTAAATTTTTTTGTCTGCAAACTTTCTAATTACTCAAATCTGAAAAGGAAAACAAATTAGATCAGTATAAATATAGGATTGACATTATTGGTTTGGCGTAAGCACATTGACTAAAATAAAGTACTTATTCATTCCTAAAGAAATGTTAGACAGTTTTGTGGCTTTTATATATGTATATATGGTGCTTAGGGTATTTAATGCTAAAAGGTTACTGATTTTTGCATATTCCTATGTTGTCCCCAATCTCCTTTCACTTAATTTCTTTGTCATCCTTTAATTTTTACAAAATCTCTTTTTTAATGAGAGTCCTAATGTCTATCTTAGTAATCGCTTTTTTAGCTAACAATACTCTCCTTTTTTATATCTTCTTTGAAGCCTGAAGAATAAGCCATTGAACTTGGTAAATCTCTTTGCCCAAAAGCCCCTACAGCCAGCAAAATCTCTTCTTCCTTACGAATATTTTTTTCAATTTATACGTGCCCACCAATTTCTAACCCAAATTGCTATCACTATTACTCTCAATAAAAACACTAAAGCCATCAGATTTATCAGTAAAAACCTATCTTCTCACAACACCATAGAACTATGAGAAAAATTCAAACAATCACCCAAAACTAGCAATCTACCCCTCACCCACAATAAGCATTAAGCCATTCATTCTAGCCTTTAATTAAAAGGCAAATGATTATGCCACCTTAGCCTGGGTAACTGCCACTATTTAAAAATCATTGAGCAGGCCTTACTAAACATGACGTTGTTTAGAAATGTTTTTGGTAAAGTCAGTTAATTCTTTAGTTCCTGAAAAAAAGTTAATGAAAAATTAAAGGAGAAAATTTTTAGGGTAAGGCACCAACCAATTTCCAAATCCTCCACTTAAAATCGATATAATCATAAAAAAAATCAGCACCAACGTATGCGCAGTCACAATTACATTATATAAATGATCATCTCCTAGTAATCTCCCCACTTGACATAATTCTGCCCGTATAATAACACTTATTGCTGTCCCAGGCCAAGGAGCTTTCTGTTTCTACGATCATCAAGAAAGACCCAGATTTTCTCAACTCCCTCTCTCTTATAATTCTTTCTCTTTTCATTACTACCCCCTTTTCTTCTCTCTTTATCCTTCCTAAGAAGCTCTTAAAGAGTATTTTGTTGAAGATAAAAAGTGCCCATTAGAATATGTTCCCTATTGAAGCCATCTTTGAAACAAAACCTAACATTTACTCCCATCCTTGTTCTTACACGAGTCTTTTTATACCCTTTTTCGTTCCATATTTCTTCCCACAATCTTTTATTCTCATCAGATACTTTGGTCTTCTCAGGGTATGTTTTACCTTGTGGGCAGATGTCTTTTTGGGCAGTGACTGTTATTACGAATCTTTTGTCTGCAGTGCTGTATGTAGAGAAGATGTTGTCCTTTGTTTTGTTTTATTGGGATGATGTTGCACCCGAAGCGAATGAAGCTTCAGTTTTTTAGTAATGTTTTTAGGTGTAAACTTAACTGATATCTGGGTTCCACATTCAGCCAATAACATCATCTAGAAGTGTGTATTTCCCTCCTCAAAGGCACAGATGGGAGAGATTCCTTCATCGGATCATGACCTGCGGTGAAAAGTGAGTCCTGTACAACAACTTTAAGTGATTAGCAAAGTGGTTGGGTACAAACACTGTCCAAAGCACGTCTACACCCACGGAAAGTGCTGGTTCTCGTATAGTGGCCTGCTTGATTTATCATTCATTTCTCTGATCAGGTAAGACTATCAGTTTGCACTGCTATTATGCAGAAATTCAGGATATGCATGAAAAGACCTGTACCAAGCAGTTAGTTTTGGTCCACAGCCTTGGGATCTTTCTGTTGCACCAAAAAGTGCACCTGCATGTCTCCCAAAGGATCATCTAAAAATCCCAGCAAATGATCAAACTATGAAACTCTGCCACACTCTACATATTCCTCAGACCCTCCTCCCATGAATGATCACCTCTTCCGGTATATGGATCATTTCCTGGAAGAGGAGACCTCCACAAATGACTAAGATATGTTTCCGGCCTTTGCCTCATAGACTCTGGAGTTTTATTGCAGTGGGATCAACAGCCTCCTAACCCTTTGGTAGAAGTGTGTTAATGCAGAGTGTAATTACTTTCACTTGGCAGGTAAGTTATACCTATTTTTATAGGAGTTTGTAAGTGGCACTTTCATTTTGTACATTTCATCTTCATCAACCCAATACATAAATTTTACTTGTTAGGAAAATTGACAACATTGGTATTAATTGTGAATGCTGACTGTGTTTTGCATGATATATCCATATTTTCAAAGTTAATGATGTAATGATATCATTAAGTTGGTAACAGGAGTAATTTATGTGGTGGAGAGATGCAGTACTTATGTGGGATTCGTGGCAGTGCTCACTCTGATCGTGTACGGAAAGGAGATTTGTTGCTGATGTGTAATGTGCAGCAATATGTTTTTAGTAAGGTGAAGGCAAATATTAATATTTTGGGTTGGTTTGGTGGTGATGAAGGAATGAGCAATGGGTTGCTAACAAGGAGAATTTATTAAGCCCAAGAAACATGAAAAAACGTTAAAGAAAACCCAAAACCAATTAAAGGTCCAGATTTGAGAATGCATAAAAGAGATAATGTGTGCTACAAAAGGTCTTGTATGGGATGTGTGATAAATATGAGTGAAATTCAAGTTGTGTGCTATTACTGTTAATGGATATATCAAACAATAAATAAAATCTAACACCATCAGTAACTTTTATTTGGCAGATGATCTTTCTTTGAGGAGGTAACCACTGAACCTCAGAGAACAGCTTGTGATATGCCCTGGAGGTGTAAGAGTAATGCCTCTTTGTAAGTAACTTCTCTATCAGTCGAGATACTTGAATGAAATTTGGTATAAAAACACATTAAAATCTCCTGAATGCAATGCTACCACTCGAAACAGTACCCCTCTTAAATCAAGCATTTACACCATTATTCAACTTAACGTGTTTAACCAGTTTGGAAAAATTCTGTGGACTGTTATTTGGCCCAGGATCACTCAGTTTGTTGAACTTCATATGTATCCGTAGAATGTTGATGACAGAGACTTTGCTTCATGGGACCAAACAGATGAAAGTCAAAAGGTGCCAAATCAGGGCTGTATGTCAAATGTGGGATTACTATCCAGCCCATTTTGGGAATGACCCAAGATGTTTCAAGTGAGGTGTAAGGTCCAGCATTGGTGTGGTGTAAAAGGACAGAACAAAGAGGTATGTCCAGTCTCTTCTTATGGATAACTTTGCTGAGCTTCAGTAGTATATCGATACAGCAAGAACTGTTGACAGTGTTTACTGCTTGTTGAAAAGAAATCAACAAGAATGATTTCTCTGAAATCTCAGAAAATCTTCACCATCACATTTTTTGTTGAATGCTGTGTTTTAAACTTATTAGACTTAGATGAGGTCTCGTGCTGACACTTTATAGATTGGACTTACTGTTCTCTGGGTCATAATGGAATGTCCAGGTTTTATTTCCAGTAACCACATTGAAAAGAAATGTGCCCTGGTTTGCCCCAAACATCCCCAATAGATCTTTGTGCACTTTGGTTCCCATGGTCCTTGGTTAATTGGCATGGAACTCACTTTGCACACTCTTTATGATATCCCAGGTTATGAATAATATTTTCTACTGCACTATAACCACAATTGCAGTGCATCGCAAATCTCCCAAACAGTCACATGCCAATCAGTCAAAATGATTTAATTCAGTTGCCATTAGTTCTTGTCAGTGATTGCTATTGAAGGCCTACCATTCCATTGCTTGTGGGCCATTGACGTTTCTCCTGCTTGAAATCTCTTAATCCATCTTCTGACATTGCTGATGTCAGTTGTTAAACCTTTTTCATTCTAATACGGATCTTCATTGCTTTTCCACCTTCCATTTCCAAAAACTCAATAACAGCTCTTTGCTTTAGGCCAGTAGTTTCCAACATTTTCTCACTTGTGTACCCCTTCTTTTAAAATGGCTGTTTTTAAATACTGACACTTTTGTTCAGTGCCTATGTTAATGTAAAATAGTGGAAATGAGGTAATGAGTTGACAAAGGAAAATTACTACACTAAAAGTAGAAAGCACAGGTACCCCTTTTAAACCCATTTTATAAATTGTATCCCTTGTTTTAAAATGTCTGGTTTTAGATAGTGACACTTTTGTTCAGTGCCTATGTTAATGTAAAATAGTGGAAATGAGGTAATGAGTTGACAAAGGAAAATTACTACACTAAAAGTAGAAAGCACAGGTACCCCTTTTAAACCCATTTTATAAATTGTATCCCTTGTTTTAAAATGTCTGGTTTTAGATAGTGACACTTTTGTTCAGTGCCTATGTTAATGTAAAATAGTGGAAATGAGGTAATGAGTTGACAAAGGAAAATTACTACACTAAAAGTAGAAACCACAGGTACCCCTTTTAAACCCATTTCTATAAATTGTACCCCTTGTTTTAAAATGGCTGTTTTTAAATACTGACACTTTTGTTAATGTAAAATAGTGGGAATTAGGTAATGAGTTGGTAAAGGAGAATTACTACACTAGAAGTAGAAACCACAGATTTAATTTTAAATCTCAAAAGTGACACATGAACTGTGCGCAATGATTGGTAGAAGAGTGGTTTGGGGAAGGGGTTCATAGCCACACCCTCACCAATCATCATTCGCTAATGTGAGCTGGTTTTGAAGTGTGTCCATTAGCAGTGATTCAAACTTAACATTTATTGTTCCATAACTAACGTTTTGCATTTTGTTTACTTTACTTGTTTTTCCGCCATTACTGATTATTTTTCGTGTACCCCTGAACGACCCAGCACGAACCCCTTGGGGGTATGCATACTACGGATTGGGAACCTATGCTTTAGGCGAATATCTGTCATGCTTGTATTGACTAATATAAAAACAAAAATGTGTGTATTTACTCAGAAGAGCAATCTAGATTTGTACAAACTTTCAGGTAAATATTTCCAAAATTGAAAGAGTTATCAGCAAAAAGGCATTACTTTTGAGGCAACTCTCATATGTGTATGAATACTTGGATGGATTCTTTTTCAGTGCACTTGGATGTATCACTTATTTCGTTTTTGAAAATTAGTGCTGGCTTTTCAAGAGCTCACTTTTTATAACTTAGTGTGAAGGATCTTCTGTACATATTACATGTTTATTGCTCTTTTACAGTGAGTGAGCTTATGTGTTATCTTCCTAGCAGCACTGCAGGAAAACCAGTTCGATCTTAGATCAGAAAAATTCAGCCAGTCATGAAGCCAGTTTTCTTTGCTTTAATAGTGCTTAGTTTCTTAGTTCTTTACTCTATTCTAGTAAGCCATTGTTAGGGTGATGATTTGTTTAAATGTGAAAAATGGTGAGTCGTGCTAGTACTTCTCCCCATAAACATAGAAAACGAGCAAAAACACACAGAGTCACGTATGGTAAAAGGTTCGTTTGGCAATAGCTTTTGGTCGTCCTACGACCTTGATCTACGACTTCAAATTGTAGTTCGGGCAACCAGCCCATCCAGTCGATTGCGGGTGATAAAAGTCGTAGGACGACCGAAAGCTACTGCTAAACGAACCTTTTACCATGCGTGACTGTGTGTTTTTGCTCGTTTTCTATCTTTATGTGTTACTGTTGCGTGAAGCCTGAGTTTTAAACCACTTCTCCCCATGTTAAGGATCAGAGTCATTTTTGATATTCATTTATATGAATGTACTATAAAAGATTTAATAAAAAACAAAAGTGATGCATGAACTGCGCATAATGATTGGTAGAAGAGTTTTTATGAAAAAACAAAAATCCTTGAAAGTTCTTGGTGAGTCACCAAGAATCTTCAGGGAATTTTAAATTAAAGAACAAGGGAGGAGGTTTACACTCTAAGTTACCTTGTCTGAATCTGAAATATAAAGACTGTACATGTGATTTTTTCATGTTCTTCCTTTCTTATAGCGTGATGGAATTTGTTTGATATTATTTCATTTAATAGTTAATTTTTTAAATATAAACTCCAGAATTATGGGCATTTTTGCATTGCTTTAATCTGAGTGTTTTGCTTCAAATAAATTGAGATCTAAGAAACATCTCCAGGTGCTCTGAGAAAAGTAGCACTAGTCAGCAAAAGCCCAGAATCTGGAATAGATTCTTATTTTGGCAAACTGCTATCTGTGGCTTACATCAATGTTTTAAGGTGTTTGCTATAAAATTTCAGTGAATTAGATTAAAGGTTCCCAACATTTTTTTTATTACAGTGGAACCTCCGTTATACGTTTTTCCTGGGAGTGTCCATAAAACACGTATAAATGCGAAAAATGTATAAAAGAAATTCCAAAATGCTACAGACTACTGTAAAATTTTGAATGCCTCCAAAAAGAAAAGAAAAGAAAGAGGGAAGGAATACCCATAATATTAGATTATGCTAATTTACGATGTTAGACATACATACTCTTTGCCAAAAAAAATAAATGAAGCACCTTGAGAAAGTCGTTCATTCCTGATGAAACTCCGCATGTAAGTACCTCGAGACCAAATATGTTGGAGATTATGTTTTAAAATACATTAGTGAAAGAAAAACTTTGAGCAAAGTGACTGGAACTTTGTTTCAGTACTGAAGTCATGGACATTATTCTTTTCTTTATTGTAAACACTTTAATATAGAAAGTAACTCACATACCTTTTCCTTTAAGGTATATACAGACTACATACTAACATTCAACCTTGCTTTTGAGTTGATGAAAAATAATTAAATGAACCAGAGTAAGTTAACTGGACAAGACCTGAGTGAGAGGACAACATGCAAGAACTGACAGCAAGGCTAGCAACCACCTGGTCACCCAGACCAGCATGCCCCAGTATCCAGCAAAGCATTCTGGGTACTGGTGACATCACACATCTGCTGGACTGTAACTGATTTACATATGCATGCAACCTATACACTGTTTTACAATGATACACAAAAACAAAATACAACTAAATAAATAAATACTAGGGAGATACTATATATATATACAAAAATCAACATATATATATATATATATATATATAGTGTTCTCCCTAGATTTTTTTACATCTGGATGGCAAGAACTTTCACCTGGGTGGTACTTTAAAAGACACCTTCTCCAGCCGGAAAAAATAGGTGTATATGTTTTGCACAACGTTTCTATACTTTTTAAACATCTTTAGTGGTGTGGTAGGCATTAATGTAGCATAACATGATAAACAACATTAGAAAATTGCACATAAATCATTAAAAAAAGGAGTACTTACTAATAAAACATATTCAACATGGATTTTGGCCAGTTTTCATCAATATTTATGGTGTATGCGGGAATAAGTTTTCCTCTCTTACTATAATATGACTTGGAAAAAAGTTGGTTAAAAGAAATTTAGCTAGGCGGCAGAGAAAATAGCTGGGTGGGCCACCCAGTAAAAAGGCTCCAGGGAGAACACTAATATATATAACCATATACAGGGTGATTCATAAAGAAGTATACAGTTTCAACGCACTATAAAGCAAGAACAATGTAAGATATTTTATGTTACCTGTAACAGAATTGTAGGGGAATGTTTCAAGTTTTTTTAGAGACAGTCACAGATGTTCTATGTGTACACCTTTAGTCACACGACACACATCGAGCCGGTAATCCATTTCCGCCCAAACGCGAGGTAAGATATCTGAATGAAGTGCAGTGATAGTGGCTGTGATATGCTGTTTCAGCTCTGCTAGATCAACAGGAAGGGGATGGGGCGAATACCTTGTCCTTTACGTACCCCCACAGGAAAAAGTCACGAGGTGTGAAGTCAGGATTTCTGGGTGGTCATTGGGTCAGTGGCATGTTGTAGTCCGCGGCTCGTCCAATCAATCGGTGAGGAAGATGTTCATCGAGATAAACTCGCACTTCGCCTAACCAGTACGGTGGTGCACCGTCCAACTGGAGAATAAAGTTGTCACTGTCGTCCTGCAACTGTGGCATCAACCAAAGACTTAACATATCCAGAAAAGAGCCTCCCGTGACAGTTTTCTCATGAAAAAGAAGGGGCCGTACACTTTCTTTTTGGACACAGAACACATTTACCTTAAGGAAATCTTGCACGTGTTGCATTGTAAATCTGGGATTCTCCGTCCCCCAAAAGCGAACATTGTGCTTGTTTAACTGACCACTCACGTGAAATGTAGCTTCATCGGTGAAAACTAAGTGATCGGCAAAATTGTTATTTTCAAAATGGTGCTGCATTTTTTGGCACAAAATTCAAAGCCCTTTGTCTTGTCAAAGTCAGTGAGATTTTGCAACATCTGCACTTTGTATGGAATCAGTTTTCTTCTCAAAATTCTCCAGACAGTGGGCTGTGAAATCTGCACTTCACGACTCACCTTCCGCATTGATTTTCCCGGGCTTCATTGAATGGCAATGCAAACACTATCGACGACTTCTTCCAATACATGCGGTCATCCAGGACTTTTAAGGTTTGCACAAACAGCCCACAGTTTCAAATTTTTTATGCCAATCATAGATAGATTTTCTGGTTGGAGGTTCTTTTCCGAATCGTGATCGAAAATGCCGTTGTACAACAGTTACAGATTCCGTTTTGCTCAATTCAAGAATGCAAAACGCCTTCTCGACTGCAGACGCTGCCATTTTGACTCACTAGTCACGTGACACGCGCGCTATCACCTAAGTCACTTCCCTCAATAGCGGGACACAAACTTCGAGTACGTCTACCTAACGGTTTGCAGTTGTGGTCCGTGTCTTCAACTGTTACTGTTTTACAGCATCTAGAAACTGTATACTTCTTTATGAATCAGGGTGTATATATATATTTTTTATACTATCAACAAAATATGCAAATCATTAAATAATAATGACCAATGACTAAATAGTGGCCCACCACAGCATATGGCACCATGCATCATGGAGGGTTTTCAAAAGCAAAGCTTGCACACAATGACAATTGTGACAGTGCATTGCAGTTGTATTAACCTCCATAGACTGTGAGGGTGCTTTTACATCAGATCCATGCACAATACAAGCATTTGAGCGAGTTTGAGAGATGACATATAATTGGGCTGAGAGAAGCTGGCTGGTCAAGTTGCTATACCACCAGGGATTTGGGTTGGAGAGACGCAGTGATCAGACGATATTGGCACCAATGGGACAAGAAGAGCACAACCCAGTGGCATGCGGGCAGTGGACAGCCAGGAGAAATAACAGAACACGAGGATTGAGTGATTGTGATAGCAGCACAAACAAAATTCATCACTCTCAACCATCTGTGACCGTGTTGCATCATCTACAGGTACGGCTCTCAATCATCTGTGGCCATGTTGCGTCATCTACAGGTATGGCTCTCAATCCGTGGCCATGTTGCATCATCTACAGGTACGGCTCTCAACCATCCGTGTCCATGTTGCATCATCTACAGGTACGGCTCTCAACCATCCGTGGCCATGTTACATCATCTACAGGTACGGCTCTCAACCATCTGTGGCCATGTTGCATCATCTACAGGTGCGGCTCTCAACCATCCGTGGCCATGTTGCATCCTCTACAGGTAGCCATGTTGCGTCATCTACAGGTACAGAAGTGGCCATCTTGACCATTGCTAGATGTCTTGTGGCATGGGGACTACATTCAAGTAGGCCACTCCGCCCCCTACCACTGACCAGCAAGTATCACCGAGACCGGTTGTCGTGGTGTCAGGCCTGATCAACGTGCAATAGTGTTCTGTAGCATAGTGTTGTCTTCAGTGGTGAGTCACGGTTTGCACTTGACGCCGATGACCAGCACATACGTGTCTGGAGACAAGCTGGCCAGCACACAAATCCTGCCTTTGCTGTGGAACACCACACGACTCTCTCACCAGGAGTGACTGTCTGGGGAGCCATTTCCTATGGTAGCCGGACACCCTCATGGCTAAATACTACATCAACGACATTCTACGATCTGTTGTCTTGCCATTTGTGTCGCAACATCACCGAGCAATTTCTCAACAGGATAATGCCTGGCCACACGTGACACAGCTCTCCCAGGCCTGCCTCCTTAATGTCAACACCCTTCCATAGCCAGCCGATTGCCCATCCTCTCACCAATCAAACATGTTTGGGACATGATGGAATGCCACCTACACCCATCCTGGAATGTCAGCTAACTGGCCTGTAATTTGGACACCATCTGGCCTGCTATACCTCAGGTCAGTATCCATTAACTGTATGCATCTATGCCATGCCGGGTAACCACTTGTATCCGCGCCAGTGGTTACAAGTGTAGCTGTTTTATCCGAATAAATGGTCCAACTACTCTGGAATTGCAATCATTCCAGACATTTAAATGTCTGTTAAATGTCTGTATGTTTGCATTCCAGAGCAGTTGGATCATTTCTATACATCTACTTTGCACATACCAATTTTCATGTCAATTGGATGATTGCATCTGATGTGTGTGTGGGGGGGTGGCAAAAAATGTATATATGTACATAAAATTTGCTACCTTAAGCCTATGTCTATTTTGACTTTTGTATAACTTTTTTTATTCAAATTTCATTATAAAAACTAGATTAAGAAATTTTGTATGAATTCATATTTTCAATACATGAAAAAAATTACCCTTGCCTTTGAAGTACTAGGCAGTAAATCCAAATAAGATTTTTTTTTTTTTTATATTTAATACCCCTATTACATGTACATTACTTGTAAGCATTGCTCTTTTGGAAATGGTATGTCCACTAGTTGATTTAGCATTAGTGTTAAATAAAATATTCATTAACCTTTGCTTGTCTGAAAGTTTTTGAATTCAGAGAAAATAGAGAACTGTGTACATTATTTAGTAAATTTTTAGTTACATCACCTGTTTCATGGGTGCAAAAAGACAATCTCTCAAAGCTGTAACATGGGTTACATGTAAAAGAATCAAAAAAATGTGTAATTTTGATAACCTGCAATGAAAAATTTAATGTACAAGACAAAAAGTGTATAAATAAATAACCGAACTGAAGAAGTGATAGAAACTATATTAAAATATCAGGATTAGCACAGAATTACATATAAAAGTGAAAATCATATAAGCAGAACGCGTATAATGAAAGTTAAACTGTTAAAAAATCATAGCCCACACAAGATAATTAACTTAACATATAAATGTACAGGGATGTAAGGTCAGGTGATGCGCAACATCACAGCCTCTCCTTGACAAATGTCAACCCCGCCTTCTCGTGGTGCATCCTGTTCCCACTAAAGGGGCTCTGACGACCGCCAATAGCGGTATAACTATACCATCGGGATTAGAGGAAATGCTATCCCACACTCACCAACCCGCTTGGCCAGCGTGGTGAGTTATGGCCAAACCCCTCCAAAATGACTCCACAACTTAAATCTTGGCCCTCAGTCTCCGGCAGCTGGAATGTACCTGGCCAAGGCAGCGGCCAGTGCGACATGAAGGCAGAGGGTGCTAAGAATCCCCGGAGGACCGGACTAGGCTGCCATCTGATGCTGACCTTGGCGACGTATAACGGACGCTCCCTATCTTCTGATTCAAGGCTTCTTGAATTGGAAGAGGAACTACAAAGGATCAAGTGGGACATCATCGGGCTAAGTGAGGTAAGGAGAAAAGGAGAAGATCTCATTGAACTGAAAAGTGGACATCTCTTCTACTATCGTGGGACAGATACTGGCAGAACTAGTGGTGTTGGATTTATAATAAACAAGAAACTGAAGGATAAAGTTGTAGAAGTTGAAAGTTCCTCTGACAGAGCTGCGCGACTCGTTATCCAACTCTCGAGAAGATACCAGGCTCAGATTATTCAAACTTATGCACCCACCACAAGTCATGCTGAAGAAGAAATTGAAGAATTTTATGAGGAAATTCGTGATCTAAATAATAAAGGTAAGCAGCGCTTGAAGATAATTATGGGAGATTTCAATGCAAAAATAGGGCAACGGCAACAGAATGAAACTTCAGTAGGTAAATTCGGTCACGGCAACAGAAACCAGCGTGGAAATACTCTCGTAGAGTTTGCAGAGGCAGAAGGGTTTTTCATCTTGAACTCCTTTTTCAAGAAAATGCCACACAGGAAATGGACATGGAGACATCCAAATGGGACGACAAGTGAAATTGATTTTATTATGTGTAACAAAAAATTTGTCATAGAAGACTGCAGTGTGCTAAACAAGTTCAACACAGGCAGTGACCATAGATTGGTGAGATGTAAGATGCACCTCAACACTAAACTCGAACGTAGCAAGCTCATAAGACAAACAAAATGTATTGACATAACCAACCTTAAAAAACACCATAATACCTTCAAATTGGAACTGAAGAACAGATTCTCTGCTTTAGAAGGCCTAACATCGGAAGAAGTGGATATTTCTGAAGTTAACAGAAAAGTAATCAAAGCTCTTATGGAAACAGCAACAAAATTAGCTGGGTCTAAGAACAAATTGTATGTGAACAAATTATCAGGAAAAACCAAAATGTTGATGCAAAAAAGAAGAGTGATGAGGACAACTAAAGAAGATGTGACTTCCAAAGTGGAATATATAGAGCTATGCAAGACAGTACGAAAAAGTATCACTGAAGACGTAAGGAAATTCAACTGTGAACTAGTAAGGAAAGCAATTGAAAACAACCAAAGCCTAAAAATAGCAAAGGGACATCTCAGTAAGGGGAAAAAACAGATTATGGCACTGAGAAAAGAAGATGGTTCTGTAACAAGAAATAGAGGCGAAATTTTGACAAGAGTGAAAGATTTCTACTCCAAATTATATGAAAGGGATGATACATGTACTCCAGACATCATGAAAGGTACCAGTACCAGAGTTCTTCCAGTCCTTCCAGCAGAAGTTCCACATGCAATCAAGAACATGAAGCGGGGAAAAGCTCCAGGAGAAGATGGAATTACTGTAGACATCATACAAGAAGCAAGTGGAGAAATCGAAACAGTACTCGCCCAAATTTTCACTCGATGCCTTAATGAAGGGAAAATTCCTGAGGATTGGAACAACGCTACAATGATCTTGCTACATAAAAAATGTGACATTGAGGATCTCAGGAACTACAGACCTATCAGCCTCCTATCAGTGGTTTATAAAATCTTCACTAAAGTTCTTTCACACCGCTTGAAGGTGACACTGGACATGGCTCAACCGAGAGAACAAGCTGGATTCAGGAGTGGCTACAGCACAATAGATCATATCCACGTACTGAGAGAACTAATTGAAAGAGCGAGGGAATATGAACTTCCATTGTGCATGGCTTTTATCGATTATGAAAAAGCCTTTGATTCGGTGAAACCATCAGCAGTTGCAATGGCTCTGAAATCCTGCGGTATTGAAGATGCATACATTAATATTATTAATAACATCTATGAAAATGCAAGTACAAAGATTCGGCTGTTTGAAAATACAACACACATAAAAATTGGAAAAGGAGTTAGACAAGGTGACACCATATCTCCGAAGCTCTTTAATGCCACATTGGGAAATGTCTTTCAATCACTGAACTGGGAAAACAAAGGGATAAAAATTAATGGAGATTATCTAACCCTTCGTTTTGCTGATGACATAGTCATTTTTGCAACTACCCCATCAGAGCTACAGAGTATGATCCAGGAACTTGCTGACAAGAGTAAAGAAGTGGGATTAAAAATGAACTTTCAGAAGACAAAAGTGATGTACAATGCTTTTACAAAAAATGAAGATTTATCGATTGATGGAGAAAAGCTGGAGATAACAGACACGTACGTTTATCTTGGACAGCAGATATCAAGTGAGGGTCACATTAGTGAAGAAATTAATCGGCGTACAAAACTTGCCTGGAGAGCTTTTGGAAGAAACAGCATATTTTTCAAGAGCAATATGCCATTATGTCTTAAAAGAAAAGTGTTTGATCAATGCATCCTTCCAGTGCTTACGTATGGTGCAGAGACGTGGACCTTAGCTAAAAGAGACATACAAAGGCTGCAGACAACTCAAAGCAGCATGGAGAGGTGCATGCTTGGTGTAACCAGGAGAGATAAGAAGAGGAACACGTGGATCCGAAAAATGACAAGAGTGGAAGACATCATGATCAGAGTTAAATCCCTGAAATGGCAATGGGCTGGACATACTGCCAGAAGAACAGACCATCGATGGACAGCCGAAATTTCAGATTGGATTCCAAGGGACAGGAAAAGACCCAGAAGAAGACCACATGGAAGATGGGTGGATGAAATTCGAAAGTATGCGAGAGTGACATGGAGGAGACTGGCACAAGACAGACCGTTGTGGAGGAAACTTGGGGAGACCTTCGTCCAGCAGTGGATTGATAATGGTTGACAATGATGATGATGATGATGATAAATGTACAAATTCTTTTATAAATTTTATGTTACAAGTTAGGTGGAAGTGTTTTGATATGTTAACCTACATCACCTAATCAGCACCCATTGCTGTTTCAAAAGAATCTTCAGTGTGTTTTTAACATTACTCAGGAAAGGGTAAAAACCTTCTTTCTCTTCTGTCTGTGTTCATGTTAGATTATTGTTGCTTTTTCCATCTGTTTGGTCTTTAGTGAACCAAATATATGAAAATGTATTTGCTCAATGACTACAGTGGTACAGTGACTTATATCTTTCAGGTGGAAGTCACTGTACCTCCTATTTGAGTGGTCCATTTGTAGATTGAACAGAGTTTCACATTATTAATTTGCTATCGTTGTTACAGAAGAATTGCCATTATTATTATTATGTAAAAGCAGGTACATTGCTCCCACTTACTTGAAAATCTATTACAACCATATTGAAGATTCACATTTCATTTGTATATTCTGAAATGTTCATAACAATGCAATAATAACAACTGAAAAACCTTGGTAATTTATTAACACTCACATTCTCTTATTGCTTTAATCATAGGATTATAAAATTTTATTATCCAAGTAAATTAATTTGTTCAGTGAATAATGCAATTCTTTTTTTCTGTAGGTTGATTTTATTAAATATCGATTAGCTTCAAAATACCCTCATCTGGAAGTAAAATCTGTTGATGGATTTCAAGGAAGAGAAAAGGAAGCTGTTGTGTTATCTTTAGTCAGATCCAATGCTAAAGGTATGAACTTTAGACATAGCTGTATTACTTTTTTTTAATATATTAAACTATATTATCTTGCTTTTAGACTTTGTTACAAATGTAAAATGCCACAAGAAAAATAAAAGGGAAAAAGAAAAAAAAAGAAATTTAAATGCAGTGTGTAACATCAGTATTGTCTTCTTTCAGATATGTCTGAAAGAATCTTTAGTCAGATCCAATGCTAAAGGTATGAACTTTAGACATAGCTGTATTACTTTTTTTTAATATATTAAACTATATTATCTTGCTTTTAGACTTTGTTACAAATGTAAAATGCCACAAGAAAAATAAAAGGGAAAAAGAAAAAAAAAAGAAATTTAAATGCAGTGTGTAACATCAGTATTGTCTTCTTTCAGATATGTCTCATTTCATTTACAATAATTTCTCCTATAAAATATTGTAAGTTGTGGGGTTTAATTCTGCAGCAACATTCATGCTGCTTAAAATGTTTAAGCTTTTGAATTTTTGAAATGGAGAAATTCAAGTAACTGGTAGTGTATTTGTTGATATGTGAATTTATCCAGGTTCAGATGAAAATTATTTGCAGAACCAAAAGTAATATTTCACTTATGATGTTTATGAGTCACTCTGTGCTTGTAAGCATGTGAGAACAGCTGGTTCTTGCAGTTGATTGGAGTTGAAATCCCTATGATGCGAGCAATTTTGTATATAACAATAATATGTTTCAGAACTCTGTGCCAAATATGGCTCTTGAGCCTAGACATTTGAAATAAATGAATAAACAAACCCTGTTAGTACTGTAAGAATGTTAGTGTCCTGTGCGAGTATATGCTGTGCAGTGTTAGAATTAAAAATAAATCTTCTACTGGCCCAGCAGACCACTGGAATTTGCAAACCACTGGTCCACCAAAATGCCCACTGGTCCGTAAAAAACAATAAAAAAAATAAATTTAATGACATTTACAATATATGTAGAAAACAATGTATCATTTCAATGGAATTATCTACAATATTTGTTTTTAAACCTATCATTAGTTTGCAGCCTAAAAAGAAAACCATGTTGCAAGGTAAAAGAAACAAATTAATTTTTTAACTTGTGACAAATTAGACAAAAAAAAACTTATTGGCCACCTGGGCCAGTAAAATCAATAGTTCAGTGGTCCAATGGAAGTTTTACTGGCCAATAGCCAGCGGACTACTGCGTAATTCGAATGCTGTGCTGTGTATAAATGTGGTATGTCTTGTGCAAGCATGTGTTATGTATCAGTATGGTATGTCCTGTGCAAATAAACAAACCATGCAAGAATGTCAGTGTCATGTGTAAGTATGGGTTCTATGCTAAACAAGAAATGTAAAACAACAAGTGTGATGGAAAAGTTTTAAAATCTTACAAATTTTAAGAATTAGTATATTTATCATGTTCTCTTACTCTTTCATGAATTGATAATTAATTTTAAAAGGAATAAAACAAGTTAATGGGGTGTGAGTAGGGAAATCTGTGCTTACTGCTGTTGCTGGATTTCGTAGTTCACAGGAAATTATTGTTTCAAATATTCAGCACAACAAATCCATTAAGAATGCAAGTGCATGAATTTTCTAATTCTCACATCAAGTTTGATTAATTTGATATGGGGGCATTTCCTGCAAATTTCTTAGTTCCTTTTTGCAAGGCAATAAAAGCAATTGAATTTCAAATCATGAATATAATTTTTATTAGTACAATATTTAGAGTAAATGCATTTTTGCTTTAAAATTATCTTTCTGTTTGCATTTAAATATTTTTTACATTTCAGGCGTTCTGGGAAACTATCAGAAAAAGTTTCATAGCCATTGATCTTTGTATTGTATGACAGACAGCATGTTAAGCATAATCCAGAAGTACACTGATATAAGGCAGAAAATATCTAAGAACAATTTACCATTGAAGAACTTATTAAAAAACAATAACTTGGAAATAAATATCCACATAGGTAGTACATGAATGCAAAATACATCTTTGGTTTTTGAAAAGCTCATGAAGGTCCTTCATGCCAACCAAAGTTTTTTGTGCCAACTGTGTGCTTCCGTGGTGACATCATGCAGAAATCTTGAATACCATGATTTCAATTGCGCAGAGCTAATGGCTCCTTCCTGGTGTATATATAATTTTACTTTGAAGTGCAAATGTCAAGTTATATGTGGTTTTTCTTGATATTTTTTCAACTAAACAGAATTAAAAATTAAAAAATAACAGTATGCAATGCAATTCATATATAAATCTGTAATAAAACCATTTCATGGGCTCTGAACATGAAAATAAGCCATTAGCACAAGGGATTTTTTCTGACAGTTTATTGTTAATCATGAATTAAAAAATTGAGAGATTTTTTCTGCATTGTTTATTGTTTGTTCACGAATTAAAAAATTGAGTCATTCCATATCAAGTGGAACAATTTTAAAGGTCATCCCCACCGGACCATCTCCAATTTTGATGAAATTTGGCACAGAGCTTCCTTATGTTATGAAACTAAGATGTGCAAAGTTTTACATCCTAAGAACAAAAATTGAAGGTCCATGGGCTCCCAAAATGTCATGCACATAGTATGAAACAAAATGCCAAGTTTCATATGCTGTGGAAGTGAAACTATAACTAGTAAAGAGACGGGGTTTGTGGTAACTGCACAACTTTTGGACCTCAAACTACTGACAAATTTTCAGAGGTCTAGCTTTGATAGATTTCAGGTGGTATAAGGTCAAAAATGAGAGAAAATTCAGCACAGCAAATTTTTTGGCATATTGACTCTCATATTTTCAATACAAAATAATTTTGGAAATTGCCCTTTGATAGATCAGCTAAGCAGTTAGTTGTTACGAGATCTGCCAAGTTGTAGCACCTATTATTAAGTAGTTAAAAAAATATTGCAGTATAAACATACTACTAAAAATTTACATGTATAATTTTGACCATCTTTGATAACTTATATCGCAATTTTCTCACCTCCAATTATATTTCTTTTTTGTGCCATTAGAAAGAGCAGATCTTTTTCAATAAAAATGTGGGTTTTTTATTTTGGAGACTTTCCATATAAGGAATGAAAAATCATCTTCAAAATTATGGCCTACTATTTGCAAACAACCATTTGACAAACCATCAATTACTACTATCGCCTTTGGTAATATTTCCGTAAAATTGGTTCAAAAAGATTAGCAGCCTGTTTGCAGTAGTTTTTTACACCTTTGAAGTCTTTAAACTCAGATTTTATGAGTTGCATTTTATTCAGTAACATCAACACAAGATGTTTTTATAGTATAAATCTATTTTAGTTCTTAAGAATTTGCATCAACATCATGAAACAGTTGTATTCATAAACATCAAGACAAATAATTACTAACAGAATTATTACATATTTTGTGTGGAATGCATTTACATTGTAACACATTTTTGGGTTTCTTATGGATACCAAGCCAAAAATAGGTACCTTAGCCTAGGTTCCCAAGCCTAAGGTGGGTTTCTTAATGGTTCCCAAGCCGTAGTAAAGTACAGTATTATTGTTTGAATAATTGAAATTTTTCAATTCATATTAGCATTTCATATTCTGACTTAGAAATAGATCGGAAAGGCCACAATTAATTTTTACATGCATTATTTCAAAAACTTGGAAATATTCTAGTTGGATAATGCTTTACCTAGGCATTCCGTTTCTAGCGATGATTCACTTTTCTCGCACGTTTCCGGGTCTTCGTTGAAGTTATTGTCCTATTGTTCGTTGTATGTGAAGCAACCATTCACATCAAACACACTGCTTACTTTAGGTAAAGTCGGTAGATCTTCACTTTAGGATTCCAAAACATCAATTCTTTACCATTATTAATGCTCTAAATTTTTCGCCCAGTCTTTGGGTATCCTCAGGAGCGAGGCGACTTCTTTTCCACCGATGTTCGCGGTTTGCTTCTCGCCAATGGAGTCTGATACCCCACATTGCCATTTGTCGGATACGCTGTATTAGATACTTTTTCTTGATCAACCTAGCTGGCGCCATCTATGTTTCAATAATTCCGTTTCTAGCAATGAGTGAATCATCGCTAGAAATGGAATGCCTAGGTAAGCATTATCCAACTAGAATATTTCCAAGTTTTGGAATTTTTCGTTAACAAGTTGAACAGTGGATTCTGAAAATGCATATTGTCGTCCCAGTGATGTAGCAGCTGGTGCAGGAAGAACTGTAAGAATATGCTCTTCAGGGACTCAACAAGTGTCTCTTCGTGATGGCCAGTAGAATGAATGAGTGGGACCAGAGGGATGCATAAAAGTAACCAATGCATCATGTTCTTCTTCTGAGATTTACAAACATTTCCAGCCCACCACTGATTATTATCGTAAATGCATGCTACATACTGTCAGGGCTGCAAATTAAGCAGTTGTTCTTCAGGAAGACACTCAAGATCAGCTGACTGACCAATTTTGGTGACAAAGAAAGTTCAGTCATTAGAAACTCTACTCACACGAATTTTATGCAAATTAATGAGAGTTAACTGTTGGTTTTCTCGTGTTCCAGCAACAGTGGAAGCAGTTCTGTATCTTTCTTCTTGAGAAAGCCTTGAGCATTCGATTTCATCTTCAAAACAAAAACAAATTTGATTTTCAAAATATTTTGATCACAAAATGCGAACAAATCATGTGCTGCAAGAATCTGATTGCTCACTGTATGCTGAAGACTTGCACGAGCAGCAAGCCTTTTGGCCGTTCCACTAACGCCATTGCAAGGAGATTTGCCATGATTTGTGCCAAAAAAATTCCATTGGGCTTTGAATCCAAAATCAAGTTCATGATGACATAAATTTACAACATTTTTGTGTTGAGCTGCAGAGCCATCGCTGAAATATTTTGCTTATTTTAAGTTGTGCAGTGTGCTTTTTAGGTAATCAATTAATTTTGTCGAAAAGACATGTACTGCAACAGTATCATGTAGCAAACTGTCACTGATCATGCAGATGCTTAAACACTGAATTTTTTCTGAATCCCAATAGTACACTGAAGAGCAATTAAATTAGAGATACCTGTCTAGTAACGTGTAGCACCACCTTTTGCCCTGATGATGGCGACAATTCATCTCAGCATGGACTCAACAAAACACCGGAAGCGTTGGGAAGCCATACCAATCCACGAACCCTGAACAAGCTCCCACAGTTCATGAAGATTTGGTGGAGGGGGGTCAGAGCCTCAAACATCTCTCTTGATGGCATCCCAGATGTGCTCGATGGGATTGAGGTCAGGTGACCTAGCTAGCCAAGGAAGCAAGGTCACGTCGGTGGAGTGTTCATCCAACCATTCGGATACAATTCGGGAGTGATGGCACGGTGCATTGTCTTGTTGCAAGATGAGGTTCCCAGTGGGATGTTGAAGATGCATAAAGGGGAGCAAATGATCATCCAGGATATCCCGGTAACGTTGACCTGTGAGGGACGATGCCATACGTACCAGGGGTCCCATTTCAGTCCACGTAAACAGTTTCCAGACGAGAATGCCACCCCCACCAGCTTGAAGAGTACCCTGCTGGCAAGAAGTATCCATCACTTCATGTGGTTTGCCATACTCATATCCTGCCATCCGCATGTACCAACGTGAATCTCGACTCATCAGTTCAGGCAACATTGTTCCACATGTCTAGGGTCCAGTGGCAATGTTCCCGCTCCCATGCTAATCTTTACACCCTGTGATGTGCGGTCAGCAGCGGTACCCTCATGGGACGATGGCTTCTGTACCCCATAGCGAGGAGATGGTTCTGGATGGTGTGGCTGCTTACAGGTTTTTGTGCACCAGCCTTAAATTGCCGAGTGATTTCTTGCACTGTGGCCCGTCTATCCGCTGTTACAATGCGAGGTAGCCGATGATGACCCCGCTCATCCACATGCTGTCCGCGGCAGTTGGCCCTTGCAAGGATGGTTTTACCAGCTTCGATGTACTCGCGGTGCACCAGTGACAGCGTGGCTCATGAAAATCCCAGTGCCTGAACGACTTCCGAGATGGAGTGACCCATTCGTCGGGCCCCGACAATTTGCCCACGATGAAATGCACTTAGATCCTTTGTCTTACCCATACTGCGGCCAACTCTTATTGATTCCCGTCGCATCACTCCATATATTGTCAGATCGCTGCATATGTCATGTCGTTTCCGTTCACAGGGCAGCCCACAGTGCCACATTTGCATAACGCCAGCTGTCTCTAATTCAATTGCTCTTCAGTGTATACAACAAATGGATGCAACGTAGCCTGACTATTCTCCCAACGAAAACCTTGCACAGCATCTTGAACAACAAATTAGTAGTTTTCCGAATAATCCATGAGCCCAACAATTTCACCCACTTTTAGATGTTCTTTGACTGTTTTTAGATACTGTGCTCTTGATGCTTTGGAATATAGTGGTGAATTGAAAGGTCTGAAATTTTCAGTGCTAAATCAGCTAAAAAATCTTCAACAGTCATTTGCTTTGACTCCAAGGGTGTATGGTCTGTTTGTACCCACTGTTGAAAGTCAACAATTTCATCAGGATCAACATCAGTGTACATTTCTGCTAAATAATTTTCAAATGCTGTTTTTACCAGAGCATTTATCACACCTGTGGAGATACAGCTTTTTGACTCCAGGTTGCACACTATTTTACTCATCAAGACTTTGTAATCATCCATAATAATGCTGCTACCAAGCCATAAGTTTACATTTTGATGAATTGAACAAACACAAACTGAGTGCATTCCTGATGACCCAACTGTGATGCACCATTTACCCCTTAACTCACAGAACTTGGAAAAACCCAATTCCGAACCATTAGTGTTACAATAAGCAACATACATTTCCTTTAAATTGCTAAGTAGCAATCGTTTTTGTTTTGGGACTTTTTGACCATCAATTCGGACAGAGGCATAGTGTTTTTTACTTGCCCACAATCTGCTGAACTCATCATCTTCAAAAAAATTGATTACTTTATTTTTTATATCTTCTGAAAGCAATTTTCCTTTCCTTTTTTTCAGGCTTCGATAAAATTCCATACTGTGCTGTTAACTTTTAAGCATTTTTAACTATTCTTGTTGACACAGAAAATTCAGAAGCTGTGTATTCAATAGACCAACTTCTTGGAGCCAATGTAAGCATTTGCAATTTATCGGCATGTGATGAAATTTGGATTTTTTGTTTGAGGTCATTTATTAGCTCACTGCAGTCAGTGCAGTTTTGTCATTGATTATTGTAAGAACTTTTTGTTGCAAATTCATCCGATTTAAAACCTCCAGCAGCAGTAATTTGCTTGGATAGTACACTTTGCACTTGACTGATTTTACGTTTTGCATACCTTTGTGAATCTTGCTTTGAAACTTTTTGAAATTTTAAGGGAGAAAACCCAAGAGATGACAAACTTGTATTGACTTTTTCTGCAGTTTCCATCTGCTGATCATCTGATGTTGATGATGATGAGAATAGCACATCAACCAATTTATTATACATTTCATTTCAACAGGTTGGACAGAACTTTTGGCCTGGCAAAAACTCATTTATTTTTTGCGAGAGTTTTTAGCTGATTTGCTTCTGCCTCATCCAAAGTTCTTAAGCCTTTTTACTGACATGGTTTGTTTTTGAAAATGGGTTGCAGCATTTTGTTTACAAAAATCCAAATCTTTGTTAGAAGCAAAGCTTCATGATGAAAGCAAATTGTAGAATCCATTTCAAGATTATGCTTAGAACATAAAAATCAACAACCTCTGCTGATCAGGCTGAAATTTTTGCATTGATTTCAATCTTTTATTTTTTTTTTAACTGAACCTGGGTGAATGGCATTGCAAATTCTCAAAACAACCCAATGTACAATGTGGAATATCTTCACCAGGTTCTGAATCTATTTTTATTGTTTTTTTCTGTGTAAAAATAATAAATAGTTATGTACCTGCAGAAGATCGTAAAAAAAATTAGAAGTAAATTGTATAGAATTGTTTTTAAAGAATTTAATGAAAAAAGTAATAAAAAATATCATTTAGATAAAATTCAGTATGAGAAAGAACAAATGATAAAACTAAGAGATGACCCAACGATTAAATTTTGTAAAGCTGATAAAACAGGGCAAATAGTGATTCTAAAAATAGCTGAATATAATCAAAAAATGAATAGAGCAATAGAAGATTTGAATTGCAGCATTCTGACAAGAGACCCAACTGAATCTCAAGTGAGATACTTGGCTAGAATAAGAAATCACAGCACTTTGCCTGAAGAAATAAAGAAAGCGTACACACCTATGGGTACAGGGATACCAAAAATGTTTGCAAAAATAAAAACTCATAAGCCTGATACACCTATGAGAGTGATAGTATCAAAAAGGAATTCCCCATTAATAAAATTGGAAAAAAATATCTACAAGTATTTGGCACCAATGTTCATGAAGACAAGGTTAACTGTGAAAAATACTTACGAATTCATTGAAAAAATTAAAGTAATTAAACAAGATTTAAGTGAATATCATATGGCTAGTATGGATGTTCGTGTTCTGTTTCCTAGCACACCAGTACTTCAGGCAATTGACATAATTGTTGAAAAATTATATAAGTTACATACAATGAATGAAGTACAAATTGAAGAATTAAAAGAAATTTTATTGTACATATATGAAAATAACATTTTTATGTTCAATAACAAGATTTACAAACAAAATTATGGTGGACCTGTGGGGTCACCATTGTCAACTTTATTTGCTGAGGTAATAATGAGTGACATAGAAACAAAGATAATTGGTAAACTAGAAGATCCACCACTGATATACTGCAGGTATGTTGATGACATTTTTCTGTTGTCCAGGCTAAAAAATGAACTTGAAGACTTGACAAAAAAGTATAGTGATATTTATCCATCTATTGAATTGACAGTGGAACAGGAACAAGATAATACATTGGCATTTTTGGATATTATGGTAATCAAAACAAATGACAATATACAATACATAGTGCATAGAAAATCATCATATATTCCTGTATTAATACCTTTTCAGTCATCGCACCCATTAACATATAAAAAAAATAGTGTTAAAACCTAATTAAAAGAAGTTTAACACACTCATCAAAAGAACAATATAAAAAAGAAGAAATTGAATATATTGAAAAAATTGCACATGATTTTGGTTACCCTAAACAGGTATTAAAGAAATGGATTTATGAAGTAACTCAAGCAAATAATAAGGGCAATAATGATAAAAAAAGTATTAAAATATGTAGGAGCAATTCCATATGTTGAGGGTATTTCTACTGAAATTAATAAGGTTTGTGGCAAATATGACATACAAGTAGGAAATCAGGTACATACTATAAAAAATATAGTAATAAAAAACGAAAAAATCAGCCAACTAGATAGAGCAGGTGTATATGAGATTCCTAAAAATCAGAAACTGCCTTTGTCATACATAGGCAGCACTAAAAACAAGTTAAAGTATAGATTACACTAGCATATGAGTAATTGGAATAAAAAGAAGCTAAGACTGCATTAACCCAATATTGTCTAGAAAATCACCAATGTCCGAAGTTCGAAGATATTAAAATTATTAAGAGCTGTAAAAATGAAAGGCAGTTAAGAATTGTGGAATCAGTATTAATAGAAAAAAACAGATCAAGAGTGTGTAACATTAATGAACCAAGCAACTTAAACGAACAGTGGAAAGCCTTAATAAAAATTGAACAACGATTAAGAGAGAAAAAAAAAGAAATGAGAGCAGCACTATCAATAGATGGCACTAGAGACACAAAGATGCAGAAATTGCGACTGAAGCCAGAACCTTAATGACTTTGTTCACTTCAGCTGTGGTTGGCAGAGAGATACATCGTCCTCCTGAGGACGACAGAAACTCTGTTGAAAGCGCTAGAGGATTGTGTATGACGGGCTGAATGAGGTTGGTGTTTGCTGTAGGGTTTGTGAGGTGTATGAAGCAGATGGAGCATTACATTAGTCACAGTTGACAACGGTTTGACTGCCAGGGAATTTAAATAGTGTAATTATGTGCATAGTGGTTTTAATTGAGTGTATGAATGTGTTTGTATGTTGTGTACCTTAGAATATGGTGGACTTACCACACTTGAGAAGGATGGTCCACCACGGAATCGACCTGGACTTTCTAAACGGTGTGTGAGAAAGAGATCTCGGCTGAGTGAATGCAAGATTAGTGTATGGAATACTAGAGGTATAAATGGCAAGATGAGTGAGGTGATTGGGGAGATGAATAAGTATAGACTGGATGTGCTGTGTGTAAGTGAAACCAAAAAGAAGGAAATAGGGGTAGAAGAAGTGAATGGCACGGTGAGTGTGTGGTCTCGAGTATTGTATAATGTGAGAGGACAGGCTGGCGTAGGTGTGATTTTAAGTGAAAAGATGAAGAACTTGATTCCACTGTAGTTGTTTAAGTGAGAGAATTCTCTGGATTCGTTTGAAAGTGAAACTTCAGAGAATTGTAATTGTTGTAGTGTATGCTCTTTGTGACTCGGAACCTTCTGATAAGAAGGAAGATTTCTGGAATGAGCTAAAAGCTGTTTTGAGCCAGTTTGGTGCTAGAGAAAAAGTTATAATAGCAGGGGATTTCAATGCTAGAGTAGGTGTGCAGAATGCAATTTCTGACAATGTTCTGGGTAAGTTTAATGATCCTTGTGTGAATGATAATGGTGAAAGATTAATTGAACTCTGCATTGAGAATGGTTTGTGTGTATCTAATACATTTTTCAACTACAAGCATATCCACACATATACTTGGGAAAATCGTACTCTTGGTAAGAAGAGTGTGATAGATTTTGTTGTCTACGATCAGCGTCTGAAACACTTGGTTGTTGACACCCGTGAGATGAGAAGTGCGCATGTTGGCTCTGATCATTACTTGGTAGTGTCACGAGTGAAACTTAATGTTGGTTGGAGGAAAAGGAATAGGAAGAGACCCAGGATAGAAGGAATAAAGGTTGACAGGCTCCTTGAAGATCATCAGCGTTATTCTGACTTACTCAGAGAATGACTGAAGGAGCTGAAGTCTGGTGAGAGGGATGTAGAAAAGAAGTGGGAATGTTTTAAGAACTGTGTTGTCACTGCTGCTAAAGAGGTCTGTGGCACCACAATAGTGGGTAACAATAAAGGTGATGTTTGGTGTAATAGTGAGATTGAAGAGGCAGTAAAGAGAAAAAAGGAAGCCTATTTGGGGATGTTGCAAGGTAGAGTATCTGTGGATGAATATCGCTGTAAGAAGCGTGAAGCTGCTAAGCTGGTTCGCCAGAGTAAGGCAAAAGATAGGAAGGAGAAAGTGGAAAGGTATGAACTGGCTTGGAAAAATAGGAAGTTTTTCTGGAAGTACATGAGACTCAGGAAAAATAGGGGAAACAAAGTTGTAAGTTGTGTGAAGAATGAGATTGGGGAAATGATATGGGAGCCCAATGAGTTAAGTGAAAGATGGGGTGAATACTTCTGTGAGTTATTAGATCAGGAAAGCAAAGATGAGAATGAGACAAATGCAGATGATGTCACAATGAGGGATGGAAGCACAGGAGGGAGGGATTTCAAGAGAAAGTGTGTAAAGCTCTAAAATCTCTTCAGAATGGTAAGGCTCCAGAAGTTGATGGCATAACTGCAGAGATGTTGAAATATGGTGGTGACTCTATAATTGACTGATTAACTGAAATTTGCCAGTTGTGCTGGAAGTTAGGATTGGTCCCTTGGGATTGGAAGGATGCTATCATTGTTCCCTTGTATAAGGGAAAAGTTGATCAGACTGAATGCAAGAACTATCGTGGTATTAGCCTACTAAGTGTGCCAGGGAAAGTGTTTGGTAAGGTTGCTATTGAAAAAGTACGGGGTCTTACATCAGAGAAAGTGTGGGATGTTCAGAGGGGTTTTATGCCTGGGAAAGGCTGCACTAACCAAATTTTTGCATTACGCATAATGATTGAAAAGTATCTGGCTGTTGGGAAGAAAGTTTTTACTGCCTTCATAGATTTAGAGAAAGCTTACGACCGAGTGAATAGGACACTTTTGTGGAAGGTATTGAATGAATATGGTGTTACTGGGCATCTACTTAATAGTGTAAAAGCCATGTATGCGGGTAGTAGAGCTTGTGTACAAGTGAATGGTGTTTTATCAAAATGGTTTTCTATTGGTGCAGGAGTTAGACAAGGTTGTGTAATGTCACCATGGGTGTTTATATATATTTATGGACACATGCGTGTGTGATGCCAAAAAGGATAATACTGGTTGCACTAATGCAGTTTTTGCTTTTTTTTTTTTTTGCCAGTTAGATATGTGTTGTTTTAGCCACCGAACATGCATGTGGCTGTTGTTTTAGCCACATGCATGCGTGATGCCAAAAGGATACAGAATTGCACTAATGCAGTTTTTGCTTCTTTATTTTTTGCCAGTTAGATATGTGTTGTTGTAGCCATCAAACATTCCCAAAATTCGAAGAAATTAAAATGCTAAAACGGAATAAAAAATCAGGTAGACAAATGAGAATGGAGGAATTGATCCTAATTTATAAAAATAAAACAAGGGTGTGCAACCAGAATGACCCTAATACATTATCTAGCCTTTGGAAAGAGCTAATAATACAAGAAAAATAACAACAAAAGAAAAACTGACAAAAAAGGCAAGAGAATAGGAAATGAAAAGAAGAAGAATACGGAAAGATGACCTCAACGACCACCATTTGACGAGGGGGGAAGATAGGTGGAATTATTAGTGAAACATAGATGGTGCCAGCTAGGTTTAATTAAGAAAAAAAGATCTAACACAGCGTATCCAACGAATGGCAAGTGGGGTATCGGACTCCATTGACAAGAAATAAACCACAAACATCGGTGGAAAAGTTGTCACGCTCCTGAGGATGCCCAAAGACTAGGTGAAAAATTTAGAGCATTAATAACGGTAAAGAATTGATGTTGAATCCTAAAGTGAAGATCTACTGAATCTACCCAAAGTAAGCAGTGTGTTGGATGTGAAAGGTAGCTGCACATACAACAGACAATAGGATAATAGCTTCAACGAAGACCCGAAACGTGCGAGAAAAGTGAATCATTGCTAGAAACAGAATGCCTAGGTAAGCATTATCCAACTAGAATATTTTCCCAAGTTTTTGAAATAATGCATGTAAAAATGAACAATAGCCTTTTCCGATTGATTTCTAAGTTGGAATACGAGCTGCTAATATGAATTAGTTTGCAACATTTTATGGTTGAATAGATGCTATATTTACACAAACAGATTGCATTTCATTGTCAGGAAAGTATGTGTTCTGTGAGTCATAATGTTTCGCCATCTCTCTGGTAGCTGGAGAATGCCATCGTGAAAGAACAATGCTGGTTTCAATGTGATCAATCGGCATTGAGAGAAGCAAGTGGAAGTCTGAAAGGGCTAAGTCTGAGGAGTAAGTCTCATGAAGGAGAACCTTCCACCCCAGCTGTGTAATGGTTTCCTGGGTCTTGTATTATTATGCAACAGAATGCCCTTCCGATGGTCCTGAAAATGGTTGTTTCTGTTGCAACTTGTCATTCAAAAGTAGTAGCTGATGACTGTAGCTTTACGCAGTCACTGTTAGGCCTGGTGGCATGAGCTCATGGTACACCACACCTTGCATGTCTACACCTTAGGCCTGGTGGCATGAGCTCATGGTACACCACGCCTTGCATGTCTACACCTTAGGCCTCGTGGCATGAGCTCATGGTACACCACACCTTGTATGTCTCACCAGATACAAAGAACTTTCTTACCATGAATGCTGGGCTTTGTTGTTGATGTCATTTGCTGGCTGGGGTCTACTCATGACCTTTTGCATTGTGGGTTGTCATAGTGAACCCATTTTTTATCACCTGTAATAATTTCCCTCAAAAATTCAGCCGTGCACTATGTTGTTTGTCCTCCATGCTGCAATCACCACTTCTGAGCTTCACAAACCATACACGACACATGCTAGTACCTACAGCTTTCTTGCTGTATGCCAAACGAATTCATTCTCGTTCTTCTGCATTGGTTCAGCGAGATTAAACTGACAAATATGCACCTTGTTGGTTACCATGCCCCAGCTCAACTAATTGCACATGTGATATGTACACTAGAGATGGGTCGGAAATCACATCAATGTTGTTTTGTTACCATTACTGAAAAATCACTGTCATTTACTAATCAAAAACTTCTATTATGGGAATTCTTACTACGAAATTTTTTATTTTAATTGCAATTTTTTTTAGAAAACTCTTCTCCTTCTTTAGGCTGTCTTTTGTTGTCATTTTTTTCCGTCGCTACCGCAGTTACGGTTATTTTTCATCAAATCCTGCCAGATGTTAGACAGGGATAATCCTCTGCAGTCATTGATGATGGAATTCTGATTTTTCTCAATCTCTATTCCTTCTTTTAGCTTTCTTTTTTTTAAATTGCTTTGCCGCCCCGGTGGCGCAGTAGTTTAAGCAATGGCCTCTGATCATTCATCTGTAATGGGTCCAGGTTCGAATCCCTGTGAGGCATGGATGTTGTGTTTGTCATACAGCACTGGCTCTCTCCCTTCCCTGGAACCAGTGGCCCTAAATTAGGGACGGGCGACTGCTTATAGCCTATTGAGTTGCACACAGCGGTCGTTAAACCTCAAAAAAAAAATTGCTTTGGAAACTGATGACTTTAAAGGAATTCCAATCCATACTGTGACCAGTTTCTCTAACATGCCTATCTAAACCAGCCTTGTTGGAGCAATTTTTTATAGCAGATTTATGTGGCTATACGAGTTTCTGGTCTGCAACCTGTCACTGTTACGACCAGTGACAAAAAGTAACATGTCACTGTTACGACCAGTGACAAAAGTAACATTTCCAAATTCACTGATAAGAATGTCACTGTTAGCCATGTCAGAGCAATGCTTGTGGTCCAAAATCACTGTTACATCATAGTTTTGGTTACCATGTCACCATATCAAAACAATTTGACCCCTTTTCTGTTAAAACATAATAGAGATCGATAGTGGTGTGAACTTTCTTTCAGCCTCCCCTCTTTCCCATGTTTAAGACAGTTTTTGTTTTGGCTTTCGCTGTGCATTCGTTCATAAACAAAGAATTTGGAGCGAGCTTATTGTAACAGTGATTTTGTCACAGTTACAAACGAGACAGTGGCTCGCCATTCTGTTACTGCTCCATCACCTCTGTCACAAACAGTGATTTTGTCACTGTTACAAACGAAACAGTGGCTCGCCATTCTGTTACTGCTCCATCACCTCTGACACTGTTACAAATGAGACAGTGGCTCACCATTCTGTTACTGCTCCATCACCTCTGACACTGTTACAAATGAGACAGTGGCTCGCCATTCTGTTACTGCTCCATCACCTCTGTCACAAACAGTGATTTTGTCACTGTTACAAACGAAACAGTGGCTCGCCATTCTGTTACTGCTCCATTACCTCTGACACTGTTACAAATGAGACAGTGGCTCACCATTCTGTTACTGCTCCATCACCTCTGTCACAAACAGTGATTTTGTCACTGTTACAAGTAAGAAAGTGACTCGCAGTTCCTGCTTCTTTATTGTTCTCTCACAACTGTTGTAAATGGTGATTTTGTGACTGTTTAAAGTCACTGTTGCTTCTGTGGAACTGTCACTGTCACAGGAAAATCACTGTTAAGCCCAACAATTCATGTAATTTGGTGCAGTGTTGTCACCTCATGGCATGAAATTCAGGTAAAATTTAACCATTTTGACTTTTGTAGCCTGCTACATGTAGCACCAGAAACTTTCGCATAAACATAATGGATTAAACAAGCACATTATTTTCAGCACAGAAGGACAATATTTAACTGTTGCCATCTCCTCAGAAAACTTGAAGACTGCAATTTTCAGATTTTCTGAGGAAATGGCTACATAGAGAACAATGAAGTAAGGTACTATGTGCCAAAAATAATGTGCATGTATGGTTGCCACATACTTTAGGAAAGGTTCACTTTTCATTCCTTTCTGTGATGGTACTTGAATTGGTGATTTAAGACCTTGTTTTGTTCCTGGATTAGAATGGTCATAGACTATATGAGGTAGCAACAGAATGCTTCAACTGGTGCAAACTTTATAAACACTTTTTAAAATTCCTAAACTTTGGTTGCTTAGCTTCAGTTTCTAGGAAGTTCGTTGTCCTGGTTATTGTCATGGTAGCATAGTCAAATAGAAAGAAAAATATGATTGTTGATGCAAATTTATGCAAGTTTTCTCTAGGGATGGCTGCTCCCTGGAGAGCAGTGAAATAAGATGCTTCTGAGCTGAAAATAATGTTCTTGTATGATTGCCACATACTTGGGAAGATTCATTCTTCATTCATTTCTGTAATAGAGTGCACATAAACCTTCATAGTTGCTACAGTTGCTTGCGTAAAACTTCCATTTAAATAATCCATAGCCATATTAAGCCACATCAATAGCCTCTTCCATCTGCAACTGTGGTTTTTAGCTGTTTGGACCCTATCATGGCTGCAACTGATTGATGATATGCTTTTATGTAAATAATTATCAAGGAGCAAATTATTGTATGCTGATGTATTATTACACAAATTCAAGCTTCCATTAATATCTTTTTTTCTTTTTTTGTGTGTGCGTGTTATAGAAATAGATGTTCAGATAGGATATTTTGAAGTTGCTCAGATTTTCAACATTTTTTCAAATTGTTTTTTTGTTTCGTTTTTTTAATCTCATAAAAGTTTTAATTTATCATAAACATGTTATTATTGCAAGTTATAAAATAAATGAAAGGTTACAAAAGAAAAAATGTTTGATTTACATTTTAATATTTTTTTTAAAGGTGAAGTGGGATTTTTGGCTGAAGACAGGCGAATAAATGTTGCTGTAACCAGAGCCAAAAGGCATCTTGCTGTCATTTGTAATAGTGAGACTGTATCACATCATCCTTTTCTCAAGTCATTTGTGGATTATATCAGTACAGAAGGGGAAGTAAGATCAGCTTCTCAATATGAGGATGGTAGGTCTATGTATTATATGTTTAATATGCTGCAATGTTTATCACTAATGTTCTTTTCCATTCACTCAAATAAATACAACACTGCCATGTCACTCAAATAATACAACACTGTATGTTTTGAAGTTTTAAGGAACAGCTGTTATTCATTCAAATAATAAAATACTGTCATTGTTTAAGGAACAGTATGACCTTTGCTTTCTAGGTGCTGGTGTTACTATCAGTATTTTAGATATTTATCTCTATGTTGATGAATAGCAATCAGATCTGAGTAACAGAAAATAGTAATTTACTAGATTAAGGAAGAAATTGATAGTAGATCTCTTGAAGCAACTGAAATCGGTGTTTATTTAGTCATAATTAAATACACAATTGCCTAATTACTGATAATTACTTAAGTTAATGGCTTTCTAAATTTATTTAAGTTAAATAGGTAATTTGTAATTTCTCTAGCATTTAAAAACGTGAGACTTGAACAATTTGTATTAGTATTCTAATTTCCCCTTTTGCTATTTAATGTACAATTTTAATAATTCTCATTGCAGATACATTCAAGACAATGTATATTATTTCTTCATAAAACATTTCACATTCTTTCATTAAGACATAGGACACTACCCAAAATTTAGTTCTCACAGTGTGGCATCAGATAAACCAAAAGCAACTAGTGAAAGCAGCTGTAAAAAAAAGAGAAGCCATCTTTCCCTAAAGCAAAAGGCAGCAGCCAGAAGCAAAGTATCAGACGACAAGAATTTTCTGAACAAGCCGAGAAAGTAGAAGATCGTGTAAGCTGTACCATAAATAAGGAGCTGAGGTTAGTATGCAATGAATTCTGATAATATTGTGCAATGACAGTTTGGTTACTGTTATTTCAGATTTATTTTACTGTAGTGTCACAGCTGTACTTGGTGGTAAATTTATATTAGAACTTCAAAAACATGTTCAAGTTAAGTAAAAAAAATATTGTTTGACCATCCACCATATAGCTCAGAACTAGCACCATGTCACTGCCTCTTGTTTCTGCACCTGAAGGAACCACAACTTTTCTGTAATAACAATGAACTGAAAGCATCAGTGGAAAACTGGCTGGGTACACTGGCAGAGAGACTCTTTGACAACAAGAGGATACAACAAGCTGGTGTTCAGCTATGACAAATGCCAAAAGTATGGCAGTTACTTTGTAGAAACATAAAAAGTAGAATAAGGTAAATGTTGACATTTGGCATTAATCAAAAAAATTTGTATTCCTTTTCTTTCTTTCTTTTTTTTTTTTTTTTTTTTTTGCCCTAACTTTCTAAACATGTCAATTTATGGCTACAGTTTTATGTCTAAATTTATCATGTTGGTGAACAGTTGTTTTTGATTCCACAAGGGAAGGGATAGGAGGACATTTCTGCAGGTTTCTTTTATATGACTTGTAACGAGCATTCATGTGTATTAATCCAGGCTAGAGGACACTGGCACATAGCACAGTTGGTGGTATTTCCTTTAAAATATCAGCCATAAGATTTGCTCCTTCAAGGAGTAAGCCGAATCTTTACCAGTTTCCTGTCACCAATTATATGAATGTGAGAATCGTTTACTCAGCAAAGCTATGTGGTCTAGTGTCTGTTTTCTTCTTTATGATGCTAATGCATTCACTTCAGTGCTGATTAGAATCAGTGATGCCATCAAGGTTCCAGGTGTAATGTGCACATATTTTGGTGGAAACTTAAATTCAGAATGGTTTAACATATTCGGAACAACCAGAAAATTTTCAAGCCAAAAAGATACAGTATACCTATAGAAAAATGCTACTGTGTGTGTGTGTGTGTGTGTGTGTGTGTGTGTGTGTGTGTGTGTGTGTGTGTGTGTATTTCTCTACATGATTATATGTTATTGTTATATATATAAATGCCACTAAGCAGTTCTCTGAAATTCAGAGGTTAGAAAATTTAGGACTACTTTTGTGTGCATCATAGGGATGAGAACTACACTGAAGAGCAATTTAATTAGAGATACCTGTCTAGTAATGTGTAGCACCACCTTTCGCCCTGATGACGGCAGCGATTCATCTCGGCATGGACTCAACAAAACACCGGAAGCGTTGGGAAGCCATACCGATCCACGACCCCTGAACAAGCTCCCACAGTTCATGAAGATTTGGTGGAGGGGGTCAGAGACTCGAACATCTCTCTCGATGGCATCCCAGATGTGCTCAATGGGATTGAGGTCAGGTGACCTAGCTAGCCAAGGAAGCAAGGTCACGTCGGTGGAGTGTTTGTCCAACCATTCGGATACAATTCGGGAGCGATGGCACGGTGCATTATCTTGTTGCAGGATGAGGTCCCCAGTGGGATGTTGAAGATGCATAAACGGGAGCAGATGGTCGTCCATGATATCCCGGTAACGTTGACCTGTGAGGGACAATGTCACACATACCAGGGGTCCCATTTCAGTCCACGTAAACAGTGCCCAGATGAGAATGCCACCCCCACCAGCTTGAAGAGTACGCTGCTGGCAAGAAGGATCCATCGCTTCATGTGGTTTGCGCCGTACTCGTATCCTTCCATCCGCATGTACCAACTTGAATCTCGACTCATCAGTTCAGGCAACATTGTTCCACATGTCTAGGGTCCAGTGGCGACGTTCCCGCGCCCATGCTAATCTTTGCACCCTGTGATGTGCGGTCAGCAGTGGTACCCTCGTGGGATGATGGCTTCTGTACCCCATAGCGAGGAGATGGTTCTGGATGGTGTGGCTGCTTACATGTTTTTGTGCACCAGCGTTAAATTGCCGAGTGATTTCTTGCACTGTGGCCCGTCTATCCGCTGTTGCAATGCGAGCTAGCCGACGATGACCCCGCTCATCCACACGCTGTTGTCCACGGCAGTTGGCCCTTGCAGGGATGGTTTTACTGGATTCGATGTACTCACGGTGCCTCGTGAAAATCTCAGTGCTGGCACGACTTCCGAGATGGAGTGACCCATTCGTCGGGCCCGACAATTTGCCCACGATCAAATGCACTTAGATCCTTCGTCTTACCCATACTGCGTCCGACTCTTACTGATTCCCGTCGCGTCACTCCTTATATTGTTGGATTGCTGCATACGTCATATCGTTTCTGTTTACAGGGCCGCCCACTGCGCCACATTTGCATAATGCCAGCTGTCTCTAATTCAATTGCTCTTCAGTGTATGTGCTATTGGAAATTTTGAAGATAATATTATAGAAACCCTGATCAAGAAATTTAGTAAAACACACACATATTTTTGAATCAGCTGTGAAGAGTAAATTGCTTTATAGAGTAATGGCATGGACAATCAATAGGTGCCAACAGGCAAATTGCTTGCTGCAGAAAGGGAATTTCAGTGACAAATGAAAGCAAAATTGGAGTTACAAAAAGGTAAGAAGTGAAGGTTGCAAAGCTTTCATGTAAGTTGATAAAACTTTCAATTATCGAGAAAAACAGCTGACATGTTACAGACATGTTAAGCTTATAAAATGGGAAAGATTTCCTAAAATGTTTTAGAAATTGACCCATGAGGGAAGAAGAAAAAAGAAATTATCTGTACAGGTAACAAGTTGAAGAAGAGCAGCCAGACTTGAGAGATGAGAACTAGAGTGAAAGGTGAAGAATAATGTGACTGAATTTTGGACTACTTTTGTCAGAGGGATTACAAAAAATTATGAGCTATGAGAAATTCTGAAGATAAAAATATACAAACATTGATTAAGTAATTTAGGATGTGGAATTGTAAAGCACATCATCTGACTTTTAACAGTAAAACAAAAATAATTTTACACTTGTGAAACAATGTCTTTTCAAAAATAAATGTAAAGATATGTACAGTACATATTGTAGTATCTTAATGAAAAGATTTTATATATTGCCATTATAATGATATTTTTTTACACGTTTATGCTGTTACCAATTTTCATTGCAGGCAGGTAAATTTCCCAGAGGGGTGTTTTTATAAGATTCCTTTTTTATCATTACTTTCATTTTATGCGTTCTTATGTGATCTGAAACTAAAAGTTAATTTCTTTTTTCAATAATTTGTAAAACTGTATTTTTATTCTAGGGCAGAAAAATATGATGAATTTCACTCTACCTTAAAGCTCTTTGTAGAAAATTCTGAAGAATCCATTCTAAAATTTTCTCCACATCTCACTGCATTTGAAAGGAGAATTGTTCATGAGGTATTTTTTTTTTTTTCGTAAAAGTGAAAAACTGTATAAATTTAGATCGATAATCTGTTGTTACTTTGAAAATTATGTAAGCCCTGTACAACTGTCCCAGTGTGTGACCTTGTACATGATACCTAAATTCAGTTGAACACTGAAGAAAAGCAGAAAGTTTTAACAAAGTACTTAACAAAATATAGTAAAGCACCGTTTATATGTTTCTCAGTTATATGTCTTTTACCTTTATACGTTATTTTAGGTCAGTCCTGATTAAGTCCTATTCATTTTAATAGTAAAACATTTCTTTTATACAGCGTGTAACTTGTTTTATACAACGTTTTCCCTCATTTGTTAGTCGAAGCTCACCACTGAAGTCAAATATTTCTATCCGAGTCATTCTTTGACACCCTTTTCGAATGCAGACTCGAGGCCTGTTTGTTCAGCAGAGACTGAAGAACCGTCCATTGACCATTGGGGTGGCTACAAAGATAGGGGGTATACGCGAAGGTGCGAAGGGGGCTCCCCTTTGCCGTCAGAAGATCCTGAATGAGGCGGATCGGATTGTTCCCCACCAGCAACAGCAAGCATAGGTTACCAGGGGACATCACTGGAAGTTACGAGGGGTCGAGAAAAATTGGACAGACTTCTGACCTTACTGGACCGGTTTATTGACAAGATACCCTCCATACAGCACATCCATTTCAGGTGTCTTTGGGTAATTGCCTTTCTATGATTGCTTGTTGCTGCCTCTACAACCATTGCCAAAAATGTCAAGAAAATGAAAGGCACTTTCATTAACAGATGAAGTTGAAATTTTAAAAGAATTTGACAAGAATATTGGATTGACTAAAGTAGAGATTAAAAAAATGTTGAATGTACCTGTGTCAATGCTAAAAACAATAGTTTACAACAGAGAGAAAGTAGAAGGCAAAGCTGCAGCTTGTGAAAGAAGAAGTTGTGCGTCCAAGATGGGAAATTTCCAGAAGTCAAAAACATTTTGTTGCAGTTCTTTAATCAATACCATGCCTCGAATATCCCTGTCAGTGGGCCAATGCTGATGGAAAAGGCAAAAGAAATTGCTCTGAAACTGGATGTGAAGGACATGTGTTTTTCTACAGGGTGATTACACAAATTCAAGTTGCATCATAGAATTTCTTCCCAAGTGGTAAGTGGTGAGTCAAAAGATGTTCCATCAGAGTCTGTAGAAGATTGGTTCCAGGATTTTTCCAGAAAAATAGATGGGTACAAACTGCAAGACATTTTTAACGTTGATGAGATAGGGCTATTCTTTCATCTGATGCCTACAAGAACTTTAGCATTTAAAGGTGACCAATGTAAAGGAGGGGAAAAAATATTGGCTCACTCTTTTACTTTGCACGAATGCTGATGGGAGTGAAAAACGTATTCCATTAGTTATAGGCAAATCACAGAATCCACGGTGTTTTAAGAATAAGAAAAGCTTGCCATTATCGTATCAAGCAAACAAAAAAGTGTGGATGACGAGTGCCCTTTTCACTGAGTGGCTCAAGAACATAGACAAAACGATGAAACATCAAAACCAAAAGATTTTAATGTTTATGAACCAATGCACCACCCCATCCCATCCTCAAATAACTGAATTCTAGCAAAACGCGAAAGTTATTTTCTTTCCCCCAAATTGCACTAATCGATTAAAACCCCTAGATCTCGGAATAATTCAGAACTTTAAAGTGCACTACAGAAAGAACTTAATTCAACTTGCAATTCAAAACTTCAATGCAGGAAGTGTTCATCAAAAGATAAATATACTTGATGCAATGAACAAATCTCTGGCATGGGCTCAAGTAAAATCAGAAACTGTTTTGTCAAAGGGGGCTTTCCAGTCTCAGAAGCAAAGGAAAGTGCTGACGGTTACGAAAGTGATGAAGAAACTGTGATTACAGATGATGAGGATTGGAAACTCCTGGGATTAGACATAACCTTGGAGGAGTATGTAAATTGTGATGCTGATATGATCACTTCAAAACTATTCACAGTAGAAGAATTAATAGATGTTAATTTGGAGAATGAACATTCCAGCAGCAGTGATGAGGAAAGTGAAGAACCAGTTTAACCGTCCTTTCAAGATGCAATTGATACACTGAAAAATTTCTTTATTTTTCATGCCAACACCAGTGAGAAAATGTTTGGAGAACTTAATTCAATCCATAGTATACTCTCCTTAGAATGCAAAATCAAACAACTAGGCAAACGTCACTAAAAAGACTTTTTCAAATGAATTTAAGTGCTTATTAATGGTCAATCTGATCCAGCATTTTTTTCTTGTTCGAAAGAAAGTTAACATATTTAATCAAGATGGGATACTGAAATAAAGGTATGAATTTTTCTTAGTTGTATGTTACATACTTGTAATTTGAGTACAATTTGATTTTTTTTTAATTAAACTTTAAAATAATACATAACAAAATATTTTTCATGATACGTAACAGGTACTACAGTAGTACTGTACATATTATACGTATGTACTAAAGAAATTCGCTTCACATTTCAGACTTTAATTTCAATTATACGTCTTTTATGAACGGTCCCTTGAAAGACGTATAAATGGTGCTGTACTGTATATGTTGCCAAAAACTTAGCATGAGAGTGGGTCTCTTAATATAGATTCCATCGTAGATTTTTTTTTTTTTTTTTTTTTTTTTTTTTACAGTACCTTGCATGAAAGCGAGAAAACTAATAAGTCAAGCCTATTTCTTCTGCTAAGTGTTAGAAGATACCTGTGAAGGGGAAGGGAGAATTTCTTCAGTGTATGCTCCACATCTACCATGCCCATTTACAGCACTGTGAATCAGAGTCACCACAAGCATACATTCTTGGCGTAAAGAATATCCAGCAAATATTCAGTATTCACGATGTTAGATATGAGTATGTTAGATTCTGATAGATTCTTCACACATTAAGCAGGAATATCAACTAAATGAAGTAAAAGAACAATGTTAATTTAGAGCAGGCCGATTCTGCATGGATAATATATTCTGTCTTAAACAAGTAATAGAGAAAAGAATTGCAACTGTAGAAGAAGTACACTTATTATTCATAAACCTACCAAAAGCATATGATAATATAGCTATTATAAAACTATGGAAAACATTAAAAGATACCAATATTAATACTAGGATTATCAAAGCAGTCAAAGAACTTTATCAAGGGTCAATAACAAAAATAAAAATGGGCCAGAAAACTTCAAAAGGATTCCTAGTGACTAAATGACTAAGACAGGGATGTTGTATATCTCCAACATTATTTAAGATTTATGTGGAACAGGCTTTGAAAGAATGGAAAAGGAAGTGTAGAGCAATGGGGATTAATTTAAATGGAACGATGGTATTTACTTTACAATTTTCTGATGATCAAATACTTCTTGCAGAAGATAAATATAATTTAGAGTATATGGCTAGAAAAATAAAAGAAGAATATGAAAAATGGGGATTAACTATGAATTTAAATAAAACAAAATATTTATGCATTGGAAGCAAGGAAACAACCCTATAACTAAAAGATAATGAAGAAACTGAAAGGTGTGATCATTATAATTACCTAGGTGTTAAAATTACACAAGAAGGTAGAGATGCATTGGAATTAAGAAATTCACTGGTGTGCAAAAATTAAGGACGAAGAGGAGAAATTAGCATAACAGCGGAACGAGCAGGCAGAACGGACCGAAAGACCACTCAGCAGATAGATTAGGGTCCGGTATGGTAGGGCATGTGCATATATGCAGCATGACGTGGGGAGGGAGTGTTGGAAGGGTATAAAGCACACGGGCGGTGTACGCTCAGCAATCCGGTGAAAGCTATTGCACGGTGTACATCGGTTTGAACGACATCAAGTTGCTGCCACCGTGTGATATGGCCACCAGGCAATCCAGTAGATGACATCTGGATGACTTTACCCGAGGTCGCGTAATTGGGAAGTTGGAATAAGGTCGAAGTGTGACTAGTGTGGCCGAGGAGTTTGGGATCGCTCACATTATCATTTCACGAGCTTGGAGAGCATTTCAAACGACAGGAACAGCTGTCCGAGAGTTTAGCAGTGGTCGTCCACGAGCAACCATGGCGGCGGACAACTGGTATATTGTCCTACAGGCGAGAAGAGACAGACAGCAGACAGCGGGAGAAATCGCAAGGCACGTGCAACAGACAACTGGACGTCTGTTATCGCATTTTACCGTGGCCAGGAGGCTGCACAAATGTGGTCTATTTGCACAACGACCACTACAGTGTGTACCATTAACGCCTGCTCATCGGATATGGCGGTTTCTGTGGTGCCAGGAACACAAGAACTGGACACATCAGCAATGGGGTCGAGTTCTCTTCACGGATGAGAGCCAATTTAGTCTGACGAGCGATTCTGGATGTATACACATCTGGAGAGAGCAGAGAACATGCAATCACTCCTCTAACATCATCAAAAGGGACCAGTTTGGAGGTGGCAGAGTTCTCGTTTGCGGCAATATCATGCTTGGTAGCCATACTGACCTCCACATCTTCCAAGGAGGTTCAGTCACTGGTGTCCGCTATTGTACCGAGGTTCTCCTGCCTCATGTGCGTCTGTTTAGAGGTGCTTTGGGTCCTGAGTTCCTCATCATGGACGACAACGCTACACCTCATCGTACAGTGGCTGGCGCAGAGTTGTTGGATAGTGAAGATATTCAACGCATGGATTGGCCTGCAAGGTCCCCTGACCTAAATCCAATTGAACACGTGTGGGACCTTCTCGGGAGATGCTTGGCAGCACGTCACCAGCCGCCAGCAAATATTTGACAGCTGCGATTCGCGCTACAAGATAAATGGGCCCCGATGCCTCAACAGCTCCTTGACAACCTTGTCCTCAGCATGGACAGACGTTGTAAATCCTGCAACGCAGTCAGGGGTAATCATATCCCCTACTAAAGACTGGATTTTTCTTGGTAGCCGCTTGTCACGTGGACGTTTCTGTCTTCTGTCCAGTTGTGCTCGAAGCTACCTTTTTAATAAAGTGCCTTTGTATCGTTTGGATTCCTTATTTGGACGGTTTTGCTCACTTGTCCCATATTCTTACATCTTGGGGATCTTATGGTATGATTTGAGTCGATGTGGAGCCCTTCTGCACAACGTTACATTCGAAAAACCGTCTCGTCCTTAATTTTTGCACGCCAGTGTAGAATTGCACAGGGAAGAAAAGCTGTTAAACGCCTGAATGGAATCTGGTAGAGTGAAGAAATAACCAGAAAAAGGAAATGGGGTATTTATAATAGTACTGTGGTATTAGCCTACTGAGTGTGCCAGGAAAAGTGTTTGATAAGGTAATTATTGAAAAAGTACGAAGTCTTACATCAGAGAAAGTGTGGGATGTTCAGAGTAGTTTTCTGCCTGGAAAAGGTTGCACTAACCAAATTTTTGCATTGCGCATGATAATTGAAAAGTATCTGGCTGTTGGTAAGAAAGTTTTTGCTACCTTCATAAATTTAGAGAAAGCTTACGACCAAGTAAATAGGACACTTTTGTGGAAGGTATTGAATGAATATGGTGTTACTGGGAATCTACTTAATAGTGTAAAAGCCATGTATGCTGGCAGTAGAGCTTGTGTATGAGTGAATGGTGTTTTATGAAAATTGTTTTCTATTGGTGCAGGAGTCAGACAAGATTGTGTAATGTCATCATGGCTGTTTAATATATTTATGGATGAATGCATGCGTGATGCCAAAATAGATAATACTGGTTTATGTCTTGGTGATATCCAAGTGTGCAGATTGCTGTATGCTGATGACACTGTCCTGTTGGCAGAGAGCAAAAGTGAGTTGCAGAGTATGTTGTCCCGGATGCACGAAGTTTGCATGAAATTCGAACTGAGTATAAATAAGGGAAAAAGCAAAGTTATGGTTTTTGAATGAGGAACTATTAGCACTGAATGTGATATAAGTCTAAATGGCACAGTGATTGACCAGGTGAATGAGTTTGTGTATTTAGGAAGCATGTTTGACAGAGAGAACAAATTAGATGGTGAAATTAGTAGGCGAGTGAATTAATTCTTCATTGAAAGTCGTAGCTGCTTTAGGAGGTTTTCACAGGAACGATGGGTTCTCAAGAGAGGCCCTCGTGGCTGTGTAGTATGAAAGTGCAAATGTTCTTACTCTGATGTATGGCAGTGACACCTGTGTAATACAGAAGAAACATAGGAGCCGTTTGTGTGCTATAGAAATTCGTTATTTATGGGGGGAGGGGGGGGGCAAGACACATTACACATTCTGATGGTATGAGGAATGAAGATGTGTTGCAGTTGGGGAATGTGAAGCAAAATGTTGTTAGCAAGGTGGAGACTAATATTTTCAGGTGGTTTGGCCTTGTTGAAAGAGAGTGTGATGAGATGCTTAGTAAGAAAAGATTTTAGCCCAAGTGGCAGAAAAGAAAGGTAGAGGAAGGCAAAGGAAGTCATGGGAGGATCATATGCAGGAGTGTCTGCATGAAAAAAAGATTATGAGTATGAAGTATAGAAGGTCTTGTGTACGTCGTGGTGATGGATGACAGTGAAGCCCGAGTTGTGTGTCAAGATTGCTTTAGATGGAGAAGTTTGATATGGCAACAGTAAGTAAATAATCAGTAAGAAATATATCTGGTAGTTTGTATTTCTTTGTGGAGCTAACCTCTGAATCTCACAGAACAGCTTGATGATATGTATGTATGTATGTATAATACTCGTAGTATTGTTAAGAGCATCTTACTATATGGGGCTGAGGCCTGGCGATTAACAGAAGTGGATAAAAAGAAAATAGCAGCTGTAGAGATGGATGCTTTAAGGAGGTCATGTAGAGTGTCAAGAAGACAGAAAATAATGAATGAAAAGATTAAAGAATTGATGGAAGTGAAAGAAACATTTTTAGAAGACATACAAAAGAGACAATTACTTTGGTTTGATCATGTTAAAAGAAAGACCAATGAAAAACTGTCCGAAATTGCCATGGAATTTAAATCAAAAAAAAAAAAAATTAGAGGCTGACCTAGAAGAACATGGTCTGATGGAATAAAGAGAGAACTTAATCAAAATGGCCTGATGGAAAAATGGTGCTTGGATAGAGGAAGATGAAAACAACTCTTGGAGATCGGAAGGTGGCGTCAGACACCATAAACCGATTATACAGTATATATATATACATATGTATATCAATTCTTCACACTTCAGACTGTGAACTAGTGATGGTTTAGGTCACTCCTTCTTGGGAGTTCATTTATGTGAGAGTCATTCATGAATACTCGTTCACTTCACATCTACACCCACACAGTTGTCTCACTACACTCACTAAAAAAATCATTATTTTTCCAAAGTGCCTGAAAGTGCAACGCCAAGTGGAAATTGGCAAACTGCCCAAAAGAACAGGAGATCTCCACCATTCGCAGTGAAAGTTCACCACGAGAAGTGCATTCACTTTTCCCAAAAGAGCAAGAGCTTAGGAGACCCATTCACTGTTCATTCACGAATGAATATCCACTCATGTTGTACAACTTGGGCACACCATTTCAAATGGATGACATTCATGTATAATTTTCATTCTTAAGTTTCACCATTATTTCCTACTAGACTGCTTATTGTTCAATCACATAACAGTTGCTACTTATCAATTCTCAACATTACTTTTCTTATTGGGAATTCGTTTCCAAACTCATGTGGGTGGAATAAAGTTAATAAACACTCTGCGGCTTCAGTGTGTGTCACAGTGATGATGAATTCAATGATAATCCGCAGCAGTTAGAGTGAACCGTTTGCGGTGAAGAGTTATTCATTGTGAACAAATTATTCACAAATAGCCCATCACTACTGTGAACCAAACTTATTACCAAGAGGTTTCAGAAAGACTTAAGGCAAAAAATTTGCCAGAAATGGTCACAATAATGGGAGTGATTCCAAACTGTAGTATTGTGATGATGCACCTGTATATTGTACACTGTCATTACATGTTTTTCACCAAACACTAAATCTGAAGTGGTACCTATCTTGCTAACCTGATTTTGCCTTTGCAATTTCATTTTGTTTTGCAAATTGAAAAAAAAATCTCTTAAGGAACCAAGATTTGAGAGTGTAGAAAGCATAGTCAAGAATGCAACACAGGAGCTGAACATGGTCCCAAAAGACTTTCAAATGCTTGTTATGAAGTAGCAGAAATTTTGGAAATATAGTCTTGGAACTTTCTGAACTGAACATATAATGTGTTAGTGTGCATATTCTGTCAGTGAAGCATTTATTTTTGATTAAAGAAAAACGTTTAGCAAGTGTAAGTGCTTGCAGAGACTCCTAAAATGCATGCATACATAAATACATAACACTAAGCTGTTCTACAAGATGCAGAGGTTATCCCCTCAATATTAACAGCCAGAACAAAGGTACTGATGGGGATACATTTTATGTACTGTTGATATATCATACATTTCCATTTACAACAATCTTGGCCCATAACCAGAGTTTCACATTCATCCATCATATTTCTTACACAAAATCCTTCTTACGTCATGCTAATTACCTTTTTCTCTGGCAGGCATTGACTTCCTCCACTTTCTTTCCTGTCACATAGGCTGAATAAATTCCTTTAGTTTGCACCTCATCACTCATTCTTTCAATATAGCCAAACCACCTCAAAATATTTGTCTCTATCCTACAGATATTTTGCTTCATAATACACATTTTCATACATGATTGTAATATAATGAGTCTTGCCACCCCGTAAGTACTGCGTATATCTAACACACAAACAATTCCTGTATATTTTGTAGTAGTGATGTTACACTACCATGTATCAAAATAAGAACAATTGCACTTTCACACAGTCATTTGGGACCTTTTTGACAAACCATCAATCCTGTGAAATCCGCCTAATGCTGTTATTGCCTTTCAAAGCCAAATTTACAAGTTTATTAATTTAATCATCTAATCTGTTTCCTTTGTCAAATATGCTTCCTAAATACAGACTCTTTAGTGATCAAACTCTATACCTAGTGTTGGACTCGCCATTGAAGCAATTGGACACTTTCCCAGTTGGCTGCTATGCTTCAAGGCAGCTCTGACCATCTGGTGGATGGGGAAATGTGTACATTTGTTTTAACTGTGCACTTGACTATTATACTAGAACTATTATTGAAGCTATTAATTAACCCATCGTTGGTCACGCTATGAGACTTTTTGCTCATTTTCGTATATATAAAGACGCCATTAATTTTTTCTGTTTGGAAGTGATCCTGCCCCCCCCCCCCCCCCGATGACTTTTAGAATCTTCTCAACAATCTGTTGCATATCGGTTCCAATAAGGACTGGTGCATCTTTGACCTTCCAACAGTCTGCTCTTTGTTCTGGTGTGCTTCGTGTGAACATTTCTTCCATCAAGCAACCGCTGGTGTTTGCATCACATGAGAGCAGGCCTGGCAACCCTCCGAGTTTAGGCCGGCAATGCCGGATTTCCTGGAATTCTGGATTATAAATTAATATTGCCGGATTCCATCATGGTTACCGTAGCGTAAATTTAAAAGTAACGAGGTGAAAAGTTCGAAGTTCTCCGAGGCATAGGTTCATTAGCAAAGAAGCGACTTTTCCCCTCTGAGTCAGCAGTTCTGCTCTGCCTTTGGCAGCGATGTTTACTCTTCTGTCCGCTAATGATCTCTGGCGCTGCAGGAACAGGCCTGGCGTTGGCGGGCACCGTATGTACTGACACAACCATCCAATTAGATATTTTACCGGACCTTAGGAGCTCTGTGTCACATGATGATGTCATCTTTGACTCCGTGGCGTCGTGCGGTAGCTCTCTTTCCATGGGAGTGCTCAAGTGATGTGCCGAGTCCAGAGTTCGCCTAAATGCGTAATTACACATCTAGTACGTATCGAAATGTTACTAACACGTTAAAATACACATAGCATAAAATTAGGCATCGAATAATTTTACCAATACGTAAAAATACGCATCAGGGCGATACTTCGTCTTTCAGAAACGGAAGTAAACAAAATAAAGATTTTTTCCGTAATCATAATTTCTTTTTCCTCTGATGTAGCCTTTGTCCAGTATTGTTATATATAATTTTATTCCATAAATATTTGTATTTCAGTTTAAAAATTGAGAAAAGGTTTCGGAAAACAGAAATTTGACAGTGAAAAAATTTTGCTCTAATCTTGAGGCATGAGAGTGTGCCGGCTTCGAGGAATTTCTCGTTTTCCATCATAATTTGGGTTATCCTCGAGATCGATGCATAACTGAACAGAATTTTTTTTAATATTTTTTAACACAATTTTTTTACATTTTTTTTATGCATTAATAACGTAACATTAGTGCTTAAATTATGTCCATTGATATTTCAAACATACGAAACTATGCTTGCAGGATTTTCCTAGAAAATTGCAGGATTTTTGTCTTCTTAAGGTTGGCAAGTCTGCGTGAGAGTTTTTTTCATCAAGCGACCACTGATGTTTGTGTTTGTATTTTAGTGTTTTGCATTTTTACATAGTGTATTTAAACTATAATGCTTGAAATTTATGTTTTCTAGTCTAATATTCTTAGATTGCTTGGCCATGTTGAAAGATTGAGTAATGAGATGCTTACTAAGAGAATTTTCTCAGCTCAAGTGGCAGAAAAGAAAGGTAGAGGAAGGCCAAGGAAATCATGAGAGGACCAGATTCAGAATTGTCTGCATGAGAAAAAGATTATGAGCATGCAGTACAAAAGGTCTTGTGTTAAACATGTGATGGATGTCAGTGGAGCTTGAGTTGTGCCCCGAGATCGCTGTAAATGGAGAAGTTTAATAATACATCAAGATTAAATAAAATCTAGTTCCATCAGTTAAAATGTTACTCTGCCAGGTGACTTTCTTTGAGGAGCTAACCTCTGAATCTCAGAAAACAGCTTAATGATATGTATGTAATCTAATAGTTACATTTTTTTTTATATATTTTTATCCTGTTTGTGTTTTTCAGAATTAATTTTTATTGATACCAAGTTAAATTTCAATATATTTCTAGATATGTGAAGAATTTGGATTGCTTCATGTCAGTCAAGGTGAGGGTACTGAAAGGTACATAGAAGTAAAGAAGTCTAAGCCTTCACAATGTGATAACAATGAATTTTCAAAGAAACTTTTTGAAGAAGCTAAACAGCATTCTGATTCTGACTCTAATAAAACACAGCAAGACTCTAATAGTGTTAATAATCCTTCTAATGAATGTACATGTTCATTGTGTAACACAAGCATTCCTTGTAGTAATTTCGAACTTCACAGAGTTTACTGTGAAAAAGTTAGTGCAGTAAAAGAAAAGAAAGTCAAGCCTGTAAAGACAAAACAAGCTCCTGCAAGTAAGAATAAAATTAGCATACCACATGATGCCAGTACACTTTCAGATGTTGATTTTGATGCCATTATTGAAGCAACTGTAAAATCGAACAATACGTGTGCTCAGAATAAGTGTAAAAAGAGTGTAACTACACTGGGACAGGAATGTCAGTTTTGCCGAAGTCGTTTCTGTTATGCTCACTTCATGCCAGAGGTTCATGGATGTGGTGATGCTGCAAAGGCTCATGCTCGCCATCAAATTAGAAAAGAAGGAAAATTATATCCTGGTAGTGGTAAACCTCAGAAGAGTTCTTCTGACGCTGTTAAACATGCTCAGTTACAAAATAAGTTAAATAAAAAACTGGCAGACCTCTCAAACCAAAGAAAAACAAAGCCAAAGAACTAGCTTTAAAAATTATCATGTTTTTAGTATCAGAAATATGGCATGCTTCATTTGTGAAAAATTAATTGTAAATTTGTAAATTAAATTAATATGAAAGCAATTTGAGTTCATTATTTTGGCTTTCAAATGTGTTTCCCTTATGTGAAATAATAACATGTATAGAATTTATAATAGTAACATGTTATTTAAAATGGCTGTTTAAAATATGTAAATGCTTACAATACTGATGTATGAGAGTAAATGATTGATTTTTAATTGAGTGTAAAGGCTTTTATGATAGTACTAAGGGCATCCTGAAAGTAATGCCTCCTCCTTAATAACTTTTGAAATTTTGAAGTGATTTTAATGAAACTGCACTTACATGTACTATGATGTGTTACCAATGTGGGAGCTAATTTTTTTCAAAATCGGAAATGAAGATCATGAATGATAGAGAAAAGCAGCGAGCCATAATTGAATTCCTGGAAAAAGAGGGATGTGAGGCTCCAGAAATCCACAGAAGACTCCTGGTGGTGTATGGAGCTGCCACAATCAGTAATGTTCGAAGGTAGATGAAGAGGTTTCAAGAGGGAGAAAGTTCAGTGTCGGATAAACAACGGAGTGGAAGACCTGCAACTGCAGTGACAGATGCCAACAGGCAATGAGTGAAAGACCTCATCATGGCTGATTGTCATGTCACCATCCAGGAGTTGTGTGATGCAATTCATTGTGGTCATAGTGCTATGGAAACATTAATTAGGGATTTGGGTTCAAAGTGTATCCCAGAAAACCTAACCCGTGAACAATGTGTGCAAAGGGTGGATATGTGCCAGAACCTCTTGGGCTGTTACGAGAGGGAAGGTGAAGTGTTTTTCTCTATTGTTGTGATGGGGGATGAAACATGGGTGTTCTTTCATGACCCAGAAATGACACATGCATCAATGGAATGGCATCGCACATCTTCACCTCGACAGAAAAACATGAAAAAACTCGTTTCACCGGGAAAGTGATGGTGACAGTTTTCTGAAACAAACGTGGTGTCATTTTGACTGACTTCCTTGAACGAGGTGCAACAGTAAACAGTGCTCACTATGTTTAGACATTTCTTACAAAATTTTAATGAAGGGAGTCATGCGGTCAAGCTTCCTTCTGTGGCCCATCTCTTCCCCCACCCAGAATCAGAAACTCTTCTTTCTCAAGCAGAACAGATTTCATCTGACTGCTAGATTTTCTTACTGGTGTTGGGGCTCTCTGCCTTTTCCCACTCCTGGTGAGGAAAGTGCAGGACTCAGATATGGTAACACAGTTATCGATCACTCCCTTGCACTGTTGTGTGAGCAGTGTCACATTTCCCAAGGTGACAAAGCACACGTAGCATTGGCGCAATTCTTATTTTCATCTTCATTGTGGCTGTGATGTACTCTAAAAAATGTAGTGCATTAAAGTTCGATTTTATACTGATTGTGATTTCTGAGTTTTTTAATCAAAAAAGATAAAAGAAACTAAGGTGGCTGAAGCGTACTGAGTTTTGCCATGTAGTTATACTTAAGAAGACCGATGACTATCATTACGGTGGATCCCCAGTTGCCTCAGATTTCCTATGAATAGTTGTTAATGCTAGTAGATTTTACCACAAAAATACCTGAAAACCATTTTTATGACAGTTTCATGACATTTTATAAATCAACTTACATATTTTAAAATACAAGGTCTTTCGAAAAATAACGGCCAGTTTGGTGTGTAAAATTGAATGAAACATACCTCATAGCACACAACCTTGTTTTATTCAAAATAGGCGCATTCAGCAGCTATACACCCCTGCCAGCGAGTGACAAGTTCTTCAATGCCAGTCTGGAAGAAATCTGGCTCCCTGGATGCAAAAAGTCCAGGAATGCAATTTCGGCCTCCTCTCGGTTTCTGAAGGTCCTGTGCTTGAGGTAATTGCTAAAATGCATGAACAGGTAGAAATTGGTAGGTGCCAAGTCAGGCAAGTAGGCTGGATATGGGAGTTTCAGACCAGTTCGTGTAGTTGCTGTTTCATCATTTGTGACGTGTGTGGTCTCACGTTATCATGGAGGAGGATAGGACCCTTCCTGTTCACCAAAAATGGCTGTTTGGAACACAACTTCTGGTGCAGTTGGTCAGTTTCATCACAGTATGCTACTGAGGTAATTCTTTCATCAGCATTAAAGAACCTGTAGTGTACGACACCGTGAACAGTCCACCACACTGTCAACTAAACCTTCTTCGGTGCCAACTTTGGTTCAGGCTGTTGTTTCGGTGGTTCAGCCACTGTCCGGATTGCTTACGGTTGTCGTATAGCACCCACTTTTCATCACAGGTTACAATGTGATCGAGTAGGGGCTCCTTTTTGTTGCGAAGCAGAAGGTTACTGCACATCTCAAACCATTGTTGTTTCTGATGCTGTGTCAGTTTGTGTGAGACCCAATTATCGAGCTTCTTGACCTTACCAATTTGGTGATATTTGGAAATGCGTGACACTGACACATTGTACTGTTTGGCAAGTTCTGTGACTTTGATGCGAAGATTTGCCTCCGCATTTGCCTTCAGAGTGTCATTAGCAATGACCGAATGTTGTCCTCAGCCTTCCTCATCTTGTAGGTTTGTGTCACCGGAACAAAACTTTTGAAACCACTGACGAACAGTATGTTCAGATGTTGCCTCTTCTCCCCATGCCTCAATAACATTACTGTAGGTTTGTGTCACATTACGACCCAGTTTGAACTGATGAAACAGAATCACCCACAGCTCACTCCTTCCTAATATGTTGTACAGACCACTCTTGCACAAGTAACAACAACAACTGCAACTCAACCGATTGTGGCGTGTATGTGGTGTCTGAGTCACCGTTCAATTTATATGAATGGCGCTACAAGCGGGTTGGTCTACAAGCATTGTGGGCAAGTTGAACCTGGCACCTCAGAAAATCGCCCATTATTTTCTGAATGAACTGATATGTATAACCCTTTTTTGTTGAGATTTTCCACCCAAAAATTTTAAGTTCTCATGCTGTGAAGTAGCCATGTTTGGTGCATTTTCCATTTCATCCCATCATGCATTTTGTTCAGTGTGCTATTGTAATTTTTTAATCAGACATGGTGTATTTTACAAATGCTCACTTTATATTGCATAAAAAAAATCATTCAGTGAAATGAAAGCAAATCTAAGTATTTAAAATGATCAAAAGCTGTTATTTTTCTTTTACTCTCTTTTGGTTGCATATTTTCTTTAAATTTTCATAACTAAAAACAAAAGCAATCACACCAGGTATGATTATATATACTTCCAGGGGTAGATCTAGAAATTTTTTAATGGTGGAGTTTAAAATTTGTTTTTCACTATGTTAAATTAAAACTACAAAGAGGCTTGTCTTTACACGAATCTGCATGTGTTTAGATAATTCCTGCAATTAAAGAAAATTAGAAAAGAAGTTATTGTGCAAAGAACTATTTTTTTTCCAGCAGTGATACAGCTGGTGTTCAGAAAGTAATACCACCATATCTATATATAAGCCCAGTGGCAAATTATCAAATTGAAACAAGACAAGAACAAAGCTCCAGAATTTTAATTCGCATATTTTATTTTTTTACTTAGTCCCCCTCACGCTTGATACAGATACACCAACATTTAACAAGTTTTTTATACACATCTCTGTAAAAAATCTTCAGGTTGTCCTCGGAACCATTTCCATAGTAGGTAAGCTGAACTTTAGTTAGTGTTAGCTACCTAAACTAATTCTTCGATTTTCTCTGATGAGCTTATTAACTTTTTGCCGAAATCGTAAGTTGTGATTATGGACCTCCCACTCTATGGCTGATCCTTTACAGCCAACATTCCTCCACTTTCATCTGATTTTCTTACCCAATGAGCAACAGTGCTTATGTCCTAAGTTCCAGAACCATAAACTGCCACTAATTTAGTGTGAATTTCTTTGGGAGGTATATTTTCATAAGTTAAAAACTCTATAACTGGTCAAAATAGTATAACTATACTAATGATCTGAATTTCTTGGCGTAGAATAGAAATCAAAATTTCCAAGCATTTGCACATCAACCAAATAGTATTTTCTAGCAAGGTAGACAGCAAACTGAATAATAGAATAACTGAATACTGCACTCAAATTGTTGAAGTATTCTATTATTCAGTTTGCTGTCTACCTTCCTTGAAAAAGCCATCTGGTTGATGTGCGAAAGCTTGGAAACTTTGATTTCTATTCTATGCCAAAAATTTGGATCATTAGTATAGGGATACTATTTTGGTATAGTTGGTGTATAGTTCCTATCTACAACTGGTCATTGTTTGACACCTGTCAACACAGTTGGAAAAGAATCGTCCACTTTGAACACAATTAAATATGAAGAAATAGATGTATGAAGTTCTATTATGCAGTAAAATGAAGCTAATGGCATAAACAATCGTTTGCCATCTGAGTGGTTGCAGTCATGCGTGAAATACTTGTGCTGAGGCATTATTTATTGAACATGCCTCATAATTACATTTCTGCTGGCTACACATGAACACACAAAACTACACATTTTTTGCACTTGGAATTTTCTGTGCTTTTTAACAATAAAAAATCACATGCTTGCCTTTAGAAAATGGCAGCTCTACAAACATTTCCAACATCTAGTAGAATCCATGCTATGATAGGTTACTGCTGCTATGAAGACAAAATGTTGACCCACACATAATTAAGGTGAGTTTGTATAATAAATTATCCATTTTATTTGTTTAGCATAGTGTTTTCAGAATTTGTTAAAAAAATGTTTCAAGACTAAAATTGTGAGGTAAATGAATTCTAAAAAGAGCAATCCAATGTTTTATTTCAAAAGAAAGGTGAAAAACCTCGAAATACGTGGCATCAGTAAATAAATAAATACATCACTCTTTCCACGTTCCAGAAACACATAGCATCCGAAAAATTGTTTTCAGCCGCCGTCGTGGGATTGAATTACGGATCTCTCGGTATCTAGCCGAGTGGCCAACAATCCACTTTACACCACGGCGGCCAACAATCCACGGTGCTATGTGTAAAAATACACATAGCACCGTGGATTGTTGGCCGCCGTGGTGTAAAGTGGATTGTTGGCCACTCGGCTAGATACCGAGAGATCCGTAATTCAATCCCACGACGGCGGCTGAAAACAATTTTTCGGTTGCTATGTTTCTGGAAAGTGGAAAGAGTGATGTATTTATTTATTTATTTCAAAAGAAAGGATTGCTTTTTCTACAGTATTCATGTAGAAAAGGTGGGAATAATTATTTGATGGCATGTGTAAGTTTAAGGAACAAGAAAACTAAAAATGCAGAACTTTTAGTGTTCAGAAAAAAAAAAAAAACTCCTTTTGGCACTGAAAAGATCTCTTTGCCTTGAGAAAGTATAAAATTTATGTTTTCAAGTCAAATGAACCTTTGACAGAGAAAATAAATCTTGTGTGTTTCAAATGCAGGTTTTTTGGGGCTTTTTCCCTTGTCATAACACAGTTCACGGTTACATTGCCTTTATTGTAAAATCTTTGTTTGACAAGCTATGATTTCTCATTCAAAGCAGGTGACATTTTCAGGGTTCCCACTCAACCTGGAAAACAGGGAAAACCTGGAATTCTCAGGGAATTTGAAAATGGTTCCAAAAATCAGGGAAAAATCACCTTTTTTTTTTTTTAGTAATAAATCAATGGATACTTTATTTTGCCAAAAAAAAATTTTTTTCAAGATTTCAAACTTTTGCTTGCAATTACTACCTGCCTAGAATTTGGTAGATCTTACTTTCAGTTATATTAAGTATTTCCTTTATTCTCTAAAAAAAGATGCAAAATCGAATTTTTAAAATTGCCAGTTATTAAGCTTTTGTTCAATTTCTGCAGACAGTTGTTATAACATGGAACAATTAGGCACAATGGCTCCTACTTGAAGAAACACTTCACAAGAGAACCAACCAAATGATGGATCAAAGTCCGTTGTCTGTTGGTTCTCTTGAAACAATGTTTCTTTGAACAGAGCCATTCCATCATTAAGCTTAGCTGCATTGTGTTCTAGAAAAACTGAAACTATTCAACTGACAGATTTTTTCCTACATGTGACCTGTTTCTATGGGAATGTATTTACAAATTCCATGTGGGTAGTATTCACAAAAGTTCACGGAACTTTGGTACAGAAAATAATGTGCATAGTTGTTACTTCTGAAAAGCAGGTAATTTTATAAAGACAAATTACTTAAAGAATTTACAAGGTGTGCTTTGGTGAGAAAAATGAATGGAATAGAATGAAATGTAGCAATTCTTTGCAACATGCTACTCTGGAAAACTTTAAAAACCACCTGGAGAACCTTGAAAAGTCAGGAAAAATTTTTATTACTTTTGAGTGGGAACCCTGATTTTCCATTGTTCTCTTATCATATAAACTACAACTAAGTTGTGTGTTTTCATTTAAGCCCACTTTGAATACAATCAGGTTGTCAGGAATATTTGAAAAAAACTGCCTCACTAATCTAGTTTATTTCAGAATTTTTTTTTTTTTTTTTTTGCCCTTTCACAAGCTGAAATTTGATGTTCAAAAGGGAATTCAAAATAAAAACAAAAGGTGCAAATCTTTTTAAGCTTATTTTATATATACACTATATTGACAAAAATCACCAGACACCTAGAAGAGAAACACAACATAGCATTTATTGACATACATTAGTACAGTGTCAGTCAACCTTTGGCCTTAATGCATGCACTGACCCTTCGAGACATGCTTTTGACAAGGTTTAAGAACACAGCGATAGGTATGCACTTCCATTCAGTACATAATGCTGCCGCTAACTGTTGCTTAGTAGTAAGCCTTGGTTCCAAACTTCTTATGCAGTGCACTAATTCATCCCATAGGTGCTCTATGGGATTAAGTCAGGGCTCTGTGCTGGCCAGTGCACACACGATATAGAATTATTGTCAAACCACGCCATAACAGTCCTTGCTTTATGGTTCGGTGCATTATCCTTCTGGTACCAACAAGGCTCAGTTCCATAGAATTGCCACAGAGTTGGTAGGGCATAATTGTCCAGAATACTGAGGTAGACGCGCTGGTTAACAGGTTTGTCCACGATAACCAATGGGCCGGGACCATACCACAAAAAACACCCCCACATGAGTACACTGCCAAGTCCAAACTCGACCTTAGGAACAGTACACTGTGGTAAATGGAATTCCCCTGGCTGCCGCCATACCCACACATGGCCATCAGACTGATGGATCGTGTATCTGGATTCATCAGTCCATAGGACCCATTTCCATTGATCTGCAGTCCACGATAAATGTTCTTTACACCATGCTAAATGACGAGTAGCATCCCAAGTGGAGATGAAAGGCTTATGAGCAGCCACATGACCACAGTAACCCATGGAATGAAGTTCTCTGCGAATGGTGCTTGTACATACTGAGGTTCTAGCATTTTTACTCACCTGTACCCTGAGGTCTTGTGCAGTACACCGTCAATTAGCTGTAACGACTCTCCTGAGGCTTCGACATCCTCTATCAACGATTTTCTTTGGTCTGTCAGTACGTTTTGCTGCTCAGGCACACCATGTGTCTTCCACTTATTCAGTACATCCAAACCAGTTGACAGGTATGTTTAAACACCTCTCGGTTTCTCTTATGGACAACTCACTAATATAACACCCAACAATCTTTCCTTTCTCAAAGTCAGTTCTCTCCCACTGCGACATTTTCACTCAACCTCACAGTGTGATATGGTCGTGGTCAGGTGCAGGCTTGTTTTTATACCATTTGCAGCTGTACAGCGCATCTTAACGATGCAGTGGGTCCATTCATTTGCTTTTGAAGGGGTGTCCACTGACTTTTGTCAATACAGTGTATATAACAAATTACATTGGTTATTATTTAGGTGAATTCATTTAACTCTTCATTGTCTCTTTTTTAATGACATTTTCTGGCCTTTTGGCAGCCATCAAGTCCTGTTTTTGCTGCCTTTGCTTCATTTCTTAGAGCCTGTTACCCCTGAAAAATAAAAAACATTAAGGGGGAAGGGGGATTAGCCCCTTATCTCTCCCCCCGAATGGAGTAAAACTTCACAGTTTCCTATGTACCTACACAAAAAATAGAACACTAGCTATCATAGTTCTTGATATATTGACCTGGTTCTTGACTTGCCTAGTCACCTTGTATAAAGAGAGAGAGAGAAATTTGCTATGTTTTACAATGACAGACAGAAAGACAAATTAATGAATTATATCGAGAATAGATGTTATAAACTACATTTAGCAGTCAAAATAGTAATGCACCAGCAAAGTACAAGGGCAGATTGACAAAGGCAGACAGGAATACCAAGTATAGATGATGGTATGATAAAATTGCAATGAGTAGATAGAAATGCTGTAAGACAAAAAGCTGAGAAAATATTTTGCTTAAAACCTTGGGGGTTAGACCCTCATCAAGTGGATGATAAATCATGATTGAGGAAGAAGATATTTACAAGATTTCTAATAAGATTATCTTGTTTACAACACATTAAGTGGCATCATAATCTTTAAATATCAAGAATCTGCTCATTTACAAAAGTTTTAAAAAGTAGCCTTTAGCTGTTTACCTGAAGTTTATTTTTTTCCTATTTTTTTTTAATACACTCTAAATAGTTAAAGCAAGCAGAGTTCAGATAACTGGAACTCTATCACAATACCTACTTGTAAAATTATGATTCTATATTTACACCGCTACTGGCAGTCTTCATGATTTTATAGTTACACCGTTACTGGCAGTCTTCAGAGTCTCTTTAGTGGGAACAGGACTCGGTGCGAGGAGGTGGGGTTGACATTTGTCAAGGAGAGGCTCTAATGTGTTTGTGCATCATCTGACCTTGCATTACACTTTTTATATACACTGAAGTGCCAGAAAAACTGGTACAGACGAGCTTATGCAAAATACATAGCAACGTCACCTATGTGCGTACTCTGTTGCGTCCGCCAGTGCATATATAAAGTGATAGACATCCTTGCCAGCTGTCAAAGCTGTTTTCGGCATGAGAATGACCAGTAATAAAGATTTAAGCTATTTTCAACACAGTGTTATAGTTGGTGCTCGTGAGATAGGCCATAGTATTTCGGAGGTAGAAACGAAGTTCGAATTTTCATGGACGACCATTGCAAGGAGTGTACCTTGACTACAAGAATTCTGCCAAAACCTCCAACCTATGATACTAGTGTGGCCGTAAAAAGACATTGGGTGAAAGTGACCATCTTTGGCTGTCAAGAATCGTTTCACACGATAGGCGTGCAACACTCTCGCAGGTATCATCGGAATTCAATGCTGAAGCCTCGACAAGCATCAGCGCCCGGACTGTGCAACATACCCTGCACGATATGGGCTTTGGGAGCCGACACCCAACTCAAGTCCCCTTGATGGGTGCACGACACGGAGCTATGCGCCTTGCTTGGGCACGGCAACACCGCCACTGGACGACTGGAAACAAGTAGCCTACTCTGACAAGTCGCATTTCCAACTGCATCGGGCAGATGGAAGGATTCGCATGTGGCTCAAACCCTATGAAGCCATGGATCCTGCCTGTCAACAGGGAACTGTACCGGCTGGTGGGGGGTCCGTAAGGTATGGGGTGTGTTTTTAGCTGGACTTCACTGAGACCCCTGGTACGTCTACAAACGTCTGTGACCAGCCAAAGCTATGTGCGCATCCTTTCTGATAAGGTACACCCGTTCATGTCCTGCATTCATTCTGATGGGTTGGGCCTGTTTCAACATGACAATGCACCTCCACACAAGTGTCGGGACACCACATTATGGCTAGAGGAGCATTCATTTGAGTTTGGGGTTTTGCCATTCCCACCCAAGTCCCCAGATTTGAACGTGATAGAACACATTTGGGATGTCATGCAACGCGTTATCGAACACAGGAATCCGAGACCTCGGAATACACCCAAATTGTGGAACGCTCTGCAGAAAGTATGGTGTGCGCAATGCACACCATACTTCCAGCAGAGCATTCCACAAGCTAGTGGAGTCCATGCCCCGGTCATATTTCTACAGTGCTGCGCTCCCATGGGGGACCTACAAAGTGTTAGACTGGTGTACCAGTTTTTATGACACTTCAGTGTATATATTTAAAAAATGCAAAACTCAAGGAGCAAAATTTTGAAAAAAACGAAAACAAACAAAAAATTCTAAGAACAAGCAGAATAACAACCACCAATCCCCAACCATCTGAAGCAGTCAAGCTCCTAACGATGGAAATCAAACAAATGGAAGAACGCGGGGAAGCAGATCAATGACTGATTCTCTGATGGCTTCGTCAAGGGCAAGCATAAAGAAATCACTCGATTTATCTACTGAGACCAGTAAATTGTGGGTTTCTGCCAATTTAGTTTGTTATAAGGACAAGATTAAATTTAAGGTTAAACTTTTCATATTAAAAAGGGATTTTTAAAACCAACCCAGCAAACTAAATAACATTGCCCGACCGCAAAACAACCAAGATAAGCACAACTTAAAACGAAATGGAAGGGAACCGAGTATCCAAAATTATAGCTAACCCAGGGAAAATTAGAATAAAATAGAGTGAAAATCCTAACCAAAGAAAGGTTCAGAAAGGAGAACTTTAATCTTGCCACAGTAAAATTGAAAGCTTTTATCCTGTTGCAGAAAAATAAATTTAAACAAGAAGAAGAGAAACTTTACAATTTTGAAAAAGGCAAATTAAAAGCAACAATTTTAAGAAAAATATTAGAAAAAGGTGCACAAGAAACAAAGTACAGATGCAATATCCGAGAGTGAAACCAAATAACCGAGTTGCATGGTAAATGCTCAATATCCACAGCAAAATTATTTTAAAAAAAGGTAAAGTTTAAAACCAAAGTGTTAGGTTGCAAGTCACAGAGAAGCAAAATATATGCCCTAGACTCTTAACACATGAAAACATTTATTAGATAGTTAAGTTTAGTGCACATCTATAATAAACAAAAATTCACTCCATACCCAAAATTCACACCATACCAAAAAAGTTAAAACAACTTACAAATAAAAAATTAAATTACACGTGATGCTGTGCTTTGCTGGTACAAGTTAAATTATGACCGCACAACAACCAAGAGAAGCACAACTAAAAACGAAATGGAAGGGAACCGAGTATCCCAAAAAATAGCAAAACCAGGGAAAATTAGAACTAATAAAGTGAAAATCCTAATCAAAGGAAGGTTCAGAAATGAGAACTTTAGTCTTGCCACAGTAAAATTGATGACTTTTACTCTGTCACAGTAAAAGCAAAGCAGAAAAATAAATTTAAACAAAAAAAGAGAAACTTTACAATTTTGAAAAAGGCAAAATGAAAGCAACAATTTTAAGAAAATTATTAGCAAAAGGTACACAAGGAACAAAGTACAGATGCAATGTCAGAGAGTGAACCCAAATTAACTGAGTTGCACGTCTCAGAAAAGCATGGTAAATGCTCAATACCCACAGCAAAATAATTTAAAAAGGAAAGGTTTAAATCCTAAGTGCTAGGTTGCAGGTCACAGAGAAGCAAAGTATATGCCCTAGACACACAAGAAATCATTTAATAGATAAGTTTAGTGCACATCTATAATAAACGAAAATTCACTCCATACCTAAAAAAGTTAAAACAACTTGCATATGAAATAAAAAATGAAATTACATGTGATGCTGTGCTTTGCTGGTACAAGTTAAATTATTTACAAAATATTGTTCTATTCATTAGGCCCACAGAAAGGCTCGAAGTCTACGAAAAATGAACTTGAAACAAACCTATGTTAAAACAACAAAGGGACACTAAACGCTGACCAAAGTTCCACAGAAAAACTTTCAACGCGGCCAAAACGAACAACCTACTTTCAAAAAGTGTAAAACAACTCAAAAAAATAATAAAATTAAAATTAAGAAAAGAAACAAACAGAAAAGAGACTTGCCAGCCCTGGGAAGAGCATACTGCTCTAACTTCTGAGGAGGCAAAACTAACTGCAGGGGCATGTCCATCGCAGCACCATCGAGCGGCCAACTTTAGAACCTTCCTGGGATGGAAAACAGTGAAGTTTCTCAGAGGAAACCTCAGACACCAGACTTAATGTTCTGAAAAAACCACTACGAGTTTTCAGAGCAAGCCTAAATACTAGAATGCACTTCCTGAGAGTAGGGAATATGTTTCTCTGCTCCCAAGAGTTCAAAAAGTATTACATAACCTAATTAACAGCATTTTTCCCTAACCTTTGATATTTAAGTATTATTATTTTTTCTTGCTTTTATTTTTATAAATATATTTTAGAAATTTTTTCTTAAGAGTTTTATGGGTTTTTTTTTTTTTTGTAATTTCTGTAATTATAACCTTTTTTTTTTTTGTGAATCAAAGGAGAGGAATAGAATAGTGTATTATAGGTTCCTTAATTGATAGTTGACCACATCATTATCTAAACCTATGAAAATAGCTTTAATTTAGACAATTCATTCAGTCAACAAGATTTAAATTGAATTAAGCCTACCATTCTAACTTGGTTTCTGTTTAATTCTTCTTCTTGTTTTTTGCTATATATAGATTTAGGATATTGTTCAATTTATTTATTGAGTTAACTTTTTACAGGGATTCAGATCCACAGAAATGTGTTTCAGTTTTACACACTTTTAATCTATTTTTAATAGCACTAATTTACAATGATAATATGGCTTTTTCATGGTAAATGCAATATATATGTAGTTTAAAACGCGAAACAGTTTTAGCATATAGTTGATTACTAAACAGAAACATTTTCTTCTGCAAAAGAACATAGATGTTCCAACCCACAAAAATAAGTTTTGCATACATTTTAAACTATAAAGAGCAATACATCAATATTCTGCTTTGTAATGACAACACCAAATTGTCATATCAACATTCAGAAGTTTCAAAGCAGTTTTGTTTCATCATTATATCAACAATTTCAAAGCAAATGGAATATTTCAAATAAAACTCTAAGGATGACAAATACACTAAGTGATCACTGAATTATGACTAACCTCGTAATATTTTGTAGGTCCTCCTTTCACCCTCGGTACAGCACGTATCCCGTGTGGCATCGATTCAATAAGATGCTCAAAGCAGTTGGGAGGTATGGTTAGCTAAGCTGTGTGTAATGTGGCCTTCAATGGAGGTGATTGGTGTATCCATATACTTACATGCCATTCCATGGTATCCCACAAATGCTGTATGGGATTGATATTAGGGGAGTTTAGAGGCTAATCGATTTGCTGGAAGTCTGGATTGTGTTCCTCAAACCATTTCTGCACAATATTGGACCTCTGGCTCGGCACATTGTCATCTGCTACTATTTGGGGGAAAGTGCAACTTTACTGGGTGTACAGAGACAGCAAGCAATTCACAATAGAGGGCACCAGTCATACATTGTTCCACATCCACCAGGGGTTCCAGCTCATGCCAAGTAGCATGCCCCACACCATACAACTGCCTGCACTGTGGAGACCATGCATGACAGATCAAGTAGCTCCTGTTGTTTGCGCCAAATATGTACATGACTATCACAGAGTGGAGTAAAAAAGGTAATTTGCAGACCAGCACACTTTTTACCAGTTTTCCAACTTGCATGATCTTTGCAACAGGCAAGTCTTTTGTGCCGATGAATCATGGATAGGAGAGGATGTTGTCAGGTCAGAGTCCTCTTCTGTTATAGCCAATACGTGCGAGCATGCTATACATGGTCATGATAGACACTGTTCCGAGTTGACCTCTGTTGTATTGGATAGTCAACTGTTGAACAATGCTACATGTGTTGGCCTGTACGAGTTGTTGGACCCAGAGCTCACCTCTCCCATCAACCTTTCGCTGTTGTGTGCAGTTTTGTCTCCGGGTCACTGTTTGGCCATTTTCATGCCAGTCCTGACACACTTAAACTATGGTGGCTCGTGAACAACCCACCAGTTCAGCCATTTTTTAAATCGAGGCACCAGCTCTCCAACCTTCCAGAATCTGTCCTATCTCAAAGTTCAATAAATTCTTCTGTTTGCCCACCAAACTCCATATTTTACTACCTACTGCTCCACTCACACCTTATATATGCTACGTCAGTCAACTAATGCTCCACTCACACCTTATATATGCTACGTCAGTCAACTAATCATGCCCTCTTGGAAATCATGAGGTCAACTAGCCACATCTTCTTTTAATAGGGGTGGTCCTAATTCAGTGATGACTCGGTGGATACTACCAAAAGTAAATATAATGTTACCCCACCTAGTATACAAATAGTACATTGGGAAACTCTGAATGTATATGTACAACAATAACCATTTCCATACCAAGCTGACTTTAAAGGAATTTTTCTAATCTGGAAATAAGATACCTTTGAATTTAAATATAATTGTGTGCTAGCCAGAAGGGAAATTGTGCATTAAAGAACTGGAAAATGAATTAAAACTAGTTAGTAAAATCATGCAATGCATTGATTATGATATGCTTTCCAACATACCAGAAGTCATTACTCAAGTTATGAGGATAATGGCTGTGGAATAAATCGCGCTTTTGTGACCTGACTTTTGACCCCATTTCGATGATATTTAATAGAACCGGTTCAGTATGCCTCCAGAACAACATACTAAAATTTTGTGGCAATTGAAGCATTTTTAGTCAAATTATGAGGATAATGGCTGTGGAATAAATCTTGCCCCTGTGCCCTGACCTTTGACCTCATTTCAATATTAAACAGAATTGGTTCAGTATACCTCCGGAACAACGTACTAAAGTTTTGTCGCAATTGAAGCATTTTTAGTCAAATTATGAGGATAATGGCTGTAGAATAATTCTTGTTGCTGTGCCCTGACCTTTGACCCCATTTCGATGATAATAAACAGAATTGGTTCAGTATATCTCCGGAACAACTTACTAAAGTTTTGTCGCAATAGAAGCATTTTTAGTCAAGTTACGAGGATAATGGCTGTAGAATAAATCTCGCTCCTGTGCCCTGACCTTTGACCCCATTTCGATTATATTAAACAGAACCGGTTCAGTACATCTCCGGAACAACACGATGAAGTTTTGTCACAATCGAAGCATTTTTACGTAAGTTATGACGCATAAGGGCAATGGAATGGATCTCCTCCTATGTCCTGACCTTTGAACCCATTCTCAATAGGGTTCCTTCCCAGTTGTCCCCTACCACATACTAAAAATTTCATTGAAATCAAAATCATTTTTACGCGAGTTATCGTGTGGACGGACAAAGCTGGGCATATAGGCTTCTTCAATCTACGGTTGGAAACCGTAAAAAATCATGACCATGATTACAGCAACTGGATGCAAAAAGTATTCTTCATATAGAATTCTCGAAACATTGGTATGGTGCTAAACACAAATATACTGTTGCATCCCCTGGCAATAAAATAGTGCACCTGGGAGATAAGAAGGTAATAGGCTGTTGATTTTGGTTAGTGGTATCCAATGCAAGAAAAAAAATTCAGTCCAACTTTGAGATTTGAAATTTCATCAAACTAAAAGTTTAGTATCACATCATGTAGCAAGAAAATTTAGCATCAGAAAACAAAAGAAAAATGCATAATTATTCATAATCTTGGTGCCAGCAATTGAAAGCAAAACAAACTTTCTGATGGGATCTTCAATAGCACAAGTATATATGCTCACAATCAAGAAAACAGTGCATCTGAAAACTAAAAATACTATTGATTATGTACACTACCTAGCACAAAAATTTCAAATCAGAAAAATGCAACAAAAATTTTGGTCATACTAACAATGGGCACCATGTGGGCTACCTATTACATCATGGGAATCAGTGAAAGACATTCTTAATGAACGTTTGAGTCAAGAATTCCTGCCTTTGAAAGTTAAGGTGTTCCTTGCAGGAAAACATGAGGAGGGACTTCATACTTTGTGTGACATATTTTGTGATGATGCGAAATCCTGTACAAAAGTTGCATGAAATATTTGGATAAATGGGTGAAATCTTTGAAAGACCTCTCATGTTTCACATGGATGACCTTACATGAAGTACTGACATGGAAATCTCTGCACACTGTTTAATTGATAAAGGGGTCCCAATTGATGATGCTTAATGCTTTGACCAACTAAACAATGTAAAAAAAATTGTAGAAAGTGAGATTAATGAAGGATTCAATCAGCAGCTAGCTCATCAGAAGTGGACCAAATTGTTTGAGCAGTTGCAAATTATTGTCTGTTATTCAGAATTTCTAAAGATTGCACAATTTTTTTTTTTTTTTTACCCAGTTCCTACTTATAATGCAGATGTTGAGATTTTTCACTTGTGCAAAGTCAATGGATGAAGGAAAGAAACAAGGTAACTGTACATTCCATTAAGAGCATTCTGTTTCTACAGTATAACTCATGCTCTGAATTACATGCCTACTTGAAAAGAATCCCAAATTTGTTAAAGATGAAAACATACTATCTGCAGAAAAATATAAATGTGCAGAAAATTAAAATGGACCTACTGATTAATTAATATGTTGAACTTTTTAAAATGGAATGGTTAAATAAGTTAATAAATGGAAATCCAGTGGGGATGGGTGGTTATTTATCAATAATATATAATTTTGTTGCAAAACTTTCCAATTGTTCATTTAATTTATTAAAATTTTGGCTACCTGTACATTCTCTCTTTTTTTTTTTTTTTTTTGTCCTACTTTTTTGCTGATATGTCCTTTTTTTCATGACCAATAAGTAAGTGTAAAATGTCCTCCTTTTTATGATGGAGATAGTGGTAACCTTGGTTTACAATGTTTGTATCTTGGGGCCATTTGGCTGGATTACACCACAACTAAGTCCTTCCCAGCAGAAACAGCCCTACACAACACATCCCCTTACAAATTTGATTGTAGAGACAATGCAGTCCACCTGATAGCATTCAAATGCCACATTTAAATACAGTGATCCAAACAAAAGAGTGAGTAGCATTATTTGTCACTCCATATGACCCTCTTCTGTTGTCCATGAAAAGTGATCAAGGCACCACTGCAGTCATCACCTAGCATTGTCTGGAGTAATGTATGGCTTATGTGCAACTGATGTAGCACAGAAACTATGATCGTGCAGTTTCCAATGGACTGTTCTGGTGCAAATAGCTACTCCAGTGACTTTGCCAGCCAGTTCTGTGGCGGAGGATGTACATACCCATTTCGCAGAAAGCTTCGTTTGGCATGTTTATTCAGTTTGTGTGTCTACCCAGAGTGCTGCTTTGCTGTAGTAGCACCATTTACTTTCCATTGATGAACATCAGCAACAGTGAATTTTAAGTATCCCAGAAGAGTGGCAAAGCTATGCAGTGATTGTTTACTTAGGTGCAGGGCTGCTAGACCTGCGCCAATTGCACTAGCACGTGCCAAAACTTTGTTCTTGCGCCATTCTGCTAAAAAATCGCGATTTTGACGAAATATGCGCCAGAAGTTAATTTAGCGTAATCTTACGACATTCTAAATCGATTCAGCAGTTAATTCGTACGTGAGATTCTTTCGCGGAGTTCCCCCCCTTTTTAGTCATTTTCGAGATCGATGCAAAAGTGAAGAAATTTTCGGGGTATTAGTTGGGGGGGGGCGTTGTTTTGTCTTTTTTAACGTTCGGAAACGGAATGCAGATTTTTCCCGTAATCCTTTTTTTTTTTTTCTCTCGCGATGTTGCTTCTGTTCAGCATTGTTGTTAAATATAATTTCAGCTTGAAATTGTAGGCAACGATTTCCGAAAACGGAAGTTAGGCCACCCGAAAATTTCCCCGTAATCTTCGGCCACGAGATTCTTGCGCTGATTCGAGGAATTCCGTCTTTTTTGTTATCATTTGGGACCATTTACGAGATCGATGCGTAACTGAACTGAAATTTTGGGAGGATTGGTGGTGGTGGTGTGGAAGGGGGTCGTTTTCTTCGTTGAAGGACGGAATTTCATCCTTCGAAAACGGAAAGTAGACGGAGGTAAGATTTCTCTCGTAATCGTTACTTTTTTTTTCGCAATGTTTCCTTTACCCAGTATTGTTAGATATCATTTTATTCCATAAATATTTGTATTTCAGCTTGAAAATGTTGGATAAATTTTCAAAAACGGAAGTCGGACGGAGCGAAGATTTCTTTCGTAATTGTATTTTTTTTTCCCAGCGATGTTCCCACTCCTATGTAGTTGTTAAATGTCATCACGCTCATAAATGTGTGCACATTTTACCTTGATAAGGGTGGAGGAAATTTCCAAAAATGGAAGTGACGAAGTTTGGAAATTTGTAAGAATTGATGCATGGTGTTAAAAAAAAAAAAAAGTATTCATTCTCTGAAAATTACACCATTTATCTAAAATAGTGAAAGCTCTGATATCAGAATTCATGGTTCTCAAGCTGAAAGTTCTTTAAGCATGATGGATAAAATTGCCATCTGAGAGAATAAAAAAAAAAAAAGAAAGAAAGAAAAGTAACAAAGAAAAAGGGTAAGAAAACTATCAGGAGAAAAAAAGTATTCATTCTCTGAAAATTACACCATTTATCTAAAATAGTGAAAGCTCTGATGATATCAGAATTCATGGTTCTCATGCTGAAAGTTCTTTTAAGCAGGATTGATAAAATTGTCATCTAAGGGAATTAAAAAAAAACGAAAAAAGAAAGAAAAGTAACAAAGAAAAATGGTAAGAAAACTATCAGCAAAAAAAAAGTATTCATTCTCTGAAAATTACACCATTTATCTAAAATAGTGAAAGCTCTGGTGATATCAGAATTCGTGGTTCTCAGGCTATAAGTTCTTTTAAGCAGGATTGATAAAATTGTCATCTAAGGGAATTAAAAAAAACCGAAAAAAGAAAGAAAAGTAACAAAGAAAAATGGTAAGAAAACTATCAGCAAAAAAAAAGTATTCATTCTCTGAAAATTACACCATTTATCTAAAATAGTGAAAGCTCTGGTGATATCAGAATTCGTGGTTCTCAGGCTGTAAGTTCTTTTAAGCAGGATTGTAGAAATTGTCATCTAAGGGAATTAAAAAAAAACGAAAAAAGAAAGGAAAGTAACAAAGAAAAATGGTAAGAAAACTATCAGCAAAAAAAAGTATTCATTCTCTGAAAATTACACCATTTATCTAAAATAGTGAAAGCTCTGATGATATCAGAATTCATGGTTCTAAAGCTGAAAGTTCTTTTAAGCAGGATTGATAAAATTGTCATCTAAGGGAATTAAAAAAAAACGAAAAAAGAAAGAAAAGTAACAAAGAAAAATGGTAAGGAAAACTATCAGCAAAAAAAAGTATTCATTCTCTGAAAATTACACCATTTATCTAAAATAGTGAAAGCTCTGATGATATCAGAATTCATGGTTCTAAAGCTGAAAGTTCTTTTAAGCAGGATTGATAAAATTGTCATCTAAGGGAATAAAAAAAAACGAAAAAAGAAAGAAAAGTAACAAAGAAAAAGGGTAAGAAAACTATCAGCAGAAAAAAGTATTCATTCTCTGAAAATTACACCATTTATCTAAAATAGTGAAAGCTCTGATGATATCAGAATTCATGGTTCTAAAGCTGAAAGTTCTTTTAAGCAGGATTGATAAAATTGTCATCTAAGGGAATGAAAAAAAGAAAAAAAGAAAGAAAAGTAACAAAGAAAAATGGTAAGGGAAAACTATCAGCAGAAAAAAAAGTAAACAGTGAATGATGTGCAGTGGCAGAGTCAACAAAAGACAAACATGGCCATGGAACTTGCTGAAAAGAAAGTAGGGTTTGCTCGCAAGAGGAAACCAGAGCTAATGTTCTAGCAAGTACAAAAACAAAACCAGAAAGAAAAAACTGTTTGAAGCTATGTCTTTTAAAACCACCCTATTTTGTTTGGAATTCAGTAATTTTATAATTGTGAATACAGTGGTGTGATCTAGTTAAATATTTTCAAATAAATTACAGTGAACGATTCAGGTTTGTTCATGCTGCGTAATATTCACACTTTCTCACTGCGCAGTCAGTCTGATTTTTCACCAAATTAAAAAGTACAGCTTTGTTTTTTTTTCTTCGTCAGTCTCATGTATGTTAATTAAAATCACTCATGAGTGTTATGGATAAATGAAAGGATTGTTTATATAGCATAACTTGTAATCAATTATCAGGAATACTGATCTTTTGGTTCTTACTTAAAGTCTGAATTTTGCCCGTACGTTCAGAGAGCAAAATTTTTAGGAGGTTTTCTTTTTCTCATTTTGACCTACCTTGGGGAACATCTTCACCCTCACACTTTTCTTTTTCCAGATGGAAGGTGTGTTGAACCACTTACTAACTTGCAATCGTCTGCTTAATGTCCATACATACAGGATCTCACATATGCAAGAGCAGTGGCTCTTTCAGACAGCAATAACAAAAAAGTCAAACTGATTCTACTACTACTGAAGAACTGAAGAAGGAGGGGGGGGGAATCTGTGCCAAAATGTCACTGTGCAGCCATTAAGCGATGGAAGCAGCTTTTATCTAACCAAATTTACTAAATCTCACTGTTATCTTATAGTTTTGGTTCCAGTTGTAATTGTTCACAGCAATAACGAAAGTTTTACATTGATAATTACTGGATGAAAAACATTGTGCGAAAAGTATCATGGCGCAACTGCTGAAAGGTAATTTTATAATTTGATTATTAAATGTTACATTAGTTTTCCTTTTATATCGAAGGTACACTTTCCTTCAGAAAACCTTAGGAGTTTATGATGCACATGCAAACCACGTACGCATGGCTTGCCAGTTGGTTGGTTTCAGAAATAATGTATTTTCATCTGAATGCCCTGAATCTCGAAAAATATGTTGCTAAAAACCAACCAAAGAACAAACAGTAATTACATATTACTTATTCTTCCTAAGTGTATATTTGCAAGCATTCAGTAACAATAGCAACAGTTCTTGCACACGGCAGCATCCTATTCGTGTTACAGGGCAACAAATGCATTCAGAAGAAAATCCCCGATATTAATGTGGTACGCTTAAAATATTGCAGGTAATGTAGTTTTCAATAAATCGTGGGTAGTACAATTGTTTTTTCATTTGTCTCACTGTAGGAACGACATAAATGCTAATTAACAGTCATAAGAAAAGCAGTAAAATGTCAACAAACCTGAAAAATAACATGTTTTCATAGTTCATAAAATAATGGTAATTCAGTATATAAACATAACTTAAAGCACAACATGGACTTTAAACAATTAAAAAGGCTATCATTAGCTGCTCCAAAACCTGAGTTCTGCACCAAAATGCAAATTTTCTTGTTCCAAAACCTGAGTTCTGCTCCAAAATGCAAATTTTCTCATTCCAAAATCCAACGTTTCTGCTCCAAATTGCATATTTTCCTGCTCCAAGAATTGCTCCGAAATATGGTAGGGGCACTAATGTCCAACCACCATTCACATTTTCAAGTCCATCAGTTTAGCTCCACATTTGCTTCTAATGAGGTCTGACAGGTATGTCAATGCTCCCCTTTTACATGTAGCACCCAACACCCCCTGCAAATCTGGTTCTGCAGATATGCATTTACATGCATATGTAGAGGTATTTAAATACTCTTGTCTACATAGTATATATTAGAAACACATCTCTTAATGCTTGAACCTGATTACCTTGTGTTTTCCAGATATGTTTTCTACTTTAACTATTTTCACTTCTGAATGTGTTTTAGACTTGAAATTTTATTGCTATGAATGATCAATTTTCTGAAAGTTTGTGCTGCACATATTGAAAATACATTTCAAAGTTCAAACCTTGTGAAATGTGTTTTCTCAAATATCTGTGGTATAATTGAAAACACATTTTTCATCCTCAGTACAGAATCTCTGAAATATTTTAATACAGAATTAAAAACTTTCTTTTTCCAGTCTGACTTCTAAAAGGATAGAGATTATACCAGACGTAAAAACACATTTACACCATCCTGCAGAATAACTGTACATCATAGAAATTTGAAAATGCATGAATCATCTCTATATTTAGTACTAACCACAAAGTAAAGAAATTTTTAATCTGAGAAACTATATATGGACAGTTGTGCCAACAGCATGGGCAAACATACAGGTCTTCTCCCAACAATGGCCCAAAAATAGTTCTAAATAAGCTGACAGATGGCAGCATATCAGAGCTTACTCTTACTCCTCACTTCTCATCTTGTGCTTTCTGGAGTAGTACCTGTTAGTTCTGGTGTTTTTTTTTTTTTTTTTTTTTTTTTGCCGGAGGAATCCACAAGTTGTTTCGATGTGGCTTGAGGGAGGGGGTATCGATTTCCATTTGGTCATTTGGTCTCTTAAGATGTGGAACTGGAAGCAATGTTTAGGCATATCAACTCTATTGAGTGCAATTAATTTCATTATGGAAGTGCCTTGAAAGAAATTTTAAGTATTTGGCTTGCCCTTAAAAGGATCTTTAGTAATGTAAATGGCCTATGTCAAAATATTTGTTGTGAATAAAAGTTTTGTTTTGTTATGAATATGAAGCTGTTTATCTAGCAAACAAATCAACTATATTGCCAGGACCTTGTCAAATGATGTGAAGTAATGCTTAAAAGCAGTTGCATTTTTGAACTTCACTTTTAGTTGGTAAAGTTCGATGAACACTTACCGCACGTGGGGCTTGGCTTTCAATTCATATTTCCGTTATGTGGATGCGGCACGGGGGTTTTTCATTTGGCCACGGGTCCACTTCTTCTTTTTTTTTTTCCGTTGGAATTTATTTTGTCTCATCACCAAATGAGTTTTTCCTTTGCTGCATCCTCATTTACTTCAATATTTATTCATACCCGAGTACTTTCAGTAAAATTCCTTTACCGTCTTCGAGGGGACGTTTTGCTCCGACTAGCACGGACCGTGTCAGCTGGGCATTTCGGTGGTTCTCGCGGGCTGCTTCTGTCATCGGCTATCGCTTCTTCTTGGGCGTTGTGGCGCCATCTCTTGTTGGTCAGTGATCTCACTTTTCGAACTTTTTCATTTTTTTGCTCAATTTTAATTAAATTTTTCCAGCTGTTTCTCAAATTATTAGGGTCATTGTGGTTGCAAACTTTTGTCCTATTTTTTCAATCATTACCGACTCTGCTATTCTGAGGTGTTTTTCGGATTTACAGCTTTTAATGATTTTTATATTTTCGAATTTAGGATATTTTTGGTTATCCAGACAGTATTGGATAAGTGCTATTTTTCTTCTTTTTTCTGCCAGTTTTTTACGTGTTGTTTTAATCTGTGTTTAAGCTTATTTTTGGTACTTCCTATATAAGCCATTGGAGGATTTTCAGTAATAGGAATTGAGTAAATACCTGCTTTTTCTAACATTTTTATTTTTTCATTTTTTATTACTATATTTTTGATGGTATTTACTTTTCCTCCAATTTGAATGTTATGTTTTTTACAAATGTTATTAATTTCATTGGTAGTACCTTTTACGTAAGGAAAACCATTTAAATATTTGACTTCTTTTTATTTACTACAGCATTATTTTTTATTTTCTTTATTACTTCAGTGTCCCATTTTTTTATTAATTGGTTAGGATAACCAAAGCTGCCTGCAATTTTTTTTATGAATTTGATTTCTTCATTGATGAACTGACTATTTTCAGAATGCGTATATGCTCTTTTAATTAAGGTTTTTATACTATTGCATTTTTGAGGATAAGGATGTGCTGAATTGTACGGGATTAGGACCAGAACGAATGAACTTTTCCGATAAACCCTGTATAATAACTTATCTGTGGATTTGATAACCTGTACATCCAAAAAGGCTAATGCATTATTTTTTCTATTTCAACAGTGAGTTCTATAGTTGGATATAAAGCGCTGTAACATTTTGTTAATTTTTTTAATTCTTCTTCGTTCAGTTTTGATAGAATGAAAATATCATCCACGTATCAACAGTACACTTCTGGTTTTTCTTCCATACGATGCAGGACATTTTCTTCAATTTCGTTCATCACAACCTCAGCATATAGAGTTGATAATGGTGAGCCCATTGGGCCTCCTGAATTTTGCTTGAATATTTTGTTCTTGTATGTAAAAATATTATTTTCATATAAATAGACTAAAACTTTTTTGAATTCATGAATTTGTGTGTTATTTAAAATTTTAAGATTTTGCAACTTCTTAATGATAATTTCAATAGCATCTGGAACAGGAGTGCTTGGATATAATGCTTTAACGTCCATGCTTGCCATATTTAAGTCCTTTAGGTCAGTTTTTACATTTTTAATTTTCTCTATAAATTCATATGTGTTCTTGATGGTGAACTTGTTGTTCATGAAAAAGGGTGCTAGGAATTTATAAATGTTTTCTCTAAAGTTATCAATGGTGAGTTTTTTTTTGAAACTATCAGTCTCATTGGAGCATCATCTTTGTGCGTTTTTATCTTTGCAACGATACGTGGTATGCCTGCTCCCATTGGTGGAAAAGAGCGCTTGATTTCATCGGGTAAGGTGCTATGATTTCTTATATCCGCTAAGAATTTAATTTGATTATCAGTTGGGTCTTTCATAATTTCGGTACAATTTAATCCATTGATTGCTGCTGTCATTTTTTGTTCAAATTCATCAGTGTTGAGAATAATGATTTGGCCAGATTTATCTGCTTCACAGAATTTGATATATGGGTCATTTTTCAATTCCAATAGTTGTTTTTTTCATATTTTAATTTTTTCTCTATATAGAAGTTTTTGTTGTTTTTGGCATTATATTCTTTTAGAATAACTCTATATAATTTGTTCTCTACTTAAGTTTTATTCTCTGCGCCTGGTATATTTTTGAGAATATCTTCGAGGCAAGGGATGATTTCTTCAGTTTTAGGGAGGCCTTGTGGAAAGGCAAATTTTTCCCTTTTTGTAAAATTGCTTTTTGTGTAAAGCTTAAATTCTTATCAGTCTGATTTAAGAATTTAAGCTTTACACAAAAAGCAATTTTACAAAAAGGGAAAAAATTTGCCTTTCCACAAGGCCTCCCTAAAACTGAAGAAATCATCTCTTGCCTCGAAGATATTCTCAAAAATATACCAGGCGCAGAGAATAAAACTGAAGTAGAGAACAAATTATATAGAGTTATTCTAAAAGAATATAATGCCAAAAACAACAAAAACTTCTATATAGAGAAAAAATTAAAATATGAAAAAAAAAAACTATTGGAATTGAAAAATGACCCATATATCAAATTCTGTGAAGCAGATAAATCTGGCCAAATCATTATTCTCAACACTGATGAATTTGAACAAAAAATGACAGCAGCAATCAATGGATTAAATTGTACCGAAATTATGAAAGACCCAACTGATAATCAAATTAAATTTTTAGCGGATATAAGAAATCATAGCACCTTACCCGATGAAATCAAGCGCTCTTTTCCACCAATGGGAGCAGGCATACCACGTATCGTTGCAAAGATAAAAACGCACAAAGATGATGCTCCAATGAGACTGATAGTTTCAAAAAAAAAACTCACCATTGATAACTTTAGAGAAAAACATTTATAAATTCCTAGCACCCTTTTTCATGAACAACAAGTTCACCATCAAGAACACATATGAATTTATAGAGAAAATTAAAAATGTAAAAACTGACCTAAAGGACTTAAATATGGCAAGCATGGATGTTAAAGCATTATATCCAAGCACTGCTGTTCCAGATGCTATTGAAATTATCATTAAGAAGTTGCAAAATCTTAAAATTTTAAATAACACACAAATTCATGAATTCAAAAAAGTTTTAGTCTATTTATATGAAAATAATATTTTTACATACAAGAACAAAATATTCAAGCAAAATTCAGGAGGCCCAATGGGCTCACCATTATCAACTCTATATGCTGAGGTTGTGATGAACGAAATTGAAGAAAATGTCCTGCATCGTATGGAAGAAAAACCAGAAGTGTACTGTCGATACGTGGATGATATTTTCATTCTATCAAAACTGAACGAAGAAGAATTAAAAAAATTAACAAAATGTTACAGCGCTTTATATCCAACTATAGAACTCACTGTTGAAATAGAAAAAAATAATGCATTAGCCTTTTTGGATGTACAGGTTATCAAATCCACAGATAAGTTATTATACAGGGTTTATCGGAAAAGTTCATTCGTTCCGGTCCTAATCCCGTACAATTCAGCACATCCTTATTCTCAAAAATGCAATAGTATAAAAACCTTAATTAAAAGAGCATATACGCATTCTGAAAATAGTCAGTTCATCAATGAAGAAATCAAATTCATAAAAAAAATTGCAGGCAGCTTTGGTTATCCTAACCAATTAATAAAAAAATGGGACACTGAAGTAATAAAGAAAATAAAAAATAATGCTGTAGTAAATAAAAAAGAAGTCAAATATTTAAATTGTTTTCCTTACGTAAAAGGTACTACCAATGAAATTAATAACATTTGTAAAAAACATAACATTCAAATTGGAGGAAAAGTAAATACCATCAAAAATATAGTAATAAAAAATGAAAAAATAAAAATGTTAGAAAAAGCAGGTATTTACTCAATTCCTATTACTGAAAATCCTCCAATGGCTTATATAGGAAGTACCAAAAATAAGCTTAAACACAGATTAAAACAACACGTAAAAAACTGGCAGAAAAAAGAAGAAAACAGCACTTATCCAATACTGTCTGGATAACCAAAAATATCCTAAATTCGAAAATATAAAAATCATCAAAAGCTGTAAATCCGAAAAACACCTCAGAATAGCAGAGTCGGTAATGATTGAAAAAAATAGGACAAAAGTTTGCAACCACAATGACCCTAATAATTTGAGAAACAGCTGGAAAAATTTAATTAAAATTGAGCAAAAAAATAAAAAAGTTCGAAAAGTGAGATCACTGACCAACAAGAGATGGCGCCACAACGCCCAAGAAGAAGCGATAGCCGATGACAGAAGCAGCCCGCGAGAACCACCGAAATGCCCAGCTGACACGGTCCGTGCTAGTCGGAGCAAAACGTCCCCTCGAAGACGGTAAAGGAATTTTACTGAAAGTACTCGGGTATGAATAAATATTGAAGTAAATGAGGATGCAGCAAAGGAAAAACTCATTTAGTGATGAGACAAAATAAATTCCAATGGAAAAAAAAAAAAGAAGAAGCGGACCCGTGGCCAAATGAAAAACCCCCGTGCCGCATCCACATAACGGAAATATGAATTGAAAGCCAAGCCCCACGTGCGGTAAGTGTTCATCGAACTTTACCAACTAAAAGTGAAGTTCAAAAATGCAAATGCATTAATGCACGTTAAATAATATAACCTCCAATATCGGAAGTAAATTGAAACTTAAAAGCAGTGTTCTGAAGAAATACTACAGTTCTGTTGGAATAAATGATACAGTAGCAAACAAATTACTAAACACACACATTTTAAAGAAAAGTTGTAATGTCGCAAGAAAATGAGAACAAAAATTAAACTCCAACTTTACCTTATAATTTATGTGTGCTCTTCTGCTCCTAATTTCATTAATTCACTTAGGCACTAACTCTACCAATGCAAAACAAATTTTTTCTTGTTTTTGAATCTCTAAACCATACCTTTATAATGGATTATATTTAGTTTTCCAAGTCTCTTTTTCACTATGACCCACAATTTTTCTATTAGGTTAATATCAGGAGAGTTACCTGGCCTAATTTTTGAAGAACACTTTCACTTTTTTCGAAGTGTGGAATGGCATGAGATCCTGTTGGAAGAAGAGTTCTTTGTCTTTCTGGATCTGTGGGACTACCCTTTTCTCCAATATTTTTATGTATTAGTAACTTTTCATCATACCATCAACAGGCACAAATGATCCTGGCCTTCATGTGTGAAACAACTACAGAACATCTGTTTTGCTGGGTGTTTAGGAGCTAGTTGAAGGTGGGCGGGGGAAGTCTTCTCAGCCGCTGATTTGTGGACTTAGGATACTCTCCCCTTGGACAAAGAAATGGCTCTCATTAGAGAATATGACTTTTTCCCGTTTCTCAATAGTCCAGTCTTTGTGCACTTTTGCTCGCTGGAGTCTCTTTTCCTGCATAGCCTCCATCAACAGTTGTTTCTTTTTTTTTTTTTTTTTTTTTTCTGGTCTGCAGGCAGTCCTCTTTGTTACCAACAGTCTTTGATGGACTTCCACCTCAGAAACATTAATCCCACTAGCTGCCAGGTCTCTGTCCATGGCAGACAATCTTGGATTCATTTTGCTTTTCCTAACTAATAAACGATCTTGAGTATGTGCAGTTTCCCTTTTTTGCCCACATTTTCTTTTTCTGCCAGGAGAAAATGTACCAGTCTCCCTAAACCACTTCAAAATCACATTAACAGAACCCAAACCAATACCACACTCATTGACAATTTGTCTTTGAATCATGAATGTGTGCTGCAAGAGAGTACATATTTTTTAACACTTTCTTGGAGATGTATTCATTCTGTGTCCATTTGTTCACACTAGAAAAAATAGAAAACACTATTAAGAAACATCGTAGGTTTTGGTTCATCATAAAACCACAACCGAAACTCGTAAATTGGAACCAAAACCAAACTTATTTTGAACTAAAACAAAAACTAAATTTAAAGAGTAATTAACTGTCAGATGTCAAGGAGGATTGAGGTGCCCTCAACAAGCTGAACATGGTTGTACTTGCTCATTCCCACTAGAGAGAGAGAGGAGTGAGCAATGATGTGCTGTCATTTGTAGGCTCATCTGTAATCACTATAAACAGACAGGGTTTGCCAAGGTGGGCCCAGCTTGAAAAAACCCACCAAAACCCCACCTGGGTATTTTTCTAAATTAGATTCTATTTTTGCTTCAACAATATTCTAAATCTAATCAGCACCCAATGTAATATTTTATTTTAAAATTACTTTGACCGACCAACTTCGTCCATTACCTGATACGTCTCATCGGAGAGAAACAGAGGCAGTTGCTGTGCGCTCGGTGGTGAGGGTGGGTGGCTTTTTTTTCATAAATGACCATTAGTCATTCATTCTTCCATCTGTAGGATCTAACAGCTAGCTGTTTTGGGCTAGCTCTCATAAATCATGAAAAATCTACTTTCCGAGCTCTTCACCAAATATGATACTGAAAGAGTTTTCGTCTGACGACACGGAGGGTTTTTTATTTGCGAATTTTCAACAACTGTAACCGTTTTTTTTTAATAGCATTAAACTAATAATCGCTAAATTTCCAGTTTTTATCACTTTTGTAAATACTCTGTGTTGATATTGCCAATTCACACAAACATAACATTTAAGAGTGGGGCCAGACTTAAAAGCAAAGATTGTTTGTTTCATCAGTAAGATTTAGATTTCCCTTTTCCATGTACCATTTTGTTCTTCATCGTCAACCATGCACTGGGTTTTTAAAATTTCCTCTCTTCTGCTATATATTTTGTTACTTTAATTTTTAATCGCACCTTTTTATTCACCCCCCCCTCTTTTGCAGTGGATTTGTTGTGATTTGAGGAATCTATGGCAAATGAGAAATGTCGAAAAAACACTAAAGTGAATTTGCTGAAGCGAAAAGAGAAGTGAACAAGTGATACATTTAACGCAGTAAAAAGGAAAAAAAAAAAACAGCAGACTTCCCGTGATTCAACAGACTTTTGGGGAATGTTTAAAAAAAGTTTTGAATCCTTTTTTTATAACAAAAAAAAAAGGCAGATCACAGACTATCTGTGTCTTTTTGCTGAGGATTTTTTTAATTATTGCATGCAAATATGTACATAACATAATATTTGTACACACTCAATGCACCTTAAATATTTTTATATATCGCTTAATTTAAAAAATATGAGCTAATAAAATATGATAAATTGGAATTTCCAATATTGTTTTGAATAAATTCCAGCAATGCAAATTTGAAATAAAAAAAAACAACTAGATTAAGCCCGGTAAAACCCGAAAAAAAAACAAGTGGACTGGGTTTTTTCAAACCCTGCAAACAGAACGGGCCGTAGTTGGAAGAACTCAAATTAATACTGTATGCACATAATATTTCTCAAAAAGATTTTAACAAAAATGCAATGTTTATGTCCCACAACAAGTTCATATGGCTGAAGTGGCCATGAAATATTCCACTAATGAGAACTACTTGAAAAAAATGACTGTGAATTAATGAAGACATGGCAAATCCTAGTGAACAATTATTGTAGTTAAATTGTGTATTACGGGGATTACTAGGATATAAGTTTTCACTTTGTCAAATTTTCGGGTTGTACCCCAACCCTTCGTCAGGACTGACTAAGACAGAAGGTGCTGCCACTCAAGTGGTAATGTCATACCGCTATGTTCGTTAATCGTAGAACCTCTTCTTCTCTCAATGTGTAGACTTCCTTCAAGTTTTAGTTTTAGGTAGTGTTGTTGGTGTGCAAGAATTTTTAAAGATTCCCAGTCCATTGAATGTCCAGTACTTTGTACATGTTTATCAAGGCCTGTTTTACTTGTAATGCTGCAATTGTGGTAACATATATGTAGGAGAAACTGGAAGACAACTCCGCACCCGTGTAGCAGAACACAAGGCCGCAATTAGGAACGTTACAAGCAAAACAGGCCTTGATAAACATGTACAAAGTACTGGACATTCAATGGACTGGGAATCTTTAAAAATTCTTTCACACCAACAACACTACCTAAAACTAAAACTTGAAGAAAGTCTACACATTGAGAGAAGAGGTTCCACGATTAACGAACATAGCGGTATGACATTGACAAAGTGAAAACTTATATCCTAGTAATCCCCGTAATACACAATTTAACTACAAAAAAAGTGTGTAATTTTTTTTTTAAGTAGTTCTCATTAGTGGGATATTTCATGGGAAAAAAATGAAAAAAAAATGTGTGTTAAAGCCTCTCTCAAGGGACACTTTCCACGAATAACCTCAGCAAAATGTGCAGGTCCCTTTGTTGGAATGGTAAAATCCCATAGTGTAATATTGTGGCTAACCTCTGAATAACAAAACCACTGAACATTAACATATAGATACTTCCAAGAAGTCCCAGCGAGTCTGTGTGTGTGTGTGTTTCTGAGCTTTAAAACAAACTGTACTTTTGATCAACCTCAAATGTCACCTTGAATGCACATTTACAATAATATTTTCTTGAAAGCACATGCATGTCTCTTTTAATATTAGAAGGTGATACAAACAAAAGAATCGACAAAGAACAGGAGGCAACCAATTATCAATTCTGTGCATACAAAAATAGTCAATAAAGCAAAACTCTTATCAGGAGAGATTTTGACATTCCTAGGTAAATACTGCATGTTGACTGTAATGAAAGTAAAAATGTGCCTTAAAATTTTAAAACTGTGTAGTTTGTTGTCACATAACTCTGTCTAAAATGTCCTCTAAGTTTTACAGTCTTCATTTACTATTTCATACACTGTCAACACCTATTCCATGTTAAACTTCTAATCTACAGCAATAACAGAATGCATAACTACCACTAGAATTCACATCTAAAAAACTTCTTTTAATTATAAACAGAATTTCACAGAAGTGGAATTTTATACTGATAACAGAGTTTTCAAGCCCAAACCTAGCTTGTTGTCTAGGTTTCTGATGAAGTAGGGATAGCCTGTTATCAGAGTCTCTGATACAGTAGGTTGTATTATACCTAGCATTGCATTCAGAGAGTTTTTTTTTTGGAGGAGGGGGAGGGGCAATTACAAATTTTCAGGGGACTGAAACTTGTTGACTGATTATATACATCTAATCACAATTTTGTTATTTATCATCATCATCATCATCATTGTCAACCATTATCAATCCACTGCTGGACGAAGGTCTCCCCAAGTTTCCTCCACAACGGTCTGTCTTGTGCCAGTCTCCTCCATGTCACTCCCGCATATTTACGAATTTCATCCACCCATCTCCCATGTGGTCTTTTCTGGGTCTTTTCCTGTCCCTTGGAATCCAATCTAAAATTTCGGCTGTCCATCTATGGTCTGTCCTTCTGGCAGTATGTCCAGCCCATTGCCATTTCAGGGATTTAACTCTGATCATGATGTCTTCCACTCTAATCATTTTTCGGATCCACGAGTTCCTCTTCTTATCTCTCCTGGTTATACCAAGCATGCACCTCTCCATGCTGCTTTGAGTTGTCTGCAGCCTTTGTATGTCTCTTTTAGTTAAGGTCCATGTCTCTGCACCATACGTAAGCACTGGAAGGATGCATTGATCAAACACTTTTCTTTTAAGACATAATGGCATATTGCTCTTGAAAATTATGCTGTTTCTTCCAAAAGCTCTCCAGGCAAGTTTTGTACGCCGATTAATTTCTTCATCAATGTGACCCTCACTTGATATCTGCTGTCCAAGATAAACATATGTATCTGTTATCTCCAGTTTTTCTCCATCAATCGATAAATCTTCATTTCTTGTAAAAGCATTGAACATCACTTTTGTCTTCTGAAAGTTCATTTTTAATCCCACTTCTTTACTCTTGTCAGCAAGTTTCGGGATCATACTCTGCAGCTCTGATGGGGTAGTTGCAAAAATGACTACGTCATTAGCAAAACGAAGGTGGGTTAGATAATCTCCATTAATCTTTATCCCTTTGTTTTCCCAGTTCAGTGATTGAAAGACATTTTCCAATGTGGCATTAAAGAGCTTCGGAGATATGGTGTCACCTTGTCTCACTCCCTTTCCAATTTTTATGTGTGTTGTATTTTCAAACAGCCGAATCTTTGCACTTGCATTTTCATAGATGTTATTAATAATATTAATGTATGCATCTTCAATACCGCAGGATTTCAGAGCCGTGGTAACTGCTGATGGTTTCACCGAATCAAAGGCTTTTTCATAATCGATAAAAGCCATGCACAATGGAAGTTCATATTCCCTCGCTCTTTCAATTAGTTCTCTCAGTACGTGGATATGATCTATTGTGCTGTAGCCACTCCTGAATCCAGCCTGTTCTCTTGGTTGAGCCATGTCCAGTGTTACCTTCAAGCGGTGTGAAAGAACTTTAGTGAAGATTTTATAAACCACTGATAGGAGGCTGATAGGTCTGTAGTTCCTGAGATCCTCAATGTCACCTTTTTTATGTAGCAGGATCATTGTAGCATTGTTCCAATCCTCAGGAATCTTCCCTTCATTAAGGCATCGAGTGAAAATTTGGGCGAGTACTGTTTCAATTTCTCCACTTGCTTCTTGTATGATGTCTATAGTAATTCCATCTTCTCCTGGAGCTTTCCCCCACTTCATGTTCTTGATTGCATGAGCAACTTCTGCTGGGAGGACTGGAAGAACTCTGGTACCTTTCATGATGTCTGGAGTACATGTATCATCCCTTTCATATAGTTTGGAGTAGAAATCTTTCACTCTTGTCAAAATTTCGCCTCTATTTCTTGTTATAGAACCATCTTCTTTCTCTCAGAGCCATAATCTGTTTTCTTCCCTTACTGAGATGTCCCTTTGCTATCTTTAGGCTTTGGTTGTTTTCAATTGCTTTCCTCACTAGCTCACAGTTGAATTTCCTTACGTCTTCAGTGATACTTTTTCGTGCTGTCTTGCATAGCTCTATATATTCCACTTTGGAAGTCACATCTTCTTTAGTTGTCCTCATCTCTCTTCTTTCTTTGCATCAACATTTTGGTTTTTCCTGATAATTTGTTTACATGCAACTTGTTCTTAGACCCAGCTAATTTTGTTGCTGTTTCCATAAGAGCTTTGGTTACTTTTCTGTTAACTTCAGAAATATCCACTTCTTCCGATGTTAGGCCTTCTAAAGCAGAGAATCTGTTCTTCAGTTCCAACTTGAAAGTATTATGGTGTTTTTTAAGGTTGGTTATGTCAATACATTTTGTTTGTCTTATGAGCTTGCCACGTTCCAGTTTAGTGTTGAGGTGCATCTTACATCTCACCAATCTATGGTCACTACCTGTGTTGAACTTGTTTAGCACACTGCAGTCTTCGATGACGAATTTTTTGTTACACATAATAAAATCAATTTCACTTGTCGTCCCAATTGGATGTCTCCATGTCCATTTCCTGTGTGGCTTTTTTCTTGAAAAAGGAATTCAAGATGAAAATCCTTCTGCCTCTGCAAACTCAACGAGAGTATTTCCACGCTGGTTTCTGTTGCCGTGACCGAATTTACCTACTGAGTATTTCCACGCTGGTTTCTGTTGCCGTGACCGAATTTACCTAAGTTTCATTCTGTTGCCGTTGCCCTATTTTTGCATTGAAATCTCCCATAATTATTTTCAAGTGCTGCTTACCTTTATTATTTAGATGACAAATTTCCTCATAAAATTCTTCAATTTCTTCTTCAGGATGACTTGTGGTGGGTGCATAAGTTTGAATAATCTGAGCCTGGTATCTTCTCGATAGTTGGATAACGAGTCGTGCAGCTCTGTCAGAGGAACTTTCAACTTCTACCACTTTATCCTTCAGTTTCTTGTTTATTATAAATCCAACACCACTAGTTCTGCCAGTATCTGTCCCACGATAATAGAAGAGATGTCCACTTTTCAGTTCAATGAGATCTTCTCCTTTTCTCTTACCTCACTCAGCCCGACGATGTCCCACTTGATCCTTTGTAGTTCCTCTTCCAATTCAAGAAGCCTTGAATCAGAAGATAGGGAGCGTCCGTTGTAGGTAGCCAAGGTCAGCATCAAATGGCAGCCTAGTCCGGTCCTCCGGGGATTCTTAGCACCCTCTGCCTTCATGTCGCACTGGCCGCTGCCTTGGCCAGGTACATTCCAGCTGCCGGAGACTGAGGGCCAAGATTTAAGTTGTAGAGTCATTTTGGAGGTGTTTGGCCATAACATACCACGCTGGCCAAGCGGGTTGGTGAGTGTGGGATAGCATTTCCTCTGATCCCGATGGTATAGTTATACCGCTATTTGCGGTCGTCAGAGCCCCTTTAGTGGGAACAGGATGCACCACGAGAAGGCGGGGTTGACATTTGTCAAGGAGAGGCTGTGATGTTACGCATCACCTGACCTTACATCCCTGTTATTTATACATATACATTAATATATATAAAAATTTTAAATAGGATATAAAAATTTTCTTATGCTTGTATGTCGCAAATGTAAATTCCAAAAAATCTATACATACAAGTGATTAAAAATGTAAATATATTACACCTTTGCTTTAATTCAGTAATGCACCATGGATTTCACCATGGGGTTATGTAAATGTAAAATATTGAGGATGCCAGTAAGATAACGTTGCGCTGGAGAAAATCCCCCCACCCCCAAAAAAAACCATTAGGAATGGTAAAAATGTCCTCGCCTTACTACAAGTGTGTTTCTTGTTAAGGAATCATTACAGTGTTATCTGAAAATGTATGGTGTAAACCATTTCCCTGCCATTTGGTTTCAGCCCATTTAGATTATTTAGATCACAAAAAAAAAAAAAAAAAAAAACTAAGTAACCGTTTGGATGCCAGCCTGAGCTGCCTCTTCTTTTCTTTTTTGTAATATGGTGTAAACCACCCATCGCCAGAAAAAAAAACTTATGTGAATAATTTCTAATAATTTGCTATTGTTAAAATTCAGGTAGCAAATATTTTGTTGTATTGGAACCATTAATGTTGCATTAGCTACACATGGAAAGTTGGCATCCAGAAGACAGAAATAAAGTTGAATGCCAGCTTCCAAAATATAATGTATTGCAGTGCAAACATCTCTACTCTGTGGAATTAGATTTTCATTGCGGAAGTAATCCGAGGTGTCAGTGCTTGAAAAATTGCCCCTTCAGCAAGGACTGTGTAATGTTTTTTTGAAGAATGATAGAAATTTCAGATTGAAGTTCATGTGGATGGTTTTTTTTTCTTTATTATAATAATATTTTTCATTTTCTTATTTTTTTTAATTAATTTCTCCAAATATTCAGCTAAAAACGAAAATAATTAGACTAAATATAAAGGAAGATCACCCAAAAACCTACGGAGGGACGTTTATGGATTTTTGGGGGGGCTAAGCACCCCCAAGAAGATGCCTGAATACATCACTGAGTATACCACTCATGCTAAGAAACTTCAGAAAAACTGTTTGGCTGAGCACAAAATGGACATTACCCAAAGAAGACTTAATTCTTCCTTGGCTTTACTGGCTCTGAGATACCTCAGCAGTGCCTCTCTGGAAAAATAGTGAGAAAACTGCTCCTTTTGTGAATAAAGGGTTTTAGATTTTTGCAAGAACACTGAAATATCTACTTCTTCAAATTGCAATACCAACAGTCCTTATTTTATCCCCATCATTTGGAAATCCCTTCTATTGTTTGGCAACAATTGCAATGAAGAACTTGGCAATCCAAGGTGATCAAGACCCCAAGCTAGGTTGAAGGCTTCTGTGTTTCTTAAGTTTCTTTCTTAATGTAACATGCATGTTCTACTACAATCTGCATTTATCTGTTACACGTGTATTGTATTCTTTCTACTTCTGATGCAGTAGATGTAGTATGTCATACAGGTCTCTGATAAAGTAAACAAAGCCTGCCATCCAAGTCTCTGGTGAAACATCTCATCTGGGTATCTGACGAAGTAGGCACAACCATCCATCTTGTAAAAATAAAATGTAGACCTGATTTACAGGGTCACAAAATATGTTATCACATGCTAAAACGTAACATTTTCCTAGGAAAAAATTTTGAATTTGAATTATTTCCCAATATAGATGTGGTAATTTCATATTTTAGTGGCATCGATTATTTAAGCAAAATCTTTCCTATTATGTGACTCAGAAAGTAGTTGAATGAAAAATAGTGTACCTTTTTTGCAAAACAAAAGAAAAGTAATCTATATATTAATTCTATAAGGTTTTTTTACTGTGAGTCCTATTTTGAGAGAACTGCTGAACGTAAAAATATGATTGAGGTATCAAAATAAGGTTTTACCATGTAGGTGTGCCAGTCAAAGAGAAAACTGAGATTGGGGCAACGATTTGGGCGTTGTGGGGTGGCAAATTTCCGATGTAAAGTCTATGGGAGAAGCGTGCGGTTGACTCACGCGCTGTTGAAGGGGGAAGCATGGAGGGACTGAGATAGTCCAAAGTCTCTTTTCTGAGTGAACCGTTGCGCAAAGCAACGCTGGCAGGCATTGGTATCAAAGTCCTTCTCATCGGAACAGCGAACACCTTATTTCATTATGCTGTTGGACTGTGTGATGTATATATACAATTTAATATTCATTCCATCCAGTTTATTGAATGTAGGTAAGAAGTTTCCCATTATGTAAAGATATAAATAAACATTCCATTGACCATTGTTAGTGAAAATTATGGGCAACTGCTTATAGCCCACTGAGTTGCTCATGGTGGTTGTTAAACCTTCAGTTAAAAAAATATATATATATCACGAACCTGGACTATTGTCTTTACTGAATTGGTTGAATGAATTTGTCAATCAAAAAAAGTTTACATTTGTTGTTTCATATGAGTTTATTCTTTTCAACAAAAAAAAAAATGTTGATTCCTCCGTCTAGTTTTTAATTTGAATTATTTCCCAATATAGATATGGTAATTTCATATTTTAGTGGCCTCAATTATTTAAGCAAAATCTTTGCTATTATGTGACTTACAAAGTAGTTGAATGAAAAATAGTGTACCTTTTTTGCAAAACAAAAGTAATCTGTTTTTAAAGGTTTATGTCCAAAATTATACATAATCCCCAGAAAGTGAGTGAAGTTCTCACCTTACCCAGGCTTCTTTGGGGCAAAAGATGTTGTGTGCTGCACCCTATCTTTCTTTCTCTTCAATGTTACATGTAGTATGCCAAGAGAATGTTTCAGTGTCACGTCAGCTTTTCATGACATGTTAAACAATGTGCCATCATCAATGTTTCACTGTGCAATGTGTCAACATGACAATTTGTCATGAACATTGGCAGGGCCACAACTAGGGTATGGCTAGTGTGGTAGGGCACAGGGTTTCAGATAGGGGCCAAACCACAATAAATCGTTTTGTTGCAGAGGAGACATTGCATTGTTTATTTCAACTGAATTCTTAAAATTATTAATTTTTCTCCAAGTTGAAATTTTTTATGAGTGCATATGAAATGATAAAAACTGTCATACATCAAAATTTAGACAGGGAACACAGTGAAAAGTCTACTAAAAATTTTTTTTAGTGTTGCAGAGGGGGAAGGAAAATATTACAATTTTTAAATTTTCAGTTCAGTAAATTATTGTTCCTCTACATTATAACATTGTTAGAATTAGAAATAAATCTTCTACTGGCCCATCGGACCACTGGTCTGTAGAAAAAAATGTTAAAGGCATTTACAGTATATGCAGATACTAAAATATCATTTCAATGGAATTATCTCCAATATTTGTTTTTAATTAATTTGCAGCCTAAAAAGAAAACCATACAGCAAGGTAAAAGAAACAGAAATTCATTTTTTAGCTTGTGACAAATTAGAAAAAGAAAAAAAGAAAAAAAACAATTACTGGCCATCCGGGCCAGTAAAATCAATAGTTCAGTGGTCCAATAGAAGTTTTACTAGCCAATGGCCAGCGGACCACTGGGTAATTCGAACGCTGTGATAAGGTATAGCGATAAAATATTTTTTTAAATAAAGTGTTACTATTTTACTTCATTGCAGTAAAATATTACACCTTTCAAAAACGTTCATTCAAAAAAAAAAAATTCATTTAACACCATGTTGCGGAGGGTACATTTTTTATTTTAGCTGTAATTAGGAACTTATTCATTATTGAATATTTTTCAGCTGTTGGGAAAACTTCTTAGTAAAGAATTCAGCAATTAAGATATTTCATGATTGTCATTAATACATATAATCAATTAATTTTCATCAACTAATTTCTGTAATCACTAAAAGAATTTAGTCTACGCAAAGCATAGAGTAGGCTGCAAAGTAAGACATATGCATGATCAATGGCTTGACTAAATATATATTCGAATCTTCTTTTATCAAATAATGGTTCAGGTAACAAAGATTTAATTGGAAAAAGTTCACCCACTTTTGTCTTCTTTTTCAGGAAAAGAAAATGTTTTGTTTGTTTTTTCACATTTGCATAAAAATAAAACCTCAGCATTATTCTGATCGATGAAGCAGATTTGAGCATCATAAAGCCTGTTTGGTATCTTAGGATTTGTAGCATAAATTTCAACAGTTAATAAACTTCCAACAGCTTGTCTCTGTATGTGCTATGTATCATCTGATTTTGGATTTATTTCATTTGCATACACATTATGAATATGATAAGACTTTTCAGCCTCATTATTTAATGTGAAAGGATAATTTGCAGCAGTTTTCAGTTGAAATAATGAATGAGGTTTTACATAATGTAATTTTTGAGTTCCAGTTATTGGTTTCGTTATTTTTTCCCAACGTGTTTTAAGAATTTTTTGTTTCTCTTCATTTTCTTTGGCAGACACAAACAACATGGTCATCTTATTATTAATGCTTTTTGAAAGCTCAAAAAACTCCTTTGCAGTATTGACAACAGCTTTGTTTTGAAGAACTTTCATCCAAACTCCACACTTGACTTCTGTGCCAATGCCATCAGCTGGTCCTTTTCCATGTGCCGTTTCAAAAAAAGACTAAACTGATTCAAAACCAAAATCATCTTTGTAATGAACTAAATTTCCTAAATTATGTCTGTTCGTAAACTGGCTCCCAGCTGAGCACATTGTATAGGAAAAACAAGTTTCTTTTGCAAATTGTTAAAAATTGCAGTATTTGCATTAAAAACAAAACCTTTATCATGCTGCAAATCATCCAAAATCACTGCATAACTAATATGTTTAGTTTTTTTTTTTTTTTTTTTATTGGAGGTTTAACGACCACCGTGAGCAACTCAATGAGCTATAAGCAGTCGCCCGTCCCTAATTTAGGGTCACTGGTTCCAGGGAAGGGAGAGAGCCAGTGCTGTAAGACAAACACAACATCCATGCCTGACCGGGATTCGAACCCGGACCCCTTACGGACGAATGATCAGAGGCCAGCGCCTTAGACCACTGCGCCACCGGGGCGGCTATGTTTAGTTACATCATCATCTTTGTAGTAGATAACTGCTGTGAAAATGGTTACTTGTTCCGCATGCCAGTGTGCACTTGTCACTTCCTCCTGCAGCCTAATGGAATAATTTTCTGTAAAATCTTCAATAATAATAATTTCAGTATCTTGTATGTTACCGTTTAAGTTTCATAGTTCTGTTTGCTGTAGTATAATGTTATAAAGGTTACTAATCAAAAACAACTATTATGGGAATTTTACTAGGAATTTTTTTTATTTAAATTGCAAATTTTCAGAGAAAACTCTTCTCCTTCTTCAAAAATTTGCAATTTAAATAAAAAAATTACCTAGTAAAATTCCCATAATAGTTGTTTTTGATTAGTAATTGAATTAAGAAACTAGGAAGCCAATTCTCAACACGAGCTTTATTCAAAGAGTTATAAAGGTGTCGAGCAAATGGTGGAAACTGAAGCTTAAGGGTTTCTATTGTTTCAGCAACTGAGCATGTTACAGGAAATTTCTTTATACTGCCTTCAAGGTTAACCCATTGATGAAAACTAACATTATCATCATAATCAAAATGATTAAAATGTGTTTCAATTACTTCAACATCACAACTAGGGCACTGATGATTAATAGAGTTCGGTACATTTACCTAATTCATATAAAGTTGAATTGCACAACTCTTTCACTCCTGGAATCTGCAGCACATGACATTTATTTAGGAAACCATGAAGAATTAATTCAACATTTTCATGGTAAATGCAGTAACATACTTCTTGGTGTTTTTGTGAAGCAGGCAGTGCATGTTTTGGCTGTAACATTTGAAATTTAATTATCCCAATGCACTGTTTACTAGAAGAAGTGTAATACAAAGAATATGCTTCACTTAAAGACATTTGCCAAATTCTTTTTTGCATCCTTTCTTTAACTTTTTCTTTACATATCAAGATGGAATCTTTGATACTAGGCAACATTATACTGATGTCACTACGTTCAAAAAAGGCTGTAACATGTGCAACAGTTTCTTCAGGAATAACATCAGTTCATTGCTTTCTTTCTTGAAATAACTTGCATTGAACAATGTGAAAGTAAATCTGCTTGCCTCTGTGAAGTTTGCAAAATTTTTGTTTAGGGAATTCGTTTGGTAGATTCTTACTCATCACCTTACAAAATGCTTTTCCAAAAGCAGAAGAATTCATGTATCCTGGGGATGGTTTTTTTCGAATAATATTGGTACTTTTTTGCTTTCTCTCCAGTTTGCCTTTCCTTTCCTCTTTTTTCCTTCTGCTGCAGTCCTTACTACTGTTTTCATTTTAGTTGTCCTTATTTTCCATCTCTCTCTTTCTTTTTCCTTCTGTGCTACATGTAAAGCTGAATCTAACTTTGTCCTCTCCCTGTACTCTCTTGATCTTTGTGTGGCTGTTTTTGGCATATTTCTTAGAAACTTTGTTAAAATAAAAAGATTTCTTTAAATTTTCTAGCAATTAAGGAAAATAGTTGAAAGCTATACTTTAGAATCAAACTCAAAATCAATCTCTCTTTCATCACAAACTGATAAGTGTGGAAACAAACTGGTGAGCACATGCAGTGCTGCCAGTCTGTTCCTCAAATTTTTCCATAGATCATAGACAGAAATTCCCTAGTTATTCACAGAATTTCCCTAGGAGAATATATATATATATATATATGGGATGTAAGGTCAGGTGATGCGTAACATCACAGCCTCTCCTTGACAAATGTCAACCCCGCCTTCTCGTGGTGCATCCTGTTCCCACTAAAGGGGCTCTGACGACCGCCAATAGCGGTATAACTATACCATCGGGATTAGAGGAAATTCTATCCCACACTCACCAACCCGCTTGGCCAGCGTGGTGAGTTATGGCCAAACCCCTCCAAAATAATTCCACAACTTAAATCTTGGCCCTCAGTCTCCGGCAGCTGGAATGTACCTGGCCAAGGCAGCGGACAGTGCGACATGAAGGCAGAGGGTGCTAAGAATCCCCGGAGGACCGGACTAGGCTGCCATCTGATGCTGACCTTGGCTACGTACAATGGACGCTCCCTATCTTCTGATTCAAGGCTTCTTGAATTGGAAGAGGAACTACAAAGGATCAAGTGGGACATCGTGGGGCTAAGTGAGGTAAGGAGAAAAGGAGAAGATCTCATCGAACTGAAAAGTGGACATCTCTTCTACTATCGTGGGACAGATACTGGCAGAACTAGTGGTGTTGGATTTATAATAAACAAGAAACTGAAGGATAAAGTTGTAGAAGTTGAAAGTTCCTCTGACAGAGCTGCACGACTTGTTATCCAACTCTCAAAAAGATACCAGGCTCAGATTATTCAAACTTATGCACCCACCACAAGTCATCCTGAAGAAGAAATTGAAGAATTTTATGAGGAAATTTGTCATCTAAATAATAAAGGTAAGCAGCACTTGAAAATAATTATGGGAGATTTCAATGCAAAAAATAGGGCAACGGCAACAGAATGAAACTTCAGTAGAGTAAATTCGGTCACGGCAACAGAAACCAGCGTGGAAATACTCTCGTTGAGTTTGCAGAGGCAGAAGGGTTTTTCATCTTGAACTCCTTTTTCAAGAAAAAGCCACACAGGAAATGGACATGGAGACATCCAAATGGGACGACAAGTGAAATTGATTTTATTATGTGTAACAAAAAAATTCGTCATAGAAGACTGCAGTGTGCTAAACAAGTTCAACACAGGTAGTGACCATAGATTGGTGAGATGTAAGATGCACCTCAACACTAAACTTGAACGTGGCAAGCTCATAAGACAAACAAAATCTATTGACATAACCAACCTTAAAAAACACCATAATACCTTCAAGTTGGAACTGAAGAACAGGTTCTCTGCTTTAGAAGGCCTAACATCGGAAGAAGTGGACATCTCTGAAGTTAACAGAAAAGTAACCACAGCTCTTATGGAAACAGCAACAAAATTAGCTGGGTCTAAGAACAAGTTGCATGTAAACAAATTATCAGGAAAAACGAAAATGTTGATGCAAAAAAGAAGAGAGATGAGGACAACTAAAGAAGATGTGACTTTCAAAGTGGAATATATAGAGCTATGCAAGACAGTAAGAAAAAGTATCACTGAAGACGTAAAAAAATTCAACTGTGAACTAGTGAGGAAAGCAATTGAAAACAACCAAAGCCTAAAGATAGCAAAGGGACATCTCAGTAAGGGAAGAAAACAGATTATGGCACTGAGAAAAGAAGATGGTTCTGTAACAAGAAATAGAGGCGAAATTTTGACAAGAGTGAAAGATTTCTACTCCAAATTATATGAAAGGGATGATATATGTACTCCAGACATCATGAAAGATACCAGTACCAGAGTTCCTCCAGTCCTTCCAGCAGAAGTTGCACATGCAATCAAGAACATGAAGCGGGGAAAAGCTCCAGGAGAAGATGGAATTACTGTAGACATCATACAAGAAGCAAGTGGAGAAATCGAAACAGTACTCGCCCAAATTTTCACTCGATGCCTTAATAAAGGAAAGATTCCTGAGGATTGGAACACCGCTACAATGATCCTGCTACATAAGAAAGGTGACATTGAGGATCTTGGAAACTACAGACCTATCAGCCTCCTATCAGTAGTTTATAAAATCTTCACTAAAGTTCTTTCACACCGCTTGAAGGTAACACTGGACATGGCTCAACCGAGAGAACAAGCTGGATTCAGGAGTGGCTACAGCACAATAGATCATATCCACGTGCTGAGAGAACTAATTGAAAGAGCGAGGAATATGAACTTCCATTGTGCATGGCTTTTATCGATTATGAAAAAGCCTTTGATTCGGTGAAACCATCAGCAGTTACAATGGCTCTGAAAACCTGCGGTATTGAAGATGCATACATTAATATTATTAATAACATCTATGAAAATGCAAGTGCAAAGATTATTCTGTTTGAAAATACAACACACGTAAAAATTGGAAAGGGAGTGAGACAAGGTGACACCATATCTCCGAAGCTCTTTAATGCCACATTGGAGGGTGTTTTTCAGTCGCTGAGCTGGGAAAACAAGGGGATAAAGATTAATGGAGATTATCTAACCCACCTTCGTTTTGCTGATGACACAGTCATTTTTGCAACTACCCCATCAGAGCTGCAGAGTATGATCCAGGAACTTGCTGACAAGAGTAAAGAAGTGGGATTAAAAATGAACTTTCAGAAGACAAAAGTGATGTTCAATGCTTTTGCAAGAAATGAAGATTTATCGATTGATGGAGAAAAGCTGGAGATAACAGACACGTACGTTTATCTTGGACAGCAGATATCAAGTGAGGGTCGCATTGATGAAGAAATTAATCGGCGTACAAAACTTGCCTGGAGAGCTTTTGGAAGAAACAGCATAATTTTCAAGAGCAATATGCCATTATGTCCTAAAAGAAAAGTGTTTGATCAATGCATCCTTCCAGTGCTTACGTATGGTGCAGAGACGTGGACCTTAACTAAAAGAGACATACAAAGGCTGCAGACAACTCAAAGCAGCATGGAGAGGTGCATGCTTGGTGTAACCAGGAGAGATAAGAAGAGGAACTCGTGGATCCGAAAAATGACAAGAGTTGAAGACATCATGATCAGAGTTAAATCCCTGAAATGGCAATGGGCTGGACATACTGCCAGAAGGACAGATCATCGATGGACAGCCGAAATTTTAGATTGGATTCCAAGGGACAGGAAAAGACCCAGAAGAAGACCACATGGGAGATGGGTGGATGAAATTCGAAAGTATGCAGGGGTGACATGGAGGAGACTGGCACAAGACAGACCGTTGTGGAGGAAACTTGGGAGACCTTCGTCCAGCAGTGGATTGATAATGAATGATGATGATGATGATATATATATATATTGTATATATGCATGCATGTTGCACAAAATGCCAACTAAATATGTAATCAAGAAAGCAGAAATCAATTGATAACTGAATAATAAAAAAATGTAAACCTTTGAGATATATTTGCAATGTTGACACTTGCACATACATCTCTAAATGTGTTCTGAATTTTTGCACAAGAAAATTTTGATTAAGAAAAATAGAATGTTATTTTTAACTTACATCTGCTATAGCCAATCCAATGATGGACACACAATGAATATTCTAATAGGGTAGGATGTGGATTTCAGGGAGAAAACAGAAGTACTCGTCCTTCAGCAATGTTTTTAGAGCAGTGTTCAAAAGATGTGCAACATTCCGCACAAAATAATTCTGTTACAATTATTAAATTCAAAATCTGATTTTTCTTATTCTTCATGATTATGCACCATCTCTGAAATGGATTTAGGGAGAAAACAGAAGTACAGTATATACTCGCATATAAGTTGAGAAATTTGGGACAAAAAAGGAGCTTCAAAGTAAGGGGGTTGACTTATACGCGGAGCCTAAAAGAATCGTAAGTCCAAAAGTTCTTCCCGTGAGGCAAAAGGCAATCCATCCCAAAAGAAAGAAAAAACACCGCTGCGGTAGTAATTACGAAATCACGACCATCCAAATTTCTCCGCGCTTCGAAAAGTCTCCTGGCTTTGCATATCCACAGCGCAGTCACAGCCTCACATCGAAAGCACTGCCCTCCCGACTACCAGTTTATTGCACTGACCTACGACCTAATGCAGCCATGCGACAGCCATTGTTAGGCGTTGCTTGTTCTTAATCACACGTGTTTTTGTCTCGCTTCTCCTATTATGGCTGACACGGATTGTGTAAAGAAGCGGATGTCCTATAATGCAGGATTTAAGTTGAAAGTGGTTTCTTTTGCAGAAAATACTAACAACTGTGCTGCTTCACGTCAATTTGGCATTAACGAAAAACTGATTTGAGATTGGCGTAAAAAAAAAACAGACTTGGTGAAAATCCCAAAATCGCAAAAGGCGCTGTGCCGTGGAACGGCATCTTTTCCAGAGCTGGAAAGTGTCTTGAATGATTGGATCGTGGTCTGCAGACAAAATGGTTACATTGTAACGTGAACTGGTATATGTTTGCGAGCAATGAAACTCGCAAAAGATGAAAAGTTTGCAGCCGCAAATCACACTTTTCGTGCCTCACCAGGTTGGTGCAGAAGGTTCATGAACTGCTATGGGTTGCGTCTACGCCAGCGCATCAAAATTGCACAAAAGTTACCTCGTGACCTCGAAGCAAAGATAATGAAATTTCAAAAGTATGTAATTCAAAAGAGAAAAGAGACTGCTTTTGAACTTTCCCAAATAGGGAACATGGATGAAACCGCCATGTGTTTCGACCTTCCTGGAAGTAAGACGGTAAACCAAAATGGCGAAAAAAATATCTTGATTAAAACGACTGGCCACGAAAAAAACAGTTTCACGGTTGTTCTTTCCTGTTTGGCCAATGGCAGGAAGCTACCTCCGGTAATTATTTTCAAACGCAAAACTCTGCCGAAAAGCGTCATCTTTCTCTCTGGTGTGCTCGTTCGTGCCCATGAAAAGGGATGGATGAACGAATCCGGAACAATTGACTGGTTAAAGAATGTGTGGAACAAAAGGCCAGGCACACTTTTGAGGAAACCTTCCCTTTTGGTGTGAGATATGTTTGTTGCACACCATTGTGCAGAAGTGAAAAAAACTGCAGAAAATTCAAAAACTCTTGCTGTCATCCCAGGTGGGTTGACATCTGTTCTTCAACCACTAGATGTCTGCCTTAATAAACCCTTCAAGGACAATGTGCAGAGGTATTGGGCAGATTGGATAAGTTTTGATTTGTCGACTGAAACGAAGGCCGAATATCGTTTTGATTGCGTGATGGGTCAAGGATGCTTGGGATGCGATACCCGCGGAAATGGTCGTGAAATCATTCAAGAAATGTTGCATTAGTAACGAACTTGATGGCACAGAGGATGATGGAGATTTTTATGAGTGACGATGACAGTGATTCTTATGACACAGGCATAGATGGGAATACTGATGTTTACGATGACGCTGCGATGACGGAGAAAGACTTTTTTTAACTGTTTGGCGAATCTGACTTGGAATCGGATTTTAAAGGGTTCCGATGAAGTTTTTGGGTATGCAAATTGAATTTATTATTATATATATAATTTTTTTTTTCGTTGTCAAATGTTTTTGAAAAAAAAAAAATTTTATTCCGGGATCGACTTATACGAGAGTTTTTCATTTTTACGATTTCTTTACTCTAAAGTGGAGGGGTCGACTTATACGCGAGTATATACAGTACTTGTCGTTCAGCAATGTTTTACAGCAGTGTTGAAAAGATGTGCAACAGTCAGCACAACATAATTCTGTTACATTTATTAAATTCAAAATCTGATTTTTCTTATTCTTCATGATCATGCACCATCTCTGAAATAAACAAATGTTTTGCTCAATATATAAATATTTTAATCATATTTTTGATTTTCTTGTTGACACAAAATACACAGAGTGGCCACTGAATTATAAACACATCTATCAATGCAGACTATATGAGAATCAATGCTGCAAGCACATGCTATAGCCAGTAGCATTCATCAAAATTCAATAGAATTGGCAGCAATAATTTCCAATAAAAAATATTTTACTGGAAATTTTTCCATGTTATGCTAGTCGATTTCAAAATGACGAAGCTATGCAATGAAATATTTTCATGAAAAATAATTCCTGTCAACAGAATTGCATTTTATGCCTTCACTGGCACACCCATTGAGGAGGCTTAAGCCCTCCAAGGAGATTAAGAGCAATGTACATCACAAATTAAACATTTAAAAATATTATTTTACATGTTCAAAAAATCACATAGTGTCTGGCATATGGTCTTCTATTACATGGTGTCATCTTCCCAAAGCCCCAAAGAGATTAAGAGCGACATATGTCACAAATTAAGCATTCAAAAATATTATTTTATGTGTTCAAAAAATTACATAGTGTCTCCTATTACATGGTGTCTTCTTCCCAAAGACCCAAAGAGATAAAGAGCAACGTACGCCACACATTGTGTACGTATACTATATATATATAGCCCCCTCCAACAGGAATTCCTGGGTGCGCCACTGTATGCCTTTCATCTCCAACATTCCTGCAATGCAATAAAAAAAAACATATTGAAAATTGCCTGATGATTTACGGATTCCACAGAGTTGTACAAATCTGGCTTATCTGAATTTTTGTGAAACAATTACTTTACCATAGTTGCAGTTTCATATTAAATTAGCATTGCCAGAAGTGATCATAATTCACTGGCTATAAGTACAGAAAATCAAAAGGGTGGGGTAAGTGCATGGGTCTTCTTCAGTCACTGTCAGAATCGGTGTTGTTTTTGAAGTCATACATTTCTTTTAAAAATCTTTCCAAATGCTTCTTTTGTGGTTTAAAAGCACAGCAAGAACTATTCTTTAGGGTTCTTTTTAGCATGAAGAAGTCCTGAAAGGTATTATGCCGATAAGCTATTTCTCTGTTTGGATTTAATCATGTTGACTGATGAAAAAACTCGTTCGACATACGCACTTGAATGTGGTAACATCAATATTTTCTGCATAAATCATCCAATAATTGGGAAAAGTTTTGAATCATCCCCTTTCTTCATGCAGTCAACATTTTCCCAAAACAATACAATGTTTTCCTCTTTTGGAACTTCTGTATATATCAGGAGTCTCCACTCATTGATCCAGGGCTGTCAGGTTCTCGTACTTAACAAAGCTGGGAAATGCAACAGACAATGATACGAGAAATGAGGCTTCTTTTTCTTAGAACACTTGAAGGGTCAACAAACTTAATTTTAGAGCTTTTTTAATGTGAATCTCATATATTTGGTGGGAAGCTTCAACATAAAAATCCAAACACTTGCTCCAAAACTCAGAGAGTTCCTGATCATTTATGTGGCTTCCAAGGGAGAGCAGATGTACCGTATACAGATTAGTGTCAAAGTTCTTTGGGTCTCTGTATTGTATTTCAGCAACAGATGTACAATCCAAACAGTTTGATTTCATGTAGCAGTTTAAGATCTCAAGGTACAGAACTTTAATTGTATCATACACTATGTGAATCTTTGGAATGCTTGATGATGTCCACAAAAACTGGAAATATAAATTGCAGAAATAATTTTGACACAGGATTATTTAATCTCTCCAAAATAGTTTCTGCAGCAATTATCCTGTCACTCAGAGAGCCATTTGGGGAAAAAAGTTTTAAAGCAGAATACTGCTCTAGTAGACGGCATACAACTGCTAGTAATGACAGCCACGTGGTTCAACTCGGCTGCAACAACTTATGTGGCTTTACTGCAGAAGCACCTGAAATTCCACAAATTCGACCATCCAGTTAGGGCTACTATGAAAATAGTTGAATGTGTCCCTGGCCAAATCTTCAGTATACGGTTTCAAATGAAGCACAGAGATGAAACAAATGGCAGATACATTCATGACAAAAAGGTTGTCAATTTCATGCTGAAAACAATGAAGCAACAGAATGGTTACTTCCCATCATGTTGTTGGCCCCATCAGCTGCAAAACCTATCATATTCTTTTTGTATGGAATGTTGATGGCAAAAAAGAAGTCAACTATTAGACTACAGAGTGTTGAAGCTGACCCTTCTGTTATTGAGATCAATTCCAAAAACTCATCAGTTATGTTCAAATCTAGTGTAACTATTGCCACCAAACACAGGTGCTTCATGCAGCTTCTATCAGTACTTTCATCTATTATTAGAGAAAATGCATTTCCTCTTAATAAACTAAAAAGTTCCATTTGTTCTGCCCCAACATTTCTTGCAACTACCGTGCCCTTTGTTCGACCACACTTTATATCTTTCAACACTTCTGCTTTTGAACTTAGGGAAGACACCAGTTTTGCCAAATGATCCATTAAAGAAAAAGATAAATTGTGCTCTACTAAATACGCCCCTAATTTAATTTCTACCAACTTAACTTCATCATCTAATTTTTTTTCTCAGAAACTGCAGGTATGTTTGTTAGTTTCGGCTGTTAAAAGGCTTTGCTACTGTTGCCAAAGTGCTTCTGTGTTGAATGTTTCTTATTTCAAATTTTCCACCTCTTTCGGTGAAATCACAGGCTGTACAGCAAAAGTGCTCCGTTCCTTTAGAACTCTTAGTAAGCCATCCTTTAAAGGCATCTTCATTCTGCCAGCTGGTAAAAAATGTTTGCTCGTAGATTTTTTTGGGGTTTTTTTTCGGAACTTCAGAAGCACTTCCACTCGGGCTTGCAATATCCATTGTTGAACTTAAGCTAATTTCAAAACTAAAAGTACAAGACCTCTGAAATTGTTTAATGATGGACAAAAATTAAAAACAATCACTGCCGAACAAACCAATATCATCTGAAAAAATGACATTTTTGCAGAAAATCTGTAGGGGTTGACAACAATGAACCTTAAATGCACAGAGGCAGAGTGAGGAATAATGAAAAAAAAAGGAAGAGAAAAGATTTCCTTGTAAAAGATTTCTGTTTCGCATGCATCTGTATGCTCTGAAACCAAACAAATGTCCCTAACTTTTGAAAATGTGTCTGCATTTCATTAGTAAAAAAGGCCCGAGCCTGACAGTTTTAGAATTCAATGAACAGTAATTCTAAGAACACATATATATGGTAAAGATGAAACACTAGAAACTTATCATTAGGATATTCTAATTTTTACGACTTCCGCGTAGTCCACAGCTCGCTTGCTTTGCTATGAAGGCATCACCCATGACCCACCACACGTTTGAAATATCCACTGTGCTTAAGGATATTTTTAAATGCATCTGCGTCGATGGTGGTCAATTACCCGCCCAGTCATCCAGATGGCGTTTGCATCCCCTCTACGGTACAAGGTATCAATCACCAGATCAGCTCACATCCTCTTTTAACAGGAGATCATCTCCACTGCAAGGCAAAAAGAAGAGGAGGGGAGGTGAGGGCTTCTGGAAGATGGGATAGAGCTGGATCTCGAAGTTCTAAATCACAGTTGAGGTTAGCTAAAAACACAAAAAGGAATCGGTTTGGAAAAAAAATTCTTGATAGCACTCATACAGAAAAAAAAATTGTAAATTGAAAAAAAAATCTAAATAAAGGGATTTCCTTTGAAAGTATACAAAAATCCCTAGATTTTTTTCTGTTTTCCCTAATTCCCTAAAACATCGTGAAATTCCCTAAATCTAGGGAATTTTCCCTAGGGTTGGGACCACTGAGCGCCTGGTCAAAATACTATTGTGTATAGTGTAAGATAGAGGTACACAGATGTAAGAAGAGGGGAACCTGTACTACAGAGGTGCCATCTGCTGGTAAAATTATGAGTTAGGAATTGTAAAAGAATTTTGTTAATTCCTTGTTTGAAAAGTCACAGTATCACTATAACTATTCACTTAGATAATCAAAGATACCCAAAATTTGAAGACATCAAAATAATTAAATCGTGTAACAATGAAAGACATTTGCGTATTGCAGAATCTGTGCTGATCGAAAAAAATACGGATCGAGTATGTAATCATAATGACCCAAATATACTTAACGAAAAATGGAAAGAACTAATGAAAATAGAACAAAAAAAAAAAGAAAAAAAAATACTGCAGAAGAAAATAAAATATTAACTACAGTTCCTAACAGATGGAGCCACGGTGGCCAAGCGTTCAATATGACGTGGGAGATGGGCTGACGCAAGAAATCGCTTCTCTCACTCACTTGCACTGTGATAGCAGGGCTGATACCATCTAGCCTCTCGAGAATGACCCTGGACGGGTAGAAAGCTGCTCTAGGCTATCTACGTTGGGAACGGCAGAGGTGTGGTGCATGATTGAGAGAGTGAGATGAGTTTGTAAATAGAGGACAATGAGATAAGTTTGCTGAGAATAATTGTAATTTAGGTTTTTAATTTTTTTGTTTGATGTTTTGGTGTTTGTAAATAAGAAGTTAGTTTATGGTTTGTGAATGTTCACACAATTAAATTCACTTAATAATAAGTTTTATAAGCCAATTAGACTACCGGTTAGGGGGGTTATTCAAAGTCAGTGAAAATATAGGTTTCTAAGTAAAAGAGAGCATTGCGTGGTTATCCATGACACATGTTGTTTTGCCCACTGAAGTCTACACTGTCTTTGATTTACAGTGGTTTATTCACTCAGTCAAATAAATGAACAAGTTGAAGACAACACTCATTACTCACTCAGTCAAATAAAAGAACAAGTTGAAGACAACACTCATTACTCACTCAGTCAAAAAGAACAAGTTGAAGACAACACTCATTACTCACTCAGTCAAATAAATGAACAAGTTGAAGACAACACTCATTACTCACTCAGTCAAATAAAAGAACAAGTTGAAGACAACACTCATTACTCACTCAGTCAAATAAAAGAACAAATTGAAGACAACACTCATTACTCATTCAGTCAAATAAAAGAACAAGTTGAAGACAACACTCATTACTCACTCAGTCAAATAAATGAACAAGTTGAAGACAACACTCATTACTCACTCAGTCAAATAAAAGAACAAGTTGAAGACAACACTCATTACTCACTCAGTCAAATAAATGAACAAATTGAAGACCACATAAAACCGCCGCACCAGCAGCCCAAACCAACCGTAGATATTCAAATGGAAATAGACGTGCAAAGAAATGTATTTTTTCAGAGAGAACAGACATTCTAGTAGGGGTAAGTCTCTCTCATTAAAATTTTGTTAATGTTTTAACAGAGTGACTGAGGGTAAATGAAATTAAAAAAAAAAAATCCCCTCCAAAACAATTTTCTTTTGTTTATATATATTTCGAAATTATAGAATATGATGTTAAATTAGAATTTATTTATTGCATCATATTTATACTTGATAAGTTTAAAGTCAAATATTTTTCAAAAAGTACTGGCACTGAAAACAATTTAAAATAATCTTAAAAAACATTTTGGAGGGGACAATTTAAATTTGCTAGTTATAGAAATTTATTAATTTTATATTTTCTTTTCAATTAAAGACCTAAAATGTTTTAGTATGTTATAAAAGTGTGGGATTAAAGCTACATTTGAAAAAATAAATGCATAAAAAATACTTCTCTAAATAGTATTTTGTTAATGTCTCCTACACAACACATTTTTCAACTGAATGCAAATTTAATCATAAATAAGTTTAACAGATAAATAAAATAATTACTTTTGTACACACTTTTCAGAAACTTCAATATCTTTAGATTTTAAAAATACAAAGTTTTATATGTTCAAACATTTTTTTTTTTTTTTTTTTTTTTTTTATTAAATCCAAACCATGGTATTTTGGAACCAGATACCATGGTTTTGGCCCACAGCTATAAAAATGGTGATTAGTAACTGGAAGGTTTAAAAAAACAGTGGGACCATTAATTTTCTATATCTTCAAATATTTTTATGTATGTTGGAATTTTGAATTTTAGTGGCGACATAAACTGTTATTTCCCTAAAAATTGACAGCAGATCTTTTGGTCACAAGGCCACAAAAATAATGTTAATCCTTTTCTTGGCTGTTGAACCATGCTAATATAGCCCCAGATTATAATGGCAAACTAAGCATGTATTTTGGATGCCTTGACAAGGAGAGCTTATCTGGTGGAAGGTTGAGCTCTGAGCTGGAGGTCAACCTAAGTGACGGGGCACAAGTTGTGCACATGACAAGACAGGATTTTTGGATGGCTTCCAAAATGATTTGTGTACAGAAACAGATTTTGTCAATGTTATTAATGAATCTGTAAAATTGGAGGTGCCAAAAAGTCCAGTTAATTTAATCCGTAGATTTTTTTTTTTATGTACTCGGCCTTAAAATAAAGCATTTTCTTTACCAAGAAGATTATACCTGTGTTTACAAGAGAAAATTTTTATTCTAAATTTTTGTAAGAGTATTAGTTTCAGTAGTTGAACTTTTTAATTTCTTTAAATTAATATTTTTTATTAAGGTGTTTTTTAATGTATGGCCATTAGTACCTAAAATGCTAGCTATGGCTCTGAACATTGGTAAGCCTGATATGTCATTATGACAAACTGAAATGATGCTGAAACATAATGATAGCTAGTGATGCAGTGGTCTAAATACTGGCTTAAGACTATTACTCCAAGTGGTGTCCGGGTTTGAATTTTGGTAAGGCAGGGATGTTCTGTTTGTCTTACACCACTGTCTGGCGCAACAGTAGCGCAGTTGTCTAAGCGCTGGCTTATGACCATTCGTCTATGAAGGGTCCAGGTTCAAATCCTAGTGAGGCATGGATGTTGTGTTTGTCTTATGTGGCACTGGCTTTCTCCCTTCCCTGAAAACCAGTGGCCCTAAATTAGGAATGGGCAACTACTTATAGTCCACTGAGTTGCTCATGGTGGTTGTCAAACCCCAATAAAAAAAATAGTGATAACTGAGCCTAATGTTGAAGTTTAATGACTGGTGATTTCCTCAAAATTAATAGTGCATCTGAGAACTTCAACCATCTGTAGTTTCATGCAATTTCAACAAAAGTTAAAAAACAACATATTATTACCTGGAGTAAACAAATCCAAGTAGCACAGTCAGTCACCTCAAATTTTTGTTTGTTTATTTGTGGGTTGCAACAACCACCGTGAGCAACTTAAGTAGCCACCCATCCCTAACTTAGGGCTGCTGGTTCCAGGAAACGAAGAGAGACAAACACAACATCCACACCACACCAGGATTCGAACCTAGGCCCATCTCAGATGAGTGGTCAGAAGCTGGCATTTAGCCCACTGTGCAATTGGAAATGCCTCAAAATACTCACTGGCAACTCAAGTTTTCAAATACTATTCTAAAAATTTTATTTTTCAAAATCTGGATTTCCATTATGAAGCTTCTGTTTCCTTAAATATAATAACAACTACAATACAAAGATTTTGGCTAGCCTTCTGACTGTCAATGAATCAAGTAGGTCTTCACATTTTGTGCAAATTTTTTGTTTGAATTGGGATGTTAATAGTTAAAATTCTGTAAAGAATAATATGACTAGTATTTTAGAAATGAATTATTGATTAATAAATAACATATTTATTTCTAGTTACTTTACCCAGTTAGCGGAGATACTAGATATATTACAGTGGCGGCTTGTGGTTGGAAAAATAGGTGAAGAGGTACAAGAGCAGTATGAAAAGATATATACTGTCTACAATGAAAATCCCTTAATGAGGACTTACTTATTTTTTGTATATTAAATCAATTTCTCTTCCTTTTAAAGCTGCAAATTTGTCGATTATGTCGTCATAAGATGGTTAGATGGTTGTTTCTTCGTGAGCATCAATAAAATATCTTCCTGAATAGAAATATTTGCCAGAGAAGCAAGTCTATCTTGGGAACTAGTGTTTCTTGAGCAAGTTTGTATTCTTTTAAGAAAACTTCTTTCCACTTGCACACTTGTAGAGGGAATTGTTAATCTGAGGAAAACCAATTTATAATCTTCTGTAAAAATGTCTTTGTCTCCGTGAAACACTCGAAGGAGTTCTTGAATCAATATATTCCTTAATTTTTCATCGGCATATACAAGACTCAGTTCATTTTTAAGGCACTGGTGTTTAGTAAATATGTTTCCGTAAAAATGTAGATTTTCAAGAGCGCGAGTGGGAAAGCATGCATTAAATTATTCAAATTTGGTTGTGTCAGCATGTCAGACAAATTGAAGTTTCTTACAGTCTTGAAATCTTATATCCATTTCCATAAGAATGTGGTCCAAAATTTCAAAATACAATTGTTTATAATTTTGAAAAATTGTTTCCTGTGTAAGAGCAGCATATTCCAGTGCTTATTTCTGTAATTTTGCTAGCTTTTCCAAACTGTGTTTCAAATAACTCACGTTCCTTTTATGGCTCAAAATTTCACAAGGTTTTTTTTGTTTTTTTTAATTTGAGTTACACAGTAGTTTATGTTTAGTTATTTTTATTCAAAAGTTCGAATAATAGATCAGTGGAGCCAAAAATGTAAATTCGAAAGTGTTCATATCATTCAAAAACCACTTGGCAAGATGAATTGATTTTTTGTCTGATTATTCGCTATTCGTCAGAAATCCGAATACTTCCTTCAATTTATCCCAATCTTCAACAACTACACTTACTAATTTCGAAGTGGAGGATCATTGAGTTTCTGTTATGGTTAGTGTGCATCTTTGCGGTTGTTGATATAAGTGTATAAGACCACTTCGCAGAATGGTGAACAAACGAAGCAATTCCACTGAGGCTTGCAAAAAGTATTCGGCACTTAGAAATTTTAGAAAAACTCTGGTGTAATACAAGATTCAAACGATGAACTAAGCATTGAACAAAAACAGCTTGAGAAGCTTTATCCTTGACTTTTTTCTGTAGCCAATTTAAGTGTCCAGACATTATACTTGCCCCATCGCAACATTGTCCTGTTTATTTGTGTTGGTAATCAGACTGTTCCAAAATTTTGTCTAGCATTTTGTATAAAGCTCCTGACATTCTATCTTCATTCACATCATGGAAACCCCAAAATCCCTCAACCAATACATCTTCCGAATCAACAATCAAAAATTATTTAATTTTTGACGTGATTGTTACATTCAGTTAAATCATTTTGAATAGTTTTTTATCCTTTCGTATTAATTTTCAATTTCTAAAGAAACTTTTTCATATCAACAATGAAAGTAATTCAATGAAATTTCCATGATTTATCGAGCCCATGCTTTCGTCATGGCCATGGAATGCTAGTTCTTGTTTGCTCAAATACAGTATAGACTAATACTGCATCAATCACTGTCTGCAGGAAAAGTCTATTTAAACGAACGTTTTCATTAAAATGCGTTTTCAAAAGCCTAGCATTCTTCCTCAGGGCATCGGCAACGGTGTTTTGAATTTTTTTCAAATTTCCTTAACATTAATCCGCATTTCAGGTGTTCGCTAGAATCACGATGTTTATGAAGTGACCGTGTTACGCTTAATAAATCTGAGAATCCGTCTTCATTCCACGCCGAATGTTTATTACTAAAAAGTAAGCAGGGCCAAAAAAAATTAACACAGAAGTGCTGCAAATCCATTTATATTCAGTAAACCAACAATTTTTTAAATTAATATTGTTAGATTTACCGTGAATCCGTTGGTCGTAATTGAAGCAAAATGTCTCTTTTATCTTCATCTTTCCACAGAGTAAATGGAGTTGGGATGTAAGGTCAGGTGATGCGTAACATCACAGCCTCTCCTTGACAAATGTCAACCCCGCCTTCTCGTGGTGCATCCTGTTCCCACTAAAGGGGCTCTGACGACCGCCAATAGCGGTATAACTATACCATCGGGATCAGAGGAAATGCTATCCCACACTCACCAACCCGCTTGGCCAGCGTGGTGAGTTACGGCCAAACACCTCCAAAATGACTCTACAACTTAAATCTTGGCCCTCAGTCTCCGGCAGCTGGAATGTACCTGGCCAAGGCAGCGGCCAGTGCGACATGAAGGCAGAGGGTGCTAAGAATCCCCCGGAGGACCGGACTAGGCTGCCATTTGATGCTGACCTTGGCTACCTATAACGGACGCTCCCTATCTTCTGATTCAAGGCTTCTTGAATTGGAAGAGGAACTACAAAGGATCAAGTGGGACATCGTCGGGCTAAGTGAGGTAAGGAGAAAATCTCTAAAGGGGCTCTGACGACCGCCAATAGCGGTATAACTATACCATCGGGATCAGAGGAAATGCTATCCCACACTCACCAACCCGCTTGGCCAGCGTGGTGAGTTATGGCCAAACACCTCCAAAATGACTCTACAACTTAAATCTTGGCCCTCAGTCTCCGGCAGCTGGAATGTACCTGGCCAAGGCAGCGGCCAGTGCGACATGAAGGCAGAGGGTGCTAAGAATCCCCGGAGGACCGGACTAGGCTGCCATTTGATGCTGACCTTGGCTACCTATAACGGACGCTCCCTATCTTCTGATTCAAGGCTTCTTGAATTGGAAGAGGAACTACAAAGGATCAAGTGGGACATCGTCGGGCTAAGTGAGGTAAGGAGAAAAGGAGAAGATCTCATTGAACTGAAAAGTGGACATCTCTTCTATTATCGTGGGACAGATACTGGCAGAACTAGTGGTGTTGGATTTATAATAAACAAGAAACTGAAGGATAAAGTGGTAGAAGTTGAAAGTTCCTCTGACAGAGCTGCACGACTCGTTATCCAACTATCGAGAAGATACCAGGCTCAGATTATTCAAACTTATGCACCCACCACAAGTCATCCTGAAGAAGAAATTGAAGAATTTTATGAGGAAATTCGTCATCTAAATAATAAAGGTAAGCAGCACTTGAAGATAACTATGGGAGATTTCAATGCAAAAATAGGGCAACGGCAACAGAATGAAACTTCAGTAGAGTAAATTCGGTCACGGCAACAGAAACCAGCGTGGAAATACTCTCATTGAGTTTGCAGAGGCAGAAGGATTTTTCATCTTGAACTCCTTTTTCAAGAAAAAGCCACACAGGAAATGGACATGGAGACATCCAATTGGGACGACAAGTGAAATTGATTTTATTATGTGTAACAAAAAATTCGTCATCGAAGACTGCAGTGTGCTGAACAAGTTCAACACAGGTAGTGACCATAGATTGGTGAGATGTAAGATGCACCTCAACACTAAACTGGAACGTGGCAAGCTCATAAGACAAACAAAATGTATTGACATAACCAACCTTAAAAAACACCATAATACTTTCAAGTTGGAACTGAAGAACAGATTCTCTGCTTTAGAAGGCCTAACATCGGAAGAAGTGGATATTTCGGAAGTTAACAGAAAAGTAACCAAAGCTCTAATGGAAACAGCAACAAAATTAGCTGGGTCTAAGAACAAGTTGCATGTGAACAAATTATCAGGAAAAACCAAAATGTTGATGCAAAAAAGAAGAGAGATGAGGACAACTAAAGAAGATGTGACTTCCAAAGTGGAATATATAGAGCTATGCAAGACAGTAAGAAAAAGTATCACTGAAGACGTAAGGAAATTCAACTGTGAGCTAGTGAGGAAAGCAATTGAAAACAACCAAAGCCTTATCGCAAAGGGACATCTCAGTAAGGGAAGAAAACAGATTATGGCTCTGAGAAAAGAAGATGGTTCTATAACAAGAAATAGAGGCGAAATTTTGACAAGAGTGAAAGATTTCTACTCCAAATTATATGAAAGGGATGATACATGTACTCCAGACATCATGAAAGGTACCAGAGTTCTTCCAGTCCTCCCAGCAGAAGTTGCTCATGCAATCAAGAACATGAAGCGGGGGAAAGCTCCAGGAGAAGATGGAATTACTATAGACATCATACAAGAAGCAAGTGGAGAAATTGAAACAGTACTCGCCCAAATTTTCACTCGATGCCTTAATGAAGGGAAGATTCCTGAGGATTGGAACAACGCTACAATGATCCTGCTACATAAAAAAGGTGACATTGAGGATCTCAGGAACTACAGACCTATCAGCCTCCTATCAGTGGTTTATAAAATCTTCACTAAAGTTCTTTCACACCGCTTGAAGGTAACACTGGACATGGCTCAACCGAGAGAACAAGCTGGATTCAGGAGTGGCTACAGCACAATAGATCATATCCACGTACTGAGAGAACTAATTGAAAGAGCGAGGGAATATGAACTTCCATTGTGCATGGCTTTTATCGATTATGAAAAAGCCTTTGATTCGGTGAAACCATCAGCAGTTACCACGGCTCTGAAATCCTGCGGTATTGAAGATGCATACATTAATATTATTAATAACATCTATGAAAATGCAAGTGCAAAGATTCGGCTGTTTGAAAATACAACACACATAAAAATTGGAAAGGGAGTGAGACAAGGTGACACCATATCTCCGAAGCTCTTTAATGCCACATTGGAAAATGTCTTTCAATCACTGAACTGGGAAAACAAAGGGATAAAGATTAATGGAGATTATCTAACCCACCTTCGTTTTGCTGATGACGTAGTCATTTTTGCAACTACCCCATCAGAGCTGCAGAGTATGATCCAGGAACTTGCTGACAAGAGTAAAGAAGTGGGATTAAAAATGAACTTTCAGAAGACAAAAGTGATGTTCAATGCTTTTACAAGAAATGAAGATTTATCGATTGATGGAGAAAAACTGGAGATAACAGATACATATGTTTATCTTGGACAGCAGATATCAAGTGAGGGTCACATTGATGAAGAAATTAATCGGCGTACAAAACTTGCCTGGAGAGCTTTTTGGAAGAAACAGCATAATTTTCAAGAGCAATATGCCATTATGTCTTAAAAGAAAAGTGTTTGATCAATGCATCCTTCCAGTGCTTACGTATGGTGCAGAGACATGGACCTTAACTAAAAGAGACATACAAAGGCTGCAGACAACTCAAAGCAGCATGGAGAGGTGCATGCTTGGTATAACCAGAAGAGATAAGAAGAGGAACTCGTGGATCCGAAAAATGACGAGAGTGGAAGACATCATGATCAGAGTTAAATCCCTGAAATGGCAATGGGCTGGACATACTGCCAGAAGGACAGACCATAGATGGACAGCCGAAATTTTAGATTGGATTCCAAGGGACAGGAAAAGACCTAGAAAAAGACCACATGGGAGATGGGTGGATGAAATTAGTAAATATGCGGGAGTGACATGGAGGAGACTGGCACAAGACAGACCGTTGTGGAGGAAACTTGGGGAGACCTTCGTCCAGCAGTGGATTGATAATGGTTGACAATGATGATGATGATGAAATGGAGTTTGCTATAAATTACAAACAATGTCGTCCACAGGATGCATACTAAAAACTATCACTATCAGTTAAATTGTACACAAACCTAAAATATCAGTTAAAGCTTTCAACAAATAATCACAAAGCACGAAAGAACAAATTCCTTTCGGAAAATGATGTACCACAGCACCACAAGGGGAAAAAAAAAAAGCCCTAGCAGATTGCATGGTACCCTGGTAGTCCGCCCACTCCACCGCGATCTCTCACGACTTTACGCTCAAAAACTGAAAGATGCAGAGGTAAGGCGCGTGAAGCTAAGACACTTCATTTGAGCAAGCAGATTGTGGAGGGTGACGTCACGGTTACCATGGCAACTCGGCAGAAAATTGCAGACTTCCAAGCATTCTCATTTCGGCTCTTCACTTGCACTCTTTTGCGTATAAGGATTTGTTTTACGTATTGAGCGCGCCATGTGAATTAATATCTATTCAAAATTTTGAGTATTTTGGAACTGAATAAAGGCAAAAAAAGAATATATTATAAAAAAATACTAAATAAAACTTTATTTTGAGTAAAATAGGTGAAGAGGCACTTCACCTACTTCACCTGAAAAGCCGCCACTGATATATTACTAATTTCAGTACATGTCCCGTGAATTTCATTTTGAATTAATAATAAGAGTTATGTAAAGAATATTTGTTTAGTAGAAATGAAATGTAGAATAATAAAAAACATTTTATGTATTTCTAGTTTCTTAACCCAGTTAAAGGAACTACTTGATGCGGTGATAATTGGAAGGCTAGGCCAGATTCTTTTTTCACCAGCATTCTGCAGCAATATTTGCCATTGTGATTTATGCTGAAGTTTCATGGTGCAACCCAAGACAGTTAAGTGCATGCATACACAGTAAGCATAAAGATGTCTACAGTTATGGCTTTAATTTCACATGGGATACTTAGTAGCTTACTGAATGTGGTACACTAGAAAACATAGCTCAACTCTGTGAAATGAAAACCTATTTTGAAGTGCAACTCTCCTACTTTCAGTTGTGGATATTGCACCGAATTACTGAACAATACTTAGATAAGAAAAGGAATGCTATCCCACACTGGCCACCCCACATGGCCAGCATGGTGAGTTATGCCCCCGCCCCGCCCCTTCCATCATGATTCAAATATTGACCCCAAGTTTCACACAGCAAAGCAACACATATCAAGCATGGGCCACATTGATGGAAAAATTAATTGGCAAAGAAAATTTAGTTGAAGAGCATTTGGAAGAAACAGTAGTTTTCTGGAGCGAGTTGCCATTATGTCTTAAAAGGAAAGTGTTTCAATGCATCCTTCCAGTTCTTACATACAGAGCAGAGACATGGACCTTAACTAAAAAAGACATACAGAAGCTGCAGCCAACTGATTGGAGCATGGACAAATGCATTCTTGGTGTAACCGGGAAAGATATGATCAGGAATTCGTTGATCAGAAAAAAGACAAGAGAGGAGACTTCATGACCAGAAGGTTTGTAAAGTCCTGAAGCATATAAATTATTTAATTATAATTTATTAAATAACGATATCTTTAAAGAATATACAGTAGAGCGTCTAAAATCCGAAACGTCACAAATCTAAACTCCCCCTCCTCTTTTTTTTTTTTTTTTTTTTTTTTTTGTCGTGGTTGAAAATTTAAGTATAGTCTGACCATTTCAACTTGGCACTTGATGATAATGGAATTGCCTAATTTTGGGGGTGCAAGCATTTTGGAAGTGACTTCTCATACTCAGAGACAAAAGGCAAAAACTTTCTCAGTCATTTATTTCCTGCAGGGCTGAGATTTTATGGTAAATGTGTGCATTAGCGTCCTAAATTATTTCCTCGGAAAAATGTTAGTACCTGGAAAAAGTGTTATGTACAGATTTTAGAGCATGAAAATGAATGGCAAATGGTGCAGATGTTTCATATTTTAAATGTCTTTTAAATATTTTTATTGTAATACTCGTATTTACTTGTAAGTGCAATGCTGTGAAGACATGCTGAGGTAGGCCTAACGCATTGCTACGGTGACAATGTGAAGCTTTGCTCCGTTGAAATGAAGATTTTCTGTGGCGTGTAATTCGTGCGAGGATGACTATAAGTGAAACTGCATATGTTCTTGCCAGGAGAGCGAACCATGTTGTACTCATACGCTACAGAATATAGTTCGTTCATGTTTTGTCATTGTTTTTAAAGCAGATGTTGAGAAATTTTTCGTTTTTTTGCATAAGATTCCCTAATTGAAAATAGAAAGTATGAATATGCCTTTCTATGCTGTACAGAAAACTAGAAAACTATATTCGTCGACAACACGACTTTTGGTTCTGCTTTGAATGGCTTCCATTTGTAGTTGTGCCACTGCAGTTTTGATTGTCCTGTTAATACTTAAGAGTGATAATCAAAATATACATATATGTATATTGTATTATTATATATTTATGTGGTGTTAAAAGCTACATTTATCAGTGTCTGCTCAAAAAGGTGATTTTTCAAACATACACATTATATGCTTCTGTTGAACACGTCAATAATTATTTAGGTGTAACTATCATAGCTCAGAACTCGCGGACTTACATTCGCCGTCAACACGACCATTACGGTATCTGTGTTATAGTATTTGTTAAAAACACTAAAAATAATTTTAAAGCATACCTTATTGTACTCAGGTCATCCTGTTGAAAATCCATTTTTCACCAACTCCTTTTTATCACACGACAATAAAGATCCAGACTTACAAATTTTTCTAGTAGACATTGGCCACCAAGACCAAAATTGTTAGTGCCCATAAAAAAAAAACTTGGTGGCCAAACTTTAAAAAAAAATCACATTGTATATTTCATGCTAAATTATTTTTATAAAATTGCTTTGTATAATATCAGTATGTTTTATTTTGCATATTTCAGTTATAGTATTCTTAAAAGTTAAAACTGAAGTAATAAAGCAATGCAGGAGAGTGAGAACATCACGCGGGAAGAACGTGAGAAATCTTTGCACCGTCCGACTTCCGGTTTTGGAAATTTTCCCGCTATTTTCAAGCTGAAATACAAATATTTATGCAGTTAAATATTACTTAACAGTAATACTGGGCAGAGGCAACATCGAGAGAAACAACGAATTACAATTGTGGAAAAAATCTTAACTCTGTCGACCTTCCATTTTTGAAATTTTCGTAGATGGAATTCCGACCTCCAACGAACATCCTCTGTCATCCCCCTCCCCCATTGTGTTCACTGGTTCATTGATCTTAAGAAGAACCAAAATAATAACGAAAAAGGCGGAGTTCCTTGATTTCACGCGGAAGTATCTGATGTCTGAGATTACGGGGAAATTTTTGCGGCGTCTAACCTCCGTTTTCACCCATTGTTGCCTACAGTTTCACGCAGAAATACTTTTATGCAATAAAATCATATTTAACAATAAAACTTTACACTTAGGCAACATCGGGAGAAAAAAATTACGATTACTTTAACTCCATTCAACTACCGTTTTCGAAAGTTTTGACACACGAAAGACCGTCTTCAGACGGAACTCCCCTTCCACCCACCTGCCCGCAAGTTGTCTACAGTTTTACGCTGATCCTGAGAACGATCTAAATGGTGACAAAAAAATGCTAAAGGATCTCGTTCATATCATAAAACAATAAAAAAAATGAAAATTAGTAGAATCCGTAGTTTCGACAGCGAGGGTTCATAGTCAGCCAACTAAATCCGTAGAAGTTTGCAGGTATGGAAATATTATTACAGTACAACCTCAAAATCCGGAATCGTCTGGAGATCCAGACTATGCCGATTCCGAATTTTAGAATTTTCCTATGGAATAAGCAGGCTTTCAGCGAACATTCATTAAAAATAATAAAAAGAAAATGCCTAACTTCTAAAGTTTTCATCGGATTTTGACGAAATTTCACATGGGAGTTTATTTTGATGTGTCTTGGTTATTGTTAATTTGCATTCAGTTATTTAAAAAATTGGAGAATTTTTTTAATAAAAATTTCTCTCCAGTTGGACTTTTCCGACGCAGACAGTTGAGCTGTCCACCACGGGCTTTCATCCCCACCGCAACCTCGTTCCCCTACGATGAACCATCAGCCTTGGCACATTCTTTGTAATCAAAAGCCGACGCTCTCGCCTTTTTTTTAAACTTTTTCATTTCTTTTCTGCTGTTCAAGCAGAATGAAAAAGGTGATGGCCAACTTCCGTACAACTCAAATTTTGTGCCATTTCATGTGATTTCCGTACATTTGGAGTAAAATTTTTCAAAAACGTGTGAGTTCCGTACAAGTTAAAAAAAAATCTGTGCAATACAAGTTAAATAAAATACATTTTATTTATTTCCCCGTATAGGTCACCAGAATTGGCGATTTAATCAAACCTTTTTAGTCGCCACGACGATGAAGTTTATCGCCAGTGCCGACCTGGCGACCGTGAGTCTGGATCTTTACATGACAACCTCCAGCACAAAAGTTGGTGAAAAATCAACAGAATGACCTGAGTACAATAAGGTATGTTTAAAAATTATTTCTAGTGTTTTTAACAAATACTGCAACAGAGATACCGTAATGGTCGTGTTGTCTGTGAATATAAATCAGCGAGTTCTGAGCTACAATAGTTACACCTAAATAATTATTGAACAGAAGCACATAATGTGTATGTTTGAAAAATCACCTTTTTGAGCAGACACTGATACATGTAGCTGTTAATACCTTGTTCGGAGGTCAGTTTCTATCTCACCGATACATATCTTTTGCAAATCAAAGAGGTTTTATCCGGTTTTTCCTGCCAACGTACAGGATACAACAAAATAAAGGGTAGATAATGTTGACCTATTTTCTGTAGCATATCACTACAAAATTTATCGCTCTCCTGACAACAATGTAACAGCTTTCTCTTGTACTCTTCCACCCGTCATTTCGGTACAGCAATGAATCTTCCTTTCAACGGAACAAAGCTTCACATTGTCGCCGTAGCGATGCGTTAGGCCTACCGCAGCTTCTCTTCACAGCAACGTACTTACAGGTAAATATTACGATAAAACTCTTTAAAACACATTTAACATATGCAATTTCTGCACCATTTGCCATAAATTTTTATACTTTAAACCTGTACGTCACACTTTTTCCAAGAACTGACACTTTTCTGACGAAATAATTTAGGATGCTAATCTACACATTTACTGATTTTACAACCCAGTACCACGCCTTGTTTCATCCTCAGCTCTATTGCTCACTGTGAGCAAGAAGGAACGTTATTCAGGAACAAAGCACAAGTCCTACTCATGCTGAAGCATTCATTGCATTGGAGACTGCCATGGCTTCGTTTGAACAACAAACTGAGTGCTGTTCAACTCAACTCCTCTTACTGAAAAGAATGAGGGATTTAGTGGCAAAAAAAGCAAAATTCGAAAATGGTACAAAAAAAAAAAAATTGTGATTATTTTTTCAAAAAAAATCAATATTGCATGAACTTTTTTTTCCACACTTATTTGTTAATCCAGTGTAAATATGCTCTTCAAATGTGTTATGATCGGTAAGTTTCAGAATTTTGCACTTTATGTTTAAAAATTTCACAGCAGTAGTAAAAATGGCAAACTTGTTTCTTATTGCATAGCAAAAAATCTTTGTCTTGTGTAATTTTTTTTTTTTATACAGCTGCTTATTTTTCGTACATGCATTTGGATAATATAATGTAGAAATGTTAGTGTATCTGTATTTTTTTTTTTTTTTTTATGTTTCATAATTCGAACTACCAGTTGTTTCCATTAGTTTGGATTTTCGACGCTCTATTGTATATATGAAAAAAAACGATAAATGTGTAGATAAGCATCCTAACTTATTTCGGCGGAAAAATTTTAGTACCTGGAGAAGTGCGACATACAGATTTTAGAATATGGAAAATAATGGCAAATGGTGCAGAAATTTAATGTTTTAAATGTCTTTGAAGGATTTTTATCGTAATATTTACCTGCAAGTGAGATGCTGTGAAGAGATGCTGCGGTAGGCTCAATGCATCGCTAGTGCGACAATGTCAAGCTTTGCTCCATTGAAAGGAAAGTTCGCTACAGTACCAAAATGGAAGGCGGAAGAGTACAAGAGAAAGCGGTTATGTTGTTGGCAGGAGAGCAATAAATGTTGTAGTGATACGCTGCAGAAAATAGGTCCAAATTATCCACCCTTTATTTTGTTGTATCCTGTACGTTGTTGGCAGGAAAAACCCGTAGAAACCTCTTTGATTGCAAAATATAAGTAGCACTGAGATAGAAACTGACCTGCAAAGAAAGTATCAACAGGAGAACCAAAAGTGCACTGGCACAGCAAATCAGCTACAAATGGAAGCCATTCAAAGCAGAACCAAAAGTTATACTTCCTAAGTTTCCTATACAACATAGAAAGTCATATTCGTACTTTCTATTTGGAATCAGGGAATCGTGTAAAAGACGGAAAGATTTCTGGACATCTGCTTTCAAAACAATAACAAAACATGAACGAACTATATTCTGTAGTGTATGAGTACATGATGCTTCGCTCCCTTGGCAAGAACGTACACGGCTGCACTTGTAGTCGTCTGCGCGTGAATTACAAGCCGCAGCGAATCTTCCTTTCAACGGAGCAAAGCTTGACATCGTCACAGTAGCTATGCGTTAGACCTACCACAGCGCCTCTTCATTGCACTTACAGGTAAATATTACGCTAAAAAGCATTTAAAACATGGAATTTCGGTATCATTTGCCATTAATTTCCATAATCTAAAATCTGTACATCGCACTTTTTTCAGGTATTAACATTTTTCCGACGAAATAGTTTAGGACGCTAATCTACACATTTACCAAAAAACCTGAGGTACAAAACATTCATATCGTGAGTTGACAACAACGTGCTGCATATAGTGATTGATCTTCCTACACAGAAAGTAGGGTAAGTATATGTTCATCATACAATTTATGCTTATGAAAACATTAAATTCATGATTAAAGTAAAATTCTTGAAATGGCAATGAGCTGGACTGGACATATTGCCACAATAATAGACCACCAATGGATAACTGAAATATTAGACTGAAAATGATCCAGCCACATGAAAGATGTGTGGATGAGATTAAAAAGCATGCTGGAGAAATGGAGGCGACTGGCTCAAGACAGACAGCTGTGGAGAAAACTGTAGGGGGCTTCATCCAGCAGTGAACTAATAATGGCTAATGATGCAATAAGAAATTAATTTTAACTGTTGGTCACAATTCTGATAGTGTGGTTTTTGTTTAGATCAATTGTAGTTTTCTCTTCATATCTCTTGCAAACATGTGTTTCTTCATTCTATAGTTCTCTCATTCATTTAACAGTATAAAATTGCTTGAACTTACACCACTAAAAAGTAAAATTACCAAGTATCTGTCAAATAGTTTCTTTAGAATACATAATCTTTACTATATTACATGCTAAATGGCTACACAGATAAATAGCTTAATGAACAATTCCTACTGGCTTCTCATTCGGTCATAGAAAAATAATCTTTCACAGCTTCTCTTATGAATTCTGCCTGAGGCCCAATAATTGAGTTACAAGCTGATGGAAGTGGCTGCTTAAAGCTGTTTTCTGCTTTCACAATCCACTCATCTAGAATAGGTTCTTTGTGCATCTCACAGATGTTGTGTAGAGTACAACACGCTGCAGCCACCTTAGGAAATATATCAATACTACACAAATTCCCTTTCACAAGGCAATTCCAACGTGCCTTCAGTCTTTTAAAAGCTATTTCACAAGTATTGTATGTGAAAGCAAATTTCTCATTAAATGTTCGTACATCAGGTGGCTCGGGCTTTGTGTACTGAAAAGGCTTCAGAACCCATTCGGCAAGAGGATAAGATGAACCTGCTAGGATAAAAACTGGTACATCAGCAAGACCCATAAACCTTGTCCATTCTGGAAACAGCATACCGTCCTGACCTTTCATCCATAAAGCAGAGCTGGTTAAAACTCTTGATTCTGAAACACTGCCGGGCCAACCAACATTTATGTCCCAGAATTTGTAAGATGGATCAACAACAGCTTGCAGAAACATGGAATGACCACCATCACTGTTGATATAATCAGAAGCATTCTCTGGGAGCTCTGACGAAGTTATTGGAACATGAATACTGCCTAATACACCAGCACACTGGGGAAAACCCCACTTTTTCTCAAAGTCACTGAGATATTCTGTAAGAGTTTCTTCCTTTGGGGCAACTATATAGCGTGGCAGCAAAACTCCGACTATAACATCACACACATTGTTCAGGATACTAATGACTTTATCTGACTGAATCCCAAACTGGTAAGCAATAGAATTAAGACTTTTCCCACTGGAAAGAAACAATAATGCTACTGCTACTTGCTTATCAACAGCCGAAGTGCTGTCCTTAAGTTCCAAATGCATTCCAATTTTATCTACCAAGAGATGAAAAGTCTCTTTTCTCATTCTGAAATATTTCAACCAATGAGCACTAGTGAATTTTCCTTTAACTGTTTTCTCAAACCAGTCTGTGGGTCTAGCATGTGTTCGCCTCCGTGAGCTGTTTGCTTGAACCCAAGACGTCAACATTTTCATATACAGCATCCGCTCATGGGCGAGTTTGAAATGCGATCTTCTCATTCTGTGCAATCTCAAAAGTCGCTCTCGCAAAACATGTTGATGGTTACGCATTAATCGCCGACGACGGGATCCTTTCGCCAACAAAGTTCTGAACATGAAAAATGTGACTTTGATGAGACTGTCCACAGGAATAGACATGTTACACAACTACAAGAACAAATCGTTCAAATTAAATTAAATGCAGCTATACATCAAAAGTAGAAGAACAATTGACAATTGAATATCTCAATGGTCATCCTCAAGTAATTTTCCACACAAAAGTTCATTTACGTTGAACTGAGCCTAGGATTCCAATTTTTATTTACTATTTCTGTCATTACAGTATGTAAACAAAAAGTTATTTCCATCCTAATTATCGGCTTTGATCCTAATTTCTAACACCATCACTGAGACTATTTTCACCTAAAAGGGTGCGTTCCGAAATCGAAAATCACAACGCTGCTCTCCATCGAGCTTATATTAAGTGGACACACCACAGGGTCTGCCGCAAAAACCTTTAAGATACACCAGAAAGCGATGGAAATACGCCCTACAGTGACTCAGTGGTTTAAGCCCTGGCTTCTGGCCATTCGTCCGGGGATTATTTATTTTTTATTTGGATTGGAGGTTTTACGACCACCGTGAGCAACTCAATGGACTATAAGCAGTCGCCCATCCCTAATTTAGGGTCACTGGTTCCAGGGAAGGGAGAGAGCCAGTGCCTTAAGACATACACAACATCCATGCCTCACCGGGATTCGAACCCGGACCCCTTCCGGACGAATGATCAGAGGCCATCGCTTAGACCACTGCGCCACCGGGGCGGCATCCGGGGATAAGTCGGGTTTGCATGCCGGTGAGGCATGAATATTTTGTTTATCTTATGGCTCTGGCTCTCCCCTTTCCCTGGAACCAGTGACCCTAAATTAGGGATATACGCCTACTTATAGGTCTTAGCGCTGGCATGACCATTCATGCCAGCGCTTAGACCTATAAGTAGGCGTATATCTACCACTGAATTGCTCACGGTGTTTAACTACCACTGAGTTGCTCACGGTGGTAGTTAAACCAAGGCCGACCACCTAGCTGTTGCAGTGGTCTAAGCGCTGGCTTCTGATCATTCAATGAAAATGGCTCCATGTTCGAATCCCAGTGAGACATGGATGTTGTGCTTGTCTTACAAAACTGGCTCTCTATTTTCCCTGGAACTAATGACTCTAAATTAGGGACGGGCGACTGCATACCCCCATCGAGTTGCTTACGGTGGACGTTAATTCTCTAAAGCAAAACAAACAAACAAAATACTAGGCCGCCTAGAAAGTAAAAGGCCATGTAATTAGAGATGAACATCCTTTTTGAGCTAGTGCCGTAAGACAAACACAACACCCGTTGCTCATTGGGATTCGCACCCGGACCCATCTCATATGAATGGTCATGCCAGCGCTTAGACCACTGTGCCACCAGGGTGACACACGCGGAAGCCAGTAATTCCGATTGTTTTTAACAATGTCGTGGACGTCAAACGACAGCGACTTATCAAGTTATCGCCGCCCCGGTGGCGCAGTGGTCTAAGCGATGGCCTCTGATCATTCGTCCGAAAGGGGTCCGGGTTCGAATCCCGGTGAGGCATGGATGTTGTGTTTGTCTTACGGCACTGGCTCTCTCCCTTCCCTGGAACCAGTGACCCTAAATTAGGGACGGGCGACTGCTTATAGCCCATTGAGTTGCTCACGATGGTCGTTAAACCTTCAATCAAAAAAAAAAAAAATTATCAAGTTATCAGGCCGTGATGTCAGAAACGAAGGGAGTAATGCGCTGCACTCTCTAGATTGCTGTGGGGTTAAACCAAGGAGGTTAGAAGCATCTCCAGAAGTATTATTCTAACCTCCTTGGTTAGAATAATACTTCTGGAGATGCCCTGAGTCTCTTAACCGTGAAGCCGCCAGGTGTGGGAATTTGACGTTGTTTACATAACACCTTGTAATTTAAACGTGTGTATTTTGGAATTGCATGACTTTTGGTTGCAGAAACTGTATTAATATCAAATCGGAATGAATTATGCTTCATAGATGAGTAAAGTTTTCAACTTTAACGTTATATTTTGTTTTGAATTCGAACAAAAGTTCGTGTATTTGAATTTAAAATAAAAATGGGAAGGAGCTTCAAAATAATTAAGAATTCTATAAATTTAGCATTTTCTCACACATCGGGAACAAGTTATGATGCGAAATTCGAAATATTTTGGCCGAAAGAAGATGATTCGGCCAACACACAATGCATTGCAATAGCATTGAAAACCATCAGCTTTCCCACAGTTTGACGGCTGTCGCTCGCGGTTGCAGGCTTCACGCAAAGTGGTACTGCTCCATTAACAAGTACATTTCCAGATATGTTATTCTAACCTCCTTGGGTTAAACCGTTACGGACCAATATAGCTGCTGATATATTCGGGGGTGGGGGTGAAGGAAGGGTAGCGACCACCCTGAGCAACGTAACAGGATATAAGCAATCGCACGCCCCTAATTTAGGGTCACAAGTTTCAGGGAAGGGAAAGAGCCAGTGTCATAAGACAAACACAACATCCATAGCTCACGGGATTTGAACCCGTACCCATCACAGACGAAGGGTCTGAAGCCAGGAAAAACTGCGCCCGCTGGGACGGCAGACAGCTGATTCAATATTGTCGCTGTACCTCTTATCTTTGGTTAATGTCTTGGAGTATGCCGTCGAATTAGTAGAACTACAGGGCGAAGAAAGAGAAATTAATTTCTTGAAAGAAACAACCAGGGAGCAAAAAATTCACCAAGACAACTTTGTGTTCGATATTTATTTCAAAGGTGGAGTAGGGCAACACCGCCGTCTGTCGTGGTGAAGGTTTCGATGAATTATTTCCCATACGCGAAAAAGCACATTTTCATGTTCTTTTTGTTAGACTTTAGCGAAGCATTTGAAGAAAAAGCCTGGGAATTATTTTTTTCAAAAACAAAATATTTAGAAGCTCAGACAAAGGTGTGATGGGAAAGCAAACTGTGGTTTAAAAAACAACAACAGTAAAACTTTTCCCTGTTGCACTCCAGGTGAAAAAATATGCTGAGATAGATAAAGTAAAAAGTGTTTTGTGAGGGGTCACGCATCTATCCCCTGGATATCCAGGGTTGGACTGGTTACTCAAAAAAACGCACCGGAAGCGGTGGTTCGCTTCCGGTGCGTTGTTTTTTTCCCCGGAGAATCTAGTTAATCGAATTTGGTAAGCAAAACGTTTTCTCATAACGTGTGTGTGTGTAGTTTCAGACCGTTGGTGAAAGTTTTGCAGGCTGACAGCTCTTGAAATTATATTATGCCATTGCCAACTAAGGATTTATGTTACTGTGAATGTGAGATATCCTTCCACCCCACATTCCATTGCTGGGTTGCTGATATGGAGTTTCACCTCTGACTCTTTTATTCTCATACACTCCGTAACGTCTGTAGTGGAATGCTGTTATGACCAGCCGTCTGCCTCACATTCCCTCTTTTCTATAAACCAGCAGTACCCATCTAATGGTGCGGTGTCTGGTACCGGTGCCTGTCAGGCAAAACTACATATGTAAAGACCTGGCGACCGCGATGGGCCGATTTGGATCGGGTTGCGTGGTCCGATTGGTCGTATCCAGTAGAACGCTGCCTGGATCCTCAGTGTCATGAGGCATTATCGGTGCGCAAGCCCTCATTCGGGTATACTGTTGTGTTCTTTACACAATAAGAATAACGAAAGTTTGCCAGAATAAAAATTGTATTTTGTAACACCGGGAATTTTCGTTAGCCACCTCACCTCTTCGGAGACGTAGCACGTAAAAACATCGCGCGACATAACATCGCGGACAAAGCATCGCAGGTCAAAATATCGCGGTGACAAAACATCGCAAGTCATAACATCGCTGACACAAAACATCGCAAGCCATAACATCGCGGACACAAAACATCGGGGACACAAAACATCGCACGTCAAAATATCGCGGTGACAAAATATCGCAAGTCATAACATCGTGGGCACAAAACATCGCAGGTCAAAACATTGCGAGCCATAACATTTCAGGATGGGGTATTAATTAAACGGCTTTTTTTCTTTTCAATTTTTTTTCTTTTGTATTTTTCTAAACATTTGATCTTTGGTAGGAAAAATTCGTTCAGAGACTGATTTAATTTGCAGAAGACTAGTAGGTGGCATTTATCAAAATATTTCAGGAGGGGCGCTAATTAATCTCTCATCTCATTCCTGGGGATTTTCATAAATAATTGGGGTTTATAAGGTTGATTATTGACACCCACCGGACACAACTTATGCTGCTGCGCTAAGGACTAAATGGTCAGGACAGAAGCCCCAAAGGATTTGGGGGTTAGATTTGTTTTATATCGAGGAGTCTCGCTACCCCGGGTGCATCAGCGTGCGGTGCTGCGAACCACGGTGGATCTTTAGCTGTCAGCTGGACTCGAACCAAGGGCCCCTAGGTTCCGAGGTTGGTTTTGTCTCGCATTTAATGTCTTGTACTATAAGATGCAGAGCAAACGTTATTGCGGCCGCAGTCGTAATGTCGACGGTCAAAATGTCGACACGGTCACAATATCGACACGGTCACAATATTGACAATAAAAATGTCTGCACGGGTATAATTTCAACAGGATCCAGAAAATGTCAGTAACTTAGACCGTAGACGGTTTTCGGAAGTGGACGGAGTCCGGGGTCGAGGGGCCCCCATAGAAAATTTTCGTAAAATCTACAGTTTTCAATTTAGAACCACCAAATTTAGTATACTATCTCATGGTGCTCTAACTTAGACCGTAGACGTGTTTTGGAAGTGGTCGGAGCCCGGGGTCGAGGGGCCCCATAGAAATTTTTCGTAAAATCTATAGTTTTCAATTTAGAGCCACCAAATTTGGTATACTATCTCATGGTGCTCTAACTTCGAACTTAGAGGAAGTTTTGGAACGGGTGGGGGAGGGGAAGCGGCGTCGAGGGGCCACCATAGAAAATTTTCGTCAAATCTACAGTTTTCAATTTAGACCTACCAAATTTGGTATACTACCTCCTGGTGCTCTAACTTAGACCGTAGATGGTTTCTTGGAACCGATAGAGGGCCCGGGGTAGAGGGGGACCATAGAAATTTTTCGTAAAATCTACAGTTTTCAATTTAGAACCACCAAATTTGGTATACTATCTCATGGTGCTCTAACTTAGACCGTAGACGGTTTTTGGAACGGGTGGGTGGGGGGGGGAAGTCCGCGGTCGAGGGGCCCCCATGAAATTTTCTCCAAATCTACAGTTTTAAATTTAGTACCACCAAATTTGGTATACTACTTCATGGTGCTCTAACTTAGACCGTAGACGGATTTTGGAAAGGTAGGGGCCCGGGGTCAAGGGGCCCTCATACGCAATAAAATATCTACAGTTTTCAATTTACAACCACCAAATTTGGTATACTATCTCATGGTGATTTAATTTAGATGCTAGAGGGTTTTCGGAACGGGTGGGGGCCAGGAATCAAGGTGGGCCCGATGCGCAATTTTCGTCAAATCTACAGTTTTCAATTTAGAACCACCAAATTTGGTATATTATCTCATGGTACTCTAACTTAGACCGTAGACGGTTTTTGGAAGTGGTAGCAGCTCGGGATCGAGGGGCCCCATACAAAATTTTCGTAAAATCTATAGTTTTCAATTTAGAACCACCAAATTTGGTATACTATCTCATGGTGCTCTAATTTAGACCGCAGAGGGTTTTTGGAACGGGTGGGGGCCCGGTGTCGGGGGCCCGCATAGAAAATTTTCGTCAAATGTAGTTTTCAATTTAGAACCACCAAATTTGGTATACTATCTCATGGTGCTCTAACTTAGATGGTAGAGGGTTTTTGGAAAGGTAGGGGCCTGGGGTCAAAGGTCCCTCAAACGCAGTATTCGTAAAATCTATAGTTTTCAATTTAGAACCACCAAATTTGGTATACTATCTCATGGTGCTCTAACTTACACCGTAGAGGGTTTTTGGAACGGATGGGGGGGCCGGGGTCGAGGGGGCCCCATGCGCAATTTTCCTCAATTCTACAGTTTTCAATTTAGAACCACCAAATTTTGTATACTTTCTCATGGTACTCTAACTTAGACTGTAGACGGTTTTTGGAAGTGGTCGGAGCCCGGGGTCTAGGGGCCCCCATAGAAAATTTTCGTAAAATCTACAGTTTTCAATTTAGATCCACCAAATTTGGTGTACTATCTCATGATGCTCTAACTTAGACCGGAGACGGTTTTTGGAAGTGGTCGGAGCCCGGGGTCGAGAGGCCCCCATAGAAAATTTTCGTCAAATCTAGTTTTCAATTTAGAACCACCAAATTTGGTATACTATCTCACGGTGCTCTAACTTAGACAGCAGAGGGATTTTTGGAACGGGTCTGGGTCAAGGGATCCCCATTCAAAATTTTCGTAGAATGTTCCATTTTAATTGCAACACAATTCAGCACTCCAATACCCGACCTACGGTCTAAGTTAGAGGCCGTGGATTACAGTAAAGTATAAAAATATCCGGTTAATGATATATTAGGAACAGAAATTAATAAACGTTAGCTTTCACCACCAACGGACTGCTTATCAGGCAGAAATAAAATGTAATGTAAATAGAGACTTCCAGATATTCAAAATTCAAAACGGTAAGAAAAAGATGATCAATGTCAATGTCAAGTCGCATGCACGCGACATCACACAGCAGGTGCATTGCATTTCAGGGTCGCGGGATTCTCAGAAACACATGCTAGATGTACTACAGTTATATATATATATATATATATATATATATATCTTCGAAAGTAATTATTTCTATTTCTCTTCATTTCTTTTTTGTTTCGTAAAATTAAATTAACTAAATAAAAAAATTAAAGATAAGTTTACTGGAAAATTACAGGAATATCTTTTTCATTCATTAACTTTCACCCGCTGAATTTGGCGATTCCTCAAATAGTAATATTTACCCGGGAAATGCCGGGTACCCATGCTAGTAGGAACTAAAGATAATGCCACACTTCAACTCAGGTACAAAACAACAATGATAAAGCTCTAGTCCTGGGCTTTTTAGCAATTTTCAGTACGCCGTGCTAGTTTTCATAAGGATTGCATAGCAAGTCAAGATTTTAGCAATGCGTTTTACTGAGGTAGAAACGATTAAGTAGACCCTAGGCCTAAGCCTCTTTAATAGTTTTTAGTCCGCCGAGCTGATATTTATATGGTTTTCATAGAAAATCAAATTCATTGTGTTGAACTTTTTTTACTCGACCACAAAACATTAATTGATATGCTCGAGGCCTAGGCATATGCCTTTTCAGTCATTTTTGTAACGCCGTGATCATATTGGGTTTGCATGACAAATAAGTTTAAGAGTGTTACGCTTATTAAACAATTCTTTAAAAAGCCTAGGCCTAGGGGCTAATAATTAATATTTGGTGCCTAAGTGAAAGTGCAACATTATTAACTTGACTTGTTATGCAAACTTTATAAATATTGGCACAGCTATTAAAAGTTACTAAAGAGTCTTTGTAAGTAAAATGTTTTGACCGAGTGCAAGTGCAATATACGAAATGTCGATAGGTCAAAGTATCTAAAGTAACAATGAAATTTGGAACATTTCTTTTACCTTTCTTTTTATTTCACTTTTGACACTTGTATTAAGTTTTGAAAATATTTATATTTCTACCTATTTTCTATCTTCATTGTGTTTTTAACAGCATTTCTTACCATCTTTTGGGCATTTTATTTTTTGTGGTTACTTTTTTTTACGTTTTGGGCAATTTATTTTGAATGTGTATTTTTGTTATGTTTTGGTTATTTTATTTTCTGTGATGGTTGTAATGTCGACAGGATCAAAAGGAGAAACTGTGGGCAGTCACAATGCCTATCCAGCAAAAACAGTCTTGCTGGCCCATCACTATGTTGCCGCTGCCGAACCGTCAATACAATGTTCGGGCGGCCAACAGAAGGGCCAACAGTTCTCACCCCATCAGTTGTCATATGCCACAACAGGGCCATCAGTTTTCCATCACAGGCACTATCTGCCACAAGTGGCCCTTCAGCGGCCATGCAAGCACATGCCAGACATGATGGCTAGCCCAATGTTGTCCGCTAGTTTGCCGGTAGTTGCAGCCGGCAACCATCTGATGTAACTGATGGCTTGCCGAATCTTGTCAGCCAATTTCCCAGTAGTAGCCATAAAAATATCAAGGATAACCGCAGTTTCCCAAAGCTACAACGTTTTTCTTCTCCCCTTACGAAACTTCAGAATTATAGCACTGCGCTGGGGAAATTTTCTCAACAGACCGGATAAACGCCCGTTTGGATCTGGTTGGATACGAACCAGAGCCGTCGGCGTGGGAGGTGAGCTCCCTGCCGACCGGACAAACTTGCCACGCACGAACGTGTGCTTGAAGCTGTCTGTTTGGTGCGGAATGTGTAATCGAATGGTTCTCTCTTTCATTTTACAATATTGCGAGGTATTTTTCATAAAAGTCAGTTTCATATAATTCATAAATTAATTTTTCAACGTAACGATAGTTTTTTTTTTTTTTTTACCTTAAGGGAACTTAACTCATTTTCGAGTAGTGTACCAACTTAAAGTCGCTTTCCAAAGTTTTGTACTGTCCTTGTCGTCTTGAAAGGCGATTGTTAAATTAACATATATTTACCCGGGTTCATGTCACATTTTGTCACATTTTTAACGTTGTATCTTTCCTTTCCGTTGCCCGAAGCTACATTTGTTTTAAAGAGGAAGGATATTTTATTTTACTTGTCGTTATTTTTAGAAGCGAATTCCTCCCAGTCTTGTGTATTCAACCCATGGATGAGTACATTATATCCACATAGCGTTGTTGTTGTTTTTTCAAATAATAAATAAATTTTGTAGGAGAAATAAATCTTTTTTTTTTTTTCAGCGAACGTTTTTTTTTAATGTTTTTCCATGATGGTTGGTTGGTTGTTGGATTTTATTGGCGCAAGGGCCAGGTTTGGCCAAAGAGCGCCAGACAAAGAACGATCAGCCACAGATTTTTAAAAACGTGGAAAATGATGAAGAACAGACAGGCTTGGTAAAAGTTGAAAAAGAGTATGAAGAAAGCAGTGAAGAAAAGGTAGTTAATGATGTTTATTAAAAGTAACATATTTACTAATGGAAAAGGACGAACCGTCACTCTCCTCCCCCCACACTCCTCTGCAATGCTGGCAGAGGGCGGGAACGAACTGTCACTCTCCTCCCCCCATGTTCCTCTGCAATGCTGGTAGAGGCTGGGGACGAACTGTCACTCTCCTCCCCCCGTGTTCTTCTATAATGTTGGGTGAGGGTGGGGACCTCGCTGAGGCCGAGACAGTTTGATGGACACCGCACACCTTTGCGGATTGAGGGCCGGGTCTTCCGCACGTGCAGGCTGTCTGCTGGGAACCGGAAGAGGCGGGCGTCTTCAAAGAGAAGGCGAAGACGCAGCTGGTCGAATAAGCTGGAGCTCGGTGAAATCCACCTGTGTCGCTTGTTCAGCTGTAGATCGCTTGGCAAGTGCGGCGAGAGCTACAGGGCGCGGAACAAAAGGCTGCACGGGTTGTGGCTGAGACTTAACAACTGCGGCAAAAGTACGCTGTCGGGTGGTGGGAATACCCAACTTGGCCTTGGCAGCAGGGTACGAGAGAGGCCCTCCAGGGTCTTGAGGCGCTGGATCGCCTTCTCGTCGTTCCACTTCGAACAGGACCTGGCATAAGCAGCGTGGGAGTCACCACAGTTTACACAGCAGGGCTCTGAAGTGCATCCAGTTCCTTCGTGGTAGCGGGAACCACAATTGGCGCACCTCGCAACACTGTTACAGGACCGCTGGGAATGTCCATACCTCTGGCACTTAAAACAGCGTAGAGGATTTGGTATATAAGGACGAACTGCACATAACAAGTAACCAGCCTTTATTTCAGTAGGTACCTTCAGGCTGTTAAAAGTCAAAATAACATTTCGTGATTTGATCAGCGCGCCATCGCGCCTGAAAGTCATGCGTCGGGCAGCTATGACACCCTGATCAGCAAGTTCACACACAAGTTCATCTTCATCGCAGACCAACAAGTCGGGCTCAGAAATGACCCCCTTGGAGGTGTTGAGATACGGATGTGCCGTCACTTGAACTGGAATATCCTGAAGTCTGGTCAACTGCAGAAGAGATTTGCTCTGAGAGAGAGTGCAAGTTTCCACAAGCAGGTCACCAGAGCGTAGCTTCTTCACTGACTTCAAAGAGCCAGCAACACCCGCAAGTGCCTTCGAGATGAAAAAAAGGAGACTTTGAGGAAAGTTTCAACATCTGGTCAGTAGAAGAAATGACGAGAAAAGTAGCTTGAGGTATCGAATCTGCAAGTGTAATGCGACGTTTCTGAGCTGACGGCTCAACACCTGGATCTAAAGATACGTCGCGGTGATGTCGTTTTTCAACGAAAGTTCTCTTCAGTGTGTTATGTGTGGAGGTGGTTGAGGCAAATTTGGCCCCTGATCAATCACCATATCCTGTTGTTTTTTAAATTTTGAGGAGGGTTTATGTTTCCCCATGGGAGTAAGAAAAAATTCATCAGCAACGTACTCCGCCCACAATCGAGCCCAACAGGGGAGAACTGGAGGTCCGCAAGCCAAACACATGACGCAAGACACAGTTCTAGAGCTTAGTTGCAAATATAGTCCGTTGGCTGTGATCACACGCACTCGGCGGACACTTCGGCCTCCGGGTACCGTCATGCCAACGCCTTTGGCATGATCCCACAGCCCCCGGGCTCACCCTGCCGTGCAATACGACAAAAAGCCGCTAAAGCCCTGCACACAACTTGGTACAAGACTTCTGACCAGAGGTGGGTTAGGCTCTAGCCTCCCGTTTACAGCGAAGCCGGGGTCGAAGAGGAGTGTTGGTACACAGGAGGCACTTAACCGGTCTCCTGCGACCTCAGCCGCCAGACATCCCATTTCCGCCTCACGGGTCTCCGCACGCGGCAAACATGCAGGTAGGTCTAGCACCCAATCCAGCTAAAGGAAAAAAAAAAGAAATCCAAAGAAGACAAATCCTGGCAGGGAACCTAAACGGAATCTCAGCAACCTACGAACTGAGCGGTTAATATAAATCAGTTAGTGGTGGAGGGTAACAAAACCACAAGACCGGGGTGTTAGTACATAACGTGGTAGCGATTAGGTAGAGAATACAACACGGGCAACTAGCCAGTGGAGAAAATAAATAAAAACGAAAAAGCGAGACACAAGACCAGCTCGGGAACGTGGGGCCGCGACTCCCCAACAGCTGGATGAACAGCCGTCCCTGCAAACACCAACAGCACCAAAATAAGAAAAAAACAAGCTGTGGCATGACATCAGATGTTGACCAGTCACAAGGTCAGCTCGGGCCGTGGGGGCGCCGCTCCCAAATAACTGGAAAACCAGTTATCCCCGTGCGGGGGTTTTTCCATGGCATTTGTTTCAAGCGGTTTCAAATTTTTTCTTGTTATTCACCCACTTCCTTTCATGAATTGTTTTTCATAGGAATGGAGTGGGTGTATTTCATGGCTGTAATCTAGTATTTCATGACTTAATCTGATATCTTCGTCGACGTGGAATTTCATGAGGAAATTAATACGCCTCTCTACATATGGATTTTTTCTTAACATCTGAAATAACACGATGGCGATAGCGTCGTCTTCAACTAACTGGTACCATGAGTGACACAGCAAGTGTTGCTTCTGCGTATGCGCAGTCCCGTTGCTTCCTCCTGCTGTTGGGGTTGCATTGATTGCCAGCAACGGGCCACTAGTGGCACTTGCTTGGAGGCCCACAATTCACGGCGATGCTGCAGGGTCATCAATGGCTCGCCAACTGATAGCGCTGCCACCAACGGACTGCTACCGGGCCGTGAGCGGCAGATTTCGGCCAGCAGTGACCCATCCCTGCCAGCTGGTGGCCAGCAGTTTCCCAGCACTTGTGTTTTAGCTGGGTACTTCCTTACAATTTTTTTCAAATACAGTACATGCTTTTATATTGATTTATACCACTTACTCATTAAGCGACTACAGGTTTCTTTAAATACGAACTTTTTCTCAAAGCTTTCGGTTTCCTCTACCTAGCTTTTTCGGCTCCGCCCTTTCTTTTCTTAGTTTTAGAATGTTTTCCTTATTGCTACTCCATTTTCTCATATAAATTCCTTATGTGGCATGTCTATTCTAACAAAGGATTTTGCAATTTATACATGAAGCCCTGTTGCCGAAGTAAAAAAATATTTCCAACTGAAACCGCGCAGTTCAGATATTTTCGCTATGTTAACTCAAAGAATGAAAACAAAAACAACAAATCTGATGAGACACTGGCTTATCAACGAGGGGGTGGGGTTCACTCCGGGTACCACTTTGAAGAGGGTGCTAGTTTGTCATTTACTTAGAATTTAATAATAGACGAATTTACACATAGAATTAGAGAAACTGAAAATTAGGTAAATGTGATGTGTATTTATTTTATAGTTTTTGTTAAAAAGTTAATTCCGCATTAATAAACTTATTATACAATGTCTTGGTTGTTTAAAACAAATCTATTAGGTTGCAGTACAATACAGCGTGCTAAGTGCGGTAAAGGCTACATTCTATTGACCAGTTGTTAAAATTTTAGGAATTACCAACATCTACTTCACAAGAAGAATTTGATGATATTCAACAAGACTTTGAGGATAAATCCATGCTGCAGAGTGATGAAGTCAAAGAGGACGCTGGCACAACCCCGGAACAAGAAAAAGTGCTTCATATAGAGGAAGAAATAAATTGAACCCCCTCTTATGCTGATGTTAATGATTGGCCTATCCCTGTGCCAGATGTATTGAGAGTTGACCTGATTAAGAAAAGGAAGTGAACTTTTCCAAAACATGGATGGACCATTTATTTGAACCAGCGACCTGGAAATAAAACCAAAGGAAGCAATCTTCAATTGACAACTGCGTGGTTTTATAGAGAGATGCTAAATGGTGAGAAAGTCCTGAGGAAACGGATGTTATATTCTCTTCCCGTAAAACAAAACGCATACTGTTTTTGCTGCAGATACTTTGCTATACCTATGACAAAGGACCAGTGACAACCAGATTTATTACCTGCAGGGGCGGTTCGTCATTAGGGGCCAAAGGAGACGGGCCCCTCCTAAAAATTTCTATTTCTAGAAATCATTTTTTCCCCTCATTCTTATTCCCTCTCTTAACTACATGGTGATAAACCTTTCCCTTCAAAAACCATTACCTAAGGGAAAAGTTTCCTTCGAAAACGAAAATTATTCCCTTAGGAAAGAGATCACGTTCAGAGTGTGAGGTTATTGGGGCCTGCTCCAACAGGCCCCAGTAACATCACTACGCAAGCGAAGTGGAGACGATTTCCTCCCCGTCTCATTCAGTATGAAGACCTACATACAACACTGCCTTAACCACGTGTACAAAAAAAGCTGTGGGGCCAGATCTATCTGACCCCGCGCTAATTTGATTGGCCGGGAGAGTATCCATTTCTTCAACGCCGTGGTTTGACAGAGAAGCTTACCCCGACCAAGCTCAAGGGTGGCGGGAGGGTTTCATATGTCGTAGCAAAATTCATTTAGTTGTTTTTTCTGTGTGTGTCTCTCTCGGTGATGTGTTGTTCCTTTGTGTCGTGACTTTTTTGCTTTTGCTTGTCGAGTACAATGAATGGAGTGGATATTTTGGTAAAATCTCCGTTCTTTGCTTTAAATCTGGAAGAAAAACTTCACTTAAAAAAACTCAGGGCTTATCACCCCAAGAATTTTTAGTTTGAGCTTCACTTAAAAAAACACAGTGCTCATCAGCCCAAGAATTTGAGTCGAAAAGCTTCACTTAAAAAACTCGGTGCTTATCAGCCTAAGAATTTGAGTTTCCAAGAGTGTGAAATTTACAAAGCGCTCTGAAGAACTAATTTCAGTTTTAACTAAGATGATTTTCTATGTTAAAAATAAATAACTAAAAGAAATAAACCTGTAAGTATAATTTGTACATGAGTACATATATGTTTTTAGGTTTCACAAGTTCTTAAAAAAAGGTTAAACCTGAAGTCGTTGACGAAATTCGTGCCAATAACATCAATTGCTAGAATGCCGTCGTTGCACGATATAAGATGAAATTCAAATTTAACGATGGAAAATTGCCTTTTTATTACACTGAATCAAAAGCTAAAAGTCAAAATCACATCACTAGATCTTTCATGCTGGCTCCCAGCACATCCTCAGGTGAATTCTAAAACAGGTATCGTAAAAATTTGAAAAAGAGTCCACCGTGGAACGTCGCTTTTGTTTATATACATCGCGTTCAGCACACGAATGACTTCAAAAAACGTCACCATACTCTGACTTATGATTGTTGTGTCTTAATTGTTATTGGGTGAGTTCCGAAATAAAGTTCGAGTTATTGGTTTATTTGCTTCTTCTTGTTCGAAATTAACTGCATCCAAGTTGGAGGTATGAATCTGGGTATTTCATCGTTACAACATTTATCAGCGTTATTGACGATGTGTAAACTCTCCGCTAGCAAAGTCGCATTTTTGTTTTTGTGAGAAGAAATAACTCTTGCCTCATTCCACAGAGGGATGTGAGCTCCCTGGTTAACTAATCTTGCAAGTGCTGTAGAGTTTGAATGTGTTTTGACACTGTACTTGTGTTCCGCAATACGAAAGTTCAAATTCCTCATGGTGGATCCAATATAAATTCGATCTATGTCAACAGTATCCAGGGCCTGTAAAGGTATTTTGTGAACTCCGAATCTGCTATTACTCGGAATTGGGTCCCGATCTTTTTTAATAGTTGACATTAGGTTGTTTGTTTTAATTCCAAAATTCAAGTTGTATTTTTTACAGGAAGATTTAAGTATATTCATAACTTTCGGAATATACTCCAGTGACCCAACATATTTGCGTTGACTGGATTCTTTAGTTAATGTAGAAAAGTTTGTGCTTCTTATTTTTCGATGAATCCGGTTAACAATATTTCTGGGGTACCCATATTCGTCTGCTATGGCATTTATTTCATTTAATTCTCGTCTCCTAGCAGTAACGCTTGAGCAATGTGTGTATGCTCTACGGATGAGAAACTGGAATGCAGATAGTTTATATGTATTAGGATGTGCTGAATAATATGGTATAATTGCTGATGTTGCACTGGGCTTGCGGTATACTGAAAAAGAAATAATTTGTGATATAGGGTTTCTCTTCAACAGAAAGTCTAAAAAAGGGATAGTACAATTCTTTTCTAGTTCAACTGTAAAATTAATTGAGGTAATCTGCGAAGACAACAGTTCAGCAAATTTATATAAGGAATCTACGTCATGGTTCCAAAAGACAAGAATATCATCTATGTATCGTAGATATAGGCACGGAGCTACAGGAGTAAGTTGTAAAACTCTTTCCTCTAAATCTTGTAATACAATCTCTGCCAGGAAAGGTGAGAGTGGGGAGCCCATAGGTGCTCCTTCCTTTTGTTGGTAAATGACATCTTGAAATTTGAAATAAGTTCTTTTGTAAACCAATTTCAGTGCTTCCAGGAAAGCTTTGATTTCCAGATCATTCACGGTTCCCAAGGATTGTAGTTTTTCTTCTATTAACTCATGTGCATATGTTATCGGTACACTTGGGAACAATGACTCGACGTCCAGTGACGCAAACCAAAATGGAGAGCTCCCTGGTACAAAGTCTTTAATTTTCTTTAAAGCTGCAACAGAACTGGGTACTGAATAGGTTGAATTAGAAGTTAAAGGTGATAACAATTGTACTAGAGCTTTTTCAAGCGGTCTCAGAGGGTTAGTGATACCTGAGACAAGTGGACGAATCGGGTAACCAACTTTGTGGATTTTTAGTCTTCCGAAAAGTTCTGGGATTCTAGGTCCAATTGTTGGGTATAAAGTTCGGGTGAACGATGTAGGTAAATTACTATGATTTCTCAATCTGCGTAAAGCATTCACAGTTGCTGCTGTAGGATCTGATTTTATGACACTATGAGGAATTTTGTTGATGGCTTCTGAGACCTTAGTATGGTAATCCTTTCTATTCATAATAACGATTTTATTTGTTTTGTCGGCAGCTACTATTGCTATGTCAGGTTGATTTTTCAAGTTCTTGAGTTGAAATTGTTCCTTGGCAAATTGTGTATTGCGGTCCCTTGTTGTACTTCTTTGTTTCAGGTTTGTGATAGCTTTTGCTATCTTGATTCTGACTGAGTCCTGATCAGAAGAAGGTAATGTACTGATGATATTTTCAACTTGAGGAATAGTTTTAAACAAATTAATATGCATCTTGGGAAAAGCGAATTTTGGGCCCCTTTGTAATGCTGAAGCTTGTAAGTCATTAAGTTGCAAGGAACTAAGGTTTACGTAGGTTGAATGGACTGACCGGTTAACTGGTTGATACATGGAATGCCTAGATTGTACTTCGTCAGCGACTAGATTTCGAAGTTTATGAATTTGACGACTCTCATAACGTTTTGCCTCTGTGTTGAAAGTGGCTAAGTAAGATATTAGTAGCCGGTCTAAAATAATCGGATGGGTGGTCCTACAAAGGTGGGAGTAAGCCACATAAGCTTTTCGTGAAAGATAATCTATTAAACCTCTTTTTAGTCGAATTTCGGCGGATAGTCTTTTGGTCTGTGCTTTAGACAAAATGGCTGCATCACGTCTTGATAAAGGTTTATAGCTCAAAGTTAAATATTTAGGTGTTACTTTTAAGTCCCTGCAGTTCAGAAGAAATGCCAGGTGGGTGTGTTCCACCTGGCATTTCTTCTTGCTCAAGCGTTACTGCTAGGAGACGAGAATTAAATAAAATAAATGCCATAGCAGACGAATATGGGTACCCCAGAAATATTGTTAACCGGATCCATCGAAAAATAAGAAGCACAAACTTTTCTACATTAACTAAAGAATCCAGTCAACGCAAATATGTTGGGTCACTGGAGTATATTCCGAAAGTTATGAATATACTTAAATCTTCCTGTAAAAAATACAACTTGAATTTTGGAATTAAAACAAACAACCTAATGTCAACTATTAAAAAAGATCGGGACCCAATTCCGAGTAATAGCAGATTCGGAGTTTACAAAATACCTTTACAGGCCCTGGATACTGTTGACATAGATCGAATTTATATTGGATCCACCATGAGGAATTTGAACTTTCGTATTGCGGAACACAAGTACAGTGTCAAAACACATTCAAACTCTACAGCACTTGCAAGATTAGTTAACCAGGGAGCTCACATCCCTCTGTGGAATGAGGCAAGAGTTATTTCTTCTCACAAAAACAAAAATGCGACTTTGCTAGCGGAGAGTTTACACATCGTCAATAACGCTGATAAATGTTGTAACGATGAAATACCCAGATTCATACCTCCAACTTGGATGCAGTTAATTTCGAACAAGAAGAAGCAAATAAACCAATAACTCGAACTTTATTTCGGAACTCACCCAATAACAATTAAGACACAACAATCATAAGTCAGAGTATGGTGACGTTTTTTGTAGTCATTCGTGTGCTGAACGCGATGTATATAAACAAAAAAGCGACGTTCCACGGTGGACTCTTTTTCAAATTTTTACGATACCTGTTTTAGAATTCACCTGAGGATGTGCTGGGAGCCAGCATGAAAGATCTAGTGATGTGATTTTGACTTTTAGCTTTTGATTCAGTGTAATAAAAAGGCAATTTTCCATCGTTAAATTTGAATTTCATCTTATATCGTGCAACGACGGCATTCTAGCAATTGAAGGTTAAACCTTTCAAATAATGCAAATTGTAGTATGATACTCATTCTATATGGGACGAAATTCTGAATAGTTGGCCTAATAATGACAGATTTTTTTATTTCATTGTTTGACTTCGGCTACTGGCCCCACCTGTTTCAGTTGCCACGAGCCGCCACTGATTACATGATTCCAGAATTGGGGAGATTGAATCCAAAGGTGTATGACTATGAGGGCTCGGAGCAGCATCTCGCTTCCCTTGAAAAATGGAAAACTTTAGCAGCACGGTTAAAGCTAAACAAAAGTATTGGCCATGCCCATCGAGAAACTGTAGAAAAGGATAAAAAGAAATGGAGGGTTATATTGTATCACCTTTTAGACGTGACACTATTTTTGTCAAATCAAAATCTTCTTTTTCGTGACCATAGGCTGTGGCGGATTAAGAGTTTTGGAGGCCCTAAACGCAACCTGATTTTGAGGCCCCTCAAAAAAATTATGTTATTTAAGGATGTTATACAAAAATGCATGCGTAAATTGAGAAATACAGAATTTGTTGCTCTCAATTAAACAAAAACGCATACATGAAAAATTGTATATTCGTATACAATAGAAAAAATCAGACTGCAGATTCCATTCAGTAACATTAAATAATAAGTAATGAGCATGTATATAAACAGAATTGGTTCTTGTTTTGAACAAAAATGAATGAAATATCTTAGTTATTTTGTATACATTTATACACAACAGTCATATTAAAGTCAAACTTCTTTCGATTTTAATTTAGCGAATTTGTCAATATAATTTATTCATAATCTTATGATTGAAGAGCATTCTTTTCCATAAACATAAGTGCCAAATGGCATAAGTGGAACTGATTTACTGAATTACGTAAATAATAATTAACCCGCTTAAGTACAAAGAATGAAGGTTCACCGTTAGCGTCACAAAAAGTATTGTGGAAAACAATTTCATTTTTTCACTCATTTTTTTCCTTGTCTTCATTCTGCTTTCTTTGCAGTACCGATTTTCTGTAAGCAAATTCGCATCGTTCTCAATATCTTTGAAGTTGCTTCTGACATCCGTAATGAATTCAGAAAGAGATCTGAGAACAGTTGTTCCTTGTATGAAATTGGATTGTGCATCTTTTAACGATGTGCTCTTACCGTTTATGCGTTGTAACAGTTTGTCCCATCAGGGCCGTGGAGAGTGAGCTCGGGCCCCAGTGCAGTAAAATCTCCACCCCACCCTCGACTCATCCGCTAACCACATATTCCATATTTCCGTCTCCTCATCTACCCCCACCCACCATTCCCCTACTTCCCGACAACCCGACCGGTTGCAACACTTCAATCTTTTTTTGGGGGTGGATACCTTTTCATATTCTCCACTCCGTAAACAAACCCTCGAAAGGAGAAAAGGGTTTTCTCAGAAAACTCTTGAACGCCATCTCAACCATTCTTATTTTTCTTAGTACTTTTTCATAATCATCACATTTCTCACCTTTCATTTTTAGAGTGAAATATATTTCTAAAGATGCAGCCTCTGGGAAAGTATCCACGAAGAATAAGTAAACATTAAATTTTATGTTTTCTCTTTTAAGTTGCAGCTGGGACTTCATCGGTCATCAAAGTAATTGAAAATAACGAAGTCGGAATTACGCGCAAAGACACTATATTCATTTATAAAAATTACCGCAATCAATGCGAAAATAATGAGTTGAGCATAAAATAAAAAGACAAAGGACGCCGGCTTCTGGTGGGAAACACAAAGTGACAAAATCCACATGATGAAAATTGTCTGCAGCCTTTGATGAGTAGCAATAACGTCTGTGTCGGCGAGTAGCAAAGCAACACAGAGAACCCAATGTGAGGTGCCGGCGTGTCGTTGGAAAGGAAAGAAGAAATGGAAAACGTAATATGGAGAGCTCATTTAATTTGCCGCAGGTAATCCACGCACGTGTTGCAGTTATCCTAGGAACTCGAGTAACATTGTAACACTTCGTTTTTTTTTATTGTATTTAAAGCAAGTTTAGAATTTATTACATTTTTTACGTGAATGACATAAATTACCCATTTTTAAGCGTATTTTACGCGTCACGTAGAAAATATTTTTTTACGCGTAACTTCCCAACCCAGGTGACGGTATAGCTTGAAAAATAATCGGACACCATAAAATAATAATTAGAAAAAAATTACTTTAGAAACGGGCTTTGGGCCACATTAGGGGCCCAAGCCGCGGTGCTGCAGCACCTCCTCCCCTCTCCCATCTCGTCAGGCCTGTGTCCCATAAAACTGTTAATGAAGCTATTTCATATTCATTAAAATATTGTGATAATTTTTGTGCCTCTAATTTACCCATTCGTTTTTCTTTTTTTTTTTGGTTGAAGGTTTAACGACCGCCGTGAGTAACTCAATGGGCTATAAGCAGTCGCCCGTCCCTAATTTAGGGTCACTGGTTCCAGGGAAGGGAGAGAGCCAGTGCCGTAAGACAAACACAACATCCATGCCTCACCGGGATTCGAACCCGGACCCCGTTCGGACGAATGATCAGAGGTCATCGCTTAGACCACTGCGCCACCGGGGCGGCCATTCGTTTTTCATTGCCATTCATACTAATTTGAATTAATGCTTCCTAATGTTCTTGTAATTTCATCTTAAAGCTGAAACTGCTGTCAGCTCTTGCTGCCCATCTGGTGTCGCCTATTCTCTTTGTGTATGTTTGGATTTACAGTCCGGCAAGCCATTTATGAGAATATTCCATCGTCAAGAAGACAAAGAAAAATACACTTATAAATTCTGAATAAAGCTAAAATAATGAAACGCTTGTTAAAAAACAACAAGTAGCACATGGTACATAGGTTGCTTTTTCAATACGTTGTCGAGTGTAATCCACTGTATTTATCCGAAAAGTTTGCAGCATTATTGTATGTTTGGTCTGTACAGTTTTGATTTCAATAGATAGATCCCTTAATGATCCCAATACAATCTTTTCTAAATATGCGGAATCATGATTCCCGATTTGAAGAAAACCAAAAACATTTATTTTATATCTCCTTCTTTTTCAAAAAGACTTAAGAATAAAGTGAATTGAACGGTGTGGGGGATATCGGGAGTCGAATCTACAATTATTAAATAATCCATATGTTTTCTCTTTCTCTGCCGTTCTTCTAAGCCAGTATATTTAGCTGTTCTATTTTTGAAGTCTGTATCTTTGTGTCTCTTCCTGGACCTGAGACATTACTTCGCCTTGAGGCTACAGTCATGAAAATGTCTCCAAAGTATACACGATTGTCACTCGCTTCTTGACCAACCCATTGTTTTGCAAAGCAGATGGCCAGGAGCAGGAGGGAAACAACCCTAGGCGCTCTCCCCGTTACCCTACCACTATGGCACGGTATCATTTTCAAAGTGACCGCATCCGCAATTTAAACTAATTGCACCATAAATGGGAGGACGTTATGACCGCTCCGATGGGAATATTTGTTTTCAGAGTGAATATTTTTCTTCCTAGGAACAAGTAGGAAATCGGCATGTTTGGTTGATACAACATGGGATTTAGCAATTCTGATTTTACCCGTATAAGGTGAAGAGACTGAATACTGAAAACATACTCTAATCATTTAGAAAAAAAAAGAAAACTGGCATTTCAGTGGGGAAGAAAATATTTTTTTTTCGAAGTATTTACTTAACTAGAAGAAACTCGTCGAAATCGACGGTTACGTTTTTTTTTAAGAATAAACTCATATAAAACAACAAATGTAAACTTTATTTGATTGACAAATTCATTCAACCACTTTAGTAAAGACAACAGTAAAGGCTCGGGATTTTTTTTTTTTTGACTGAAGGTTTGACGACCACCGTGAGCAACTCAATGGTTAGAGTCACTGGTTCCAGGGAAGGGAGAGAGCCAGTGCCGTAAGACAAACACAACATCAATGCCTCACCGGAATTCGAACCCGGACTCTTCACGAACGAATCATCATAAGCCAGCGCTTGGACCACTGCGCCACCGGGACAGCTAGGTTCGTGATGAGCATCACGACTGCACCCTTTTTCAGTCGTAAAATGTGAGGGCGAATTCCACTAATCTCGATCGTGTGCGAAAATTCAACTGGATAGCGTACTCTTTCATCTTCAGTCACAACTGTGTTTGTAAATGTTGTTGGAATGAGATTCGCGTTGCGAATACTCTTCATTCTCTCTTGTCAGAGACATATAGTTGCGACCCATTGATCGCTCACTCCTTCCAGTAAGGCTCTTACGTTTTTTGTTTGTTTGTTGTTGTTGTTTTTTACTGCGGGAGAGGCATTCTGTTAAGGGTATAAGTATGCAATAAAGTATTTACTTACTTTAGGACTGATCATAGAACAACATGTACACAAGTCTGACACCGAACTGAGAGCCTGATGTAAATAAGGGCCGCAAGCTTCTCCCATAAACTTTACATGGGAACTTTGCAGCCCCGCCACGCCCGAAGCGTTGCCCCTATCTCAGTTTTCTCTTTGACTGGCACATCTATATACATGGTAAGACCTTTATTTTGATACGTGAACCATATTTTTACATTCAGTCGTTCTCTCAAAACAGGTCTCAGAGTAAAAAACCTTATGGAATGAAGATCTAGATGGCGCGACTTAATATGTACATTCTAAATATTTTCACTAACAATTGTCAACGGAATGTTTATTTACATCTTTGCATAATGGGAAACGTCTTATACCTACGACCTGCGTGAATGAACTGGATCGAATGAATATTAAATTGTATATATACATCACACACTCCAACGGCATAACGCAATCAGGTCTTCGAGAGTGTTCGCTGTTCCGATGAGAACTTTGATACGAATCCTGCTAGCGTTGCTTTGCGCAACGGTTCGATCAGAAAAGAGACTTCGGACTTTGGACTACCTCAGTCCCTCCATGCAACAGCGAACACTATCGACAGCGCGTGGAGTCAACCACAGGCGATAGAATGTCAATCACACGCTTTTCCCATAGACAGGGCCGGCTGGACCATAGGGGCAACCGGGGCGGTTGCCGGGGCCCCGCGCCTTTAGGGAGCCCCGCAGTTTAAAAAACAAAATAATTTTCGGTAAAAAAAATTTAACTACATTTTTTTTTTGTAACTTTTGGGGCACAAGACCCTTAAAAATATATTTTTGAAGTTTTTTGTTTGTTTCCAATCTCCCCATTTTTTAATACATTATCCCCCTGTTCGTCGTACGGACACCGAGATTTGCGGATTCGAAATGATTTTTGTAACCACCTTAATCTTTTCTGCCTTCATGAAATAACAAATTAAATTTCATCATTTTGCGGTGCCCTACTTTTATATATCCAACAATTTGTGTGAAAACCTGATACTTAAATTTAAGGAAATAAAAAGAATAATATTCAGGTTACTTTCGGACTACATATGGAGGCCAGTTTTCCAACATTACAAGAAATTGAAAAAAAAAGGCAACTTTCATATATGAACGCGTATAAAAGTTTAGAATTTCACTAATTTGTCAGTTACTCCTCTGTGCATTAAAAATCAATCACTAAACATGCATCAGGGGAAAAAACTGTTTATACCAATTTACTTTAGAGGGAACCTTATTATATTTCCTATACAAAAATATTCGCTAAGCAGGTATCTTTTTATCATTTCTGAATAAGCTGTTATAAGAGTCACATTGCAACCTAAACCTCTTCTCCCGGGAAAGAAAATCGTAGATTTTAACACTTTTTACTCTCTCTCTCTCTCTCTCTCTCTCTCTCTCTCTCTCTCTCTCTCTCTCTCTCTCTCTCTCTCTCTCTCTCTCTCTCTCTCTCTCTCTCTCTCTCTCTCTCTCTCTCTCTCTCTCTCTCTCTCTCTCTCTCTCTCTCTCTCTTCTCAATCTCTTTCTCTATCTCTCTCCCTCTCTTTCTCTCTCTTTCTTTCTCTATCTCTCTCCCTCTCTTTTTCTCTCTTTCTCTAACTCCCTTCCTCTCTCCCTTTTTCTCTCTTTCTCTAACTCCTTTGCTCTCTCTTTTTCTCTTTCTCTCTCTCCCTCTCTTTCTCTATCTGTCTAACCCCTCTCTCTCTTTTCTTTCTAACTTTCTATATCTCTTTCCCTCTCTCTTTTCTCTCTCTTTCTCTCTCTTTCCTCCTCTCTCTATTTCTCTCTCTCTTCTCTTTCTCTTTCTCTATATCTCTCCCTCTCATTTTCTCTCTTTCTCTATCTGTCTCCCCCTCTCTCTCTCTTTCTTTCTTTCTAACTTTCTCTATATCTTTCTCTCTCTCTTTTCTCTCTCTCTCTCTCTCTCTCTCTCTCTCTCTCTCTTTCCCTCTCTGTATTTCTTTTTCTCTCTCACTCTCTCTGAAATTTCAGTCCGTATTATGGTCTTTTTCTTAAGCTTAAAGCAAATAATTATTTGAGACAATCGTTTTGTGTTCGTGTGTCTTCCACACGAACGATAATTTTAAGAAACGACTTTATTAAGGTATGAAATTTATTATTTAGTGCCCACAATGAAATTTCGCCCAGGGCCCCGCAAGAGCTCCATCCGGCCCTGCCCATAGACTTTACATGGGAACTTTGCCGCCCCACAAGGACCAAACTGTTGCCCCAGTCTCATTTTTCTCTTCGTCTGGCACATCTACATGGTAAGACCTTTATTTTGATACCTCAACCATATCTTTACGTTCAGCCGTTCTCCCAAAATAGGACTCACAGTAAAAAACCTTATACACTGCTGGCCACCCAAAATGCAACACCAAGAAGGAAGCATCCGATTGGCCGGAAATACGCAGCATGCGTCGCCCGCGAGAGGACATGCAAACGATTAGCATTGCAGGGCATATGCAAATCATGTGCACCCTGCACGCCACCGAGAAGCACTATCAGAAGGGTGCAGAGAAGGCATGGTGTAAGTAGTGGAAGTGTGTTGTGCTACCGGACCCGTGCGGGGAAGCTTCCTGATGCCTCGTCGCAGAATACGACAGTCATTCCAGCTCGTTTCGGAGTTCGACAGAGGACGAATAGTGGCTTATCGCGACAGCGGTTTATTGTACCGAGACATCGGCGCCCATGTGGGTCGACATCCAGCCACAGTGTGGCGAGTATGGATTCGGTGGGTGCAGGAGGGACGGACGGACCAACGTGAGCGATTGCCGCAGCCGCGGCACACCACCAAACGAGAAGACCGGCATGTTGTGCGGCGGGCATTGACGGCTCACACCGCCACATCCCGAACGTTAGCGCAGGACTTTGGGTGTGTTGCGCAACAACCTGTGTCTGCACGCACCGTTTGACGTCGTCTGCAGGAGCGGAGACTTGTCGCACGGCACCCATTGCTCCGATTACCATTGAAGTTACACCAGCGGCGAGTGCGGCGGCAGTGGGCCGTTGAACGCCGCACCTGGACTACGGAATGGCAAGACATTGTCTTCTCCGACGCATCCCGCTTCTGCCTGCAATTCCACGATGGTCGGATCTGCGTGTGGCTGCACCGCGACGAGAGACTGTATGACGCCTGCATTATGCATCGCCATAGCGGTCCGTCGCCTGGCGTTATGGTTTGGGGCGCAATTGGATATGACACCCGCATCCCTCTGGTACGCATCGCCGGTACACTCAACAGCCACCGCTACATCTCCGAAGTTTTGGAGCCTGTAGTCCTCCCTAACTTGCAGGACCTTCCAGCGGCCACGGTTCAACAGGACAATGCACGCCTGCACGTGGCACGCATCGTGCAACAATTCTTCCCTGCCCACCAGGTGTCACTGCTGCCGTAGCCCGACTGTTCTTCCGATATGTCGCCCATCGAACACGTCTGGTCGCTGATCGGCAACCGAGTGGCCCGGCAAGCACCACCCACGGCTACGCCTGATGAACTGTGGCAACGTGTGGAAGCAGCCTGGACCGACATACCCCAAGCCCACATCCAAATCCTCTTTCGTTGGATGCCACGGCGTGTAGCGGCCGTTATTGCCAGCCATGGGGGCCACGCGAACTATTGATGTCTGCGTGTTCCGCAAATCGAACGGGTCTGTAAGCTCAATCGTTTCATCTTTGTATCTGCTGTTATGTATCCAGTAAATCTGGCTTTGCTATCTCGTGTCCTTTTTGGTGTTGCATTTTGGGTGGCCAGCAGTGTAGGATTAATGTGTACATTGTAGGCTGCTAATGAAATCCAGATTGCTGATATAATAAAAAGAGAAACAAAATAAAAATGCGTACACTACAAAATTCAGGTAACTCCTCAATCCCTGGTTTTCTTTAGATACCTTCGTACATGCATTGCTATCTTAATGGGTTGGTCACAAGCCTCGCATTAATCAAGGGACTTCAACTTAATATTTTAATCGAAGGGTGAAAAAAATCCTCAGAACTTTAAAGCGTAAAATCAGTATTTGGGAATTTTCCATGTAAGCTAGTTTGACCCCCTCCCCTCCCCCCGGGCTGTATGAAGGATACATACCCCGTCGTCATTTCTGATATAGATTCCACAGTCGGTTTTCGATATTTCATTTTTTCTGTTGCCTGTTCTGAAAATTTCTGGAAGTATTCCCAGAGGAAGTATTTTTTCCTGATTTGTATTCTTACGGGATTCTCCCTCGAAATACAAACTGGCAATTTATGCAGGTTTCATTTCATTTTTGGAAGATAATTCCATAAATAATGCTATTACTATGTGGACTGCGTGCCTCAAGAAAAGTGTGTAAGGGGGTATGTTTGTAACAAAATATCTTAATTTCGTCTAAAGGCGGCCAGACCTTCAACTTGCTCACGCATGAACAATATCACAGGCCGGCCCTGCTCTCACATCAACCTTTCGCTGTCCTGAGAAATTTGCCACTCAGTCGTTGTTTGACCAATCTCACCCCAGTCCTGATGCACTTTAACTACGGCGGATCACGAACAACCCACCAGTTCAGCCGTTTGGAGAATCGAGGTACCCTCTCTTCGAGCTCCGCCAATCTGTCCTTCCGATAAATCCTTGCGTTTACCCATCACACTCCTCTTTATTTTCCTGCTTATTACTTACACCTTATAAATGCTACGTCGGTATACTAATCACCCCCTCTCGGAAATCACGTGGTCAACAGGCCGCATCCACTTTTGATAGGGGAGGTCATAATTCAGTTTTCACTCGATGTGTGTGTGTGTGTGTATACACACATATATAACCCATATGAGTTGTATTCCACAAAATGCCGCCCCGGTGACGCACTGGTCTAAGCGATGGCCTCTGATCATTCGTCCGAAAAGGATCCGGGTTCGAATCCCGGTGAGGCATGGATGTTGTGTTTATCTAACGGTACTGGCTGTCTCTCTTTCCAGGAACCAGTGACCCTAAATTAGGGACGGGCGGCTGCTTATAGCCCATTGAGGTGCTCACGGTAGTCGTTAAACCTTCAAATAAAAAAAAGTATACCAGAAAATGGCATAAACAACCCTGAAATCCACATAAATAATGTACCATCAAGCTCCAAACACGTTCTACACAAGCAGTAAAATAGCCCTGAAAAATGCAACAACATGCCATAACTTTTCATAAAAAAATGTATCTAAACCTTTGAAAGTATAGTCGACACGAGGCCTAAATAATATGCAACAAATCCCAACCATTCATTATCTTTAAGAGAACGATGTTTGGGCGAAGTGGCTTTTCTGTGTCAGCGAAATTAGCTGGTCAGAGCCAAAATCCTCGCTGAATGCGTTCTTGAAGCCACGAGACCATAGGAAATGCTTAAACGACATGCCAGAGACAACTTGGTGAACAAACCCGACATACACATACCTGTGCTCCAAAGGTGAAAGGTGAAGCAAACGGCCATGGTTAACACAAACAGCAAACTATAGAGAGCAAGACTGATAATTTTCGTAGAAGGAATGTCATGTGATTGCCACGCGCAAACTATGCTGGTGTTAGTGAAATACTTCAGCCGTTAGTGACCCATCAAACGGCACTTAGTAAATCGTAAGTCTTGATGGAATTAAATTTCAAGATCAGCTGTTTGAAGTATTTGTATACGAAACAAAAAGAATAACAATTTGCCAACAGTTGTTTAAATGACCACCCGACCCGAAGTCCCTATTAATAGAAAACAATTCACTGCATATTCTACAGATACACCATAACTGTGAAATTATTATATTGCTATGTACATTATTTCAGGTGTTTGAGTTCTAGTGAGTATAACAAATGATGTTAAACCCGAAGTCTCTCTTTTTGTCGTAGATCTCCGTCACAAACCGTTCGCCAACCATTCCATTAATCTTGATATTCAAAAAGTGGAGGTTTTCGCTATCAAGGTTCGTTTTTCTATTGTTAGTCTATAAAATAATTTTTTCAGGCTTGCTCGAAGAAATATCTGTTGTTAAAAATTGCGCCAAAACAAACACACGCAGAAAAATGCAGCTACCTATGTCGGAACATCTGCAAGATTAGTCACGTGATGACATGTGGTCACAAAGCTCCGCTAGTTCATTCCTGTAGTAGACAGCGTACAGTTCACACGTGTTTCTGTAACCCAATACGGATTTAAAATTGAAGCAAAAAGCCGCTATAAAATTTTGCATGCGTTTGAGTAAAACCGCCACAGAAAAGCACGAAATGAGTAAATCAGGCTGTAAGGAAGATGCGTTGTCCCGTGCAAGAGGTTTTGAGTGGCACAAGCAATTTGTGAATGCGGTGAAGAGTGTTCGGAAGATGCGCCACGCTCTGGTATAGGCATTCGACATCGACTACGATGGTTAATATCAGTACCATCAAGATATTCCTGCGCGAAGACCGCCGAATGACCATTGAGAAGGTTACTAATGCGGTGCAAATGCCCGTTGATGACACTGAAAAACTGGTTGGGCTTCCGAAAAGTCGATACAAAGTGGATTTCCCACTTGCTCACGGATGAACACAAGGCAAATATTGTTATCACTTATCAATGGAAGTGTAAGGTACGACGTGAGCCACACTATTTGGATCAAGTCGTCACATGTGGTGAAAACGTTTTTCATCATTTTGATCCAGAAACAAAACAACAGAGTACCCAATGGAAACAACCACAGAGTCTTGGATCCAAGAAAGCAAAGGTTCATGCAAGTACAGAGAGATATATTCCCTTCAACATAAAGGGAATTGTGTATGACCTTGCTGTTCCACAAGGAAAAACAGTTATTGGTGCCTGTTGTTTTGGAATTTTTAAAAGTCCTCTGAGGGAAAAAAATCCCCAAAATGACCTGAATAGGTACAGACTGGTTAGATTTTGCATCAAGATAATGCCCCTGCACATCATGCTAAGCTTATCCAGTAGGTTATCCAAGATCTGGGCATCGAAATGATAAAGCACTCTCCTTGTTCACCGGACTTGGCGCCGTGCGATTTTCACCTATTCCCTGAAGTAAAGAAACAACTTCGTGGGGATCAGTTTGCATCAAATACTGAGCTGAACAAGGCTGTAATGGGTAACCTTAACTACATGTGTAAGAAGGGCTCTGAACACACCTACCGGAAGTGGATAAAAAGGTGGGACCGGTGCATTCAGGTAGAGGAAGAACACTCAGAAAGTGTTTAATTGCAAGTCAATTTATTGCATTACACTTCCACCCCAAGTAAAATCAGTCTCATTACTTTTGTACGACCCTGACATACTTAGCAGTTATACCCGCTCTCCGGACGGTAAATTAATGAAAGCATTTTTGATCATAAAATTAGAGAAAGAGGAAAGTAATTAAGGGACAGCAAAGTAATTTAAGATCCGTAATTGTTTCACGATTTAGAACAGGTTTCGTGACGTCAATGCATATGGTTTGACGTAAAATGGAGTAGGTTTTGGCAGTCCTTAATTTGAAATCAAAATGTCATGGTATTTTTACAGCATTTCAAGGTTTCTGGTATAATGGTATTTTAAACATAGCAGCATTTTGAACAGTAAAGCTAAGCCTCACTTTTGAATTTTTTGGTTTTCAGAGTTTTGTAGTTGTAGAAGTGACAGCAAAATTAAAGCAGACAATATTCCAAAGCCACAATTTAGATTTTCTTTTTCCTGACTTTCCTGGGTATCAGGACCTTGACTTCTCAGCATGCCAATTTTCAGAACTCCGGTTCATTTAGAAGTGGTCGAACAATTCGCGAAAATTTCAAGCGCACAATGTTCCAAAGCCGCTATTTTTTTTTTTGTACTTTTCTAGGTATACGTACGTTAAGACCTATCAGCATACTAATTTTCAGATCTCTAGGTCATTTAGAAGTGTATAATGAATAAAATTCTCCGGCTGGACGTGTAGTGCAGGAAAGCTTACGTTAAGTCACGTTAGGGTTATTGAAAGGTTACTTGACGTAGCTAAAGTGTGCTTAATCTTCAGAGTGCTAGAGTTTGTTTAGGTAAGACACGCACGTGCAATAAATTCCAAGAATATGGAATTTATTTTTATTCAGCGTTCCTCATTATCTTGAATATCAGTAATATAACTTCGGTTTTAGTACATTAGTACCTTGAAGGCTCCTTATTAGAGCGGTAAACACAATATACCCTGAACTTAACGTAAACACTCAATGAAATAGACTTAACGGCCAGACAGAGGTCTGACAATAAAATGAACTAAGAAAACGTACTCACTTTTAACCTTTTTATTGGGGAGCTCCTGGTATTACTCAAATACACACTCCAAAATAACACAACTGCTGATAGCCCGAACTTTCGTACTATCGTAATATCGTAGAAAAGTAGGTAAATCGCATATCAATAATCAGGAAGAACCTATCACATATAAAACGAAGCTCTTTGGTATACTTGAGCGCGCCTATATATACTGCATACCACCACGTCATGGCTTACACTCGTTGCCACATATAATTCAGCGGGAGAAACAACATCTCGTTAAGTGAGAAGATAATTTGCATAGGAAAATAAAATAACAAGAGATAGTAAAATCAAAAAGAAACTGAATCTAGAGTATACGTTACAAGTGGTCGAACAATTTGCTTACGGAAACACTTACATTTTCCTCTTTTGTTTTATATAGAGGTTCTAGAAAGTTTATGAAACTCCCATGATCGGGAATAAGATGTAGATTTGGAAGGGTAAATTCTTGCAATGGCGCACTCAGAAGTGTGACCCAGAAACCAGCGCCCACCCACATGAGTTATCACTTTGTTATAAGGTGTGCTTATTTTAATACATTTGTTGAAATTTTAAAATATATATTTAACCATAATTGGAAATGACCTTTAATATGTCGAATATATTTTCATTTCTTCGCATTAGTTCGGGAGATAATTTCTTCGGGGTATTTTCATTTGCATCTTCAATATTTTGGGATACCCCATAAAGAAATCCGGAATGCGCCACTGAGCTCTGGGTAACATGTGATTGACCCAAGTAAAGTTCTTTTATATGTCAGAACAAAGCATTTACAATGCTCGTTGTGATTGGGGTGTAGGAGAACTGGCCACAAAAAAATTTAAGGGGCCGTATAAAAATTGCGTTTTTTGACCGTTTCGTGGCCACGACCCCCAGAGGTTGGTTATCTGAGTCATGTAAAGTTTCCGTAATTTTGTCTTTTCTTAATTGCGATAATTAATGTAATTCTTTATAAAAATGTTTATGATCTACAACTCAAAAAAAGATTTCAAGGTTTATAAAGTACGCACAAGTCTACAAATTATCTGAGGGCATGTGCTGAGTGCTGACTCAGGAAACCTGTTTAAGGGGGGGGAGGGTAATACCAACAGTGTAAAATATAAAGAATTTCTGGTCCGATCGGGAAATTTTCAGTAATTACAAGCTACAACTCAACACATTATCTGACGGCATGTGCCTACTCAGCAAACCTGTCGGGGGGGGGGGGTGTAACACCAAAAGTATAAAATATAAAGAACTTCTGATCCGGTTGGGAGATTTTCAGCATTTACAACCTACATCTCAACAAACTCTGTGAGGGCATGTGCTGACTCAGGAAACCTGTCGGAGGAGGGGGGGGGGGTACCTAAAACATAAAACAAAGTATTTTTGGCTGTAAATGGTGAAAATCTCCTAATCGGACGAGAAATACTTTATATTTTACACTTTACACTTTTGGTATTACCTCCCCTTCCGTCCCCGACTGGTTTCCTGGGTAGGCACATGCACTCAGACAATTTGTTGAGTTGCAGCTTGTAAACGCTGAAAATCTCCCGATCAAACCGGAAATTCTTGATATTTCATATTATAGGTTTTAAGCACCCCCCCCCCCCCCCCCCCCGACAAGTTTCCTGGGTTGTTTAGCTGTAGTTTATAGACCTGGAAAAATATCGTAAATAAGAAAATACGAAATTATGGAAATTTTATGTGTGTCAGATATCTCGGGTGACGTGACCACGGAGCAGTCTAGAACGCAATTTTTATACGGCCCCTTAAAACTTTTATGGCCAGTTCTTCGTGCGGCCACCTCTCCGGTGGTCAGTTCTCCGGTGGCCAATTCTCCGATTTGTCTTTTGCCCGAAATCATGGAAATGTCTAAATTTCTTACTGAAAATGAAATATTAAAAAAAAAATATGAACAATAGTTGCTCAAGTAGTGGGGAATATAGCCACATGAAATTTGTTTATGCAGAACAATTTTATGGCACTGAAATTCCAATGTGTCCAGTTCTGCGTGTGGCCAGTTCTCCGGTGTCCACTTCTCCGTACCCGTTGTGGGGTTGTGATTGGTAGGGAAATTTTATATCAAGTTTGTTAAAACATATAAAATTCTACTCAAGAATAACAGACTTACTTTGCCGGTAATACGTATAATCAATATTTGATTCTAGCTGCAATACATCGAATATTTGATCCGATATTAAAAGAAAACATTCTGCACACGACCTCTTCCCTCTGAACTAGAGCCGGATGGCGGGAGTTTTTACAGGGCCCGGGGTGAAATTTTATTGCGGGGCCAAGACCAAAACTTCATTGCTGGTACTAGGAAATAAAAATCTCATATTTTAATAAAGTCGTTACGTGAAAAATGTCCTCAAAAAACACACACGATGTGAAATTAACAAATTTTGACGGTGACAACGAATCCTCACCCCTCTACTCTAGAGCCGAATGCTTTACAAATTAAGCTACACCGAAAGAATTTATTGTTGCAACTTCTCCGTCTTGACATGTGCTTCACCTCTGTAGTATGTCATAAAGGAAACTATCATAAAGACGAAATGATTATGTTAAAGAAACATTTGCTTTAAGCTTAAGAAAAAGACCATAATATGATTGAAAGTTCAGAGATAGATAGAGAGAGAAGAGAGGGGGAGAGATAGAAAAGAGAGGGAAAGAGAGAAGAGAGAGGGAGAGAGAGATAGAGAGGGAGAGAGAGAGAAGAGGGACACAGAGAGAGAGAGAGAGAGAGAGAGAGAAAGAGAGAGAGAGAGTAAAAAGTGTTGAAATCTACGATTTTCTTTCCGGGGAGATGGGGTTGAGATTTATTATGACTTATAAAAACTTCTTTACAAAATGATAAAAAAAAATACCTGCATAGCGAACATTTTTGAATTGCGAATATTTTAGTGTAGGAAATAATAAGAATTCCTCTAAAATAAATTCGTACAAATAGTTGTTTTTCCCCTGATACAAGGTTTTAGTGATCGATTTTTAATGCAAAGTGGAGACAGTTACAAATTAGCGACTTTTTAAACTTTTAGACGCGCTCATATATGATTTTTTTAAATTTTCAGTAATGTTTTTAAAGTCACTGAAAAAATGGCCTCTATATGTAACCCGAAATTAACTTTGATATTGTTCTTTTTATTTCTTTAAATTTAAGTATCTGGTTGGCACGCAAATTGTTAAATACATAAAAGTAAGGGCCACAAAATGATTAAATTTAATTTGCTATTTATCAATGCGGAAAACAAAAGCGTAGTTTCAATAATCACTTAAAATCCCCAAATTTCAGTATTTGTACGGCGAAGGATGATAACCTATTCAAAAATGGAGGGATTGTAAACAAAAAAAAACTTAAAAAAACTTTTTAAAAGCTTCGCACCCCAAAACTTACACACAACAAATATAATTGTTAAAAATTCTACCAAAAATGATTTTTTTCCTAAACTGCGGGGCCCCTTGATGGCATGGGGCCAGGGGCGAAAGCTCCAGTTGCCCTTATGGTCCAAGCGGCTTTGCTCTGTACTGTGGATCAAATTTAGGTCTTTGCTGAAGGACTGATTAGAGTAGACGGAGACAGTTCAAGGATTCGTTGTTGATCAGTCTCATTCCTTTTCCGTAGAGCTAAAACTAACGGGGCGACGCAATTGTTTAGACACAGGAGACATCCTGTGTAACCTTGTAACATTGCTCCTGGGAATAGTGAACATTCGAGTTTTGGCCTTCCCGATGTTTTGAATGTTCTTAGATTCTACTAACGGATATTTCACTTACAAAACACGCGACCTAGAAACGACAGCAACGGCCAGGAACAACAAGACGCTAAACGCGGATCCTTTCATAGCATGAAACTGGTGCCCTCTACGAAAATAGCATCACAGAACACGTGATAATGTGTCTATATTATCGTTATTATTTTTTTATGTTGTTACCAATTACCAAATCAACGGAAATAAAAAAACAAAATGTAAGTTTTCTTTTGGGTATTTTGAGGCCCCTGCGATTCTGAGACCCCAAACGCGCGCTTCCTGCGCCTGTGCGGTGATCCACCCCTAGTAGAGGCTATTTAAAATTTTGTACTCGACTAAAAGTGCAACACAATAAACTTGACTTTCTGTGAAAATTTTATGCATATGAGCACGGTTGGGGTTGATTAAAAACTGATAAAAAGGTTTAAAGCCTGTTAATTAATTTTTGTGCCTATGTAAAAACGCAGTACCATAACCTTGGCATGTTATCGAAACCTTAAGAATTCGTCGGACTAAAAATTCCTAAAAAATTCTAGGCCTAAAGTCTTGCAATTAAGGTTTTGTGACAGAGTAAAAGTGCAACATTAATAACTTGACATGTTATGTTAACGTTGTGAGTATGAGCATGACGGATTAAAAATTTAAAGAAATCGCCTTTCAGATTAATGTGTTGTAGCAGAGTAAAAGTGTAACATTATCTTTATTTTCTATATAAACCATACTACGTGCTGAAATGGCCCAACTATACATACGTATACTTAAACCATATACCGAAGCGCGGACACGGTGAAACAAAAGTGCAGTTTTGTACGGTCCCTTAAAATTTTGTGGCCAGCCCACATGGAAGAGGACACGTTGATGTCAAAAACGTACTTTTCACTCGGCTCCATAGCAGATAGCAATGGACACGTCGCAATCTTTTTTTTTTTTTTAGTTGGGAGGTTTAACGACCACCGTGATCAATTCAGTGGGCTGTAAGCAGTCAGAAGTTCCTAATTTTGGGTCACTGGTTCCAGGGAAGGGGAGAGCCCGTGCTAGAAGTCAAACACAACGTCCATGACTCACCGGGATTCGAATCAGGACCCTTCTTGGACTAGTGATCAGAAGCCAGCGCATAAACCACTGGGCCACCGGAGTGGCTCACTTTGAAATCAACCATGTATTTTTCATACGCCCCCAAAAGCCCCCAAACGCCCTTATGGACATACTGATGGAACTGGATGCAAAGAAATCATTAATGTAATTTGTATTAGGAGGGTGGTATTTCCCGGGTAAATGTTACTATCTGTCGAATCACAAAGTTCAGCGGGTGAAAGTTAATGAATGAAAAAGATATTCCTGTAATTTTCCAGTAAACTTATCTTTAATTTTTTTTATGAAACAAAAAAGAAAGGAAGAGGAATGGAAATACTTATCTCCGAGGAGACATCTATAGAACTGCCGTACATCTGGCGTGTTCTTTTGAGAAACCACGACACTGAAATGCAATGCACCTGTGTGATGTCGCGTGCATGGGACTTGACATTGATCATCTTTTTCTTACCGCTTTAAATTTTGAATATCTGGAACTTTCTATTTAAATTGCATTATATTTCTGCCCGATAAGCCGCCCGTTGGTGGTAAAAGCTAACTTTTATTAATGTGTGATTTTAATACACCATTAACCGGATATTTTTGCACTTTATTGTTATCTACGGTCTCACACTTAGACCGTAGGTCGGGTATTGGAGTGCTGAATTGTGTTGCAGATCTTAAGAGTTAAAATGGAACTTTTTACGAAAATCTTGTATGGGGGCCTCTTGATCGCGGGCCCCCACCAGTTCCAAAAACCATCTACGGTCTAAGTTAGAGTACCGTGAGATAGTATCCTAAATTTAGCGGTTCTAAATTGAAAACTGTAGATTTTACCAAAATTTTGTAAGGGGGCCCTCGACCCTGGGCCCCGACCTGTTTCGAACACCGTCTACGGTCTAAGTTAGAGTACCATGAGATAGTATACGAAACTTGGTGGTTCTAAATTGAAAGCTGTAGATTTTACGAAAATTTTCCATGGGGGCCCCTAAAGCCCGGGCCCCGACCCTTTCCAAAAACCGTCTACCGTCTAAGTTAGAGCAGCATGAGATAGGACACTAAATATGGTGGTTGTATATTCAAAAATGTATATTTTGCGATAATTTTGAATGAGGGGCCCTGGTCCCCGTGCAACGTATTTCACAAGTGAATGTACGAAATAAAAACGCCGCCCCGGTGGCGCAGTGGTCTAAGGCGTTGGCCTATGATCATTCGTCCGAAGGGGTCCGGGTTCGAATCCCGGTGAGGCATGGATGTTGTGTTTGTCTTGCGGCACTGGCTCTCTCCCTTCCCTGGAACCAGTGACCCTAAATTAGGGACGGGCGACTGCTTATAGCCCATTGAGTTGCTCACGGTGGTCGTTAAACCTCAAAAAAAAAAAAAAAAAAAAAAAAATAAAAGAATGTACGAAATTGCGATTAAGGCCATTCCCGCCACGCCATTGGTTCAGAGCTACTTTGGAGAGGGGCCTATGAGGAGATTCATGTGACCGGAACACTCTTTTATAGGGGGAAGTCCTTTTTGCTAAGAAATTCATTGTGAGGTTACTTAACATATGTGACAAATGATCGTATTGAATTATATCGTGGAAAGCTCTGCTTCCTAAGAAATTCACTGTGAGGTTACTTACCATATCAGAGAAATGAACACATTGAATTATATAGTGGGAAGTTCTGCTTCCTAAGAAATTCACTGTGAGGTTACTTAACATATGTGACAAATGATCATATTGAATAATACGGTAAAGTACTTTTGTGCACGATATCATAAGGAATATCTGCAGTATCTCAGATGAATAAAAGTCGAAAAATGTCTTAATATTAAAATTGAGGACGAGTTCAATAAGTTGCTAGTTGAATACCATACTCCGTATCGACCAATAGATGGCAGCACGTCAACCTAATATCCACGATCCGTGCTGTTGTGAAAGTGCGTTTAAAAGGATACTAAAAAGTACCCTTTGAAAGGTCCTTTCTATTGCCCTCAAAAGGACCTTTAACAATGAAAAGTATGTCTCCACACCGAATTGTTTATTCTGACGATCAAGTTTTTTTCCTCATGAATGTGAAGAGTTCTAGCTAGAAAAAAAAATAGAGTGATTTCGTGTTAGCAAAGAACTACCTAATGACACGAAGTAAGACCTCACAACAGTGTCCTGTTGAAATAAGACACTTCCGTTGGAATAAACACTCCAGAATGTTTTTTGCCATATATTGTGTCTGATAAATTAGTAAGTGATCTGTCATATATATACATTTTTAATATTTAGGAAATTCTTCATATTTATGTCCCTCCAAACTTCATCAAAAATGCCTTCAATTCCACATTTCAACCACCCTTCTCCCCGAAAAAAAAATGTTAAACAGCTCATTGGTGTCCATACAAAACACATCAGTACTTATCCTGTGCTAGAGTAGTGAGCGCTCTAGCACAGGATAAGTACTCTCGGCTCTGTGAGAACTATATAGATTGAAGGTACTTGTGAAGATTGAAAGTACTTGTGAAGTCATGTTGCTATAAAAACTCAAAAGTTCCCCAACCAATAAAGTACACTCTCTATTGACCTCCTGGCGCTTTCGACTGTATGGTTAAACAACTGAAGATAACTATTGTCGCAGTGAAAACACCCGAACATTAAAATGGCTCATGGCGTTTGCAGCCATGGTGCAGCAAAGCTTACATGTCTGAGTCACATGACTTTCCTTACAGGCCCCGGCCTATTCGCAATCGTAGCTCTAAATCAATCGCGTGGCGGAAATGGCTTTAATCGCAATTCCGTACATTCACTTGTGAAATACGCCCCCGGGCCCCGGCCCGTTCCAAAAAACGTCTACAGTCTAAGTTAGAGCACCATGAGGTGGTACACCAATTTTGGTGGTTCTAAATTGAGAACTGTAGATTTTTATGAAAATTTTGTTGGTGGCCCCTTCGGGCCGGGCCTCCACCCGCGCCAAAAACCGTCTACCGTCTAAGTTAAAGCACCATGAGATCGTATACTAAATCTGGTGGTTTTAAATCGAAAACTGTATATTTTACGATAATTTTGAATGAGTGGCCCTGATCTCCGGGCCTGGGCATTGTTGGAAAAGAGGTACGGGGAACCCCGATTTCTACCAAAATTTAATCAGGACATCAATTTCTATGAAGACCCCCTCCCCCTTAAATATACTTTTTTTGCAATTCATCAAAATCTATCTAAAGCAATTTATTAAGGGATTACTGCGATGGTACAGTCCCTCCAGTATAAATCCGAACAAATTTAAAAATTCTAGATCACGTGATGTGTAGTTTCATCCAGAAAAAGAAGGCAACCCATCTCCCCGTTATAACGCTAGAAGAGAAGGCAACCCATCTAAAGCGTTTCCGTTATAATCGCTACAAGGGAAGGCTCCTCGTTATTCACACAACGTTGCTGAAACTAATCTGAAGAGTATTTTTTTAGCGTGAGGTCACCATGCCGCCCCGGTGGCGCAGTGGTCTAAGGCGCTGGCCTCTGATCATTCGTCCGTAAGGGGTCCGGGTTCGAATCCCGGTCAGGCATGGATATTGTGTTTGTCTTGTGGCACTGGCTCTCTCCCTTCCCTGGAACCGGTGACCCTAAATTAGGGACGGGCGACTGCTTATAGCCCATTGAGTTGCTCACGGTGGTCGTTAAACCTCCAACCAAAAAAAAAAAAAAAAAAAGAGGTCACCATATATATGACACCAATGGTTCAACCTCGTTATAAAACTTGTTTGAAAAAAAAAGGGGGGGGGGGACCTTTTAAGAGAATGTTGCAAAGTGAGAGTAAAGGCGTCAATTAATCTCTATTCAAAAAACAAAACAAACAAAAAACATGACACCAATGGCTCACAGCCGTGAAACCAGAGAAAAATTCATTCAGCGCCTGCATTGTGGCGCCCTCTTTGACACTGAGACCGGAAAAGTTGCGTTTTACCTTGGCGGAGTTTGTTTATTCAGCTGAGCTCATGGATCTTACTAAGGTCGACTCCTAAAGCAACTATGACTTTTAATGAATTCGCCTACTTCTATAGCTCCCCTCCACCTGAGGATGTTAGCGGAATACTACAGAAAGTATATTTAATAAGTACCGTATTCTTGATTTTACCCAAACAATGCTCTATTAATGAAAAAAGGGGGGGGGCTCTCTCTTAATACACCAAAGATGAGTCTTTTATATAAATTTGGCTGGAAAGTATATTAATAAAGATAATAAAAATAGGTTGAAACATTATTTATTGTAATACTATATTAATACGTTGCATACACTACAAATTGCATAATGTCTGGGAATTCTACATATATGACCAAATATTTATCTCGCGAATTGGATTTCGCGAAAATAGATGGTCAAGTTCGATTTACATTATGAAAAATGTTACGTAACTTTGAAAAAATATCACCTTATTTTTGTCCACAGGATCATCCATGGTTATTGGATGAACTGTTCTTAAATCCAAAGGTGATCCATTTGATGATGCCAATATTCCTGTTTTAAAATCTGGATTGAATTGTGCAAACCATCAAAAGATCAACTAACGGAAGTCTTTTCACGTAATACGAAACTAAAATCTCTGATTGATGGTGCGGATGTAAACGGTGTTGAACACCGAAGACCGTTATTTTCTTGTTTAAATGATGAAGAATGCTTCAATTGGATGGGTTGTATTCCTGGATTTAACCCACACGTTTAAGATCACAAAGGTGACAACGCTTTATCAGCGTACATTGTTAAATCAGAAAGAAATCCTCAAATACTTAGCCGACTTCTCACCATGGGTGTCAACGTGAAAAATACCAACAAAAAAAGACAAACTCCTTTAATGATGGCATTGCAAGATAGAGATACCAACAAAGAAGAAATACAATTACTACTTAGTAGTGGTGCAGATTTAGATATTCGCGATCTCGAAGGTCGTACTGCTGCATTTTATCTTAAAAATGAATTATTTCGCCCTTTGTTACCCTCAAATAATGTTATTGACGTGTATCATTGCAACTTGGAATAACATAAAGCCGCACAGAAATATAAAAAAGAATTTTTATATTTCAACTAATCATTTCCTTATGATTCTCTAAAGATTCCCGAAGACCTTCTAGAAGTTGAAAACAATCAGATTGTTCTACTTAAAAAACTATATTCTGCATTTTAGGATAAGCAAACATTATACACGATATCATTGATAAGCCTGCTTTATATTTTGACCAATATATTTTTATATTAGCATTTCGATTAGCTTATATTTGTAACGACACGGATGCTTATGTTTACATGTGTCAAAACATGATAGCAAATTTTGGATATTTACCACATCAATACGAAATTTCTCTCATGTCGTGTCACCCTGTGGTAGCTCATGATTATAATGGAGATTCAAGAAAAGAGCCTACAGCCTTAGAAAACATGATATATTATGATCCTGTTTCAAACATACCTTTCAACGGACAATCACTGGAATGTTTATGCTGTCAGGTATTATTAAAACAGAATATAAAGAAATATGAAGAGAAGCTTCCACCTTTAATTATGAATCACGTTAAATTACATAATGTTCGCAAAATTATCGAAATATGGAATCACTCAAGTATATATTCAGATCTACAGATTCGGATTAGGAAGACATCTCGTTAAAATATCTTTTAAACCGAAGATTTTGAATATTTGCGACGTTCAAATTTTGACTCTCAAAGAATGGGGAAATGATTAAAAACACCTAAAGCCACATCCAGTGTGCGCTTTCACAAATAGGTCACATCAAGTGAATGGACAAATTAAAAACACCTAATGCCACATCCAGTGTGCGCTTTCAGAAATAGGTCACGTCAAGTGAATAAACTTTCACAAAATGTCACATCAAGTGAATTCACAAAATGTCACATCCTGTGAAAAATAATATAATAAGAAGATAATTTTTTTTAATTTAATAATGCCTACTATATTAATACGTTGCATACACTACAAATTGCATAATGCCTGGACATTCTTCATACATGACCAAATATGAATCTCGCGAATGGGATTGGATTTCATTGCAACCAAATATGAATCTCGCGAATGGGAATGGGATTTCATTGCAATATAGAGATACCAACGAAGAAGAAATACAATTACTAAGTAGTGGTGCAGATTTAGACATTCGCGATCTCGAAGGTCGTACTGCTGCTTTTTATCTTAAAAATGAATTATTTCGCCCTTTTGTTTCCCTCAAATAATGTTATTGACGTGCGTTGTTGCAACTTGGAACAACATAAAGCCGCACAGAAAAATAAATCAGAATTTTTATTTCTCAACCGCTCATTTCCTCTTCGAAAGCTTTGCAAATTCTCTTACCTTCCAGGAGTTGAAAACCATCCGGTTGTTCTACTTAAAAAACTATATTCAGCATTTTATGATAAGGAAAACATTATACATGATATCATCGATGAGCCAGCTTTATATTTTGACAAAAATATTTTTATATTAGCATTTCGATTAGCTTATAGTTGTAACGACAGGGATGCTTGTGTTTACATGTGTCAAAAAATGATAGCATAATTTATTTATTTTTTTATTGGAGGTTTAACGACCACCGTGAGCAACTCAATGGGCTATAAGCAGTCGCCCGTCCCTAATTTAGGGTCACTGGTTCCAGGGAACGGAGAGAGCCAGTGCCGTAAGACAAACACAACATCCATGCCTCACCGGGATTCGAACCCGGACCCCTTACGGACGAATGATCAGAGGTCATCGCTTAGACCACTGCGCCACCGGGGCGTCATAGCACAATTTAGATATTTATCAGATCAATACGAAATTTCCCTCATGTTGCGTCACCCAGTAGTATATCTAGCTCATGATTATAATGGAATTTTAAGAAAATAGCCTACAGCCTTAGAAAAAAATAATATATTATGATCCACTTTTAAACATACCTTTCAACGCACAATCACTGGAATGGTAGAATAATAATAACAACGTTTCGCACAATAAAATGTTTATTATACATCGACTATAGTTTCGCAGAGCGATTGGCTCGGCTTCAGCCGAGCCAATCGCTCTGCGAAACTATAGTCGATGTATAATAAACATTTTATTGTGCGAAACGTTGTTATTATTATTCTATCTTAACACCGCAAGCTTCGTAGTCATAAATTATATATAATCACTGGAATGTTTATGTTGTCAAGTATTATTAAAACAGAATATAAACAAATATAAAGAGAAGCTTCTACCTTTAATTATGAAGCACGTTCAGCCGCCCCGGTGGCGCAGTGGTCTAAGCGATGGCCTCTGATCATTCGTCCGAACGGGGTCCGGGTTCGAATCCCGGTGAGGCATGGATGTTGTGTTTGTCTTACGGCACTGGCTCTCTCCCTTCCCTGGAGCCAGTGACCCTAAATTAGGGACGGGCGACTGCTTATAGCCCATTGAGTTGCTCACGGTGGTCGTTAAACCTCCAATAAAAAAAAAAGCACGTTCAATTACATAATGTTCACAAAATTATTAGAAGACACTATGAATTTTGTATATATTCCGATCGATATTCCGATCGATCAGACGATTAGCAAGATATTTTCTTAAACTTTCTTTTTTTATATTACACAACGTAGACGAATGGCGTCGAACTGGGCACTTTGTGATATCCCATGGAGGCCAGGAATCGTGCTATCAACTCCATCTCTGCAGAGTCTGAAGGCTCAGGAATGGCTGCAACTGAAGAAATGGCTGACGCCGCAGTAATGGCTGACGGTTTCCAGTCCTCGGCGATCCACGTGTCCACTTCAGGACGGGGAATGGCTGACGGCACGTGCGCAGGAATGGCTGACGGTTTCCAGTCCTCGGCGATCCACGTGTCCACATCAGGACGGGGAATGGCTGACGGCACGGGCGCAGGAATGGCTGACGGTTTCCAGTCCTCGGCAATCCACGTGTCCACTTCGGTAATGGCTGACGGTTTGCAGTCCTCGGCGATCCACGTGTCCACGGCGGGTCTTTGGGTGAAATTTCCTTTTGGTGGAGCCTTCAACTGCTGAAGAATCCACTTTTTAATTGCCTTGCCACAGACGTAGGAGCACGTGTGGTCCATCGTCGTTCCGTGTAACTGGCAGTTCCATCCTATGTCAGAGGTGGGTACGGGCCGATCGCTGGACGGACAACGAACGCTGTCTAGTTTCAACGTGTGGAAACTGACCCCATTCTGACCCCCTCTGAAGGCAATGAGCGTGTCTCTTCGGTCTTTGAAGTGTCGGAGAGCGTCTCGGATCATGGTGGTGAGCTCCTTCAGATCCAAGCAATGCGCTTCCATGGAAGGGTGAAAAGGAATTTCGTGGATGTGCCACTTTTCGTACTCAATCTGCCGCTTATCCGCCGGTTGATGCTTGCCCAGATCAAACGAGTAGTGGTAGCCCGGCTCGTTGACGAACACTGGAACGATGCTCAACTCCCTCGGAACGAACCGCCGCTGGCTCTGGAGCCAGAAGCCGTGCATCTCGACCACCATGCACACTTTGGCGAGATTCTTTGCCGTCTGGTCCTCGTACTTGGCCATCAGGTCGCGCCAACGACTGATCTCTCCGTAGCACCGGTCAAAAAACTCCTTGGAGATGGTCCATGGAGATCGGCTAAAGTGACTGAGTCTGTCCCTCTTTTTATACTCGTAGCCACGCCTACGTGAACAAATACAGACGTCTGGGGGAATGTTACGAAGTACGTCAGTTATGACATCAAGGACGTGGAGACGTACATTGTCTGAATAAATATTTGTCCAGACGGCCGTGAAGTGGTTACCATACCTCTAGACTGTACGTCCAAAGGTCTGGATAATCGACAGCAAAAGGCCACATGAAATATAGCAAAAGGCATCATCTACTGACAGCTGCTTCTCTTCTCACTAGACGAAGCCTTTGTACGTCAGTTATGATATCAAGGACGTGGAGACGTGCATTGTCTGAATAAATATTTGTCTAGACGGCCGTGAAGTGGTTATTTTACCTCTGGACTGTACGTCCAAAGGTCTGGATAATCGACAGCGAAGCCCACATGAAATATAACAAAAGGCATCAGCTACTGACAGCTGCTTCTCTTCTCACTAGACCACCGTGCTGCTATTTTGTAATTACTTAGCATTATACTATTTTTCTAGGAAACCAATGTTCCCTACCCCCTTTTTTTAAGTACCATTGGTTATACGGTGTCCATTAATTCATAGAGAGAAAAAAAGAGGGGTGATAATTAGGGCACGCCTATTAAATCCATTATTTGTTGCTACTGAAAATCGGGAAAAGTATGCTTTTAGGTGACAGTCTGCAATGTAATAATTCAGTTTCAATGGAGAGAGAGAGAGAGAGAGAGAGAGAGAAGAGTAGGATAATCAGGGCCTATTGAAATATACTTTCATTAATTCCCTGGCAATTTTTATCTCACTAAAAAATGCTGTTTTCCTTCTATTTTATAATACTAGAGTTTAGTACTTTGCTCGCTCACTGGAACAAAAATAATTTATAAATATTTTGTTTAAAAATTTGAGTCTTCCCTTGTGTAAACAACTCTCACATAAATTTTTTATGTCTTCTCGATGGTCTTTATGTTGTTAGAAGCTTTCACTACGACTCATTATAGCATCAAAAAATGTATGGTCTTTTTGTTGTCATAGTGAGAAGCTTTCACATAAAAAAAATGCATTTTTGCAATAGTTCAATGATACCAATGATGAAAAGGTTAACCCATTAAAAAATATACCAGTGAAGACGTCACTTGATACATTAATTAGGGCTTATCTCCATTAATTCATAGAGAGGGTGGTATACGTCTAATAAAAGAGAATTTTTTCATAATTAACGGATCTTTTTGTGTTCTTAAAATCAAGTTTAAAACAAATTAGAAAAAATCTTTAAAACCTAAATGCAAGTAGGGCCAATGGGGGAGGAGGAATTAACATTTCTTTTTAATCATTCCTGTATAAACCTTGTTTCAAAGCCAAACAGATATGTTTTCTGAAACGATACGAGACGACAATGAAACCTCTTTGATGTTATAAAGCCTTGATTTTTCATTAATGGAGAAACTGTTTGGTTAAAATGAAGAACTTACATTTATTAAATAGATTTTTTATAGATTCCGTGTTGTTGAGGTTTATAATTTTCAGTAGCAACAAATAATGGATTCAATAGGCCTGCCCTAATTATCTCCCTCTTTTTTTCTCTCTATGAATTAATGGACACCGTATAACCAATGGTACTTAAAAAAATGGAGGGGGGACATTGGTTTCCTAGAAAAATAGTATAATGCTAAGTAATTACAAAATACAGCACGGTGGTCTAGTGAGAAGAGAAGCAGCTGTCAGTAGATGATGCCTTTTGCTATATTTCATGTGGCCTTTTGCTGTCGATTATCCAGACCTTTGGACGTACAGTCTAGAGGTATAGTAACCACTTCACGGCAGTCTGGACAAATATTTATTCAGACAAAGTACGTCTCCACGTCCTTGATGTCATAACTGACGTACTTCGTAACATTCCCCCAGACGTCTGTATTTGTTCACGTAGGCGTGGCTACGAGTATAAAAAGAGGGACAGACTCAGTCGCTTTAGCCGATCGCCATGGACCATCTCCTATCGTTGAAGCCGAAGGAGTTTTTGACCGGGGCCACGGAGAGATCCATCGTTGGCGCGACCTGATGGCCAAGTACGAGAACCAGATGGCAAAGAATCTCGCCAAAGTGTGCATGGTGGTCGAGATGCACGGCTTCTGGCTCCAGAGCCAGCGGCGGTTCGTTCCGAGGGAGATGAGCATCGTTCCAGTGTTCGTCAACGAGCCGGGCTACCACTACTCGTTTGATCTGGGCAAGCATCAACCGGCGGATAAGCGGCAGATTGAGTACGAAAAGAGGCACATCCACGGACTTCTTTTTTTTTTGATTGGAGGTTTAACGACCACCGTGAGCAACTCAATGGGCTATAAGCAGTCGCCCGTCCCTAATTTAGGGTCACTGGTTCCAGGAAAGGGAAAGGGCCAGTGCCGTAAGACAAACAGAACATCAATGCCTCACCGGGATTCGAACCCGGACCCCTTACGGACGAATGATCAGAGGCCATCGCTTAGACCACTGCGCCACCGGGGCGGCGCCACGGACATCCTTTTCACCCTTCCATGGAAGAGCATTGCTTGGATCTGAAGGAGCTCACCACCATGATCCGAGACGCTCTCCGACACTTCAAAGACCGAAGGTACACGCTCATTGCCTTCAGAGGGGGTCAGAAGGAAGTCTTCCTCAACTGTTTCCACACGTTGAAACTGGACAGCGTCCGTTGTCTGTCCAGCGATCGGCTCGTACCCACCTCTGACATAGGGTGGAACTGCCAGTTACACGGAACGACGATGGACCACACGTGCTCTTACGTCCGTGCCAAGGCAATCAAAAAGTGGATTCTTCAGCAGTTGGAGGCTCAACCAAAAGGAAGTTTCACACAAAGACCCGAAGTGGACACGTGGATCGCCGAGGACTGGAAACCGTCAGCCATTCCCGAAGTGGACACGTGGATTGCCGAGGACTGGAAACTGTCAGCCATTCCTTCAGTTGCAGCCATTCATGGGCCGTCAGCCATTCCCCGTCCTGAAGTGGACACGTGGATCGCCGAGGACTGGAAACCGTCAGCCATTCCTGCGCCCGTGCGCGTCAGCCATTCCCCGTCGTGAAGTGGACACGTGGATCGCCGAGGACTGGAAACCGTCAGCCATTCCTGCGCCCGTGCCGTCAGCTATTCCCCGTCGTGAAGTGGACACGTGGATCGCCGAGGACTGGAAACCGTCAGCCATTCCTTCAGTTGCAGCCATTCCTGAGCCTTCAGACTCCGCAGAGATGCCGTCAGCCGACTGTCCAGAGATGGAGTTGATAGCACGATTCCTGGCCTCCATGGGATATCACAAAGTGCCCAATTCGACGCCATTCGTCTACGTTGTGTAATATAAAAAAAGAAAGTTTAAGAAAATATCTTCCTAATCGTCTGATGGATCGGAATATCGATCGAAATATATATAAAATTCATAGTGTCTTCTAATAATTTTGTGAACATTATGTAATTTAACGTGATTCATAATTAAAGGTGGAAGCTTCTCTTCATATTTCTTTATATTCTGTTTTAATAATACCTGACAGCATAAACATTCCAGTGATTGTCCGTTGAAAGGTATGTTTGAAAGAGGATCATAATATATTATTTTTTTCTAAGGCTGTAGGCTCTTTTCTTAAAATTCCATTATAATCATGAGCTAGATATACTACTGGGTGACGCAACATGAGGAGGGAAATTTCGTATTGATCTGATAAATATCCAAATTGTGCTATCATTTTTTGACACATGTAAACACAAGCATCCCTGTCGTTACAAATATAAGCTAATCGAAATGCTAATATAAAAATATTTTTGTCAAAATATAAAGCTGGCTCATCGATGATATCATGTATAATGTTTTCCTTATCATAAAATGCTGAATATAATTTTTTAAGTAGAACAACCAAATGGTTTTCAACTTCTGGAAGGTAAGAGAATTTGCAAAGCTTTCGAAGAGGAAATGAGCTGTTGAGAAATAAAAACTCTGATTTATTTTTCTGTGCTGCTTTAGCCTATGTTGTTCCAAGTTGCAACAACGCACGTCAATAACATTATTTGAGGGAAACAAAGGGCGAAATAATTCATTTTTAAGATAAAAAGCAGCAGTACGACCTTCGAGATCGCGAATGTCTAAATCTGCACCACTACTAAGTAGTAACTGTATTTCTTCTTTGTTGGTATCTCTATTTTGTAATGACATCGTTAAAGGAGTTTATCCTTTTTTGTTGGTATTATTCACGTTGACACCCATGGTGAGAAGTCTGCTAAGTATTTGAGGATTTCTCCATGATTTATCAAAATACACTGATAAAGCGTTGTCACCTTTGTGATCTGGAACGTGTGGGTTAAATCCAGGAATACCAACCATCCAATTGAAGTATGCTTCATTATTTAAACAAAAAAATAACGGTCTTCGGTGTTCAACACCGTTTACATCCGCACCAACATCAATCAGAGATTTTAGTTTCGTATTACGTGAAAAGACTTCCGTTAGTTGATCTTTTGATGGTTTGCACAATTCAATCCAGATTTTTAAAACAGGAAGATTGGCATCATCTAAATGGATCACGTTTGGATTTGTGAGCAGTTCATTCAATAACCATGGATGATCCTGTGGGCAGATATGAGATGAAAAATGTTTAAAGTCACGTAACATTTTCCATAATGTAGATCGAACTTAACCATCTATTTTCACTAAATCCCATTCGCGAGTTTCATATTTGGTCATGTATGAAGCATATCCAGACATTATGCAATTTGTAGTGTATGCAACGTATTAATATAGTAGCCATTATTAAATTAAAAAAAATATTTTCTTGATTATATTATCTTTCGCAGGATGGGACATTTTGTGAATTCACTTGATGTGACATTTTGTGAAAGCGCACACTCGATGTGGCATTAGGTGTTTTTAATCGTTTCCCTATTCTTTGAGAGTCAAAATTTGAACGTCGCAAATATTCAAAATCTTCGGTTTAAAAGATATTTTAACGAGATATCTTCCTAATCCGAATCTGTAGATGAATCTGAAAATGGATCTGAATATACACTTCAGTGATGCTATATTTTGATAATCTTGCGAATAATTTAACGTGCTTCATAATTAAAGGTGGTAGCTTCTCTTCATATTTCTTTATATTCTGTTTTAATAATACCTGCCAACATAAACATTCAAGTGATTGTCCGTTGAAAGGTATGTATGAAACAGGATCATAATACATCATGTTTTCTAAGGCTGTAGGCTCTTTTCTTGAATCTCCATTATAATCATGAGCTACCACAGGGTGACACGACATGAGAGAAATTTCGTATTGATGTGGTAAATATCCAAAATTTGCTATCAAGTTTTGACACATGTAAACATAAGCATCCGTGTCGTTACAAATATAAGCTAATCGAAATGCTAATATAAAAATATATTTGTCAAAATATAAAGCTGGCTCATCAATGATATCGTGTATAATGTTTTTCTTATCATAAAATTCAGAATATAGTTTTTTAAGTAGAACAATCTGATTGTTTTCAACTTCTGGAAGGTCTTCGGGAATCTTTAGAGAATCATAAGGAAATGATTAGTTGAAATATAAAAATTCTTTATATTTCTGTGCGGCTTTATGTTGTTCCAAATTGCAATGATACACGTCAATAACATTATTTGAGGGTAACAAAGGGCAAAATAATTCATTTTTAAGATAAAATGCAGCAGTACGACCTTCGAGATCGCGAATGTCTAAATCTGCACCACTACTAAGTAGTAATTGTATTTCTTCTTCGTTGGTATCTCTATCTTGCAATGCCATCATTAAAGGAGTTTGTCCTTTGTTGTTGGTATTATTCACGTTGACACCCATGGTGAGAAGTCTGCTAAGTATTTGAGGATTTCTTTCTGATTTATCAAAGTACGCTGATAAAGCGTTGTCAGCTTTGTGATCTTGAACGTGTGGGTCAGTGGCGGCTCGTGGTGTAAAATGCTGGTGAGGCGAACGGTCTTGATGTAAATGTAAAACAGTAAAACATATGTTATTGAAAAATATATAAATTCGTATAACGTTATACGAACATATATGTATATATCAGTGGCGTAGCCGGGGGGGTTCGTGGTTTGCACCCCCTAAGTAGGCGAGACAGTTATTTTTTTTTAAGTACGTTTTATAGATAATTTCCCTATTAAATTCATTGATTTTTACATAACTTACAATGTAATACAAATAAATTACATTTATATATAATATCAATGTAATTTCTTGATAATAGATGAGAAAGTAAAGCAAAGCGGCCAAAGAAGTTGCTTTATTAAATTTTTATTAAAACAACTATAATATATTGCATTTTCTTCATTTTATTAAATTAGCTTCGTTTTGTATTAATGTTCAAGATGTGCTTATGTACCAATAGGAAAATATTTGTCGAAGCGCCCCCCGCCAAATTGTTACATGTACTTATACACAGTTATACAGCAGAAGTGCAGAACCCTTCCCCCCTCAAAAAGTTTCATGTCAAAGGCAGTATCACCCATCCGATATCTTTGAAGTCCTGGGTTCGAGTCGGCTGAATCATTAAAATCCGCTGATATTCGGAAGTCTCGTTAAGCCATCGGTCCCGGGTAGGCGCCTTGTTATAAACAGCTGTAAACCCCCATCCCTTAGAGTTTCAGCCCATGCCATTTAGCCCTTATATACAAATATTATTCAACAGTAATGGAATAAAACTATAGAAATATATGAAACACGGCGTGGGGAGTCTTTCTTCACGAAAAAATCCAAAAATTTTAGAGGAAAAATGTGCATATACCCCTATATATATATGTGTGTGTGTGTGTAATATACGCTACTTTTGCAACAATATTTTTATGAAAACAATTATTCGATAATTTTACAACAAAGAAAGAAATATTTCACCTGTATTCTTTTATGTAATACACTTGAGCGAAAATACGCAATTTGTGCGGTTTCTTTAGCTAGTCAATGCGTCACTCACATCCCAACGCCAGTCGGACATCCACTTCTTAAAAAATTCAAAGTAAATCATTTGAATAGAAATTGTTTTCACACGAAATGTTTCTTGAGCTTGAATAAAAGTCACAGTTCGATTGGCATATTAGTGAAGGTTCATTTAGCACGGGTCACAAACTGAAGTCCAGGCTCGTGATAACTATGTACAGGAGAAGTCAAGTTAAGGAAGGCCGCCCCGGTGGCGCATTGGTCTAAGGCGTTGGCCTCTGATCATTCGTCCGGAAGGGGTCCGGGTTCGAATCCCGGTGAGGCATGGATGTTGTGTTTGTCTTACGGCACTGGTTCTCTCCCTTCCCTGGAACCAGTGACCCTAAATTAGGGACGGGCGACTGCTTATAGCCCATTGAGTTGCTCACGGTGGTCGTTAAACCTCCAATCAAAAAAAAAAAAAAAAAAAAAGTTAAGGAAGCACATTTCTATGTAAAAAAAAGTATTAGGTAATTTAAACCTGGAATTAAAAACAGAGGAATACGATATTAATTTGCTTTGGTCTCGAACAGAATGCTTTCAGTTTATGTTTTATAAATAAGTTCAATTCTGCGATCCCTTTTGGCTGCAAATTTGTCTACGATCAGATCATAAATGGTTGAGTGGACATTAGATGGTTCAGCAATTCTTTCTCGATTGAAATTTTAGCGAGTGAAGACAAACGATCTTGTGCCGTTGTATTACGGAGGTAAGTCTTAATTCTCTTCAAACAAGAAAAACTCCTTTCAGCAGAAGAACTTGTTGATGCCAGTGTCATTACAAGAGAAAATAATTTGTAGGCTTCTGGTAACACATCTTTCAGCTCGTTTTCTTTCATTGTTTTCAAGGTTTTCTGAACACTGAGTTCCCTGAAGTTGTGATCATTATATAAAAAATCTAATTCGTTTTTTAGTCGTTGTGTGTCTGTAAAAATGTTTGGATAAATTATTTTTGAGAGTGTTAAGGGCACTGGATGGAAATGACTCTGAATAACTATGGTATTTTGAGCTGTCAACTAGCTGCAGAAACTCGAGCTTTCCCATATCTTCAAATCTGGTATTTATTTGGACTATTATGCTGTCAACGATTTCGTAAAACATAATTTTGTAATAGTTTTCCACTTCTTCTTCAGTCAAATGTTTCTTTTGGCGACATTTAGGACCTCCACTCAAACTAATTGCTTCACTGAAATGTTTCAAGTAAGTGGTTACATTCCTTTTCTTATTTATTCGTTCGCAACATTGTTTAATTTGTCTTTGGCAATAACTGATATCTAAAGTCTTTTTTTGTAAAACATCAAACAGTACATCCGTAATTCCAAAAATGTCATCAAAAATCAGTGATAAAAAAGCAAATTCAAAATTAGTTAAATTTTTCAAATATCCTATGGCTCCGTTGATTGATTCTGCCGTTGATTCCGGGTCATTCATTATGTTTTCAAACACATTCTTTAGTTTGCCCCATTCGCTTACAATTAAACGCAAAATTTGCGAACGTGATGCCCAACGTGTTTCCGCTATTTGAGGAATCTGTTTCCCAACAACTGAATCTGCTACGTGGGTTCTCTTGGCAGATTTATGAAAAAATGAGGGCATGCTGGATACAGTTGCGAAATATATGCGACATTTTACAATACTTTTGCATCCCTGTTGTAGGACAAGGTTAAGGCGGTGGGCGAAACAGTATGTAAACAAAGCTTGCGGGGCTTCTAGCTTGACTCTTTTCTGCAGACCGCTCAACTCTCCAGCCATAACGCTTGCACCATCATAACACTGGCCTACTATGATTTAAAATCAAACTTCCCCAGAACCGATGCTAGCAGATCATACAGTGCCACAGCAGTCCTGTCAATGCTGATATAATAAAAACCAAGGAAGCGCTCAACTACTTCACAATTTGAGTCCAATATGTATCTGACAAATATTGAACACTCTGATTTTTGAGTAATATCAGTTGTATCATCAACTTGCACTGAAAAAAATGTTGACTTATTTATTTCGCTTTTAACACATTCGTTTATATATTCATGAATACACTCCAGTAAATCATTCTGTATCGTTTTAGATTGTCCAGAAAATAAGCTTCGTATTTCTTCAAAATGTGCTTTTAATTCTGGGGTGCTCCTACGAAGTAACAAATGGAACATCTCCTTGAAATTACCTTTATTTAATGAGGAAATAGATTCATCATGTCCTCGAAAAGGTAGTTCTTGCTTGCTTAGAACGACAACTAAATCGATTATATGTTCCATAAACAGCCTATTTAGTCTGACCCTTTCATTAAACTTAGCTTTATGAAGAGCAGCATTTTCTTTGAGCATATCAGAAATAGTGTTTATATTTTTTCCATTCGCTTCAGACCTACGTGATTAGTTATATGCTCTTTAGAGCTTTCGTGCAATTTTGCACTACGAGAAAAGTTTTTCAGATCAAAATAACCCGTTGTATTCCACACATTTTTCTTATTGCTCAAAAGTAAACATGGCCAGCAAAAGAGAGTTTGCTTGTAATAGCTACCAGAAAGCCAGGAGAAAATCTCGTACCATGATTTATTGAAAGACCTGAAAAACGATTTGCCGCACTTCTTATCTTTAGATATTGAACTTATTATAGGTGTCGGTCTTCCAGATATGAGAACATCCCTTTTATCATAACCTTTCCAGTGTTTAAAAGGAATTTCTTCCAGAACACAAATCACGTCGTTTGTTGGGTCATTCATACTTTCCAACCAAAATCAAAATATGCTGTTTAGTAACAATAACAAAATAAAAAAAGAAGAAAAACTCAACATTACTATGAACTAGCCAACACCAGCAGAAGAGAGGATTGAAAACACACTACAAAAAGTTAGACTCAAATACACTCTGACGAATAGTTAAAGCTACGTAGAAATCATCCTACTCCAAAGCGTATAGAGGTGAACGGCGTCATTGCCTGTAAAACCACTTTTTACCAAGGTCATCTGCTCATTTTCCCGCGCCCATTGGATACACAATCCTTGGGTTCTCCAATAACAGCAGAGATGCGATTCCAGTTTAAGCGAAATGGAGGGTCGCCTCAGAAATTTCCTTTCTCTTACTGGAAGTCCGGCACCTTCTTAGGTAGACCTTGGACCGTGGGGGTGGGGGGTTCACTCTGTAGGGCTCTTCTCTGATCCCCAGTTCCCAAACCGGCTTCTCATCGAGACGATTCAGCCGGTCGCCTCTAAGCGCTTAAAACATGCAGCTGCTTTGCAAAAATAATGATTCATTCCTCATCTTGAAAGCCTTTCTTTAACCTAATTCATGAATCACAATGTGAATTTCAGTGTTTCATTTATCCTGCAAAGTTCTTATATCTTTGTTACTGACCGAAGTTTTTTTTTCACTTCTCATTCTGCGGAATTTCAGGTGAGGCAGCGCCTCACTTGCCTCATCTGACGGGCCGCCACTGGTGTGGGTTAAATCCAGGAATACAACCCATCCAATTGAAGCATTCTTCATCATTTAAACAAGAAAATAACGGTCTTCGGTGTTCAACACCGTTTACATCTGCACCAACATCAATCAGGGATTTTTGTTTCGTATTACGTGAAAAGACTTCCGTTAGTTGATCTTTTGATGGTTTGCACAATTCAATCCAGATTTTTAAAACAGGAATATTGGCATCATCAAATGGATCACCTTTGGATTTAAGAACAGTTCATCCAATAACCATGGATGATCCTGTGGACAAAAATAAGGTGATATTTTTTCAAAGTTACGTAACATTTTTCATAATGTAAATCGAACTTGACCATCTATTTTCGCGAAATCCAATTCGCGAGATAAATATTTGGTCATATATGTAGAATTCCCAGACATTATGCAATTTGTAGTGTATGCAACGTATTAATATAGTATTACAATAAATAATGTTTCAACCTATTTTTATTATCTTTATTAATATACTTTCCAGCCAAATTTATATAAAAGACTCATCTTTGGTGTATTAAGAGAAAGCCCCCCATCCCTTTTTTTTTCATTAATAGAGCATTGTTTGGGTAAAATCAAGAATACGGTACTTATTAAATATACTTTCTGTAGTATTCCGCTAACATCCTCAGGGGGGGGGGGGAGCTAAAGAAGTAGGCGAATTCATTAAAAGACATAGTTGGCCGCCCCGGTGGCGCAGGGGTCTAAGGCGATAGCCTCTGATCATTCGTCCGAAAGGGGTCCGGGTTCGAATCCCGGTGAGGCATGGATGTTGTGTTTGTCTTATGGCACTGGCTCTCTCCCTTCCCTGGAACCAGTGGCCCTAAATTAGGGACGGGCGACTTCTTATAGCCCATTGTGTTGCTCATGGTGGTCGTTAAACATCCAATAAAAAAAGTCATAGTTGCTTTAGGAGTCGACTTTAGTAAGATCCATGAGCTCAGCTGAATAAACAAACTCCGCCAAGGAAAAACGCAACTTTTTTTGGTCTCAGTGCCGAAAGAGCGAGCCACAATGCAAGCGCTGAATGAATTATTCTCTGGTTTCACGGCTGTGAGCCATTGGTGTCATGTTTTTTTTAATAGAGATTTATTGACGCCTTTACTCTCACTTTGCAACATTCTCATAAAAGGTCCCCCCCCCCTTTTTTTTAAACAAGTTTTATAACGAGGTTGAACCATTGGTGTCATATATATGGTGATCTCACGCTAAAAAAAATACTCTTCAGATTAGTTTCAGCAATGTTGTGTGAATAACGGGGAGCCTTCCCTTCTAGCGATTATAACGGAAACGCTGTAGATGGGTTGCCTTCTCTTCTAGCGTTATAACGGGGAGATGGGTTGCCTTCTTTTTCTGGATGAAACTACACATCACGTGATCTAGAATTTTTAAATTCGTTCGGATTTATACTGGAGGGACTGTATGCGATGTTATGGTGCCGTGATGTTTTGTCCTGCGATGATATGGTGCCGCGATGTTTTGTCCTCCGATGTTTTGACTTGCGATGTTTTAGTACTGCGATGTTATAGTACCGCAATATTTTGACCTGGAATGGTATGTCGGCGATCATATGTCGTGCGATGTTATGTCGTGGACCCCTTAGGAGGCAATAGACCGTATGCATTGACGTCACGAAACCGCGGTTCACGTCACCTTTTCGTCTGCTGCTTTCTTGCAGAACAACTGGTGTACAAGTGAGATCAAATGCATTACATGGGCTACGTAAGTGGGTTATCTGGAGTTCAAAAATAGCTTTATTATGATAAATTAAAGTTATTGGGCAATTGTGGTGACCCATATGTAATTCCAGACTCAATTTTCCTGAACAATATTGAGGTCTTGCCACGAATACAACACGGCGTACGCCTTCACTCCCAAGCAAATGAAATCGTGCATGTCATTTATAAAGAAAGGTTAATTCCGATCAAAAGATCTTCATAGAGATTTTGTAAATAACGCATCAGTAAATTTATGAAGATACCTGTTACAAAATGTAAACTACATACTCTAATGTTCCTTCGTTTCCGGTCATCAATGCCAACTCTTCTGATACGTGATAACGACAAATTTTGGCGCTTCTGAATAAGTTTTTTTATAATTCTGATCTCACTTCTTTCACTCAGATGGTAATCTATAATAGGACACATCATTATCTCTCCCACTTCGGTTACCGTAGCCGAAAATAGCACATAACACCATCTTCCTTAAGGCTCTACGAGACCCGCCATCTTGTATTGCTGCTTTCTCTTGTTAACCAACGGGCAAGCGTATTTCACAAATTGCTAGTGAAATTTTGCACATTTTAGAACACCGTTTGTGGCTAACGCAAGATATATGATAAATAAAGAGTTCCCTGGTTTCAGAATTTTTATTGACCTTTCCCTTAATTTTTTATCTGCAGCCAAAATCGTACCAAGGCGTCTTCCATAGTTTTATTAATTAATAAAAAATACTTAAAGAGTCCAAAATGAAAATCTCAAACCAGGGAACTCTTTATTTATCATATATCTTGTGTTAACCACAAACGGTGTTCCAAAATGTGCAAAATTGCCCGAGCAATTTGCGAAATACGCTTGCCCGTTGGTTAACAAGAGAAGGCAGCAATACAAGATGGCAGGTCTCGTAAAGTCTTAACGCTCCACAATGCAAATCCAAGCAGTGTTTGTACACCAGGGCGTGTGCTAGGATACAACGACTGGAAGTTATTGTGCAAATGAGTGGTAGCAGCTGGCGACATTTTTTTTTTTTTGATTGGAGGTTTAACGACCACCGTGAGCAACTCAATGGGCTATAAGCAGTCGCCCGTCCCTAATTTAGGGTCACTGGTTCCAGGGAAGAGAGAGAGCCAGTGCCGTATGATAAACACAACATCCATGCCTCCCCGGGATTCAAACCCGGACCCCTTACGGACGAATGATCAGAGGCCAGCGCCTTAGACCACTGCGCCACCGGGGCGGCGGCGACATTTTGATCACAGAGCTAGTATGTATAAAACGGCGTCTGTCATATGTACGCAACGTTAATTAAGCTCTTTTACCTGTGCGAAAGAAGAACTTTTACGTTGTTTTAATACTGCGTATTAATTTTTTTTCAATGGGGTATAAATTAGACATTGCGCCTTTTAGCTTACGATTAAAGAAAACATTATCGTAATGTTGGGGGATATGAAATAACTAAAGGGAAACGTCGCTTGTCCTACGTGTAAAATATATTTCGGCTTCAGTTGCTTGCAAACTGCGTGATCTAGTTACACTAAATTCGTATTTCACACTCTAAGTAATGTCAAAAAACATTTTAATGTGGCCATTGGTCATTCTTAAGAGAAGTTGCCGAGAGCAAAACTTTTAATTTTGGAAGTTTTTCCCGCAGTATTATGAGTAATGAGTTCGTAATAGCTACTAAACGGGAGAAAAAATAAGTAAATTAAATATATGATAGAAAGAAATTCCCTCTTCATATAATTTAGAGTTTAGACAATTACAAATGAAAAGTCTCGGAAAAGAAACACGAATTAGCAAACCATCTGTAGGTTTAACCAGAAACCTTCACTTTAGAGCCATACATACTCTGATGAATGACACAAGGATCTAGTAAAAACTAAGTCCCTCAATTATTATTTAGATATCAGATAAGTAAACAAGGTTTCCAGCTAACTATATCTTGCACTTAAAATACTAAAGCAACTCTATTATTTCCAGGGAAAGATTAGAAAAGGAGGTGAGAAGCCTAGATTGAAACTGGAAGTCACGATAAATGTGACAAGGTTCTAGGAAAAACTAAGTACCTTAACTTAATATTTAGAGATGAAGTAAGTGCAAAAGGTTACTATCTAACTATCCTGCACTTAAAATGCTAAACCACCTCTATTATTTTAAGGGAAACATTCGAAAAAATGGTGAGAAGCCTAGACGAAATGTGACAGATTCTTGACGTACAACACTGAACTTCAAATGTCTCCCGGTTAACTTACGGCTTTCCAATCTATGTCTATATTCCGCAACCAGGGTTGCCAGATTTTTCTGACATAAAAAGGCCTGGGCTAAGTGAAAAAAGGCCAAAAAAGGCCTGAAATAAAGGATTTCTAATTTTCTTGACATAAAAGGCATAGGCAATATTTAATAAACGCCTTAGACAAAATGTACATGAAAATAATTATTTTATAACATTTTAAATTTGTTTATATACTTTAAATAATAATTTCTTTTGATTTGCTTGTTATGAAAATTAAGTTAAGCAGCAACATGACATTTTCATAGATTTGTTTATTCCTGTAATTAGGTACAAAAATAGATTTTAAATATATTTCACTCATATAAATGCAGAAATAGGAAAATATGCAAAAAAAAAAAAAAAAAAAAAACTTTTGTCGAGTTAGGTCAAAAATGAATTAATTCTGTATAACTGCTCTGACAGCAAAAATTTTGGCCTACTATTTTAAGAATTTTATCAGAATTTTAAAAGTAAGCAATTTAATTAAAATCTAATTTTCAAGATTTCGTCGAAACAATCTTGTTCTGTTTCCTTTTCAGAATTAATTATGCTCATAGAACCATCACCAACACTGCTGGAGGGAGCATTATACATCTGAGAAGAAAACAATTCCTTCATCCTTGATGTGACACTCATATCTTTGCAGCAGTTTCCCATGGAATATAAATGAGTCTTGATTCTCAAAATAGAAGAAAGGGTGTTAATATTAAGCTTATTCCTAAGTTTATTTTTAGCAATAGCAACATGAGAAAAATTCTCTCAACAAAAGCATTGCTGAGGGGAATGCTGTGTGCCCGCAGAACAAAGTCTGAAAGCTCTGTAAACCATTTTTTTCCAATTGAATTTTCGTAACACCATTGTCCAAAAAGAAATAGGGTCCAAAAGAATGTCTTTTGTTTTACTTTCACTCTTCCAGTCCACAAAGACTAACTTTTCATATTGTGATTCAAGTTCCACTACGTCAACATTTTCGCCAAATGCAAGTGAAATTAGAGGAAGTTCTTTTTTTTAATTAGAGGTTTAACGACCACCGTGAGCAACTCAATGGGCTATAAGCAGTCGCCCGTCCCTGATTTAGGGTCACTGGTTCCAGGGAAGGGAGAGAGCCAGTGCCAAAAGACAAACACAACATCCATGCCTCACGGGATTCGAACCCAGACCCCTTTCGGACAAATGATCAGAGACCATCGCTTAGACCACTGCGCCACCGGGGCGGCTAGTTTTGTCGTAGAAATATCTGTTGATTCATCTACAAGAAGGGAAAATTTTGAACATTGAAGTTCTTTCACTAGATCTTCGAACAATGCTACACTAACAACGTTATTTATAATACATGAACATTTTGTACGATGAAGTTTGATGTTTTCTAATGTATTCCCTTTGCTGAATTCTCTAACAATATCCATTTAATGATCAACAGCCCTAAGGCTGCAATGGCATGCCATAGCAACATTATATTTTATTTCGAGTGTCTTTGTAAGGTCACTGCTTTGTGGCTTTGATGCATTACATATTTTCTTTAAGGAGGCCACTTTTGTTACAGAACTAACAGCTTTTGTATGCTTAACACATTTTTCATGTGCACTGAGATTTGACTTTTTCAGTGTTTTAATACAACACTGACATACTTTACAAAAGCAGTACCCATCTCTTCCCATCTTCAACCATTGGAATTCTTCTTTCCAGTGAGGTTGATACTTCCTATCTTTATTTAAAGTACTCATACTCATAAAATTAAAGTTTGTTTACTCTTCATACAGTTTATTACGAATGTGTTTTCTTCTCTTAAAGGTTATACATAAAAACAAAATATAACAAACTTACTGAGAGCGCTAGACACCATTGTGGTTAAATACATAAATAATAATAAATCTTACAAAAATTTACTCAACTTCCGGTTTTGAAAACTTACTTAATCCCTTACTCAACTTCCCGTTCCCGCCCAGAAATGAGAAGTTTAAACCATAGGTTTATAAACACTATGTCTCCGTCTGCCTTTCAATTATCTTAGTGCTTCGTCCATTCAGTTTTGGTTTAAAGAGTTCTTGCTCTAGGAAAAAGCAATCGCGCCACACTAACATCACCTAGCATCTTAGGTAAAATTCTTACAATTTGAAAAATGCCAAGATGTCAAGAAAATCTTTGGCAAAACTAAAGTTACAATAGCCCACTTCACAGGTAAAGAAAAAGGCCACAACATAAGAAAAAAAAGGCCAGGCCTTTTGTTAAGAAAAAAAGAGGCCTGGCTGCTCAGAAAAAGGCCTCGGAGGCCTTAAAAAAAGGCCTGATCTGGCAACCCTGTCCGGAACCAGCACCCGTGGTGCTCCTGTCTCGTTTCTAGAACCAAAGCTCACGTGTGTCATTATCCCCCCCCCCAAGTCTTGTTTGTGTGTGTGTGACTAATTTCTGTGTAATAGTTTAAGTTGGGTTCACTACTCATTCTACTTAAAAAATTAGCGAAATATTTGAAGAAAAAACATTATAACATAATTAAACGTTCTGTACGAAAACCAAAACTTTCTGATGAATTCAGAAATGTTTGGATATCACCTGGAAAAGTAGATATTTTCATTCCAGTTTATTCATATTTTAAGAAGATTAAATAAAATGTAGAATTTCATAATTATCAAAGGGACACATCCTACATCTCTGTAATATTTCCAGAAAAACTGACTTCAAAATGTGTGAAGTATATAGTATTGATGCAAAATCTCTGGCCGCCCCGGTGGCGCAGTGGTCTAAGGCGCTGACCTCTGATCATTCGTCCGTAAGGGGTCCGGGTTCGAATCCCGGTCAGGCATGGATGTTGTGTTTGTCTTACGGCACTGGCTCTCTCCCTTCCCTGGAACCAGTGACCCTAAATTAGGGACGGGCGACTGCTTATAGCCCATTGAGTTGCTCACGGTGGTCGTTAAAACTCCAATAAAAAAAAAAAAAAAAATCTCTGTCATGCCGATCTCCAGATGGCAGTAGCGTCGAACACGTTATGATTTCACAGGATGAGTGGATCCAGAATTTTGTAGAACATTCGCGAAGGACTAAGATAAGGAGGTTTGGTATAAATCGTGAGGCTTACTTCCGTGCGTAATAATATCTGTATCATCAGTGTTAAACGCCTTCATATTTCCTCTTAAGGGTTGCAATACGTCGTTGTGATTGATCGGATATCTCACAGGTTTGTTCTTTTTCTATTAGCAGTCCGAACGAATACTTGTCTTTGTATTTTGAGTAGTTCTTAGTGAGTAGAGCCATTTAAATGACCGTAATGTTGCTGTGAAGTTGAGACTCTCCATTTTGATAGTATCGTGAAAACATTGATAGTCTGGTGTGTATTAACTGGAAGTTGGTTAAATGGAAACCGAATATCAAATGATGCATAGTAGCAGACATTGTTCCATGGGATTTAATATTCTTAGTATTGCAGTTGTTATTCCCATATGACTGGCAAGCAGTTTTGCTGTTGTTTTTTTTAATGTTAAACAGAACTTGTTTACCTGCTTTGGAGAACGGTGTTCTCTTATGTTGCTTGCAGATATTAGATATCATTTCGCGTTATTCAATATTTGCTGTCTACCATCGTATAATGGACTGATTTTGCGGCTTTAAATATGCGATCTCTTGAAATATATAGGTGCGTACAAGATTAATATTGACCACATTCATTGTTTATAAAGTTGTACCGTACACATAAGTAATGATTATAAAACATGGGTTGTGTGAAACCATATTTCCAGATATCTGATAATTATGGAAATATATTTATTGGCACTTCTCAATTTGGTTGTATATATACACTTAAAGAAGGCAGTGCTTTTTTGCTACATCTACTTTTATATTGTGCTTAAATGATTAGGTAGGGTAGACATTATGAAATATATGTAAATTGCCATCTCAAGTTTTTAGATGATGTGCACATATCAGTAATAACTTCAAATCATAATGCAACACTTGTAGTCCAAAGAAACAGTTCCAGAAATTTGTTGTTTAATATGTGGTAACATATGTGGAAGAAAGTAAATGTTAAAATTCCAAAAAATGTAGTTTTGTGATCAGAAGCAACAGTGTAACACTGAAGGCACACTTTATATGCTGCCCATATTCCACTACAGTATAATTTTCAATCACTAAGTACCTCCACTTTTTTATAATGGGTTGAATGTGGACGATAACCAAAGTGAAACTACAGGAAAAATTTTGCACATTAACTCTTACCGAAACATTAAAAAAAAGATGAAGTATTGGTGTATAAGTGTTTGTGAACGTGTGCTTTTGAAGTATTGTAAATTGAAATATTCAGGAAGAAAAAAACAACAACATTGCATCAAAGATCTTTCAAATAAGAATATAAAGTAAATGGATACAGCATAATTAAAGTGGTAGTGTGTTAGAATGTATAGAGGAAATAATTCCTAGAATATTAATTTTTGTGTAGAAGTTCTGCCAATTCTTAGCAGAGGAAGCTGGCTGTGCTTCCAAAGTGCTATGGGTAGCTGAGGATATAAACTAGGGAGCCCCCACAGCTGGAGAAATTTTTGTGCTATATTACCTTATGAACAGTAGTTGAGTGGGAATGAATGGTGGATAGCATAGCAGCATTCCTATATAAAATAATTGAAAAAAATGTTCTCCTAATCGCAAAAAAAAAAAAAAAAAAAAAAGTGTTACTGAGAAAATTTTCATTTTGCTGATACACAAAATGCTTGGAGCCAGAAATGTCACATTCCAGTTCTTGGAGTATTTATATATGGCAGGGCCCAAAATTTCGGGTCTAACTGTACTAGCCAAAAAAAGTTTTCACTCACTATCACACCACTGTGACATGCAAGAGACAGTGAATTTGCAGCAAGTTTTCTGTTTTAATGGTTGTGTATGCAAATATATATATATATACAATTGCTGAGTCGTGTATATATATACATATATGTATATACTGAAGAGCAAAGCTGAAAACAAAGGAAAAACTTTTGAATCAAAACGAAAGTTGCAAAATAACCTGAAGATCAAAACGCGCAACGCAGCAGTTATGAAAATTCAGAATTCACATTATATTAAGAAGAGACCGAAGCAAAAAAAAAATTTTTTTTTTGACTCATACCAAGTACAACATAGAAAAAGTTATGTATCTACCGGTGTGAGTAAAAAGAGGAAAAAAAAAAAAAAAAAAAACAATGTAGAAAGTGTCGAGAATACTTTTTACTAATTTAGGACACCTGATCTTCCCTACTCGAACCAAATATACAATATATGAAATATAACTATCTTACCTTGGCAATTAGTCCCCCAATACCAGTGTGGACGGTAGGTAACTAACTCCTATAAAAAATATGTCCCTCCCCTACTGAATTTGAAATGTCTGTTCCCTGTGGAATGGAACTCACAAACCTAAGGAGTCTACTCCTTAGGTTTGTGAGTTCCATTCCACTCACAAACCTACGGAGTCTTCCATGTGGAATGGAACTCACAAACCTAAGGAGTCTTCCATGTGGAATGGAACTCGCAAACCTAAGGACTCACAAACCTAAGGAGTCTTCCATGTGGAATGGAACTCACAAACCTAAGGAGTCTACTCCTTAGGTTTGTGAGTTCCATTCCACAGGGAACAGACATTTCAAATTCAGTACGGGAGGGACATATTTTTGATAGGAGTTAGTTACCTACCGTCCACACTGGAGATGATATTGGGGGGACTAATTGCCAAGGTAAGATAATTATATTTCATATGTTGTATATTTGGTTCGAGTAGGGAAGACCAGGTGTCCTAAATTAGTAAAAAGTTTAGTTTTTTTGTTTTTTTTTAACCCTCGTTTCGAGAATTAGTTTTAAATTTTCTAACCTGACACCTGCACGAAACTCGAACCTAACTCTGATGTCGCGGGACGTCTTTCCCTGATGAGTGGCCTGCGGCACCTGAGTTTTTATATTTCTTTTTGTGTTTTTTCTTATTATATTTCCAGTGTTATTTTTGGTTAGTGAGATTTTATACCTTGGTTCATTTTCATATACGTTTCGAGTTCCAAACCAAGAAAATAGTGGGGGTTTCAAATGAAGGTTCTTAGCGGGAAGTGAGGTATGGATATATATACTCTATCAGTGGTTCTAGCAGCTAAGCGCGGATCCCAGGTAAGTAATGCAACTCAATGGTACACGGATTTACAGTTATTGTCATATATATATACAGGGTGCCCACTTTTTTTCAGGGAAAAAATTCAAGGATTTTCAAGGACCTTCAGGAAAAAATTCAAGGATGAATTTTTCAATGTCCTAAACCGCAATGAATATATATATATCAAGAATTATGTGTGTTGTATTATGATACTCATTATCTTCATAAAACATCTATATGCATCGCATTAATTCTTTCTGTATGTTCAAAACTCCCAATTTATCAAACACAAAATTATCATAACAATAAAACACTTAATATCTATTTCAGAATTATGTACAGGTATGTATAACACATTTAGTCACTTTTGTACGATTTTTAGATTTATCCTAATACCAAATTTTCATCTAATTATTTATATCATACTTTATAATATAACATTTACCTTTTTACCATTAATAAAAATATTTAAATTTAATGAATTGGAAAAAAATACAAAAGATTTTAATAACATATTAGCTCACTTTCATATTGAAATTTCAACACAGCAAAATTAGAAAACTTACATGTTATTCAGAAATAAAATCCTTTCTTCACTTTCACATTAAGAAGCCTTCATATTCACAAGTCTCAACATAATTGATGGATTTTGGATGCATGCCATTTTTCAATTACTTCTGTGGGGTAACCAGTTTTGTACACATTGAATTAAATACCAAGAATGAAAACAGATACTTTAAACAATTTGGAAACACAGGCATGGGGTGAGGAGACTGAATGATCCTTTCTTTAGTGGGCATTATTTTTGGACAACATGAAGTAGTTGTGTTTTATCACTAAATGTGAGAAATGACACACAATACCAGCATTTAAATTTTTCTTTTACTTTCGGTTTATCTTCAAGTTTTTACGATACACAGTTTCAGTTATTAGTAGTTAGGCACGCACTAGAAAGCAAATTATGGATTCTAAATCCATTGAATTAGGTTTCCACCACAGAGAAATTAAAAAGATCCTATGGGCTTATCATTAAAATGGTTTTAAACACCTTACATATGACACAGTATGAAAGGTCAGGTGATGCGTAACATCACAGCCTCTCCTTGACAAATGTCAACCCCGCCTTCTCGTGGTGCATCCTGTTCCCACTAAAGGGGCTCTGACGACCGCCAATAGCGGTATAACTATACCATCGGGATCAGAGGAAATGCTATCCCACACTCACCAACCCGCTTGGCCAGCGTGGTGAGTTATGGCCAAACACCTCCAAAATGACTCTACAACTTAAATCTTGGCCCTCAGTCTCCGGCAGCTGGAATGTACGTGGCCAAGGCAGCGGCCAGTGCGACATGAAGGCAGAGGGTGCTAAGAATCCCCGGAGGACCGGACTAGGCTGCCATTTGATGCTGACCTTGGCTACCTATAACGGACGCTCCCTATCTTCTGATTCAAGGCTTCTTGAATTGGAAGAGGAACTACAAAGGATCAAGTGGGACATCGTCGGGCTAAGTGAGGTAAGGAGAAAAGGAGAAGATCTCATTGAACTGAAAAGTGGACATCTCTTCTATTATCGTGGGACAGATACTGGCAGAACTAGTGGTGTTGGATTTATAATAAACAAGAAACTGAAGGATAAAGTGGTAGAACTTGAAAGTTCCTCTGACAGAGCTGCACGACTCGTTATCCAACTATCGAGAAGATACCAGGCTCAGATTATTCAAACTTATGCACCCACCACAAGTCATCCTGAAGAAGAAATTGAAGAATTTTATGAGGAAATTCGTCATCTAAATAATAAAGGTAAGCAGCACTTGAAGATAATTATAGGAGATTTCAATGCAAAAATAGGGCAACGGCAACAGAATGAAACTTCAGTAGGTAAATTCGGTCACGGCAACAGAAACCAGCGTGGAAATACTCTCGTTGAGTTTGCAGAGGCAGAAGGATTTTTCATCTTGAACTCCTTTTTCAAGAAAAAGCCACACAGGAAATGGACATGGAGACATCCAATTGGGACGACAAGTGAAATTGATTTTATTATGTGTAACAAAAAATTCGTCATCGAAGACTGCAGTGTGCTGAACAAGTTCAACACAGGTAGTGACCATAGATTGGTGAGATGTAAGATGCACCTAAACACTAAACTAGAACGTGGCAAGCTCATAAGACAAACAAAATGTATTGACATAACCAACCTTAAAAACACCATAATACTTTCAAGTTGGAACTGAAGAACAGATTCTCTGCTTTAGAAGGCCTAACATCGGAAGAAGTGGATATTTCGGAAGTTAACAGAAAAGTAACCAAAGCTCTAATGGAAACAGCAACAAAATTAGCTGGGTCTAAGAACAAGTTGCATGTGAACAAATTATCAGGAAAAACCAAAATGTTGATGCAAAAAAGAAGAGAGATGAGGACAACTAAAGAAGATGTGACTTCCAAAGTGGAATATATATAGAGCTATGCAAGACAACACGAAAAAGTATCACTGAAGACGTAAGGAAATTCAACTGTGAGCTAGTGAGGAAAGCAATTGAAAACAACCAAAGCCTTAAGATAGCAAAGGGACATCTCAGTAAGGGAAGAAAACAGATTATGGCTCTGAGAAAAGAAGATGGTTCTATAACAAGAAATAGAGGCGAAATTTTGACAAGAGTGAAAGATTTCTACTCCAAATTATATGAAAGGGATGATACATGTACTCCAGACATCATGAAAGGTACCAGAGTTCTTCCAGTCCTCCCAGCAGAAGTTGCTCATGCAATCAAGAACATGAAGCGGGGGAAAGCTCCAGGAGAAGATGGAATTACTATAGACATCATACAAGAAGCAAGTGGAGAAATTGAAACAGTACTCGCCCAAATTTTCACTCGATGCCTTAATGAAGGGAAGATTCCTGAGGATTGGAACAACGCTACAATGATCCTGCTACATAAAAAAGGTGACATTGAGGATCTCAGGAACTACAGACCTATCAGCCTCCTATCAGTGGTTTATAAAATCTTCACTAAAGTTCTTTCACACCGCTTGAAGGTAACACTGGACATGGCTCAACCGAGAGAACAAGCTGGATTCAGGAGTGGCTACAGCACAATAGATCATATCCACGTACTGAGAGAACTAATTGAAAGAGCGAGGGAATATGAACTTCCATTCTGCATGGCTTTTATCGATTATGAAAAAGCCTTTGATTCGGTGAAACCATCAGCAGTTACCACGGCTCTGAAATCCTGCGGTATTGAAGATGCATACATTAATATTATTAATAACATCTATGAAAATGCAAGTGCAAGATTCGGCTGTTTGAAAATACAACACACATAAAAATTGGAAAGGGAGTGAGACAAGGTGACACCATATCTCCGAAGCTCTTTAATGCCACATTGGAAAATGTCTTTCAATCACTGAACTGGGAAAACAAAGGGATAAAGATTAATGGAGATTATCTAACCCACCTTCGTTTTGCTGATGACGTAGTCATTTTTGCAACTACCCCATCAGAGCTGCAGAGTATGATCCAGGAACTTGCTGACAAGAGTAAAGAAGTGGGATTAAAAATGAACTTTCAGAAGACAAAAGTGATGTTCAATGCTTTTACAAGAAATGAAGATTTATCGATTGATGGAGAAAAACTGGAGATAACAGATACATATGTTTATCTTGGACAGCAGATATCAAGTGAGGGTCACATTGATGAAGAAATTAATCGGCGTACAAAACTTGCCTGGAGAGCTTTTGGAAGAAACAGCATAATTTTCAAGAGCAATATGCCATTATGTCTTAAAAGAAAAGTGTTTGATCAATGCATCCTTCCAGTGCTTACGTATAGTGCAGAGACGTGGACCTTAACTAAAAGAGGCATACAAAGGCTGCAGACAACTCAAAGAAGCATGGAGAGGTGCATGCTTGGTATAACCAGGAGAGATAAGAAGAGGAACTCGTGGATCCGAAAAATGACGAGAGTGGAAGACATCATGATCAGAGTTAAATCCCTGAAATGGCAATGGGCTGGACATACTGCCAGAAGGACAGACCATAGATGGACAGCCGAAATTTTAGATTGGATTCCAAGGGACAGAAAAAGACCCAGAAAAAGACCACATGGGAGATGGGTGGATGAAATTCGTAAATATGCGGGAGTGACATGGAGGAGACTGGCACAAGACAGACCGTTGTGGAGGAAACTTGGGAGACCTTCGTCCAGCAGTGGATTGATAATGGTTGACAATGATGATGATGATGATGAAAGCAAGACCATGGTGTATTTCTGTTATTATAAGAAAACTGAACCAAAGAAATTACCATCAGTATTTGTAATTGGTAGCCAATTATTTAAAAAAATTTTAGCAACAGTGCATCTCCAAATTTTGCAAAAAGTTCTTTACTGAATGACAAACTTTCTTCAAGTGAAAAAAATATTTAACAAATGAAAATACTGTAATAAATTTTTAAATAATTAGAATTTTTTCCACTCAAATGTCAGTACTTTTAACACATTAAATTAATCATTGTTAAAATATAATTAACAAGTATATTAAAAAAATTAAGCAAATGGGTGAATAATTTATTTACTATTATTCACTAAATCCATTTTTTTCTTGTTCAGAATCTATTTCTTTTATCAATGATTGTTTGTCTTGAGCTGTCTTTCTAAAGCTATTTGATTTAACAATGCAGTTAAAATTATGAGTATCTTCTGCTTTTGTTACCAAATCATCAGCTGATTTTAATAAATCTAATACTTCATTTTCTACACAAGTTTTTCTTTTTTTCATGCTTTCTATTTCATCCAGTATTTGTTTTCTCTTTTGGGCTACAGCAGAATTAGCCTTGTCCGGAGCTTTTTCTTCTAAATGTATTACATATCTTTGCCTAGCACATCTGACATTACTCAGAAGCAATTTTGAAAACTCGACCTTTTCCATGCCACCAACGTTACTTAAATGGTCATATATTATTCTTTGTGAAACAATAGTTTTTTTTCATATTGTCAATTATTAGTTCCTTATTAATGGAGAATCCTCTCTCCACTGATGCCTGTCCATGTGAGAGCAACAGCAGCTTTTCAGTTACTTCCCACAACAGATCATAGTTTTTACTTGAGGATAAATGTTCATAAAATAGCACATCTACTCCCAATTCCTCATAATTGTTATCAAAAAGTTTAAAATCTGAAGTTACTGCTGCAACACTACTTATAAAATCCTTTAACTGCAGCATAATAGTGTCAACAACAACAGGTCTCAGATGATTTGCATCTACAAGAATTCCTAGAATAATCTTGAAACTTTTTAAGCAAGATTCCTTCTCAGCACTCATTAATTTAGGATCTAAACACTTCATGTGCCGCAAAAGAGCATACTGCAGTGGGCATTTAGTGAGCAATTTTTTGACAAGGTTTTGCAAAATTGATCTGCATTTCATACGAAATTCCATTATCTGTTTTTCACTTACATTTGATGGCAAAGTCTTCACCTCCTTTTCGGCCTGGAATCCAATATCAACCATCCTATAAGTGGAACAATTTTTATTATCAGTTGGATCAATTTTTAGAAGTGCCGTAATGGTCTTTGTTTGTTCTAATACATTCATTTTAACAAAGCGACTCATCAGATTCTTTAACATGTTCTCTAAGTCTTCAGCCATGAATGGCAGCATTGGCTTATCATCTGCTTGATACTTTTTTAAAAAGAGACTCAGTTGCTTTGCAATAGAATTAAAAAAATATAATTTAGCAAGTGCCAATGGATCCTTCACCCATTTTTGGACAATATTAAAGGAAACTGTGCAAGGCTTATTTACAATTTTCTGGGCTACCAAAGTTTCTTACTTCAAAATAAAGGGCCAAATTTCTATAGCACGTTCACACACAGGAGAATTTTCAACCCACCTGTGTGAACAGAACTTCAGTGGCATTTTTACAGCATTATCCACATTTAAATAATCCTCACGCCGTGCCGGCGAATCTTTAACCTGTATAGGCTTGAGAGAAATTTTTCGATTTCCCAATCACTCACAGTAGTAGCATGTCTCAACGCATTATGCACTATGTGCAATCCACAGGTACCGATGTTTAGGAGAGATGCATTTGAATTTGCCGATAAATCATCTTGAAATAAAGAGAAAAGCTTTAAATTCACATATTCGGTCCATCCATAGAAAACTGCACTGTATTTTTTAAAGGCAAATCCTTCAAAGATTGCTTAAGTTTGTCTAATAAAATGTCTGCACTTGCGTGGCCTAAAAACCCAGAAGTCAGATACCGTGATGTTACTCTGTTCTTGTCCCAAAATCTTATATGGATGTCAATGTTTTTTTTTGTTGAGAGTATTTATTTAAACTCTCTTCAAACAAAACACCAAAATCGTTGCTTTCATTAATCTGTTGCAACAAAAGTGATTTAAAATAGGGTGCCTAGCCAAAGCAGCAAATATATGAACATTTTGTTTGCCCACAAGAAAAGTTGAGAGCCGTTTCACTGTCTGGAAACATCAGTCGAAACAACTTATCAATTCCAGCTCATGATCTGTACGAATAATGGCTTTCTACCACTTTTAAAGCCCATAATATTTCGGCTTTTGTAGGATCTTTTCTGGATAAACAACCTGCTGCTGATGATGAAGATGGCTCTGGTGATGATGGTGTTTGTGATGCTGGTGCCGGTACTTTTTTAAACAGTCCATCTAAGGTGCAATTTCGACTTTTGTTTTCAGAACGGGCCGCGTGCTTTTTACTTTTCATGTGGCTTCGCAATTCAGACTCTTCCATGGACGAAATATCGATGTTCTTTAAGCATAACAAACATCTCGCAACATGATTATTGCTGCAATCCTTACCAACCCACGTGGAATACTTGGGATTTTGCAACCAAAGATCACTGAAATTGCACTTACGACTCATATTTATTAAACACAAAAATAAGAAAATCCAATATATAACAATTAGATGACAACTAGAAACATCTCAAAGCAAAACACTAAGCCAACAAAATTCTTTTTTTTTTTTTTTCTGTCGCTACATGCACATCGCAAAGAACTTTCCGAAAAAGCAATGTAACAAATTCCTACTCAGTAATGCCATGAGCATTGTGTGTAATCCTATGCTATTGCCAGATACATAAGAGTAATATAATACTCCGTGGCCAGAAAAAAAGTGCAACCAAAATACGGAAAATGAACCAACACAAACAAATAACTTTAACTTTTTGTTCTCCTGGAACAACAGCAGCAAGCAGGACCTGTCGGCATGCACAATTTGTCAATCACGTCTACCATTTCATTCGCAGTCCCGTGGGCCACCTGTTGAACTGCCTCCTTCCCTAACTAAAGATAAAAATGCAAAAAAAAATATATATATTTTTCCGAATTTTCATTTAATAGAGCTGAATTTTTGAGTTACCATAGCTTGGTCTTATAAGGTTACCCTGCAAATTTCGCTTGGATCCAATGAAAAGTTTTAAAATTACGCACTTTTTTTTTTATTAACCTTTCGAGCGACATGGTTGAAGGGCTGGTGAAATGCACCTGTCAACAGCATGGAATGAACCCGCTTTGAAGCAGATAAAGAAGAAACAAGAAGGGGAAATCCCCGCTTTGCCATAAGGAAAATGAAAAAAACAATACGATAGTTTTCCCCGTCGCAGAACACGTGCTCTGGGGTAGCAAACGCTCAACTCCTCTCGCAATAGATGTAGGGGGAGGGGATCCAATCTTGACCTACTTAACTCCCCGTCAGACCACAGTGCACCCTTTCTCCCAGTGACGCAGCTGCTTCGAAGTTTACTCTTTTTGACTTCCGATGTCAATGGGGGATTGTAGTAAAAAAGAACTGAAATTACGATCGAAATTTTTCGGCTGTGGGATTTTAAAATTCAAAAACATTCCAGGCTAATTAAAGAAATTCAAGGACATTCCAGGCCTTGAATTTTTTTTTGAAATTCAAGGACTTTCCCGGTTTCGGTTTTCAAGGACACGTGGGCACCCTTTATATATTATATATAGCAAATAGCAGAAACCCACAATTCTCTGGTCTCAGTAGATTAGTGAGTGATTTTCTTGTTGATTGCCCTTGAAGAAGCCGACAAGGAGTCAGTCATTAATATGCTTCCCTGCATTCTTATGTTCGGTATTTTTTCGTCGCTTGAAGCTAGCCTGGTTCGGGTGATGGATTTGGTGATTGCTGATCTCTTTTGTTTTTTTAGTTCAAAATTTTGCTTTGTTTTACACACACACATATATATACACACACACACACACACACAACTGAAATTGTGCTGCAACTGAGATCTCAGAAAATAATAGTAATAATAACCCTCCAGGTTGTATTAAACCAGGAAAGTCATCAAAAGCCAAAAGTTTTAAGTGCTGGAGGAAAAGAAATAACTAAAATAACATTTGAAAGAAATGTCGCTCTTACACCACAACCCAATCCCCCCATGAAGCGAATTGTCAGCACCTCCACCACCATGTTCAGTTTCCTCATATGTACTATGTTGTGCAAATTAATTGGGACAAAGTAAAATATCACTTTTTTTTTTTTTCTAAAACTATGCCTTTATATCATTCTATACCTTGATATCATCATCATTGTCAACCATTATCAATCCACTGCTGGACGAAGGTCTCCCCAAGTTTCCTCCACAACAGTCTGTCTTCTGCCAGTCTCCTCCATGTCACCCCTGCATACTTTCGAATTTCATCCACCCATCTCCCATGTGGTCTTCTTCTGTGTCTTTTCCTGTCCCTTGAAATCCAATCTAAAATTTCGGCTGTCCATCAATGATCTGTCCTTCTGGCAGTATGCCCAGCCCATTGCCATTTCAGGGATTTAACTCTGTTCATGATGTCTTCCACTCTTGTCATTTTTTGGATCCACGAGTTGCTCTTCTTATCTCTCCTGGTTACACCAAGTATGCACCTCTCCATGCCTCTTTGAGTTGTCTGCAGCCTTTGTATGTCTCTTTTAGTTAAGGTCCACGTCTCTGCACCATACGTAAGCACTGGAAGGATGCATTGATCAAACACTTTTCTTTTAAGACATAATGGCATTATTGCTCTTGAAAATTATGCTGTTTCTTCCAAAAGCTCTCCAGCCAAGTTTTGTACGCCGATTAATTTCTTCATCAATGTGACCCTCACTTGATATCTGCTGTCCAAGATAAACGTACGTGTCTGTTATCTCCAGCTTTTCTCCATCAATCGATAAATCTTCATTTCTTGTAAAAGCATTGAACATCACTTTTGTCTTCTGAAAGTTCATTTTTAATCCCACTTCTTTACTCTTGTCAGCAAGTTCCTGGATCATACTCTGCAGCTCTGATGGGGTAGTTGCAAAAATGACTACGTCATCAGCAAACGAAGGTGGGTTAGATAATCTCCATTAATCTTTATCCCCTTGTTTTCCCAGCTCAGCGACTGAAAAAACACCCTCCAATGTGGCATTAAAGAACTTCGGAGATATGGTGTCACCTTGTCTCACTCCCTTTCCAATTTTTATGTGTGTTGTATTTTCAAACAGCCGAATCTTTGCATTTTCATAGATGTTATTAATAATATTAATGTATGCATCTTCAATACCGCAGGTTTTCAGAGCCATTGTAACTGCTGATGGTTTCACTGAATCAAAGTCTTTTTCATAATCGATAAAAGCCATGCACAATGGAAGTTCATATTCCCTCGCTCTTTCAATTAGTTCTCTCAGTACGTGGATATGATCTATTGTGCTGTAGTCACTCCTGAATCCAGCTTGTTCTCTCGGTTGAGCCATGTCCAGTGTTACCTTCAAGCGGTGTGAAAGAACTTTAGTGAAGATTTTATAAACTACTGATAGGAGGCTGATCGGTCTGTAGTTTCCGAGATCCTCAATGTCACCTTTCTTATGTAGCAGGATCATTGTAGCGGTGTTCCAATCCTCAGGAATCTTTCCTTCATTAAGGCATCGAGTGAAAATTTGGGCGAGTACAGTTTTGATTTCTCCACTTGCTTCTTGTATGATGTCTACAGTAATTCCATCTTCTCCTGAAGCTTTTCCCCGCTTCATGTTCTTGATTGCATGTGCAACTTCTGCTGGAAGGACTGGAGGAACTCTGGTACTGGTATCTTTCATGATGTCTGGAGTGCATGTATCATCCCTTTCATAATAATTGGAGTAGAAATCTTTCACTCTTGTCAAAATGTCGCCTCTATTTCTTGTTACAGAACCATCTTCTTTTCTCAGTGCCATAATCTGTTTTCTTCCCTTACTGAGATGTCAATTTGCTATCTTTAGGCTTTGGTTGTTTTAAATTGCTTTCCTCACTAGTTCACAGTTGAATTTTCTTACGTCTTCAGTAATACTTTTTCTTACTGTCTTGCATAGCTCTATATATTCCACTTTGGAAGTCACATCTTCTTTAGTTGTCCTCATCTCTCTTCTTTTGCATCAACATTTTCGTTTTTCCTGATAATTTGTTTACATGCAACTTGTTCTTAGACCCAGCTAATTTTGTTGCTGTTTCCATAAGAGCTTTGGTTACTTTTCTGTTAACTTCAGAGATGTCCACTTCTTCCGATGTTAGGCCTTCTAAAGCAGAGAACCTGTTCTTCAGTTCCAACTTGAAGGTATTATGGTGTTTTTTAAGGTTGGTTATGTCAATAGATTTTGTTTGTCTTATGAGCTTGCCACGTTCAAGTATAGTGTTGAGGTGCATCTTACATCTCACCAATCTATGGTCACTACCTGTGTTGAACTTGTTTAGCACACTGCAGTCTTCTATGACGAATTTTTTGTTACACATAATAAAATCAATTTCACTTGTCGTCCCATTTGGATGTCTCCATGTCCATTTCCTGTGTGGCTTTTTCTTGAAGAAGGAGTTCAAGATGAAAAACCCTTCTGCCTCCGCAAACTCAACGAGAGTATTTCCACGCTGGTTTCTGTTGCCGCGACCGAATTTACCTACTGAAGTTTCATTCTGTTGCCGTTGCCCTATTTTTGCATTGAAATTTCCCATAATTATTTTCAAGTGCTGCTTACCTTTATTATTTAGATGACAAATTTCCTCATAAAATTCTTCAATTTCTTCTTCAGGATGACTTGTGGTGGGTGCATAAGTTTGAATAATCTGAGCCTGGTATCTTTTCGAGAGTTGGATAACAAGTCGTGCAGCTCTGTCAGAGGAACTTTCAACTTCTACAACTTTATCCTTCAGTTTCTTGTTTATTATAAATCTAACACCACTAGTTCTGCCAGTATCTGTCCCATGATAGTAGAAGAGATGTCCACTTTTCAGTTCAATGAGATCTTCTCCTTTTCTCCTTACCTCACTTAGCCCCACGATGTCCCACTTGATCCTTTGTGGTTCCTCTTCCAATTAAAAAGCCTTGAATCAGAAGATAGGGAGCATCCATTATACGTAGCCAAGGTCAGCATCAGATGGCAGCCTAGTCCGGTCCTCCGGGGATTCTTAGCACCCTCTGCTTTCATGTCGCACTGGCCGCTGCCTTGGCCAGGTACATTCCAGCTGCCGGAGACTGAGGGCCAAGATTTAAGTTGTGGAATCATTTTGGAGGGGTTTGGCCATAACTCACCACGCTGGCCAAGCGGGTTGGTGAGTGTGGGATAGAATTTCTTCTAATCCCGATGGTATAGTTATACCGCTATTGGCGGTCGTCAGAGCCCCTTTAGTGGGAACAGGATGCACCACGAGAAGGTGGGGTTGACATTTGTCAAGGAGAGGCTGTGTACAGTGATAAATATCTGTATTAGTATGAAGTATGTCCTCCTTTAGCAGAAATGACCTCTTGAATTTGTTTTGGCATTGACTCCACTAATTGAGTTCACATATTTTTGACTTCATAATCGTGGAACCACATTTTTATAGCATTCGTTATCATGCGTTCTTTGGTTGTGTACAGTCCATTTTACCTAAACGTCTCTTCAAAATATTCCATAAGTTTTAATTGGGATTTAAGTCTGGTGAATTTCCAGGCCAATCAAGCAAATGAATTTGATTTTCCAGCATGAAATTCTTGACCAATTTCGAATTGTGACATGGGGCCAAGTAATGTTGAAATGTCCCGTCAAAAGTTTGCAAGAATGGAACAATTCTGCGTTGTAATATTTCTACGTACTTGGCTGAATTCATCATACCTTCAACAGGAACTAAGCTTCCAGTGCCATTTGATGTAAAAAAAACAACCCCAAAACATCTGTTTCAGAGGGTGTTTTACAGTTTGTTTGACATGCTCAGGTCTTAAGGGTTCACAGTTGCTTCGTCTAACGACATTTGCTTGGTAACCCTGCACAAATAAAAGAGTTTAATCACTGAAAATTACCTTTTTCCAGCCGTCAACAGTCCACGATTTATATTTTTTGGCCCATGCTTAAACGTTTTATCTTCATTTTCGCATTCAAATATTGTTTTTTCGTTGGTCTTCTTGCCTTCTGGCCAACTTCCAGAAGCCTATGGCGTACAGTTGAATCACTAACATATCACAACCATTAACCAATAAATCTCTTTGAAGGTGGGTGCTTGTTTTTTTTTGGATTCATTTTACTATTTCTGATTAGATATTTATCGGTTCGTGGAGTTGTTTTTCGTTTTCTTTCACATTTACCTCTAATTTTTGGAGACTATGATCCAGATGCATTGTATCGCGTAAGCAGTCTTGATACACTTCATTTACCTACACCAACTGCAGAAGCAATATCTCTCACTGTCATAGAAGTGTGATCCTTCAGAGCAATTATTTTTGCACGCTTCCTTGGGGAAATATCCATTTTTCAATACACGAAAGCAACGCGCACTCACAGAGAGCAAAAACTAACATCCCCCTGTCATACACGAAAGCTCACAACTGAAGCTGAAGTGCCTATTTCCTGTTTAAAACCGGTTAAACCACATTCTTAGTATCAAGTTCTAACAGTCACACCACCTCACAGCTGATAAAACCGGTTTACGTGGGTTTCCGACATCAACTGGCGATCACATTACAATTCTGAGAATAAAATAGCTTGTCCCAATTAATTTGCACGGTATAGTACATAAATACGTTTCCTGGAATCCGGGATGGTAAAGCAAAGATTAATCGCAGTATGGATGGGGAAAAATATCGGTGTTTTTGAGAATCGACGTTTTTCCAAGTGACAATCAACGTTAGAAACTGCAAAATAATTTTTTCTACGCGAAATAAATGAATTTCTCTTTGCTGCATTCTTTTAAATATAATTGTAGGTCATGAATTGGGACTTTTTCGCCGTTTTGTTTGAGGTTTCAGCTTTGAGGTTTCATGACCGATATTTGAAACTGCAATAATGCAATCAACTCGAAATTTTTCTGTGATAAGTAAATGAATGTCTTTTTTGTATTCTTATACAGAGAAAGGAAATGTCATCTTTCTTTTTCGTCGTCTTATACTGAGAAAGGGAATATCACCTTTCTATGTCGCAAATTAGCAATTTTTTTTTTTTGCCGTTTTTTTTGCAATGTTTCGTAGCCGAAAATAGTTCTTATCCTCGATGTTACTGGAGCCAATGCATTGAGGTTTACGATACATCAAGCACTTTAACAAATATTATGGTTACTCGATATTGAATTAGTGAGCTATCACCGATATACTGAAAGGCGATTAATTCATCGATGTGCCAATAACTGCTGCAGATGGGGAAAATGCAAATTCTTTGGTTCTTTAGCAAAACATTGTGGTTTTCGCCGACACGTCGAAAATTCCCACCCACATTACGGAAGCATGAATGTTTCGGAAATGAATATCCACCGATATGCCCATCCCCACACTGAGTTAGACCTAGAAACGCACGCGGGGAAGAAACGCTTCCTCCCACAATGCTTTTGGGATTCCTTTCAGCGAGCTTTGCAACAGATGTCGCTACGCAGCCTACAGAAGAGGCTCTCGTTGGTTTGCTGGGCTGCTAGTGATGACGTAGTGATTGACACGCCTCCATCAGAGACCGTTTTACTGAAAACATTCCATGACAACGAAAAAAAAAAAAGCAGTTAAATGCAATACTCAAGATGCCTCTCTCACAAAAATATTTTTAAGGTAACATTTTACTGAAAGTGAAGATACTATCACAGTTCAAAATATTTTTGGGAAGATACCGTTCGAGTTAAAATATTTTTGTGAAGATACTGTTTGAGCTAAAAATATTTTTGGGAAGATACCGCCCGTCAGCATCAAATGCCCAACAGGAAAACAATTTAATATTTTTACTGCTCACCAACAATAAATTTTGTGCCCTGTATATGGTATACCTATATATTAAGATAGCTTGGGGATGGAATGAAGTCTAAAACACTGAATCCATGTATATTTCGTATGCACATAACCCGATGGTAGTCTTTATACAATAATTTTTAATAATTCTATTCATGAAACATGCACTGAACCATTGAAAAGCTAAGTTATCACTACCTAGGTTGGTTCCCTCAAATAATGTCGGAATTAAATTACACTGTACTGATCAAACATTCACCAGGATGTTTCATATTCTGTTCAGGAAATGTAACCTTATTCAGAAGTGTAAAAAAATAAATTTATGAACATTTTGAAACCCACTTATCTAAAATCTAAGAAAAGATTCCATCAGGGGTGAAAGAGTTCCACCAAAAGGCGGAATTCCGCCTTTTTGGAAGTCATCTCGGGAGTTCCTAAGATTGAGAAAAAAATTAAAAAATAGCTGTTTATAAAGAAAAAAAAAAATGGCTCATGTGTTGTACAGGGTGTCCCACTTGCTATTGAACCCGGCATTTCTTCAATAATATTAACACCAATGAAGATATTGCAATGAAATTTGAGAACTGCACGTACCTTATTTCATGCGAAATGTGATGACATCACAATGTGCTGGCCACCATTTGCTTCCAGACAGCATTGAACCCCGCGCAACGTATTGTGGAAATTCCTTGCTAGTACGTCCGCCGTCGCTGCCTGAATTTCTTTGGTGATGTTTGCTTTTAAGACATCTATGATTCGTGGTTTCTTTTTGTAAACTCTCACTTTTAGATATCCCCATGAATAGTAATCAGGAGGCGTCAGATCGGACGAGCGTGGTGGCCGTAGACCCTTTGAAATGACGTGGTTGCCGAAAAAGCACTGAATTTCAGCCATACTGGTGTGTGATGTTGCTCCATCATGCTGGTAATATCCAATGGAGAGTTTTTCATCGTCCAATTGATTTACAAAGGTGTTGAAGATTTCCATATATGCAGCTGTTGTGAAGGTTGTATTGAAGATGGAACAAATTATGCAGAGCTGGGCCAGGGTCATGACCGTGTCCACACAACCACATTGTGTACACATGCTCAGCAAAATGGAGAGGTGCGTCCAGCTGGCTGGTGCACTGCTCCTCAGTGGCGCCACACTTAGGAATGTGTCTGCCACAAAGAAGCACTCCGGCTGGCTGGCGGACAGTGCCGGGTTCAATGCTGTCTGGATGTAAATGTTATCACATTTTGCACGAAATGAGGTAAGTCCACTTCAAATTTCGTTGCAATATCTTCATTGGTGTTAATATTAAAAAAATGCTGGGTTCGGTAATGAGTGGGACATCCTGTATACACTGAGTGGCCACTTTATTATGACCACCTGACAGTTTTAAGCAAATGAGCTATGGCTGCACACTGTTGCTGCCAGAGGGCGAGGCTATTATAAAAAGGGAAAGCTTAGTGCTTGCGACAGTAGTAGAAGTGATTTTTGGGTGATGAGATGGGTAAAAAAAAATGTGATTTGACAGACTTTCAACGTGGGATGATTGTAAGAGCTCAGAGCCATGGAGCGAGTATCACTGAAACCGCCGCATTCGTGAAATGTTCCAGAGCAGCTGTTGTTAAAGTGTTTAAAGATTGGACTGTCAGCCAAAAAAACTGGGTCTCTACGTGCAACGTGTGATCATCATCGACTAGTGACTGCTCGGCGGAACAGGGAGTGTCCAGACTGGTAACAGACAACAGAAGGGCAACAGTGCAGCTAATTACAGACAGTCTTAATCAAGGATCCCCTCAAATGATCTCTGCACACACTGTTCATCGTATACTGCATCAGATGGGATGTGGCAGTTGAAGGCCTGTTCGAACACCTTTGCTGTCTGCAGTTAACAAGAGAAAACGTCTCCAGTTCGCACAAGAGCACAAGGATTGGACAGTCAATAATTGGAAACAAATTATGTGGTCCGATGAATCACGTTTTCAGTTGCACCATGCCGATGGCCGAGTGAGAATTTGGCAGAAACAGCACGAAAGCATGGACCCCAAATGCATTGCTACAACCCTTCAAGCTGGTGGAGGCAACATTATGGTTTGGGGAATGTTTTCCTGGCATGCTTTGAGCCCTTTAATTCGTGTTGATCAACGTCTGACTGGCACATCATATCTAAACATCGTTGCGGACCAAGTGCATCTTGTCATGTGGATGGTTTATCCTAATGGCGATGGCTACTTTCAACAAGATAATGCGTCCTGCCATAGTGCTTGTATTGTACAGGATTGGTTTCAGGAACATGCAGGTGAGTTTACTTTGCTTAGGTGGCCCCCACAATCTCCAGATCTCAACCCCATTGAGAATTTGTGGGATGAAGTTGTATGAGCCATCAGACAGCTGGATCCACAACCCTGCAATCTCACACTCCTGGAAAGTGCTATTCATCAAGCATGGTCTCAGATTCCATAAACCACCTATCAACATCTCGTGGAGTCCATGCCACGAAGAATTGACGCTGTATTAAAAGCAAAAGGTGGCTCAATGAAGTACTGAGGGGTGGTCATAATAAAGTGGCCACTCAGTTTATATATGTCCATAGGTATCAGGTTTTCAGAACTTGTATTTGCATCATATACATTTTTGTGTCTGTAAACTATCAAATTACTTAAATCTGGAAAGGAAAATTAGATCAGTATAAATATGGGATTGATATTATTGGTTTGGTATAAGCACATTGACTAAAATAAAATTCTTATTTGTTCCTAAAGAAATGTTAACAATTTTTATGGTTTTTATATGTGCATATATGGTGCTTAGGGTAGTTAATAAATGCTGAAAGGTTAATTATTTTTGCATATTCCTATGTGGGTAAAGTTATCCTTTTCCTCCGATGACCACTTTCATGCCTGTTCCATGAGATGTAAAAATAATTTTAAATTGTAAGAGTCAAACAAATGACAGTAACGGATCAGACTAAACCTGATTCACCGGAAGAGTCAACAAACGACAAGAACAGATCTAACTTGAAAACAATTTGTGGTATTCATTCTCTGCTGAAATTGTTTGCTATTAGAGTCAGTGAACAATACAAATGGATTCAACTCAGAGAATCGTTCCCTGCGGAAATCATTCACCAAAAGTGCAAACAAACAACATGAACAAAGTGTTTTAGTGAGTCAAATCAGTTTGTTTATCACTACGACAGAACAGAGAGTCAGAGCCTCATTCAGGGTATTTGAGGTCATGTGTCATAACCGTCGGGGATAAATGTGTAGATTAGCATCCTAAATTATTTCGTCGGAAAAATGTTAGTACCTGGAAAAAGTGCGACGTACAGATTTTAGAGTATTGAAATGAATGGCAAATGGTGCAGAAATTTCATATTTGAAATGTATTTTAAAGATTTTTAGGTAATTGTGTACAGTTCAGCGGTGACATACAATTACCCCGAATTTCTTCCTTAAATGCATGTTGTACACTTCTCCGTGCTCTTATGATCCTAAATCAGTATGTGGAGCACGCACTTTTGCTGTTTAAATTGGTGAAAATGAATTTTCGAAATTGGTACCTACCGTCTGTGATGCTTCAGCACCCGCCATTTGCAATAGCACGAAAAGTTGTTTTTACTGCATAGGTGTCTGCTACGTGAAACTTCCGGTTGCCAACCGAAGACAGTGGATGAGTAAAAGTCTGATCCCCATTTTCTCTAATTGCAGGTGAGCGGAAAAAGCATTCAACTACCATTTGTCATGTCACACAGGAAAATCAGATAGTGATGCTTCCAGTTGCATGCTAATATGTATATTCCTTTTCCTGGCTCTGCATGACTAATAGCAGACAAAAATTCATTCAAGAGCAGTTATAACATAGATTTTTCAAATAAAATAATTTGGAAAGCAGATATAACATATATTTTTCAACATTTAACTACCAATTTTCACATGACACAGGAAAATTGGACTCTGATGCTTCCAGTTCCATGCTAATCTGTATATTCATGTCTGCTAGACTTTTCATTTGATTCAGAAATGTAGTTAAGTGTAACAAAATCATTTTTTTAACAGAATATCTCTGGAAAATAAGGGAGTAAAAGGAAAATACAGATTAGCATGCAACTGAAAGCATCACTATCTGATTTTCTTGTGTCGTGTGACAATTGGTAGTTGAATGCTTTTTCCGCTTGCCTGTAATTAGAGAGAATGGGGATCAGGCTTTTACTCATCCACTGCTCTTCGGTTGGCAACCGGAAGCTTCACGTAGCAGACGACACCTATGCAGTGAAAACAACTTTTTGTGCTATTGCAAATGGCAGGTGCTCAAGCATCACGGTGGGTAGGTACCAATTTCCAAAATTCATTTTCACTAATTTAAGTGGCAAAAGTGAGTGTTCAGCTGTCGTGCATTTCAGGAAGAAATTTGGGGTAATTATGTCACCGCTAAACTGTACAATTACAGATTTTTATCGGAATATTAACCTGTAAGTACAATGCTGTGAAGAGACACAGCGGTAGGCCTAAGGCATCGCAGCGGAGACAATGTGAAGTTTTGCTCCGTTGAAAGGAAGATTCACTGCGGCGTGTAATTCATGCGCCGAAGACTACAAGTTCAACTGCATACGTTCTTGCCCGGAGAGCGAACCATGTTGTACTCGTGTGCTACAGAATATAGTTTGTTCATGTTTTGTCATTGTTTTTAAAGCAGATGTTGAGAAATTTTTTCTTCTTTTCGCATACGATTCCAGATTCCAAATAGAAAGTACGAATATGCCTTTCTCATTTGTACAGGAGACTGGGAAAGTATAACTTTGGATTCTGTTTTGAACAGCTTCCATTCATAGCTGATTTGATGTGCCAGTGCACTTTTGGTTCTCCTGTTAATACCTTGTTTGTAGGTGAGTTTCTATCTCACTGATACATATCTTTTGCAAATTCAAGGAGGTTTTATGCGGTTTTTCCTGCCTACAACAAAATAAAAAGTGGATAATGTGGACCTATTTTCTGTAGCGTATCACTACAACATTTATCCCTCACCTTCCAACAACGTAACAGCTTTCTCTTGTATTCTTCCGCTCATCATTTTCGATACAGCAACGAACCTTCCTCTTAACGGAGCAAAGCTTCACATCATCACAGGAGCAATGTGTTAGGCCTACCGCAGCATCTATTCACAGCATCATACTTACAGGTTAATATTACGCTAAAAATCTTTAAAAGGCATTTAAAATATGAAATTTCTGCACCATTTGCCTTTAATTTCCATACTCTAAAATCTGTATGTCTCACTTTTTCCAGGTACTAACATTTTTCCGACGAAATAATTTAGGACGCTAATCTACACATTAACCCCGTCAGGGTGTGCAACACCTGCAAATATATCCAGAGATTAGAGGAATTTCCAATTTGTGAAGTTGTTTTTGGCGCTCTGTGACATTTTCGAAGAGTTTTGGGAGAGGGATACACAACTGTGTTTTGGTTTTCAGAACTTTCATTGAGAAAAAATTGCTTATATTTCACAGCTTTTCATTGATATTGCCCCCTTACATTAATCCTTGGAGAGGAATCTTAGAATTATTACCATTGATGCCAGCTGGCTTTAGAATAGTCAATAACAGATATGTATACTAGCTACAAAGTATCACATGCAGATTTCAAGACAATTCTTCATTTTATTTTGAATATTCAAAAATGAAGTAGAATGAAAAAAGTCACAATTTTATTGAACAGTATCTGAAATGGCAGAGGTAATTTAAAATGTGGTTACATGTGATGACCCTTGATATATGGTGTGAGAGCAAACGTGCTTAGTTCCTATGTGGACATGCCCACCACAATTATACATCTGTGGCGTCCACGCTATAGGTGCATCTCACAGTCAATGGGAATATCTCAAAGGTTCGTTCCTCAGAACTTACCCAAACTCTGATTGGGTGAACAGATGAAACCTCCCCGCTTTACTATTATTTGATTATCTGCGAATCAGGGAGGTAGTTTGAGACTGCTGAAAATCCAAGCATAAATTCCTCTGGCAATAAAATAACACAAGAGGATTCGTTTTCAAACTTAACAGAAGTTTATTGTGAAAAATAACTGAAGTTGGAAGTCAGTCTGTCCGTAGGAATACCGCTTTCCGGATGGTTGATCAGACGTCCCTCAACTAATGCCGATATTAAACAGTCCAAGTAAACTTGATGTCTCTATCACGATAATACGTTCCTACGCTTGGGAGAGAGTCCTCCTCGTCTGAGGAGTGGCCTGTGTCTCCAGGTAAATATTCCTATCCCTAATCTTATTCCAACTCCGCTCTGCACTTATTCTCCATTGTTGTGTTAGATTTATCCCTTCCTGGATAATTAAATAAAGCAAGTGAGATTCCCTATCATAGGGACCTGTGTCACTGCTAAGAAAAACTTATCTTCACAAAGATACTTCGACGCCACTCAGTACCCCGACTAAACTCCCGGGCCCATAATGCTAGGCCCGTCAAAAACTCGAAACCCTTCGAGCCCTGCTTAACGGCAAACTTGCTCCTGCAATTCCCGAAAACAGACTGTCCTCTCATGTGCCTACCTCTCCCATATTCGTCGGCGCTGCGCACCTGTCAGCCGCTCTTGCCCCCAGGCGTCCTACTCCCTCCATGCACTCCCTCTCTCCTGGTGTCAACGTCACCAACACTAGCGCGTCTCTTTCTGATTATGAATCTCTCGCTTCCTCCCGAAGGGGACCAGCACTTCTGATGTTTCCATTAGCGGTATTCCCTTTGACAGACTTAACTCTCCACAAAGTACAAGAAATGTCGAATACAAAGCATACTGGGATATGAGTACAATGGTAACGTCTGGGTTCCTAGACATCCAGGCGTCTGCTCTCTGTTTTTACAATACCAGCGGATGTCGCCTGGTTTAATTGCTGATGTCTTATCTGTCTGGGCAGGGCATCCATTTCCTCGGAGCGTGAGAGCCTTAGAATCTCTTTGTCATGCTCTCACTCTTGGTGAAAATGTTTTGGAAAAGCCATTGCTCTGTTTTGCATTGAACCATTTTGAGTTCCTTAAATAATTGCATATATGTATATGAATACCTCACACATTAACATAAAATTGAATAAGCATAATATTCATCACATTAGTCTATTAGTGTATGCTTTTTTTTTCTAATTATAAAAAGCATAATGTCCAGTTCATTATTTTCTTGGGCATAAATAATGTGTCTGAATTTAAATTGAAGAAAATACTTTACTCCAAGAAGGAGTCATTTATAAAATAGTGTTCATGTGAATTACCATATATAAGAGAAACAGGAAGAAGGTTAACCATCAGAATTAAAAAACACAAAGCAGCAATAAGGAACAGCTCAAATAAAACAGGATTAGACAGGCACATACAACAAACTGGCCACAAGATGGACTGCAACTCCTTAAAAGTGATCAAACAACAATCCCACACAATTATCTGGAAATTAGAGGAATCCCTGGAAATTTACAAAACACAAGGTGGCAACGTCAATGACCATGCTGGATGGAAAATCCATCAGGCTTGGTCGCCAGACCTGTGGAAGTAGTAGTAAGACGCAAGAACTCCTGACGAAGATCTAGTGTTTAGATCGAAAATTTGAGAGGTAATGTGCCTTAATAAATTTATCCTCGATAATTCCTGTTAAATATTTATATTGTGTTCAATAATTTTCCCAATGTGTGACCTCGAAGATTTTTCATCAAAATAATCGATTGGTAAATGTTACTGTGCAGATTAAAGAGAGTAATAAAGAACAATAAATCAAATTTAAGTATTTTTTTAAATGGCCTTTGAAACACAGCATATATCAGTAAATATTTTAAGAGTGCATCAACAGTTTAATTAGCTCAACCACTACAGTTAAACAAATAACTGGAAATATACCTACCGTTGAAAAACATTTTCACTAACAGATATATATTCACAGCAGAACACTGAATATAATTCTGCTCCCCTTATACCCAAGCAGTGTGAGAGGTGCAAGCTTTTGGCAAATCGTCCAAGTTGAACCCAGGTTTGAATCTTGGTATGTTTATGCTGTGCTACAGTGCTAGTTCTCTCTCATCGTGGAACCATTGGCCCTAAATTAGAGATGAGCAACTGGATATAATCTTTGATGCTCGTGGTGCTCATTAAATTCTGAAACTAATTTTAAAGATCATTACAGTAATTGCTATACCATTCAAAAATAATTTTCTCTTAAAAATCCTTAAGCAATCAGAAGTAAACATTATTTCAGTATCTGTAGGCATTCTAAACTGAACTTCTAAGGACACTGGAATTTTCCAGAATGTTTTTTTTTTTTTAGCATTTCAAAGAAAGCCTGGCCTTCTGATTAATCAGTGCGTCGAATTGTCCCATTTTAACAGGGCAAAGAAACTAGCAATAAATTATTAATTATTTCATCTTTTATGTAAAACAAAAATCACTTGTTTCTTACAAAACTGTTTTAGCATTCCAATGCAAACAGAAATTCGCATGAAATGTATGGAAATTATGAATGCATCTAGTTCCATTAATAGGGCAAAAAAAAAAAAAAAAAAAACTAGCAATAAATATTTATTATTCAGCTTTTAATTTCTATAAAACAAATCTTTTCTTAACAAAATTGATACTTATTAGCATTTCAATTGAAACAGGAATTGCATGAAATGTATGGAACTACCTGATAATAATTGGAAGGCTACTTCAAAGGAGGAATCATTTTAATATCCTGAGATATTTCAAATAGAGTGTGCAAGAACATTCTAGTAGTCAAATAGCATTTCACAACATTCCAGGTGAGTGTGTCAGAATATATGGTTGTGGCCATAGAAATTGCATCACACATGAGATAAAGATTAAAATTGGGGATTTTTTCCAGTGGGTGGACAAAATTTAGTGGCCACTTTCCTTACGGCTATTTCGTGTTGTATGCACATTTTATCACTGCACTGTATACCTTTAATTTACTTAGACATAGTTAAATTTAAGCTTAGTAGTTATGAGGGCCCGCTGTCTTTTGTCCAGTGCAATTATAAGAATAAATATAATCTTAAAAGTTATATTTTTCTTCAACCACATCAAGCAAATTTTCAAGACAGTTTTTATTGGAAAGATAATTTAATCATTTTTATTTTGTCTCTTGCTATGTTCACAAAAAAAATCTCTCCACCATAAATTGACAGCAGTGGATGGGTCAAATTTTTCAAGGAGTACTTACTTTTGCTTAATTTATTTAATTTGCTGTGTTTTCTAAAGTCATTCTTTGCACGAGTATCGTCTTGTCATCAAGAACATTGGCCACAATGCTTGCATCCTCTTAACTTCTGCATGCTTGGCATAACAGTCAACAATATTGAGTATTTCAACAATTTGTGCTATGACCTTCATGTACTAAAAATTGCTTGTTTTTAGTTTCTCTAGCAGTTTTTAGTGAGTTATTGATGATCAAAAATGTTCAGACATTATGTTTTGAAGCTGCTTCCATTCTATTAAATTTTTCTTTTCATTCCATTTATTTTTGGTTAGGTTCTTCTTGGTGTCAAAATGAAAACTGGCTGTATAGCTTTCAAAAATGAATTTCATATCTTATAGCAGAATCATTTTGTGGTACAGCTGAGATTGGGAGAAATGTGATACCAACCTGGTTACTTTATTTTACAGACTCGCAATGATTCCTGATCACTAACAGAAAATATTCAGTAATTTCCTGGGTTGTTCTAATAAGTATTACATTAAAAGCATTGATACACCTTCACAGGTGTTGAAAAAATAGTCATGACGAAATAAGAACGCTTGCAGAGTATTCTGATTCCATCAGATTCTGTCCGGTTTTCGAACGCAGTGTCAGCTCTTTTTCCCCCGGAAAACGTTCAGTTTTGGTAGAATCTTAATGATTTGTCATTTTTCCTGTTTGCCCACCACAGACCTTCCAAATACTACGAATTCTCCATAGTCACTACGAAAATCGTTGATCGCTGCGGAGTACGGGAAACATCGAATATACTACGGAAATAAAAAATCTGGTTGCCTGGGTCTTTTTTTGTTTGTTTTTTCCTTCAGAAAATGTTGTTTTGGCAAAATTTTAATGATTTGTCATTTTTCCTGTTTGCCCACCACAGACCTTCTAAATGCTACGAATTCTTCACAGTCACTACGGAAATCGTCGATCGCTACAGAATACGGGAAACATCAAATATACTACGGAAATAAAATATCTATGAAATAATGTTGTTCAATCATTTGTTCAAAGTTTATTTTCATGTTTTCAAAATTCTGACATTCATCAAACATTTTTGGGACTGTTTATTGGATGTTTTTAATGTTGCGACATTTTTCCGATATAATTTGAGCATCTTTTCATGCCATTCGTTGCCTGAAAATGATTGTTTTAGCATGGATGAAAATGTTCCGTAGTTTTCTAAATTTAGAATTTTTCTTACCCCAAGATGCACTTTCTTTTCACTTTCTGGTTATATTCTTGTGTTATATTTTTTCTGATTATGTTTCTCATTTTTAATAGCTTCAGAATAGTGAAAAAGAACAGTTTTGTATTTTAAAAGTTTTTTCTAGTGAGCACAGTTTTTATTTTTAACGGCCTGTTCTTCAAAACCGATCAATACGGAAAGTATTTTTTCTTTTCCGCTTTTTTAAAGCTAAATTAAATTTCAAAATCGGTACTTATTCCGCCCGTGATGGAATCAGCCTTTACCGTGACCCGTAAAATGACTATCACGGCAGAATGAACAATACAGTACTGATTTTCTGATACTCAATTTCGCCGGAAAACTTGTGCTTACCCATTCCTTATTAACATTTTACTATATTGACGGGCAGAGCAAGTGTTTTCTTATTTTGCTTAAAGCGAACTTCACACATGGGAAGAAAACACGACTATGCGTGGAATGAAAGACTGCGCGCGGCGGGAGAAAGTGAAGTCCCGATTTTCTACCTTTGATTTCTTTTTGTAAACAAAAAGGAAAATGATTGCCCATTTTTTTTTTTTTTATGATAAGCAAGAAGAGTCTAAGCAATGGGAAATCGTGAATTTTCAGAGAAACCAAACTTTAAAAAACGAGCTGCTGACGACAGGTTGTGATAGCCACAGTTCCATCTAAAGCCACAGGTGTCCTATCCCGATATGGTTACTTTGTGCCCCAAAAGAAGTGGAAAAATGAACGGCCGCCCCGTTTTTGAAGAGGGAATTCGTAAATAGATCCTACCTACTTAGTTGCAGAGAAAAGGGCTAATTTTCACAGCAAGTGAGTTGGATCGATGATTTGAAAATGCATTTCCTTTAACAGGAGTGTTTTTTAAAAAATGCAAATAAATTCCTTAGCAATGAAAAAAACAAATTTGCGAGCGTGGCGACTAAATTAACTTTTATACTGGACATTTTATTTTATGTAGTCGCCATGTGGTGAGTTGGGACCGTTAATTTTAATCTTTAACATGAGATAAATTAATCGGCGTACAAAACTTGCCTGGAGAGCTTTTGGAAGAAACAGCATAATTTTCAAGAGCAATATGCCATTATGTCTTAAAAGAAAAGTGTTTGATCAATGCATCCTTCCAGTGCTTACGTATGGTGCGGAGACGTGGACCTTAACTAAAAGAGACATACAAAGGCTGCAGACAACTCAAAGAGGCATGGAGAGGTGCATGCTTGGTGTAACCAGGAGAGATAAGAAGAGGAACTCGTGGATCCGAAAAATGACAAGAGTGGAAGACATCATGATCAGAGTTAAATCCCTGAAATGGCAATGGGCTGGACATACTGCCAGAAGGACAGATCATCGATGGACAGCCGAAATTTTAGATTGGATTCCAAGGGACAGGAAAAGACCCAGAAGAAGACCACATGGGAGATGGGTGGATGAAATTCGAAAGTATGCAGGGGTGACATGGAGGAGACTGGCACAAGACAGACCGTTGTGGAGGAAACTTGGGGAGACCTTCGTCCAGCAGTAGATTGATAATGGTTGACAATGATGATGATGATGATGATGATACCAAAAGTGGGATGTAAGGTCAGGTGATGCGTAACATCACAGCCTCTCCTTGACAAATGTCAACCCCGCCTTCTCGTGGTACATCCTGTTCCCACTAAAGGGGCTCTGACGACCGCCAATAGCGGTATAACTATACCATCGGGATTAGAGGAAATGCTATCCCACACTCACCGACCCGCTTGGCCAGCGTGGTGAGTTATGGCCAAACCCCTCCAAAATGACTCCACAACTTAAATCTTGGCCCTGAGTCTCCGGCAGCTGGAATGTACCTGGCCAAGGCAGCGGCCAGTGCGACATGAAGGCAGAGGATGCTAAGAATCCCCGGAGGACCGGACTAGGCTGCTACCTAATGCTGACCTTGGCTAGTATAACGGACTCTCCCTATCTTCTGATTCAAGGCTTCTTGAATTGGAAGAGGAACTACAAAGGATCAAGTGGGACATCGTCGGGCTAAGTGAGGTAAGGAGAAAAGGAGAAGATCTCATTGAACTGAAAAGTGGACATCTCTTCTACTATCGTGGGACAGATACTGGCAGAACTAGTGGTGTTGGATTTATAATAAACAAGAAACTGAAGGATAAAGTTGTAGAAGTTGAAAGTTCCTCTGACAGAGCTGCACGACTCGTTATCCAACTCTCGAGAAGATACCAGGCTCAGATTATTCAAACTTATGCACCCACCACAAGTCATGCTGAAGAAGAAATTGAAGAATTTTATGAGGAAATTCGTGATCTAAATAATAAAGGTAAGCAGCACTTGAAGATAATTATGGGAGATTTCAAGGCAAAAATAGGGCAACGGCAACAGAATGAAACTTCAGTAGGTAAATTCGGTCACGGCAACAGAAACCAGCGTGGAAATACTCTCGTAGAGTTTGCAGAGGCAGAAGGGTTTTTCATCTTGAACTCCTTTTTCAAGAAAAAGCCACACAGGAAATGGACATGGAGACATCCAAATGGGACAAGTGAAATTGATTTTATTATGTGTAACAAAAAATTCGTCATAGAAGACTGCAGTGTGCTAAACAAGTTCAACACAGGCAGTGACCATAGATTGGTGAGATGTAAGATGCACCTCAACACTAAACTCGAACGTAGCAAGCTCATAAGACAAACAAAATGTATTGACATAACCAACCTTAAACACCATAATACCTTCAAATTGGAACTGAAGAACAGATTCTCTGCTTTAGAAGGCCTAACATCGGAGGAAGTGGATATTTCTGAAGTTAACAGAAAAGTAACCAAAGCTCTTATGGAAACAGCAACAAAATTAGCTGGGTCTAAGAACAAATTGCATGTGAACAAATTATCAGGAAAATCCAAAATGTTGAAAAAAAACTTTTATATCTAGAAAAGCAGTTCCGTTAATGAACATTCAAAAATTATGAATAGAATTTTCAAAAACTTATCATTCAACAACTGCAAGAGAAACCTGACAAAATTTAAATTCTTTCCGTGTAAATGAAACTTTTGATACAGTTCCTATACATTGAGAACCGGCCTTGATTAAATCTAGAGTCCAGAAACATCTGTAAAAGCAAAAGAGCTCAGAAGATATGAAAAATAATTGAAAGTTCAAGTTAAAATATAATTAAATATGTTAATCTGAGTAAAGCCTTGAGTAAGTGTTTTAATTGCTGCGAATAACATTTTTTTAAATCTACAAGCAAAAACTATGTACAAAATCTGTTAATAATTTGGAATCTATCCGCGTACGCCGTAGGCTACGCATGTACGTCTACATTCTGCCACTCTGGAGATCAAGAATGTAGCGGTGCCCTGCAGAAGGTTGCACATGAGGAACTGCAAGCTTTGCTGGATGAAGATTAGTGTCAAATGCAAAAAGAACTATCTGAACAACTGGGGGTAACTCAACAAACCATTTCCAATCGTTTATGTGCAATGGGAAAGATTCGGGAGGAGGGAAAATGGGTGACCTGAGCCAGTGGAACAAGGATGAGCATGTCGTGAAGTGTCTGAATCTATTAAATAAACAGTCTTTCCTGTGGAAAATCGTTATGGGTGATGAAAAGTAGATGTGGTACGACAATCCCAAACGCAAAAACACTGGGTAGACTCTGGTGAAGCAATGACTTGGACACTGAAACGCAGTATTCACTCCACGAAAGTTCTGCTGTACATTGGTGGGATATGAAAGGTGTGCTCTATTATGAACTATTGGAACAGGGTCAAACTGTTACTGCTGATCGCTACAAGCAACAATTGCTGCAATTGAACCAGGAAATCTGTCGGAAATGTCCGTTCACAGGCAAAGGATTGCATCCTGTGAAATTACTGCATGTCGCGAAATTTGTCAAGGAAACGTTATTGACGCTTGGCTGGGAAGTTTTGGAACACCTGGTGTAGTCCCGACATAGCCCCTTTTAGACTATCATTTGTTCCAATCAATGCAACATGATTTTCTTGCTGTACAGTTCTGGACATGTGACGAAGTGCAAAAATGGGTTGACAACTTCATTGCGTCACATGACGAAGTATTCTTCATGGCTGGAATCTGTCAGCTGCCCGACCGATGGCGGAAGGTGATAGATAATGACTGCACATATTTTGATTCGTAAAGGTATTGTTGTTTTCTCTGAAATTACATGTTGTGTTGTGTTAAAATGCTTTAAAACTTATTTGTACATTTAATATCATATGTAGTACAGAAAATAAACCAAAGAAATGCAATTTCTTACATTTAATGATACATTTAGCAGGAATAAGTGTAATTTCACACCACAGTTGCACCAGGAGTACTATTACAAGAATGTGCTTTTCACAGTTCTGGAAGATTAAAAAAAAAATGGTTCATAACGTAGGCAGGGGTGCAGATTATGTCCGAACAAGGCTCAGGGGAAATTAAGGCAGCTCTAAGGAAATTTTTGCCCGGGGGCAAAATAAGAGTAATAATAAAGCGAAAAATTGACTTATTAACAATGAATATAATGTGAAAAATGGGAGTAATTTACTTCACGGTAATCAGGTGATCATTTTGAAAATGTTATGAATACAAGAGGTTATGAGGGCTGTGACGTACTGCGAACTGCCGTTCGCAAACTATTCACCGAGCCTAAACAACTTTACTAATGCCAAGGTGGAGACAGCGTGGCGTGAGTAACAAGTACGACTAGACCACTAGTCACGCTAATAAACGTTTCTGAAATTAATGGGCCGCCCTGGTGGCACAGTGGCTTCTGATCATTCGTTTGAGATGGGTCTGGGTTAATCCTGGTGAGGCATGGATGTTATGTTTGTCTCATGGCGCTAGCTCTCGCCCTTCCCTGGAACCAGTGACCCAAAATTAGGAACGGGCAACTGCTTATAGCTCACTGCGTTGCTCTAGGTGATGGTTAAACCTCCAATAGAAAAAATAAATAAAATAATGGCAGCGAATGTGTCATAGGCGCCGATTTGAAAAATTATTGGGGGCTTCGGACATTTTAAAACGAATGACCCATGCATTTTTCAAAGGGTTTAAATCGAATTTAAATTTCATTCAGTAAAATTATCTGGCACAATTTATATATAATAAATCATAGTTAGTTACAGAATTTTTTAGCTGTTTATTTTTTAGCCTCTCTTCCCCATGTTACTTCTTGATTCGCCTATTCTTTTTTCTCCTATTCTTTGTACGTCAAAAGTTAATGGGTTCCGCCATTTTAGGCGAGAAAAGAATTCTTGATTCGCCTATTCCTGTCTTGCCTAAAACTTTCACCTGCTAGAGGGGAGAGATTCACCTGGAGCACTAAATCTTTTGTGTGTTAAACAAAAAAAAAAAGAATTTTTTTTCGAGAAAAAAAAAGTTTATCATTGGAATAAATATTGAGCTTTTTAGCACATCTTTTGTAAAAAAAGATCGTGCTTATGTTATCGGTTTGTCCGTCCATCTGTACCCACGATATCTCTGCAACTATTAGTCCGATTTGAAAAATTCTTTTTGCATTCGGAAGCTTGAAATATGCAAATGATGATCCTTTATTTCGGTTTTTTTTTACGATGTACAATTTCGCCGCTAGAGGGCGTAAATGCAGATGGTGAATTCAAAAATGTTTTATTCCACATATTTGCTTCTAAACATCCAATTGAAACATTTCTTTTATCTTTCAATTCCATTTATGTTGAAGAGTATTTTAGATAGTTACTTTTTCAAATTACGCATAGATTTTCCGCTAGGGGGCGTAAAAGTAAATTACATTTTCCCCGACAACTCTTCTTCTAAAACTCTGATTTGAAATTTTTTTTCTTCAGTAGATACATCTCCTGATGGAAAATCTTTTGCATATAATTTCGAATCTTTGGTAAGACCAGGGGACGTAAGTGTTAATTTTTGCTTCTGATGTATTTTCCATAAAATCTGAGCTTCTAAAATATTGATTGAAAACATTCTTTCGTGGACTGATGCCACTCACATCGATAAACCTTTTCGGAAAATTTTCTTCCTAAAATATTCCACAGTTTCTCCCCCAGGGGGCGCAGACATATATCTTATTTTTGTCAATATCTCTACTTCTAGGAGTCTGATTTAAAAAATTCCTTCTTTGTTGGATAGTGTTTCCAGTATGACATGTGTTTCATATAATTTCAAAATTTTCAAGTAATTCATAGACTTTCCGCTAGGGGGCGTAAAGGTAAATTGCGTTTCCCCCAATATCTCTGCTTCTAAATCTCTGATTTCAAAAATTATTTCTACACTGGATACAGCTCCTGATGGGAAATGGTTTGCACATAATTTCTAATTTTTGTAAAAAATAGTTTGGCCACCAAGTGGCGTAAGTCTTAATTTCCACTTCTGTTGTATTTGCAGCAAAATGTGAGCTTCTAAAATCTCGATTGAAAAAAAGTAGTTTGTTGACCGATACTCCTCATGTCGACAAACCTTTTAGGAACATTTTCTTCTTGAAATAATGCATAGTTTCTACGCCAGGGGCGTAGATATATCTTATTTTTGTCAATATATCTATTTCTAAGAGACATATTTGAAAAATTCCTTCTTTGTTGGATAGTGTTTCTGATGCGAAATGTTTTTCCTATAAATTCAAAATTTTCAAGTAAATCATAGACCTTCCGTTAGGGCGCACAATGGTAAATTGCGTTTTCTGCTCCTAAAGCTTCGATTTGAAAAATTCTTCCTGTATTGCATACAAGACCTGATGGAAAATATTTTTCACATAATTTTTAATGTTTGGTAAAGAATGGTTTGGCCACCAGAGGTCATAAGTGTTAATTTCTGCTTCTAATGTATTTGTAGCAAAATCTGGGCTCCTGAAAACTCGACTAAATTTTTTTTTTTTCTTGGACCGATACCGCTCATAAGGATAAACCTTTTGAGAATACTTTCTTCATAAAATAATGCATGGTTTTCCACCAGGGGATGTAAAGTCACATCTAATTTTTGTCGATATCTCTGTTTCTAAAAGTTTGTAAGCTCACGATTCTATTTACGGCAATATCTGAGGGATTAAAAACCTGACTGAAAAACTTCTTTCTTTTGTCAGATACTATTGTTTTCCATACCGGTTCCTTTGACTTTGACTAGCTTTGATAAATTTAATTTGAGTCAGAACGGATTCAAACGCCTGAAAATTCGGTGTCATCTTTTTTTTTTTTTTTTTTTTAAGTAATAGGCTTTAAGGGTAGTTCTTGATCATCGACATGTACTCTAATAATTGCTTAAACTTGTATGAAAATCCACTACAGTTTTGGGGGAGAGTTCAGACAAAAAAAAAAAAAAAGTGTTCTGGGGAAATATTGGGCCCTGAACATTTTCTGCACCCTGGAACGTAGGTAGGCCTACTAAACATAACATGAACATTTATTTCTGATTTTGTGCGATCCTAACACTTTATAGGGCCACCTTGAGCCTTAACAACAGCTTTGAACTGCTCCAGCATAGAGTGAATGAGTTTCTTCAAATAATCTGTACTAAGCTCGTGATACCAAACTCTTGTAGCACACTCCTGCAGTTCTTGTTTATTGTTGGACCTCCACTCTGCAACTTTCTTGGCTATTATGTACCAGCAGTGCTCAATAGGGTTTAGGTCCAGCCTGTAACCTGGCCAACTTAAGCAGGCCTTGGCTTCTTGTAGGAAATTTTTGACCTAAACACGAATATTGAGTATCGGGTTAAGCGACAATGTTAACAAACCATACAGACATTGCACATGAAAGTTTATTTGCATCCTTCCTCCCCTCGGTGTGATTACATGGTGCAGAATCTTCCTGGAAGATCAGGATTCAGTGTCACCAAGTTGTTCCTGGATTCTTGGATTTAGCTGGGCAGATAAAATGCATTTGTAGCACTCTGCATTCACAAACCCATTTATGAAGTGTAGTCTGCCAACACCTTCACAGGATAAAGACTGTAAGGACAAAATGGAAAGATCGGTAAATGTGTAGTTTAGTGTCCTAAATTATTTCGCCGCCAAATGTTGAAGGATTTCGAAAAAGTGAGATGTACAGATTTTAAAGTATGCAATTTCATGGCAAATGATGAAAAAATTTCATGTTTGAAATGTATTTTAAAAGATTTTTACTGTCAAACTTATCTCTGAGTAGGACGATGTGAACATCAGCTTCAGCAAGCCTAACACAATGCCGTGGCGACCTCGTCAAGCTTGGCTCCGGTGAAACGATGGTCCGATTCAGGCAGCCATTTCGCTGACGGATGAGTACAAAAGGAACGGGGAATGCTCTTGAAAGGAAAGCTTTCCATTTTGTAGCACTACGCTACAGAAAATAGCTCATCATTTCTGTCTGTTTTTCAATCACAATCTGACAATTTCTTGGTTTTTCTGCGTATAAATAAATCTTTGATGCGCAATGAATGAACTCGCTTCTTTGAGGGTTTTTTAAAAATCTAATTTGAATGAACTGTGAAATGTAACTTCCGTTGGAGGGAATGCGACATTTACTTTAACACTTTTCTGGAAGAAAGAAAGGCATCTACATACTTTCTATTTCGTATCAGGGAATCATATGCGTAAGATTGAAGCAATTGTCACCATGTGTTTTGAAAAACTGCGAGAAAAATGAACAGTTTTCTGTCCGGTAGCACTACAAATTGGAACGCTTTCCTGGTAAGAACGTTCCCCATTCCTCCCGTATTCTTCCACCAGAAAAATGGCCACCAGAATGTGGTCGCCATGCCTGCTGCAGCACTGTTCACGTTGTACTAGGAGGTCAGTTTGACGGTAAAAATCTTTAAAATGCATTTTACAGATTACATTTTTTCACCAGTTGCCATGAAATTACATACTTTAAAATCTGTATGTCTCACTTTTTTGAAATCTTTCAACATTTTTGACAAAATAATTTAGAATGCTAAACTACACATTTACTGAAAGGTCTTTTGCCCCCCCTTTACATTTACTAAAAGGTCTCCCCCTTTTATTTTTTAAACATGAGACATGTCCCCTTACCTTTGTGAGAAAAATTTAAGAAAATAAGAATAAAATGGCATTTTAAAATTTTTTGTAAAGAGTAAAAATAAATTTTACACATAAAAACAGTAGCTTATGAATCATTGAATCCTTGCAATTCGCAAACTATAAAATTGTGTGATATTACTAAAGAAAGCAACGTAGAGAAATGTTGCGGAGTCCATCAACCAGTGGCATACATGCACTGCAGGATTTGTCAGTCGATGTCCCAACTTCCTACAGCCAATGGCCTTTGTTATTGGATCGGATGGTCCTCCTCGCTGGATGACTGACATGTCCAAGTCTGTCAGCATTCTGTAGCATACTAACTATTCCTAACTATTCCTGGGATTGGGAATTTGTTGTTATTTTACAATTTAAAGCTTGCCAAGAACCATTTGGAAAAAAAAAAGTCAAAGAAGAGAAAAAGTCAACCTCTGCACTTTGTTGGTGAACAGCATGGAAACAAGAGGAGCCTGGCAAAAGATAGTCAAGTGTCATAACACAATCTGTTCAACATGGTGGCCATCTTCCTTCATACAGTGCAAATAAAAGTACTTGCCACCTCCAGGGCAATGTAATCTTCCAAGTTTTCTTATGTGATTAATGATATATGATGAACAGTAAATACAGACAATTCAGAGATGACTGATTGATGTGTTAATGATTCTGATGGATTTCCATATATTATGAGAAGAATATTTCTTCCACAGAATTTACCTGAGAAATTTCCTTAAAGTAAATACAGTTTTTTTTTTTTTTTTTTTTGTTATTCTTTACACAGTGCAACTTGAATAATCCGGATTAATAGGGACCAGGGGTTGGTCCGGTTATTCAAAAATTCGGATAATTGGATTTTCCATTGAAATCAGGTACAAAATGATAAACGGTAAACACATTTAAAAAAATAAAATTAACATATTTTTATATCTGTATGCACATTTATATTTAAAAGAAGTCTGTTATTTTTTTCTGTTTTGAGGAGCTACATCGCTTCCTGGCTGCCAAGTCGTGACCTCTTTTTAAGTAGTTGGAAAGCGTCTTACTCTTCCCAATTCTCCATTCACCCTGTTAGCTCCAAAGCATGAAATGCATCATTGTGAGCTGGCCCGTTTCTCTCTTCTATTTCTCCCTCATTTTACTTTCCCCTTCCCATGCATCCACCAGAGTTGTATAAAAATAAAATGTATCTGCGTACACAACCATTGAAACAGATAACTTGCTGCAAATCTGCGAATCACAATAACAGAATGACATGATTTAAAGAAAGATTAATAAAACAATAAATAATTATTAGAACCTACAGATCCTAATGAGGACAAACTAAATATATTGCAATTGAATATGCAACAATGTGTGTGAAATGGACCTTTTAAGGCAAAATATTAAAATATTGGACTAAGAACCTCATAGAAACAGACTAAAGAAAAATTTTATATCCAGAAAAACAGTTCTAATCATTAATCAAAAATTGTAAATAACATTTTCAACAACTTAATTCCAAAAATAGACTTACAAATTACATAAGGAAAAGACTGCTTTAATAACTAGCAACTACAAGAGAGGAATTTGGAAATAAAATGAAAATTTTTCTGTGTAAAAGAAATTTTTGATAAAATTCTTATACATTGAAAAACAGGCTTTGATAAAAATCTAGAAGCCAGAAATGCCTGTAACAACAAAAGGACTCCAAAGATGTGAAAAAATAATTGAAAGTTCCTCAAGTTAAAGTAGAATTAAGTATATTAATCTGAGTAAAGCCTTGAGTAAGTGCTTTAATTGCTGTAAACAACACTTCAGTTTTCATTTAATCTATAAGCAGAAACTATCAGCTTACGTGCATACGTCTACAATCTGCTACTCTGGCATCCACATTTAAGAAGCTGTCCACAATTTTGTAGTCAGTTGTGATTTGGTAGCCAGGATCAGCGGAGTCGGATGTCAGCCATTCTTTCATATGTTCCACCCCACATAAAGATTAAAATTGGTGATTTTTTTTTCAAGTGGCTAGTGGCCACTTATGGCAATTTCGTGTTGTATACACATTTTATTATTGTACTGATACCTTTCATAGATTTAGACATTGGTAAATTTAAGCTTAGTAGTTCTACTTTCGATTTCCCAGTGCAATTAAATGCATATAAATATAATCTTAAGTTATATTTTCCTCAATGAAACATCAACCAAATTTTCTAGACAAACAGTATTTATTGAAAAAAATAATTTAATCATTTTTATTTGGTCTCAATGTTCTTGAATAGAATCTCTCCGCCATAAATTTATAGCAGTGTCAAAAAATTTTAAGCAATAGTTTAGCTTAAAGATTAAAATTGGTGATTTTTTCGAGTGGCCAGTGGGTGGACAAAATCTAGTGGCCACTTTCCTTACGGCTATTTCCTGTTGTATACACATTTTATCCCTGCACTGAATACCTTTCATTTATTTAGACATAGTTAAATTTAAGCTTAGTAGTTACAAGGGCACACTGTCTATTGTCCAGTGCAATTAAATAAATAAATATAATCTTAAAAGTTATATTTTTCTTCAACCACATCAAGGAAAATTTCAAGACAGTTTTTATTGGAAAGATCATTTAATCATTTTTATTTGGTCTCTCGCTATGTTCACAAAAAAAAACTCTCGCTCCTCCATAAATTGATAGCAGTGGATGGGTCAAAATTTTCAAGCAGTACTTACTTTTGCTTACTTTAATTAATTTGCTGTATTTTCTAAAGTCATTCTTTGCATGAGCATTATCTTGTCATCAAGAATATTGCCCACAATGCTTGCATTCGCTTAACTTCTGCATTGCTTGGCGTAACAGTCAGCAATATTGAGTATTTCAACAATTTGTGCTATGACCTTCATGTACTAAAATTTGCTTGTTTTTAATTTCTCTAGCAATTTTTAGTGAGTTATTGATGGTAAAAAATGTTCAGACATTATGTTTCGAAGCTGCTTCCATTCTGCTAAGTTTTTCTTTTCATTCCATTTATTTTTGGTTAGGTTCTTCTTGGTGTCAAAATGAAAACTGGCTGTATAGCTTTCAAAAATGAATTTCATATCTTATAGCAGAATCATTTTGTGGTACAGCCGAGATTGGGAGAAATCTGATACCAATCTGGTCACTTTATTTTAGACTCGCAATGATTCCTGACCACTAACAGAAAATATTCAGTAATTTCCTGGGTTGTTCTAATAAGTATTACATTAAAAGCATTGATAAACCTTCACAGGTGTTGAAAAAATAGTTCTTGACAAAATAAGAACGCTTGCAGAGTATTCTGATTCCCTCCCCTAGCCATTGGTATAACCAAATGTTTGATAAATTTAAAACACTAAAATAGACAACCTTTTTTTTTTTTTTAAAGCATTTTTAAAAATAATAGGATATTAATGATTGATTGCAATTATCAGCTTCTTTATGTTGTATTTTAATATCTTGTACATTTACTAACATGTTTGACAGCCTTGAAGTAGGTAAGGATTTTTCTTAGCCCCCCCCCAGTACTCATACGGGCGCCACTACCTGGTCATCTTCTTTTACAGATGATAATTAACACAGCAAATATACGATGTCATAGCTCTGTCCACGTTATTTTTATAAACAACGAATAGCAACTGAAAAATTTTACATGGGACACCACTGGGATCGAACCCCAGATCTCTCGATAACTAGCAGAGTGCTTTCGCTTTACGCTACGGTGCCAACAATTCACAGCGCTATTCGTGGTTTATCAGTCAGCATCTGACTCGTCATTTCTATCGCCCTTTGGATTTATCAGCTGTAATTAAACAGCTTGCTTTGTTGAATGCCACTAGATGGCAACACATCAGTTGCTGAGCCCATCAATATGGATGTGTAGTCAGATGCTGACTGATAAGCCACGAATAGCGCTGTGAATTGTTGGCACCGTAGCGTAAAGCGAACACACTCTGCTAGTTATAGAGAGATCTGGGGTTCGATCCCAGCGGTGTCGATGTACAATTTTTCAGTTGCTATTCGTTGTTTATAAAATAACGTGGACAGAACGATGACATCGTATATTTACATTATATCTACGTATTTAAAATATATTCACCATTAACACAGCAATCGGACATCACCAAATTGACTGTAATTACTGTTTCACACATGAATTCAATCATATCAGAAAACTTGAAAATCTCATTGCCGTGGAGTGAGAATCGAACCCGCATCTCCCGATTACCGTTCGAGCGCGCTATCTGTTGCACCACCCACAACGGCTAATTCGCAAGTATCTGTGTGTTAAGAGCATCGGAATATTCTCCGACCGCGCTCAAATTCAATGCAGATTCTGCTGCCATCTAGCATTAAGTAAATCTCCAGTTGTAATCGGGAGATGCGGGTTCGATTCCTGCTCCACGGTGATGAAATTTTCAAGTTTTCTGCTGTGATTTAATTCACGTGTGAAACAGTAATTACAGTCAATTCAGCAGTGTCCGATTGCTGTGTTAATTATCATGACGTGTTTATCCCGTATTATGAGAAAAATATTTCTTCAACTCTGAATTCTTTTAGACTCGCAACAATTCTTAACTACTACACAGAAAAAGTAAAGTTATGTTCAGTAATTTCCTCTGATGTTCTAACAAATATGTTAAAAACCATTGATAAACCATCACAGGTATTGAAAAGATAGTACCGTAGTAACAATAAGAACACGTGCAGAGTTGCCAAATGTAGCGATTCAGTGGGATTACGTCCAGTTTTCAAACCCAATGTCAGACCCCCCCCAAAAAAAGTCCAGTTTTGGTTTGATTTGTCATTTTTTCCTGTTTGCTAGCACCAGACACTTCAAATGTTACAATTTCTCTATAGTCGCTATGGGAATTGTCAATCTGCGATGGAGTATGGGAAAATATCGAATACATAATGGAAATAGAAAATCTTTGTGAAATAATGTTATTCAACATTAGTGCAAAGCTTATTTTTATGTTTTCAACACTCACTAAATATCTTTGGAATTGTTTATTGTATATTTTTAATATAATTTAGGCGTCTTCATGCTGTGTCCACCAACCGAAAATGATTGTTTTAGTGCATATGAAAATGTTCCGTAATTTTCTAAATTTCGAATTTTTCTTACCCCGAAATGCATTTTCCCCCTTTCTGGTTATAGCTTAAAAAGAAACTATAAATTTTTAGGACTGCTATTTATGAAATCAGAATACATTATTAACAGTTGAGTTTTTTGATAAATAAAAAAAAATAAAAAAAATTAGAAGTACGCAACCATAAGGTTGTTCTTGCCAGCATGGATGTAACCTCGCTATTTCCAAATACACCTGTATTGAAAGCCATTATTCATAATGACTTCTTCCAATATGAAGGACAAATATACCGACAGAAGTCAGGGGGCCCCAATAGGATCCCGCTTATCTTCTCTGTTTGGTGAGGTGGTAATGCAGGGCATCAAGGAAAAAGTACTAATGCAGTTCCACAGTGCAATAATTTTTTATTGCTACTACGTCGATGACACACTTTTTGTAATCAGAGGTCGGAACAAAATCACATTTATGAAATACAAGATAAATTCTCTACTGTATATCCTACAATAAAACTCGCTCTAGAACTGGAAGATAATAAAAAATTACCCATCCTAGATGTAATGGTAATATGCAAACAACATATGCAAACAACTTAGACTTCTGTGTATATCATAAACTAACATATAGGCCTGTACTCACCCGGCACGAATCTTTTCACTCATGGTCTCAAAAAACTGCAGTGTTTCGATCATACATCAGAAGAGCACACATACTGTGCAGCAATAATAAATATGAAAATGAGGAATTAACGTGGATCATATCTACTGCTAAAGAATTTGGATACAAGACTTTAACCATTAAGAAACTAATCTACAACTACAAACATCTGAAACTCAAGACTAGCAGAAATGCCAAATACCGTGGACAACTCCCGTACATCCCACTAATTAATGCAATTTTAAAGAAGGAATGCCATCGAGAAAATAAGGACTTTGGTACATCTGTAGTTACCTATGAAGATATTCTAAATAATGATAAAAACAGAGCAAAATGCTTCAAAGATCTGATGTGTTCCCATAAAATCAAATAACAACCAAAAATAATCATAAGAAATTTTACATAGGCAGTACAAAACACAAATTAAAAAATAGACTGTCAACATATCAACAACTGGTATGGGAATGAAAACAAAACAGCGTTAATTGATTACTGTAGAAACAACCAAGTGAAGCCAGACTTCCGAGAATATCAAAATAATAAATAGATAGCACACTAAAACAAACTTACGATATGCGTAGGCCATAATTATAAAAAAAAAAAAAACTTGTGAACTAGATCATAACAAAAACAACAGCATAGACCTTCCTGTGTCCTGGAAACTATTGATAAATGCAGAAAAAAGAAAAAGGGGAAAAAAAAAAAAAGGAAATCTACTACCACAAATCCAGCAAATGAAAACACTGACAACTACATAGGAGACATGTGAGAGACAGAAACCAACTCCCCTTGCGCCAAATTTTGATTTGCCCAACACGTGATTCGTGGGGCAGACAACGTGTGAACCTAATCACCAGGACACTTTGCGGCTGTTCATGAGGTGAACCAGTGGCGGAGTGCCCCAGCCTGAAGATGGTGCACGACACACCGAAATGCATCGCAGTTTATATAAGAGCCTATGGTTGATTGTCGACGTTTTTAACCTTTCTGTTGAAGTTATCTGTATTGAGTTCGAGTTTTTATGTCTTCATAGTTTACTCTTCATGTGCCACAATTGATAAGCACATATGGACAAATGCATGCAGTCTACTGAAATCCTTTAAGCTCCCTGTTTTTAATGTACATAGAAATTTAGTTTCTTAACGACCTTTAGCACCATTTTTACTAGTTTCATCTGTCCTTCTCATTTTTGAATCTCTTGTAACATGACACATCACACATAAGATGTCTAAACGTACTGGAAACATGGCTGTACATAAATACTACTTGGTGACTAGAAAGACTCTCAACCCCCACCCCCTGCATTTTGGTGAAGGTACAAACTGACAGGCTTAACTGTGGCGACCAAATCTGGGATTTCGACAACGTTGAATATTGTGAATGAAGTACAAACACAAAATCAACTCTGACAGCTATCACAGTGCAAGACTCCTCCTAAAGTGAGTAAAATTCACCCTTTATCTGGTAAACTTTTGACTGTAAACTTTGGTAATTAGCAAAATACTGGTGAAATATCAATGTAAATTCATATTAGTGCATATAACACTGTCATAAGATAATGTCATATTTTTGCACCTCTTTGTAATATTTGAAAAGCCACAACCAGTTAAAGGCATTGATTGTTTTAATAAACTTTACGGCACTCTGAGATAACACAAGATGGACTCTACCACATATTATATATTTAAATGAATTCCAGATGTAAATGTGCAAAGAGAGTTTGTTCTTCAGCAATACAGGCTAAATGCTGATGAGCTTTTACTTTGTGCTGTGGAATTTTTTAAATGTTTTTATGTTCGGAGGAGAGCAGGAGATAAAAGCTTACTGAAATTGGCAAATATATTAATATAACCAAGTCTTTTAATGATTTAATGAATGATGAGAAAACATTTATATCTTGACATGGATTTTTTTTTTTTACTCTAAAGCTGTTTGTTAAATGATGTCTAAAATAGACTGTTTGCAAAGAAGTTTCACCATTGTGGTGGTCTATGTTTGTTTCTTGAATTATGTTGTAAGTAATATTGTGGCTGTAAGATTCATCTTAATTCTGGTAATTATTTCCAAGTACTGAAAGGACAAGGTATCAGTTCTTTTTTATTTAAAATTATGTGTAATAACAAGGCAAAAATGTAAGATACATAGATTTATGCCAGAGAAAGAGAATTGACAATTCATGGCTGTTCTGTGGTAATAACTGAAGATAGGATCACAGTAACAGCATAAATTGAAACCAAATATCATGTCTTGTAACATGTTGATAAAGGCTTTTCTTGGCTGTGTGTCAGAAAAACGGCAAGTTGTTCCAAAGGTTAATACCTCCTACCCACAGGGCAGGAATATTAAGATATTCCATGGAAATGTAAATTTGATAACGAGGAACAGTGCACCAATTAAGTACTAAATAGTGACACTGTACTAGTGATCCGATTTATTGGCGTAGGAAGTAGACACATTAGCATTTCCAAGCTTTCGCACATCAACCAGATGGCTTTTTCAAGGAAGTTAGACAGAAACTGCAACTGAAAAATAGAACGCATTAACAATTTGAACGTGGAAACCTGACTTAACAACAATAGATACGACGTTATATTAATTTAAAGATATGACTCATCACATTGGTTGCACGTGCAGGATCCTGGTAGGCAGAAGGCTTTACTTGAAGAATTGTTTCCAAATTTGTGGCAATTCGAGTGACACACAATCATTGCAAGTATCGCTGTTGGTAATGATCTCAAAGGTTTCCCAAATGGCTGTACCTGTAGGGGTAGAGTAGGTAGCTAATTTCTTTATATCATCCCACATAGGAGTAGCAGCCTTGAATTTCACTTCTGGATAGTGCCGTGGATACTTTATCGTATTTTGTGTATCTTTTATGTTCGTTGACTCTGATTCCAAACGAACGCTTGGTCATTCCAATGTAGTATCATTTAGAGCTGTCCGAATACTGTAGGAGGATCGCATAAACACCTGCTTCGCAGGAGAGAAGTGGTTTTTCACTTCTTCCCTTTAGCATAGTATATAAAGATGCAGGAGACCTTATGCCTACGCCGTAGTTCATCTTCAGGGCATTTTTTGAGTTTGTAAGACACATTTAGTTATGTAGGGAATTGAGCCTAAATAACATATCTGCGGCACAGGAAGATTAGAATGTTTGACCCTGGCTTTTTGGACAAAGTTACGTATCTGATTCAACGAATATCCTGCATCAGTGGCTAACTTGATGACGCTTTCAATTTCGTGTTGTCAAGAATGGGTATCGGAGGAAACGGCAAAGGCTCTTCTAATTCGAGAATGGAAGATAGCTGTTTTGTATCCTGCGGGACAAAAAGATCTGCAGAGTATCAGGTTGGGGACGGATGTGGGTTTGTAGTAGACTTGTGTACCAAGGAGGTTGTCAGGCGATTTTCTCAATAGAACATCCGGATAAGGTAAAGCGTTGTTGTGTTCCAGCTCAGTCGTGAAATTGATCGTAGGATGCATATCATTAATTTTATCAAGGAACATCAGAAGAGTCGTTTCCGTGAGGCCATACAAAAAACACGTCTGCATAACGCAGCCAAGTGGTAGGCCATGGGGTAATGTTGGAGAATATATATATTCCGTTCAATCGGACGAAGTATTGCTTCTGCAAGGACTGGTGAAAGTGAGGGTCCCATGCAGCCGACTTATTTTTTGTATGACCTCACTTAAAAGACTCTTCCGATGTTCCTTGATAAAATCAATATGCATCCTACAATCAATTTCACGATGGAGCTTGAACACAACAATGCTTTACCTTATCTGGATGTTCTATTGAGAAAATCTCCTGACAACCGCCTTGGTACACAAGTCTACTACAAACCCAGGTCCGCAGCTCTTTCTGTCCCGCAGAATACAAAACAGCTATCTTCCGTTCTCGAATTAGAAGAACCTTTGCTGTTTCCTCCGATACTCATTCTAGACAACACGAAATTGAAAGCATCGTCAAGTTAGCCACTGATGCAGGATATTTGTTGAATCAGATGCGTAACTTTGTCCAAAAAGCCAGGGTCAATCTTCCTGTGCCGCAGATACGTTATTTAGGCTCAATTCTGCATACTAAATGTGTCTTACAAACTCAAAAATGCTCTGAAGATGAACTACGGCGTAGGCAATAAGGTCTCCTGCATCTTTATGTACTATGCTAAAGGGAAGTAGTAAAAACCACCTCTCTCCTGCGAAGCAGGTGTTTATGCGACCCCCTACAGTATTCAGACGGCTGTAAACGATACTACATTGGAATGACCAAGCGTTAGTTTGAAATCAGAGTCAACGAACATAAGAGACACAAAATATGGTAAAGTAGCCACAACACTATCCAGAGAAGTGAAATTTAAGTCCGCTACTTCTATGTGGGACGATATAAAGGAATTAGCTACCTACTCTACCCCTAAAGGTACAGCCATTCGGGAAACCTTGGAGATCATTACCAACAGTGATACTTGCAATGATTGCGTGTCACTCGAGTTGCCAGGAATTTAGAACAAATTCTTCAAGTAAAACCTTCTGCCTACCAGGATACCGCACATGCAACCAATGTGATGCGTCATATCTTTAAATGAATATAACGTCGCATCTATTGTTGTCAAGTTTCCGCGTTCAAATTGTTAATGCGTTCTATTTTTCAGTTGCAGTTTCTGTCTAACTTCCTTGAAAAGAGCCATCTGGTTGATGTGAGAAAGCTTGGAAACGCTAATGCGTCTACTTCCTACGCCAATAAATCGGATCACTAGTCCAGTGTTACTATTTTTGGAAATGTAAATTGCCCATTATTTTACACTGTTTTAATTGGCCTGTTTATAATAGGCTTTATGTACTAAATTCAAGTATCATTTGCAGTTGTTGACTTCTTTGAATTGAGCAGATCAGATTTTGTTCTAATGCCTTGATTTTGCTGTCTACTGAGATGTTTGAACTTTTGAGGTTCGAGCATGAACTGCATATTTATCACAGCAGAGAGAGATTGTTTATAAACTTAGGAAGTGACCGTGTTCGTCATGTTAAACATAACTTTTTACATGTTAAACATAAATTTTTTATTTCGTGCTGTGTTAAATATCTTATATTAACCTTAGTACATCTTATATAACCTTGTTCCATTTTTTTTTAAACTGTGCAAGATGTTTTTGGAGATGTTTTATTTTCATTGAGCAGCTAGATTTTTTTTGTAGTATACTAACATTTATATATCTTTTCAGCTTTCCAAAATGGGAAAGGATTACTACAAGATACTTGGCATTGTTAAAGGTGCATCAGAAGATGAGATAAAGAAGGCCTACAGAAAATTAGCCCTAAAGTATCATCCTGATAAGAACAAGACTCCTGAAGCAGAAGAAAAGTTCAAAGAAATAGCTGAAGCTTACGAAGTGCTAAGTGATAAGAAGAAGAGAGAGATCTATGATCAGTATGGAGAAGAAGGTTTGAAAGGCGGAATTCCCGGAAGTGGCGGAGGATCAGGTTCACAGTTTCAATATGCCTTCCATGGTGACCCAAGGCAAACGTTCCAACAATTCTTTGGAACAGACAATCCTTTCGAGACCTTTTTTTCAATGGGTGGGCATGGACCGGGTGGCATGTTCTCCTTTGCAGACGAAGATATGGATGTCGATACTGATCCATTTGTGTCCCACTTCAATCTCCGTAGTAATGCTGGAAACCCATTTAGGTCACAAAGCTTTACTGCTGGAAGCCCTCACATGCCGCGATCCAAGGCAAAACAGCAGGATCCTGTTGTGGAGCATGATTTGTTTGTTTCCTTAGAAGACATTTTCAAGGGCTGCACTAAGAAAATGAAAATCAGCCGGAAGGTACTTCAGCCCGACGGCAAAACAGCTGTTAGGGAAGACAAAGTGTTAACTATCAATGTTGTTCCTGGGTGGAAAGCAGGAACCAAAATTACTTTCCAGCGGGAAGGAGATCAGAGTCCAAACAGAATTCCAGCTGATATTGCTTTCATCATTCGGGATAAGCCACATCCGTTATTCAAAAGAGAAGGAAGTGACATTCGCTATACAGCGAAGGTTACATTAAAAGAAGTAAGTGAGAGTTCTACTACTGGTAATCTTACAACTATGTTGATAACTGAATTTTTTGTAAAACTGTCACAGGACTTCTGTTTAACATGTATTAGTAACCAATGCCTATTCTTATGTTTTTCTATTCTTATGAACCCTGTAGCAGAATCGTGGCGATGAGTGACATATGTTGCAGATTTTATTTTGGTCCTGCAGACAAAAAATGGTATCTCCAGAACCCTATTCAATCCCCTCTTTCAGACTTCCGATCATAGATACAAGTTTTCCACATTTCAAAACTTTTGGAAAATAGAATAGACAGAGTGAACATTTCTCCTATTATTGTAACTTTTTTTCACGTGATGTTTCTCTCTGTCCGTTATCTATATATTAATTCTATAAGTTTTTTTTACTGTGAGTCCTATTTTGAGAGAACAGCTGAACGTAAAGAAAAGATATGGTTGAGGTATCAAAATTAAAGGTTTTACCATGTAGATGTGCTAGTCGAAGAGAGAAATGAGATTCGGGCAACGGTTCGGGTGTTGTGGGGCGGCAAAGTTCCCATGTAAAGTCTATGGGAGAAGCGTGCGGTTGACTCACGCGCTGTTGAAGGCGTAAGCATGGAGGAACTGAGATAGTCCAAAGTCCGAAGTCTCTTCTCATTAGAACAGTGAACACTCTCGAAAACCTGATTGCATTATGCCGTTGGATTGTGTGATATATACATACAATTTAATATTCATTTGATCCAGTTTATTCATGTAGGTAAGACGCTTCCCATCGTGTAAAGATGTAAAAAAACATTCTGCTGACCATTGTTAGTAAAAAAAAAAACTAACCCTCTATTCCGACAGGTTTCGTCTGGTTTTTGTTAAATACCATTTAATTGAATAAATCAAAATGTTTGTTTCAGTTTGAAAATGGGGTTCACAGTTTTTCAAAAATGAGTGATACATAACCTTGTAATCAAACATTGTTTTTTCTTGTGATGTTTTCTCTGCCCCATGCGATTGTTAAATATCATTTTATTACATAAACAGCAGTTGCTAGGGCTTTTTTAAAGTTTCTGCCGAATTCAATTTTTTTTACCAGTGTAAAAAAAAAAAAGGTAATGTCAAACTCTTCTGTAATCGCCAAAACATTTTTTTTTTTTTCACGGATTGTAAAGAATGTAATCAGCAGCACAACCTCTGCATAAATGTTTGTATTTAAGATCGAAAATAGAGGAACATTTTCTGAAAACTAAAGTTGGATGGAATGGAAATTTGTCCCGTAATTGTAAAATGAAAGCCAAAATTTTTGACACCTGAAACAATTTATCCCTTAATTACCCCCACCCCTCTCTCTCCCCAGTGTTTCCCCTGCACTGTATTATTGCTTAAATATAATTTAATTACACAAGCGTAATTCCATGTCAAATCAACCGGTGCATAAACCCTTGATGTCATGGCTAATTTTGGGGATATTTGTATATCATCTGAAATGTAATATATATATATATATTTGGAGTTCTCCTGTTGCCAATTTTTGAGTTATTTAATTTTCAAGATTGCCAAAATGTCTCAAACTGCTCACCGCCAAAATTTTAAATGCAATTTGCAAGATACCTGTTTCAGAGTTGAAAATAGTCTCATTTTAAAGCTCATGAAGAGGGCTTTTATTTGATATATAACATGCATTGTTTTAGGGTAAGAAAATGGTTGCCTGTTTTTTTAATTTTTATTCTACAATTTGCATAAAAACGAATTTTTTAGAAAATTTCAAAAATCGCACATATTGATACCCATTTACTGAAGTCTCAGTCAAAATTTCAATGGTATCATGAGTTAGACACAGTTAAAGACAGTAATACACAGGCATTCTCAAGTGTTAGTCATCTGTTTCCTACAGTGACATGTTCATTCATGCTCTCCCCCACTTCTTTCCCAAAGAAGTTCAGTTGTTTTGTAGATCTCAATTAACTTGTGCGTTAATTATTTACCTTTTAAACTTGATTTGTTTATTAGTGCTGTTATATTTTTTAGATCAGACTAGATTTATGTTTTACTTTCAAATATAGATGGCAAGAAGTGGTCCATTTGCTGTTGCAATCTTTCAAAAATGAAAAAAATAAAAAAGAGGAAACTGAATTAGTAAATATTTGAGAATGTGACAAATTGGATGATCTCTTTAAAATATGACATTGAAGAAAACATGCAAATTTGCTCTACCTATATATTGCAGTTAGGGGAAGGAATAGCAACATGAGGTGAGTGTTTCTGAAAAGAAAATCCTTCAGAGCCAGGTAATAATGCTGGTCCTAGTTGTAGCAACCATGATTCAGAATTTATGTACATGTAGATACAGGCTTAAGCTACTTGAATGCCTCTTTGACCTCTCTTTTCTTTTTTTTTTTTTTTTTTTTTTTCACATCTTATGCAGTGATCACCCACAGATTATTTTGTGGCTTTATATCTGTTGCAAGCTGATCAGGAACTTTAATTCTATTGCCACTTGAACTTTTACTTAATCTTCCTTTCTGAGTTCTTATGGTTTTTTTATACAGACATTTCTGGCTTCTGCATTTTAGTCAAGGCCTCAATGTATAGAAGGATTATCAAAAGTTTTGTTTATACCTGGAGAATTTAAATTTTGTTGCCAGGTTCCTCATACTGTTGCCAGTTATTAAACTGAAATGTTTTCATTGTGTATTTTGTAATTTAGTTGTAATTAAGTTTTTGAAAACACCTTTTTATTAGTTTTGAAGGCTAATAAGTGGTGTTTATTAACCTTCAAAACTAATTACAATTCAGTTGTTAATTACAACAATTGAATTACAAAGTACACAATGAAAACATTTCAGTTTAATAACTAGCAACAGTATGAGGAACCTGGCAACAAAAGGTAAATTCTTCAGGTGTATACAGAACCAAAATATAAAACTTTTGATTAATCCTTCTATACATTGAAAAACAGGCCTTGACTAAAATTCAGAGGCCAGAAACATGTGTAAAAAATCAATAAGAACTCAGAAGAAAGGAAGATTAAATGAAAGATCTTCTAGTGGTAATAGAATTAAATAAATATATCTTGTAAGTGTTTATTAAATCAGGAATTTTCCTTTGCTATGTGATTTACGGTAGTTTCTGGCCTTTCTGTTAGTTATATTTTCAGCTGTGTGAGGGTGTATGATTAATGTGATAATTTTTTTTATAGAAGAGATTGCTTTATGCTTTGCAAAATTAGCATTGTGCAGTATTGTTCTCCTAAAACATTGAGAAATGTTCCTCATTCCATCAGCTGACAGAGTACATTTGCCACAGAAAGAGACGGTGTTGTCCAGTGATGTACCAGAAAAACTTGCCCCCCCCTGCAAAAAATATCTTAAAGGCCTTTCTGGGGAAAATCTTGTTAGCCTTTAATCACTGAAATTTTTAAATTCCTTATTGTTGATTTGGTTTTATGAACAGTTTAATAGTTCAAATTCTTTGAAACCAACAGGTATTTATTTTTCATAAAACCAAAATTACTGCACTTTATTTGTGTAACACAAATGCACTCATTAATTTATTTAAAATGATTGTCCTAGTTTTGTACCATTATAAAGTACTACAAAACACTTCATCATCATTGTCAACCATTATCAATCCACTGCTGGACGAAGGTCTCCCCAAGTTTCCTCCACAACGGTCTGTCTTGTGCCAGTCTCCTCCATGTTACTCCCGCATACTTTCGAATTTCATCCACCCATCTCCCATGTGGTCTTCTTCTGGGTTTCTTTTCCTGTCCCTTGAAATCCAAATCTAAAATTTCGGCTGTCCATCGATGGTCTGTCCTTCTGGCAGTATGTCCAGCCCATTGCCATTTCAGGGATTTAACTCTGATCATGATGTCTTCCACTCTTGTCATTTTTCGGGTCCACGAGTTCCTCTTCTTATCTCTCTTGGTTACACCAAGCATGCACCTCTCCATGCTGCTTTGAGTTGTCTGCAGCCTTTGTATGTCTCTTTTAGTTAAGGTCCACGTCTCTGCACCATACGTAAGCACTGGAAGGATGCATTGATCAAACACTTTTTTTAAAGACATAGTGGCATATTGCTCTTGAAAATTATGCTGTGTCTTCCAAAAGTTCTCCAGGCAAGTTTTGTACACCGATTAATTTCTTCATCAATGTGACCCTCACTTGATATCTGCTGTCCAAGATAAACGTACGTGTCTGTTATCTCCAGCTTTTCTCCATCAATCGATAAATCTTCATTTCTTGTAAAAGCATTGAACATCACTTTTGTCTTCTGAAAGTTCATTTTTAATCCCACTTCTTTACTCTTGTCAGCAAGTTCCTGGATCATACTCTGCAGCTCTGATGGGGTAGTTGCAAAAATGACTCTTCAGCAAAACGAAGGTAGGTTAGATAATCTCCATTAATCTTTATCCCTTTGTTTTCCCAGTTCAGTGATTGAAAGACATTTTCCAATGTGGCATTAAAGAGCTTTGGAGATATGGTGTCACCTTGTCTCACTCCCATTCCAATTTTTATGTGTGTTGTACTTTCAAACAGCCGAATCTTTGCACTTGCATTTTCATAGATGTTATTAATAATATTAATGTATGCATCTTCAATACCGCAGGATTTCAGAGCCATTGTAACTGCTGATGGTTTCACCGAATCAAAGGCTTTTTCATAATCGATAAAAGCCATGCACAATGGAAGTTCATATTCCCTTGCTCTTTCAATTAGTTCTCTCAGTATGTGGATATGATCTATTGTGCTGTAGCCACTCCTGAATCCAGCTTGTTCTCTCGGTTGAGCCATGTCCAGTGTTATCTTCAAACGGTGTGAAAGAACTTTAGTTAAGACTTTTAAACCACTGATAGGAGGCTGATAGGTCTGTAGCTCCTGAGATTCTCAATGTCACCTTTTTTATGTAGCAGGATCATTATAGCATTGTTCCAATCCTCAGGAATTTTCCTTTCATTAAGGCATAGAGTGAAAATTTGGGCGAGTACTGTTTCAATTTCTCCACTTGCTTCTTGTATGATGTCTACAGTAATTCCATCTTCTCGTGGACTTTTCCCCACTTCATGTTCATGATTGCATGTGCAACTTCTGCTGGGAGGACTGAAAGAACTCTGGTACTGGTACCTTTCATGATGTCTGGAGTACATATATCATCCCTTTCATATAATTCGGAGTAGAAATCTTTCACTCTTGTCAAAATTTCACCTCTATTTCTTGTTACAGAACCATCTTCTTTTCTCAGTGCCATAATTTGTTTTCTTCCCTTACTGATGCCAAAGTTAATCACATCATGAAAAGTTTCCTCTTTTACAGAACTAAGGCCAGCCTCTTTAAAAATAATGACCTTTTCCGATTTATGCGAAAATACAGACCATAAGTAAGCAAATTACAATTAAGAATTGTGGCCCAAAAAATTATAACCATTTAAATTATTTACTCTTGAATATATAAAAACCACTTAACATAATGCTACAATGTTTTACACATTGCAAATTTTTTTGCTCTTGTCTCATAAAAGCAAAACAAAAAACAGGTGTCTCTCTGTTGCTTAATCTCCACGAAGAACACTTTGCCGTTCACTGTATTCTGAAGAATGCATAGTTATTTGCAAACAATTGTAATACATAACACCATTGGTATAAAAATTTAATACATTGAATTGATATTTCTTTGACATTCTCTTAACATACATGTATAGAGACTATTTCTATGGCTGTGAAGAGGCCTAGAGTAGTCTAGAATAGCTGCTTTCGCGTAATCCACTTTTTACAAACTGAAACAGTGAAAATGATTTCCAAATATGTATGTTACTTATTTATTGAAAAAATAAATACCAAGTGCCTGCTTCTTTTCCTCCATAAAGACAAACAGGATAAGCAAGATGTGTTTCATAGATGTGTCATTATTGCATATAACTGTTTTAAGGGAGACTGGAGTGGAAGTATCTGAGGTAGGGGTGGGAGGGAGAAGTGAAAAGAGAGCAATTGTTTAACCGTATAAAGGCACCAGCCAGTTTGCAGTTCACTATATTCTGAAGAATGATTTAAGGGAGAGGTTCACATTGAATTCCTTATTCAAAGGTGAAAAGGTCATTCATTCATCCATCAGCAGCAGTCCTCAGTCATGTGGCTCCAGCATCAGTGACATATTTAAGGCTTCAACAATGGCTTAGGTTGTTCATGAAATACATACATACATATTACTCAGCTGTTCTCAGAGATTCAGAGGTTGGCTCTACAAAGAAATACAAACTACCAGATACTTTTTACTTACTTGTTGCTGTATCAAACTTCATTTACAGCGATCTTAACATACAACTTGTGCTTCATTGACATCAGTCACACGCAGTACACAAGATCTTCTATACTCCATACTCATAATCTTTTTTTCATGCAGACACTCCTGAATCTGATCCTCCCATGACTTCTTTGGCCTTCCTCTGCCTTTCCTTCCTGCCACTTCGGTAAAAAAGTTTCTTAGTAAGCATCATTCTTTCAACATTGCCAAACCACCGAAGCATATTAGTCTCTTCTACCTTGCTAACAACATTTTGCTTCACATTACACAACTGCAACACATCTTCATTTCTCACATAATTAGAACAAATCTTGCCCCCGCCCCCTGTAAGTAACACATTTCTCCAAGCACACAAATGACTCCTATGTTTCTTCTGTAGTACCCAGGTTTCATTGCCATACATCTGAGTAGGAACAATTACACTTTCATACACATATCCTCCCATGACTGTTCATGAAATGCAAGATTTAATTAATGAACCATGAGGAGTAAACTTTTCTTTATCCACTGTGTATCTCCAGTGGCTCAAAGATGAGAGATTCACCAGAATTTTAATCAGTTTTATTTCTGGTTCACCATTTTTTTTATTACATTTGGCGAACTGGTGGATATTTTATGTAGTCCCTGTATAAGTGCAAAAAATGATTGAGAAATGGATTTATTTGTGACTTCAGCTCTCCTAACCTTAACAGCAGGCAAATTTGCAATTTAAACTTAAGTTTTTTCAGGAATTACCGTATTTTTCCGTGTATAAGACATCTCCCATGTAAAAGTTAACCCCTAATTTTTCAAACTGAAAATTAAGAAACCAATATTTTTATTACAAAAAAGGATACATTTGATATTTTTTTAGGAATTGTGTAATATCATTGAAGTACATTTACAAATTAAGTAATATCACTGACAAAGTCTGTGGTAATACGTAAAAAAAAAAAAGTTTGGAAATTTATATTATTTAGAAATTAGGTAATATTTTTAAGATACAAACTATGAAATTATGCATCACTTTCTTCAGCACTATTACTCTCGGACATATCACTTTTTTCAACCTCGACTGCATCACTGCTGTCGTCTGAGTCCACTGTCTATATACAGGGTGATCAGAATCGACCGCACAATAAACCTACCGGATGATTCCTTGTAGAAAAAGAAGCCGAAAACCATTGTCCGATCGGATTTTGCATTCCGTAGATATACTCAGCGAAAGTTTCGTGACATCACATCTGGTAACGCACATGCTCTTTGAAGAGAGACGTGGATAGTTATGCAAACACACGTGTCATAAGGCAATCAAGCCACCCCGGTGGCGCAGTGGTCTAAGACGATGGCTTCTGATCATTTGTCCGAAAGGGGTCTGGGTTCGAATCCCGGTGAAGCATGGATGTTGTGTTTGTCCTACGGCACTGACTCTCCTCCTTCCCTCGAACCAGGGGGTCCTAAATTCAGAACGGGCAACTACTTATAGCCCACTGAGTTGCTCACGGTGGTTGTTAAACCTCCAATTAAAAAAAAAAAAAAAAGGCAATCAACATTTAAAAATATGGCATGGGGTGGGTATGCAAATTCGAAGGACGTGGTGGCGTGAAACCATCAGTTGTACACCTGCGCGATACGGCAGGTAGGGATAAAAAAGGGTTGGCGACTGTAGCAGGTAAGCTCATACTGCGTTGGTGCATTTGACAGTAGTGTGAATAGCGATATGTCGTACAGTTTGAGAGTATTGTGACATCTCCTATTGGGGGAATGCCATGGTTTAGCATTGCGTGCAGCAAGGGCCTACAGCGAGCAATACCCAGCACGGAGGCACCCGGATGCCCAGGTCATACGGTGGCTTGACGCTCGAATGCACGACACAGGCAATGTCGCACCACGTCCAAGTGTAGACAGTGGCGCTGGAACCTCTGTGAGAACATCATCCCTCTAGGATGCCATACTAGAGTTCATAAAAGAGGAGCCAACGACCAGCAGGCGTGCAATCGCACGACACTTCGGTGTGCACCAAAGTACCGTACTCGCCATTCTACACAATGAAGACCTGCATCCATATCACATCACACGGGTGCAATGCCCATTGCCACAGAATTATTCTCGAAGACAGGCATACTGTGAGTGGCTGCTACAGCAACGTGCTGCGGATAATAGTTTCATCCGCCGAATCTTGTGGACTGATGAAGCAAGGTTTACACTGAAGGGTATCTGCAACACCCATAATATTCATGTTTGGGCATTAAACAACCCACACGTGAACACACTCTACAGGTCCGGTGGGGTGTTAATATCTGGTGTGGTTTTGTGGGCGATATCCTAGTGGGACCATATCTTCTTCCCGAACGTGTCGCAGGTGCCAACTACATGGTGTTACTACATGATGTTCTGCCGGACTTGCTGGAAAATGTACCATTGGCTGTTCTCAGCAATCTATGGTTCCAGCATGATGGAGCACCGGCGCATTACGCTGCAAATGTTCTCCAGTGGCTGGATATGGAATATCCCGGTTGATGGCTTGGCCGTGGTGGTCCTGTCGCATGGCCCACTAGATTGCCGGATCTTAACTCATTGGACTTCTTTCTCTGGGATCATTTAAAGGGGAACTGGTACATTGACAGCCTGCACAACCTAGTGGCCACCTTACATGCGGCCCTCACAACTGTAACCCCTGCTATGCTGCAATGCGTGTAGATGTCTATTCCTCGGCGGGCTGCCGCCTGTTCCACACTGCAAGGTGGTCATTTTGAACACATGATGTAATCTGACCTGAATTCACGTTTTTTATCATTTGTGTTGTAGTGGTACACATCAATACATTACATGTTTTCTGTCAAAGTGATTAGGTAAGTTATTTCTAATGTCTGTATTCTTACCAGATGTGACGTCACGAACTTTTGGCGCGTATAACTCCAGAATGCGACATCCAATCGGACAACGGTTTTCGCCTTCTTTCTCCACGAGGAATATTCCATTATTAGGTTTATTGTGTGGTCGATTCTAATCACCCTGTATATTAGATCATCCTCAGTTCCACATTTCTTGGAAGACTTCAAAACTACCTCTTGCTTGACCCTATTCCATGAATTTAGGGCCCAGTTGCAGACCTCAGTAATGGTTGGTTTTTTCATTCTCCCTGTGGGTGTCAAGTTATTACCTGCTTTTTGCATCCATTTATTCCATTCTTCTTTCATCATGGATTTTGAAGGGCATGTTGATGGAAATATCTACAAGCCCTTTGTAGTGGGGAGAGGGTATAAGAGGTACTGGCAGTTTCGCCATGGTAACCGCAGGGTTCTTTCAATCGGTCACCCCCCCCCCCCCCCGTGTATAAAACGCCCCCCAATTTTTGGTCTAAAAATTTTGGAAAATAAATATCGTCTTATGCACGGAAAAATACGGTAAATGCTCACATTTGGCAAGGGATTACTATATTGTACACAGCATTTGGGAATCTTTGTGACATGAATGTGATGTTAGTGGTAATGTAGGTGAAAATGTTGCAGCCAGGTGTTAAGTGCACAGGTTTAGAGGGTGTGCACCATACCTGCGATTTTAAAGACTTTTGAACCATTTATCAAACACACCCATGTAGGAAAATTTTTGTATACAGCATTGAATGTGAGATCAATCTTCATGCAGGTGGAGCAGCAGACTTTAGCCAAAAAGTAGTTGGGTTTGCTGCACATAGCTTTCGAGAAATGCACTTTAGTTCTGAAAGAGCTGGTATAATTTTGTGCAAAACACATACGTGATATTTGGAAAGCTAAGATAATGTTTTGTGGAAAAGTTCATAGAAATTTTGTGTACATGTGCATTAGGGTGGGCCTTATGTGGCCTTAAATTTTTTTTTTCTTTTGGAATTGTTTACTCCCAACCCATAAGTAAGTTCAATGTATCAAAAAAATAAAAAATTTGCTGATTTTTTTATGAATATTAAGATATTTTTGGAGGTCGCTACCACCTTTACAGTACGAGATGGGTAAGAGATGGAATTAGTATGATAGAACAGTATGAGATGGAGTTTCATGAAGTTTTAAGGGTTAAAAACATTAATATAAAACACAGTATGTATTTTGGTTAATAATATACAATTGGCTTATAATACAAAACTACTGCATTAATTAATAACACAGACCCGAAAAAACAACAGTAGTACTTCATAACTTCAATTCAACACCAAGAAGCCCCAGACTTCATTCCTGTGTTTGTTGCTGTTGTGTCAAAGCTAATACACTTCACTTTATCACAAATTCCATACTTTCCTGCTGTATCGTACACAGCCGATGCAATCATTTCTCTTTTTCCTGACAATAATTTTGATACCCCTAATAACTGTTCTACTCAATCTCCAGATACCAAAATATCAAGACGGTCAACAGTTTCGGATCCAACTATATCTTCAAGCAATTTGCTATCCCATTGAATAGTTGAAGAGACCTCAGCAGTGAATTGTTCCTTTAAGTTGTTTGCAATACTTTGACTGTATTTCGCTCTTTCACTGCAAATTGAATTTATGTTAACATTGTAAAGAGATAAATCTAGTCCAAGATTTCGTATTGTAGGGGTCATGATTAAAGTTGCCTGTCGATTGCTTACCTTTGCAACATCAAGACTAGCAGATAAATTACAATCCAGTACTTGCTTTTTCCACTTTTAATGAGTTTCTCTCCTGAAGTGAAATGCTCTTCAGGAACATTCTTTTTCTTCAGAATTCGAATTAGATAAAGGAAAAATAAAAAAAAAACACAACCTTTTCCTCCCTGGATCTTATCTCTTCATATTCCACCTGTTTCCTTATTCTGAAATGTTGTTCCCTTTTTTTCAAATTATCTTCTCTTTTTTAGCACGTCTTTTGTGAAAAAAAGATTGTGCTTATGTTACCGGTTTTTTCTGTCCGTTCGTCTGTACCCACGAATCTCTGCAACTATTAGTCCAATTTGAGAAATTCTTTTGCGTTAGGAAGCTTGAAATATGCCAATGATGACTATTCATTTCGTTGTTGTTGTTTTTTGCGATGTGCAATTTTGCCTCTGGAGGGCATAAATGCAGATGATGTAGAATTCAAAAATACATTTTATTTCACATATTTGCTTCTAAACATCAGTTTGAAAAATTCTTTTATCTTTCGATTCCATTTATGTCGAAGAGTATTTTAGGTATAGTTACTTTTTCAAATTACGCATAGATTTTCAGCTAGGGAGGGGGCATAAAAGTAAATTATGTTTTTCCCGATAACTCTTCTTCTAAAACTCTGATTTGAAAAAAAAATTCTTCAGCGGATACACCTCCTGATGAAAAATCTTTTGCATATAATTTCTAATTTTTGGTAAAGAATACTTTGGCCACCAGGGGGCGTAAGTGTTAATTTTTGCTTCTGATGTATTTGCCATAAAATCGTAGCTTCTAAAATATAGATTAAAAAATTCTTTCGTGGACTGATGCCACTTACATCGATAAACTTTTTCGGAATATTTTCTTCTTAAAATATTCCCCAGTTTCTCCGCCAGGGGCGTTGATGTATATCTTATTTTTGTCAATATCTCTACTTCTAGGAGTCAGATTTGAAAAATTCTTTCTTTGTTGGATATTGTTTTCAGTGTGCATGTTTTTCATATAATTTCAAAATTTTCAAGTAATTCATAGACTTTCCGCTAGGGGGCGTAGAGGTAAATTGCGTTTGCCCCTATATCTCTGTTTCTAATCTCCGATTTGAAGAATTCTTTCTGCAGCGGATACAGCTCCTGATGGGAAATCCTTTGCATGTAATTTCTAATTTTTGTTAAAAATAGTTTGGCCACCAAGTGGCGTAAGTCTTAATTTCCGCTTCTGATGTATTTGCAGCAAAATATGAGCTTTTAAAATCTAGATTGCAAAAAAAAAGTAGTTTGCTGACCGATACTACTCGTGTCGACAAACCTTTTAGGAACATTTTCTTCTAATGCATGGTTTCTACGCCAGGGGGTGTAGATGTATGTCTTATTTTTGTCAATATCTCTACTTCTAGGAGTCCAATTTCAAAAATTCCTTCTTTGTTGGATAGTGTTTCTGATGCAAAATGTTTTTCCTATTAATTTAAAAATTTTCAAGCAAATCATAGACTTTCTGCTATAGGGCACAAAGGTAAATGGTTTTTTCTGCGTTATTTCTGCTTCTAAAACTCTGATTTGAAAAATTCTTCCTGTATCGCGTACAAGACCTGATGGAAAATATTTTTCACATAATTTCTAATGTTTGGTAAAAAATAGTTTGGCCACCAGGGGGCATAAGTGTTAATTTCTGCTTCTGATGTATTTGTAGCAAAATCTGGGATTCTGAAAACTCGACAAAAATTTTTTTTTCTTGGATCGATACCGCTCATATGGAAAAACCTTTTGAGAATACTTTCTTCCTTAAATAATGCATGGTTTTCCCACCAGGAGACTTAAAGTCACATCTTATTTTTGTCAATATCTCTTTTTCTAAGAGTCCGATTTGAAAAATTCTTTCGGTGTTGGAGAGTGTTTCCGGTGCGAAATGTTTCTCACATAAATTCATGTTTTTCTTAACGTACAAGTCTACAACCAGAGAGCGTAAACTCACGATTTTGTTTACAACAATATCTGAGGGATTAAAAACCCAATTGAAAAACTTCTTTCTTCCGTCGGATACTATTGTTTTCTGTACCGGTTCCATTGACTTTGAATAGCTTTGATAAATTTAATTTGTGTCAGAACGGATTAAAAGACGTGCTTATTACACCCGAAAATACAGTGTCATCTTTCTTGTTTTGTTTTTGCTAGCACCAAATCAACACTTCTAAATTTTCCTCATTGCCCTTTCTCTCGTTCAGCCATAAGAAACAATTAGTCTTCAATTGTGAACATTCCGAAAGCTTTAGCATGTGCTATATCAAAAAGATATTCCAACTTTTCTTTGCAAAGATTTTCTTCTTAATCAAAGCATCTGAATGCTTGGCTTTAGTTTCTTTATTCTTTTTCAGACCTTGCCATTCTTTAAAATTTTTTTCAATTTTCTCAACAATATGATCTTTATGTGAAGTATGAATTTGAGCCTTTTCCCACATCTCTAAAATATCACATGCAGTTGATTCTGGAGATTCCCTAACAGTTTGTTTCAAATAAAGTTTATAATGAAAAAATGTAATTACCTCACTAATGGACAGAAGCTTTGAAGGATGAAGCAATGATGAAATTTGGCCAATTAACCATACTTCTGTACTTCTTCTAGTACAAATGGATCATTCATAAGTTTTACACGTGTTTGATGCCATTTAATATTATGTTGCAAACTGCTAGAATTGGAAAAACGTTCCTACTAGAGCTTTGAAAAATACATCCACTCTGTGCAACAGTCTGCCACTGACTGACTCAACTGGATAATGCTCCAGCGCCACCTGGTGGTTTGACTGCAGTGCCACCTTGTGTTCACCTAGTTAAACATGTTTTTGACTGTATTGCCAGCTGGTGGGAGACTACAGTGCCATCTGGGGTGCAATAGAATTACCATACAGATTCGTGTAATTAGTAAGGTGCATCGCATAAATATAAAGACTGTCGACTTTGCGCCGTGAACGCAATGCGAATATAGGTAGGAAGCTGAAGTGGTACCTAATTGGACATAACCCTACAACAAACGTTTCGATCCATCGAGATGACCGGATTGTGTGAAAAACACCACAAGGTGAAATAGTGTAATTTTAGGTGTCTCATAAATATAAAAACAACTATGTAAAGTAGTCACATGCAAATGAGATGTACAAATTAGCATGTTGTATGCACGCGATTGGCCGTAATTCGGTCCAGCCTAGAAAAGACAGGGGACCTGCCGTCAGACATTCATTTGCCGAAATGTCATGCAACAGTCAACTTTCTGGTGAGGAAGTGCAGAAGATTTGGAGACTGAGAGCAAATAGATTGCCTGTAGCAAAAATTTGTAAAGCCATGGGGAGGAGTAGGGCAGTCATTTATAAGACTTTATTGAAACGCGGTGTGTTAACTGCCAGAAAACGGCCAGGAAGGCCTCTAATAACAACCAAACGAGATGATCGTGCCATCCTGCATTTAGTTTCATCCCAAAGGTTATCACTACGTCAAGTTTCTCGGGCTGTTGGTGTCATCTCAAAGTACACAGTTCATCGACAAATCAAGGAAAGTCGCAACATTGTGCTCCGTAAAATGTGCCGTCTACCACACCTCACGCGGCACCACAAGGAAGCTAGATTGTTATGGGCAAGCAGCCACATGCACTGAACGGACGAGTGGATCACAACTATTTTCTCCGATGAGAAAAAGTTCAACCTGGACAGCCCTGACTGTTGGAACTGCTATTGGCATGATTTACGACAAGAGCCATGCACCTTCTTCAGTAGACAGAAAGGAGGGGGATCTGTGATGGTCTATGGAGCTCTTGCGTTCAATCAATGGGGCTACAGATATCGCTTTTCTACAAGGCAGGCCAAACTTCGAAACATATCAGGACATACTCAGCAGCCACCTTCTACTGTTTGCCGAAAATTTAGCGGGTGCTGATTATCTGTTCTAGCAAGACAATGCCTCTATCCATCGGTCTGCATCTACAAAAAGCTGGTTTAACACTCGTCATGTGACCGTAATGGATTGGACAGCACTCAGTCCAGATCTGAACCCTATCGAGAACCTCTGGGGGTATCCTAGCTCGTGATGTGTGTGCGAATGGACGGCAGTTCTCAAGTGTGGTGGCATTGAAAGAGCAGATTGAAGGAAGCTGGTACGCACTCCGTCCAGAACACTTACATCACTTGGTGGACAGCATGCCCAATTGGGTTTTCAGTGTAATTCGAAACAACGGCTCCACTATTCGTACCGGAGGGTCTCATAACTAGTAAGTCTTTATATTTTTGAGACAGCGTATTTCTGTTTTTTTCTTGTACTTGGTGTTGGAATTGTTATGTTTCCGTCAAACTATTGTGCAGCTGCGTGTCCTATGCTATTTTTGCTATAAATATGATGTGTACATTTCAGCTCGTTGTTTCTTTTTTATTCGAGAATTTGTTCTGTCTCTATATTTATGCAACACACTATAATACTTTCGACCCTGGTATGACCTCTAAATCTAATCCGATTTGGGAAAAAAAAACAAAAAAAAAACTGATTTATTTTCTCACATGATGAAACATTTTGAACAGTTGGGAGAAACATAATTCCAAACTTCAAAAATAAGACCCACCCTAATGTGCATGCTTTTTTGTCCAAAGTAATTGAAAAGCCTGTTGTTAAGAGAAAAAAGTTTGAATTTTGAGTTAAGAAATGTGTAAGTTGTCTTAAATACCCTATATACTTGCATGAGGTTAAATACAACTAAGGTTGTTTAGTGTTATTCCAGAAAATACTACAACTTTAGGAAAATTGCAAAGAAGCTTATGGAGTATGTGCTGACATAAAATATCAACCATGTCTTGTTATACTTCTGGTGAGCTGAGAAAATTTATTAGAGATAAAATTTGAAATAATTCAGTCACACGTCCTCTGTCTTATTAAGTTTTTCCATTATGATTTCTAAAAGCAGAAATGCAATGCCTGTAAGTTGATTAAATAGTTAAGTACATAAGTGATATTTTTATGTCAGAAATGAGCAAAATAACTTTATTTTTAGCATGAAACTGCTGTCATCACTATCACTCATGTAAGCAACTCTTAGAAAACTGAAATTTGAAGGAGAAATTCAATCTATGTCTCACCTTTTGGCATTGCACAAAAGTAAATTGTAAAGTAAAGGTGATTTTGTTGTACAGTAAAACCAATCATCTGGGGCTCAATTATCTATTGGGTTAAACCAGTCTTCTGTAGTGCAAACAAACATTATTATTTTTTAAATTCTCTATGCAAGTGGATTCACAAAAATAACAGGTCATTACTGTGCATTTTAAATGACATTGCATCATCCTTCTAGCAGAGCTTATTTGTCATCACTGTTGCGGTTTCCCGTTCTGCTGCCGTAGTGTGCAGTCAGGTGTGTTAAGAATTTACTTTTGTCAAACGGATTTCTCTTGACAATGATGAGGAATTATAACCAGCATACAAATTAAGTTGTAATGATGCCCTAACAGCTGTAAAAGCATTAGTTAATTTTGTAGGAAGTCAAGATGATGATTACATTAAAGTCTTACAAATTTGTGGACTTGATAAAAAAAAAAAAAAATAATAATGCTACAAGGAAAACAAAAATCTGTCTTTCTATCTAAATTTTAAAAATGTTCAGTTTGTATTTTCATGCTACAAGAATGTTTTGTCTTCTGATTTTGTTTTTCTTTATGTTTAACCCAATAAAATATAATTGGGATTAACAGTGTTTTTCACTTATCTGGGCTGTAGCATCCCCTGAATAGATAATTAGCATTTTAGTTTATGTACCAAAAACAAAATTAAAATTATGTAACTGCAGCATTACTTTTCAATGTAGTCTTTCTGCCATTTCATTCACACTTTGTAATGGTCCACGAGCTTCTTCGTCCCATTGGAAAAAAAGGCTTTGATTGTCCCTGAAGCCATCCACTTCTTTTACCTTTTTATGTCTTAATTACAACCAAACTCCTAACCTGTATTGGTTCTTTGAGTAGGCTCTAGATTGAAAATTGCTTAGTGCATGATGTGATGTAAGGTGGATTTGAAAGCACTTCAAACATGAGGTTTTGAATTGTTGCCATAATTGCAACCATTGCATGGGGTGTAGAAGAAAGTGTTTTTGACAATGATACTCTTCTTTTGCTGTTAAAAACAGTTTTTGTGAAAATCCTCTTGTGTTCAGTTTGCCCATTCTCCTGAGAATATTCAAAAACCAGTCCAATGCATTTCCAAAATGAGGTTAGCAAGACTTTGTCAGAGGGAACAAGTTTAAATCTTTTTGCTGGGTATGAAGGGTGTTTCTGTGCCATACTTTGCCTTCTGTGTTCAGGGTCAAAATAGTGTACCTCTGTCTTTTCGCCAATGACAGTCTTTTCCAGTAAATAATCTTTGTAATGCTACAAAAATTGGGTGGGAAAATCCACATGCTATTTTGTTGATCAGTCTGCTGTTTGAGGACCAACTTGGTACACACTTTCTAGTATCAGAAGCTGTAGTACACCAGTGCACAAAGAAAACTATAACTTATGTCTCATATCCATTTGTTCTCGAATGAGAGTTCACGCAGTTGACATGGTCTTAAATTCAAAATGTTGACGGGTGCCACGATGATCAAATCACTTTTTCTTTTGCCAGATTCAAACCTTTCTACCCATTTGTAAACTTTTCTATGGCCTATGCACTTATTACTGTACTGTGCTCCCATTCTGTGAATTTCAGTGAGCTTGTACCCCTCTGTTTAAAGAAACCGTATTTTAAGCATGTTCACTTTGGTACAATTGGAAACGGGAGCTTCTCTGCCTACACACTCGCCACTGGAACCAGACTGACTTGCAGTGACGCAAGTGTCTTCTTGTTTAGTTGCCAATATGACATGTTAATGTTGGCCAGCTGCTTTTGCTTGCAGTATCAATTTCACAAATCTTCTGTACTCTAATGCAGGACTGGAAAATTACCGGGCACCAGGTCGCCCGAGCGCCTAGAATTTGTTCCTGGCGCCCATCTTTATTTTACTTCAAATTTTGTAATTTGCAGTTATTACTTTGATTTAATAGATGCAAAATGTAACTTCAACAAATTGTAATTTAATGAAATCAAACTCTGAAATTTTCTGCTTTGACCACATTTGTAAATTCTATCAGCTTTTATCTTGAACCGTGCGTTTCATGCAGAGAAACGCGATGAAATCCTGAGTCATGTGACTAACCTCTCAGATTGCGGAAGGATTGAAGATCGCACTGTTTGGTTTAAGCTGCGAGCACAGGGGCAGAAACAACGAAGCGCAGCGACACCCGTTGCAGATTCTTGGAAAGGTTTACAGACTGTTTCTCTATTTTCTTATCATTGTTTTTAAGATTTCTTTAAATTTTAAAACAAAGGAAGGGGAATTTTCATGCGTTTCTAACGTTGGCTCCCGTTTAAGATGTAAGGCTGTAATCGATAGATCGTGCAGACAACTATAATCGATATATCCCGCTTCCCCTCATTTTATTTTAGCTTTCATTCTTCCATATTTTTCAAACAGATAACTTCAACTTGACGAGATATAATTGCTTTTCTTGAGCTTTTGAATCTCGGAAGCAATATTTTTATGCACTTTTAACGCACCACGCACGTTGGATGTGCGTAGTGGTTAAAAGGGCATAAAAACACTTCTGAAGCTAATGGTCGCAATTCCTCTTTTTTTCTTTTTTGGAATGGGGGCCTAAATTTTAATCTTAACTGAAAGTTAAATTAAGGCAATTTTTTTTTTTTCAGCGAGAGCCATATCATATTTTTAAAGCGTTTTCTCTGTTTCTGCGGCTGTTGGCTTTCCGTAAGTTGACGTCGCAACTCCCCCCCCTTTTGCTTCCATATAGCTTCGCTTCAGTATTTAGTTAGATTGATAAGGTGTCTTTTTTTTTTTTAAACATATTTTTACGTGTTTTTATTGTCCGTACTTCGCGGTTGGGTCATTAATGCCATGTCAACTCATCACACTGTTTCAGACTGACCTCCTTATATTTTTTATGAAATTTGGGGTGCTTAATGGTCCTATGATGTAGTGCAAAAAGCCAATTTTTAGGTGCCTATATGTTCATTATGTGAAATGTTCTATGTAAAGTTTTTGATTTTCGGTTCAAAACAGGCTTGGAGATTTTTTTTTATAGTTCTTTAGCAGGCCACCCAATTGAGATATGCTTTGGAAGTGGTCTCATTTTAAAGCTCCTTTAATGGGCTTTTATATGATATAACAACACAATAGGGTTTATTTAAAAAAAATAATTCAAAATCCAATTGAAAATTTCAAAATCGATTTTCTCAAAAACGGAATTTTTTTTTTAAATTTGTAAAAAATCTCAATTAGTTTATACTTATTTGTAACTACCCACAAAATATTTTTTGGGGAGCATGATGGGATCATAAGATATGAGAGGTTACACATGATCAAGATAAATGTGACCCAGATTTGCTGTTTTGTACTTCACACCCCCCCCCCCATATACCATAGCTTTTAGGATTTTTTGTTTGTTATATTATCTCTAGGTAGTGATCCCATGTATCTCCAATGATGTGGGGCCATAAAAATGAAGAAAACAAATATGCAGTGCAATATAATTATAAAATCAATAGTCACATATGCAGTTATATCATTAAAAAGATTAACTCACATGATTGTTCAATCCATTTTTACACAAGTGGTCATGTTTTCAGTATTTTCTTGATGGAAGGCTTGAATAGCTTGTTGGAGTTCTTGAGCACAGAGAGTGTATGTACGGCCAGTTGGTGTTACAGGATTCACTTTACACGGGACATATGTCGACAGAATCCCCAGAACATCTGGATTTTTAGGATAAGCAAATGAAGGAGATGGACCTGCCGGTTACAGAAATGTTAACTTTACTTCAGTCTTCTCTTCCTGTTTTGCTAAAACATAGGCCAACCACCAATTGCCACTGTAGAGTGCAATGACATAACCACATATTTCACTGAAAAGCAGTCTTTCTGTACATATTGTTACATTATATTCAACTGATGTTTGAGCAAAAGAGAAAGGTTTGACTGATATTTTTGTTTCACTAAAGGTACAGTTTGTGCTTTGCTGAAACAATCTGTCAAAAATTGCTCTGTTGCAATGTACTCTTTCTGTGCAACAAATGTGAAGTCAATTTTTGAAATGTTTTCTTTCGCCCATTCATAGAGTTGTCTCGGCATCATTATTTGGTCCTGGTATGGTCTTTGGAGACTTGCTCTTGCTGCCAACCTTTTCACCGTCCCCCAAACACCATCACATGTCCCTTTGCCATGAGCTGTAACAGAAAAATGCCACTCTGTTGCAATGTTGAAATCTTTTTTATGGTGACATAAATTTTAAAAGTTCTTGTTTTTATATTGTGCAGCACAGCTGTCATAAAAATAATAGATTCTTTTGGGCAATTTCTCAAATCTGCTCTTCAAAAAGTCTTAAGAGTTTCTGTTTAAATAAATGCACAGCTACAGTATTGTGTTCAGACAGTCTGAAATCACAACAAAGCTGATATGTTGAATTTTTCTACTGTTTTAAAATATACAGCAAATGAATGCACTGTAGCTTGGTTGCTGGTCCAATGATAGGACTGTGCTTCATCTTGCACGACAAAAGAATAGTTTTCTGAAAAATCGCACACAACAGCAATTTCTGAATCAGACAAATTTTCTTTGACGCGATTCATAAATGAACTTTGTTGTTTAGTTATGAAGTCATGGCGAAGTAAAATGAAAATTTTCTCACAAAATAGATTGACAAATTCAGAGACACTGTTTTTTGCAATGTCTCTAAGGTGCATCTGTCTACAGATATCCACTGGCGAAAAGTTAGTCTCGATCAGATTTTCTTTGAAGGCATTTTCTATCAAACTTTGGATTACTTGAACTCCAGTGCAGGATGCACAATTACCCAAGTGGTAGTCAATTGATGCTGGGTTGCGTACTATCTTTACAAGGACAATCTTTGTAGTTTTTCATTTCACCATTAGTAATTGATGATAACTTGGCATTTTCAGTCATAAGTTTTATGTTCTGATGTATGATACACACATAAACTGCGTTTGTACCACTCTAACCAGCTAGAACACAATTCTTTGGGTGAAGCTCTGCAAATTTTGAAAAAACCACATGTACCTTTGGAAACTTTTCTTTAAAAAATATGTACACCTCCTTTAAATTATTAGGCATTTGGAGACATGAATATTTTGGCCAGTGCTGTTTTTCATGGAAACAGTTTTTCATGCCAGGCATAGGTCTGCTGACCTCATCACTTTCATAAAATGTTTGTATAGTTTCAGCTGTCTTTGCAAGTAGAATTTTTCCAGGTTTCTGATCTGGAGTAGATAGAATTTCTTTTTGTTTCAAAAGTTTCTTTGACTGTGTTTTCATATAACTTGGTGCGTTAAATTCCCTCACAATCTTCTTAATACTCCATGATTCAGGCAAAATAGTCAACATCATGAGCTTTTCCTTTCTGTATGTCTAAAGTTTGGAATTTTGTTTTCAGGTGACAAAATAGTTTCATCTTGGGACTCAACTTCACTGTCGGAAGACTCTGCATTGACAAGAAGTTTGCGCTTTACAGCAGTATTGATTCTTTTAACTTTTTCAGTAGAATATCGTTTATGTTCTGCCTTTTTCTGGTCAGTCGAGGACTCTCCTATGTCTTGGAGGGATGTATTAAATGTTTTTAAAGCTTCTGAAGGAAATAATACAGCAGGATCACTATCACAATAGGTACTGCAATCATAACCTACATCCTGGCTAGTACTTGGAAAACTTCTAATTTCATCTTTTGTAACCTCAGTTTTCATCTTGCTCAGTTCTTTTCTACAGCTGTCACAAACTTTAGCTATCATTTGTGTTTCAGGAAAAAGGGAACACGTCCATGTTGTCACTGGTCTTAATCCCTTCCTTATATTAGAGTGGTTTTGTTTTTAAATGGATTAAAACAATTTAAGGCCCATTTCTTATCCATTTTAAAGAGGTTTTGTTGAAAACTTACTAACAAAAAAAACTGTCTCAGACTATCACTTCACATTCAAAATCATTTACACTACATTCACATTTATCAACAATAAATAAAGGCAAATTGTCTTCACAAAGTCTGCTGGGAGACTGAGCCAAGTGCAGTAATGTGGAGAGGAGGGGAATGGATCTGTTGCATGATCCAACATATTCATGCCTGTTTCAGCTTGCATTTTTCAAGCTATGAGTTTTAATTACATCACCTAAAATTGAACAAACTGTCAGAACAGAAAGGGAAAAGTAATACACACAGAAAGCAACATTCATAAATATTCAAAAATTATGCAGTGGGCATTTTTTTTCTTAGGTACTTGGAAAATTAGGATCCCATTATTTTCTCTTGATCATGCATATGTTTTACCTCTCATATCTTATGATACCATCATGATCCCAAAAAATATTTTATGGATAGTTATAAATAAGTACAAACTAATTTTTAGATTTTTTTTCAAAATTAAAAAAAAATTGTTTTTGAGGAAATAGATTTTGAAATTTTCAGTTGGATTTTGAATTTTGTGTTTTTTTATAAACCCTATTGTGTTGTATATCATATAAAAGCCCATTAAAGGGGCTTTAAAATGAGACCACTTCCAACTCCATATTTCAATTGGTGGCTGATTTACAGATAGTTAAAGTATCACTGGTAAGCCATTTTTTTAATAACATTTTGAAAATTTAGGCTTAAATATCTTTTCCCCTTGTGAGCTTAAAGATAAAAAAAATGCATTTTTTTCATAACTACATAGGATCATAAGGTATGCCAAGTTTTATCAAAATCTAAGTTGGTGAGGTAGAAAAATATTATAAATTATGATGATTTGACACAGAATGACCCGGTCGCGTTACGCGGCATTCTGGAAGTTGATCACGGTTTTTGCGTTTTTTGGCTTCAGATAGCTCATTTAGTTAGATTGTTGCTTTTTTTTTAATTTTTTTACAAAATCTATATTTATTAAGCGTTTGCAACATTTCCTTCTGTTTCTGCGGACATGCGGCATTTCAGAAGTTGACGGTCGCATTTTATTTAATTTTATTTATCTATTTTACTTCCAGATGGCTTTATCTTTGGATTTTTTTTTCTAAAACCACATCTTTACGTATTTTTTAACTCCCCCTGCTTCGTTTCCGAAGCCATATACGCGGTACTCCGGAAGCTAATGGTTGCCATTTTTTTTAGTTATTATTTTCTTCGAAATAGTTTCATCTGAGATTGATGAGGTTAAATTTTTCTTTTCATATTCTTTTTTATCTTTAGATTTTTATGAAAACTATAGAACCCTGAGATTTATAGACCGATTTTGAATTTCATTTAGCAGTAAGTAGTTTGGGTGATAGGCAGTGCTTAATACATTTATATTATTACTCTTTGTTCCGACATCATCACCATGCATTACGTTTGTGCATGATACTTTGAAATTAGCTTCCGTTTCACCTGGCTCCTAGATCTTGGAGCTTATTTTTCCAGCCCTGCTCTAATGTCTGTTTGCTACTTCCTTCAGGGCACAATTTTTAAGCTTTGCAAGGAATTCAGCACATGACACAGTTGGTGGCAGCTTTATTCTAAAAAGAATAGGAAATTTCACCTTGTGCTTTGGAGACAAATTTTCAGTGTTTTGGTAGTTTTGTTCAGTGGTGAAATGGTATAGGCCTGTTTTCTCTGGTGCCATCTGAGGATTTTAAGAAAGAAATTTCTCTAAATTTGCTGTGGTGATAAAAAAAATTATTGATGTGAGAATCTTTTTTTTTTTTTTGTAAGGTCAGGTGATGCGTAACATCACAGCCTCTCCTTGACAAGTGTCACCCCCGCCTTCTTGTGGTACATCCTGTTCCCACTAAAGGGGCTCTGACGACCGCCAATAGCGGTATAACTATACCATCGGGATTAGAGAAAATGTTATCCTACACTCACCAACCCGCTTGGCCAGCGTGGTGAGTTATGGCCAAACCCCTCCAAAATGACTCCACAACTTAAATCTTGGCCCTCAGTCTCCGGCAGCTGGAATGTACCTGGCCAAGGCAGCGGCCAGTGCGACATGAAAGCAGAGGGTGCTAAGAATCCCCGGAGGACCGGACTAGGCTGCCATCTGATGCTGACCTTGGCTACGTATAATGGACGCTCCCTATCTTCTGATTCAAGGCTTCTTGAGTTGGAAGAGGAACTACAAAGGATCAAGTGGGACATCGTCGGGCTGAGTGAGGTAAGGAGAAAAGGAGAAGATCTCATTGAACTGAAAAGTGGACATCTCTTCTACTATTGTGGGACTGATACTGACAGAACTAGTGGTGTTGGATTTATAATAAACAAGAAACTGAAGGATAAAGTTGTAGAAGTTGAAAGTTCCTCTGACAGAGCTGCACGACTCGTTATCCAACTCTCGAGAAGATACCAGGCTCAGAATATTCAAACTTATGCACCCACCACAAGTCATCCTGAAGAAGAAATTGAAGAATTTTATGAGGAAATTTGTCATCTAAATAATAAAGGTAAGCAGCACTTAAAGATAATTATGGGAGATTTCAAGGCAAAAATAGGGCAACGGCAACAGAATGAAACTTCAGTAGGTAAATTCGGTCAGGGCAACAGAAACTAGCGTGGGAATACTCTCGTAGAGTTTGCAGAGGCAGAAGGGTTTTTCATCTTTAACTCCTTTTTCAAGAAAAAGCCACACAGGAAATGGACATGGAGACATCCAAATGGGACGACAAGTGAAATTGATTTTATTATGTGTAACAAAAAATTTGTCATAGAAGACTGCATTGTGCTAAACAAGTTCAACACAGGTAGTGACCATAGATTGGCGAGATGTAAGATGCACCTCAACACTAAACTCGAACGTAGCAAGCTCATAAGACAAACAAAATGTATCGACATAACCAACCTTAAAAAACACCATAATACCTTCAAGTCGGAACTGAAGAACAGATTCTCTGCTTTAGAAGGCCTAACATCGGAAGAAGTGGATATTTCTGAAGTTAACAGAAAAGTAACCAAAGCTCTTATGGAAACAGCAACAAAATTAGCTGGGTCTAAGAACAAGTTGCATGTGAACAAATTATCAGGAAAAACCAAAATGTTGATGCAAAAAAGAAGAGAGATGAGGAAAACTAAAGAAGATGCGACTTCCAAAGTGGAATATATAGAGCTATGCAAGACAGTACGAAAAAGTATCACTGAAGACGTAAGGAAATTCAACTGTGAACTAGTAAGGAAAGCAATTGAAAACAACCAAAGCCTAAAGATAGCAAAGGGACATCTCAGTAAGGGAAGAAAACAGATTATGACACTGAGAAAAGAAGATGGTTCTGTAACAAGAAATAGAGGCAAAATTTTGACAAGAGTGAAAGATTTCTACTCCAAATTATATGAAAGGGATGATGATACATGTACTCCAGAGATCATGAAAGGTACCAGTACCAGAGTTCTTTCAGTCCTCCCAGCAGAAGTTGCACATGCAATCAAGAACATGAAGTGGGGGAAAAGCTCCAGGAGAAGATGGAATTACTGTAGACATCATACAAGAAGCAATTGGAGAAATCGAAACAGTACTCGCCCAAATTTTCACTCGATGCCTTAATGAAGGGAAGATTCCTGAGGATTGGAACAACGCTACAATGATCTTGCTACATAAAAAAGGTGACATTGAGAATCTCAGGAACTACAGACCTATCAGCCTCCTATCAGTGGTTTATAAAATCTTCACTAAAGTTCTTTCACACCGCATGAAGGTGACACTGGACATGGCTCAACTGAGAGAACAAGCTGGATTCAGGAGTGGCTACAGCACAATAGATCATATCCACGTACTGAGAGAACTAATTGAAAGAGTGAGGGAATACGAACTTCCATTGTGCATGGCTTTTATCGATTATGAAAAAGCCTTTGATTCGGTGAAACCATCAGCAGTTACAATGGCTCTGAAATCCTGCGGTATTGAAGATGCGTACATTAATATTATTAATAACATCTATGAAAATGCAAGTGCAAAGATTCGGCTGTTTGAAAAAACAACACACAAAAATTAAAAAAGGAGCAAGACAAGGTGACACCATATCTCCGAAGCTCTTTAATGCCACATTGGAAAATGTCTTTCAATCACTGAACTGGGAAAACAAAGGGATAAAGATTAATGGAGATTATCTAACCCACCTTCGTTTTGCTGATGACAGTCATTTTTGCAACTACCCCATCAGAGCTGCAGAGTATGATCCAGGAACTTGCTGACAAGAGTAGAGAAGTGGGATTAAAAATGAACTTTCAGAAGACAAAAGTGATGTTCAATGCTTTTACAAGAAATGAAGATTTATCGATTGATGGAGAAAAGCTGGAGATAACAGACACGTATGTTTTTCTTGGACAGCAGATATCAAGTGAGGGTCACATTGATGAGGAAATAATCGGCGTACACAACTTGCCTGGAGAGCTTTTGGAAGAAACAGCATAATTTTCAAGAGCAATATGCCATTATGTCTTAAAAGAAAAGTGTTTGATCAATGCATCCTTCCAGTGCTTACTTATGGTGCAGAGATGTGGACCTTAACTAAAAGAGACATACAAAGGCTGCAGACAACTCAAAGCAGCATGGAGAGGTGCATGCTTGGTGTAACCAGGAGAGATAAGAAGAGGAACTCGTGAATCCGAAAAATGACAAGAGTCGAAGACATCATGATCAGAGTTAAATCCCTGAAATGGCAATGGGCTGGACATACTGCCAGAAGGACAGACCATCGATGGACAGCCGAAATTTTAGATTGGATTCCAAGGGACAGGAAAAGACCCAGAAGAAGACCACATGGAAGATGGGTGGATGAAATTCGAAAGTAAGCAGGAGTGACATGAAGGAGACTGGCACAAGACAGACCGTTGTAAAGGAAACTTGGAGACCTTCGTCCAGCAATGGATTGATAATGGTTGACAATGATGATGTACCTTTTTTTCTACCGTGAAACATGAAGTAGATTTGAATGATGCTTTCATTTAAACACAATTTGTAGTTGCAAATTTTTAATGAACATCACTTCTAAATGTGAAAAAACGTGGAACTGTCTCATCATTTTAACTTTGTGGTTGGGTGACCTTGACCCATATATCACAGTGTGAGAATTAGAAATAAATATTTTACTGGCCCAGCAGACCACTGGAATTTGCAAACCACTGGTCCACTAGAATGTCCACAGGTCCATAGTCCCTCTGCCAAAAAAACAGACATTTGCAATATATGCAGAAAATAATGTATCGTTTCAGTTAGATTATCTCCAGTATTTGTTTTTAAAACATCTAATTTGAAAGTGCAATTCACAGAACAAAGAATGTTTCCAGAATAAGATTCTGATAGATCGAGAATGCACCCTTACTCTGCTATATCATCGATCTGTTTTTAAGTAAGAAGGGAACAAAAAGATTTCAAGGGTACAAAAAATCGCAACCTTTTTTTATGTTTTATTGTTTAGGGTTTAGCTTCTTGTTCCTTATTTTAGTCTCTTATTGCTCATCCCTCCTACTTTCCTATGAAGTTGGTTTCAATTCCCCACTGAACACCGTCTCATGTTAATTGCTCTTTTACAAAAATCACCATCACATATCCAGTTGACTTCCTTCATTAGTGTGTTTTCTTGGAGCAGAAGCAAAGCCTGGTGACAGTATCGGCTGCATTCACTGGGGTGGGCGAATTCGAGGAACAGCAGGATATTTATTGTGCTTAATTCTGCTCATTGTGAATGGTGGGGACGGAGGTAACCAAAAGTGGCTGTTGCCATTACAAGACAAGGATTGGGAAACTACCTTTCTGTATTTCTTGTTTTTGCACCCCAGGGATAAAAAAATAACTGTTGTCCAATAGCATTTCATGAACCTTTCATTAGTTTGCCGCCTAAAAGGAAAACTATACAGCAATGGCGTATATTTGAGGCTAGCTGCGAAGCCCAGAAAATGCACAAATAAAAGTCAATTATCAATGGCATTAAGATATGTCGATGCTTTTGGTGCGAAAAAACACGAACAGATTCGCTTCTTTCGATTAAGAGAATCTGTCCGGCAAGCGATGACCAGCGGCATAACCCAAGCAGGTCTTCCAGAATCTTCACTGTTCTGATTCGAAGAACTTCGATACGATCACCTGCTAACGTTTCCATGACAACATGAGTGAGCATATGGAGGGGAATGGACCATTTCTTTACGCAACAGTTCGTTCAGAAAAGAGAAGACTTTGACTAGCTCAGTCACTGGCATGCTTTCGCCTGCAACAGCGTGTGTTTTGCGAGAGTTGTTTCAGTTTGTGTGAAGTGTCAATGAATTAAAATCAGTGATATTGTATCTTAAATTCATGGCTTTGTTGGATTCTAACAGTTTTGATAAATTTTGTGAAAGCTTCCCTGAACATCTACAGTCAGAACATAAAGTACTCTATGCTTCAAATTTTGATACAGCTCGACTAAAAAGTGAACTGAAGGTGTTTTATTCCCTTGATGAAAAAAAATCAGTAAGAGACATTACTTGTTACATAAAGTTGAATAAATTGCACAGTGTTTAGTGAGGTGTAAAAATTAGCACACCTAATATTGAAATATACATAATATCTAAGGTATTTTACCTGATATTGTCGTAGTATTTCGCACGTTATTTGCTCTGTAAGGCACGTGCTCCTGGCCCGAGAGGGAGCTCTCGGGCCAGGAGCACGTGCCTCACAGAGCAAACAACATGCGATATACTTCGACAATATCAGGTAAAATACTTAAGATATTATGTATATTTTAATCAAAAGCATGTTTATAACATAAGACAACCCACAAGGTTGCCTCATGAATTGCAATTTTCATAAACCTAATATTAAACTTTCATCAGCAACTGCCGGAAGAAGTTTTTTTGTATTAAAAAGAATCAAGATATATCTTAGAGCCACACAAGGACATGCACATTCGAGCAACTTGGCTGGTTTGTCAATAGAGAAAAACATTTTTAAATATGAAAAAGTACTCGGAAGAAATATTTCTGTGAAAACTTAACGCTAAAGTTCACACAAAAGGAAAGAAGAATGGAGTTCATGTACAAATAAGTATTCAGAAGAAGAATTTCATTCATGTACAAATAAGTGTTCAAATCCTAATAAACACGCCTGCACATCGGTCCCTACTGGTCACGCTGTTTCTCGCTATAAATTGTACTAATGTGCTTCCACATCCCGCCTATTAACCAGACTTAGCCCCCTGCGATTTTTACCTCTTTCCACTGATGAAACAAAATCTACAGGGGCATTGTTTTGTGTCAACAGATGAAATAAAAACAGCAACACAGGAGGCATTACAAAGGGATACAAAACATGGCTTTCAGCAATGCTTCCAGAAGCTTTACGAGTGCTGGCAAAAGTGCATCATCGCCCAAGGGGATTATTTTGAAGGTGGTTGTGCATCAGTGTTTTAAATTATTCAAGGTAAGGAACTATGCGCCAAGTCCTCAAACTTTTGGATCCTTCCTCGTATGATGAAGCTTCAAAATGTTTCTGGAATTGAGCAATGTATCTAGAGCAAAACAGTCTTGTGATCAGTTTTAAAATGATGTCCACTGACACACACACAAACCCATAGTTCTGCTGTTGTAGTCTGTGGTGGAAACTCCCAAGGACTGGTTTCTAGGGTTACGCATTGAGGCCCATTGCCACCTGCATTTATATTTTAACTCCTTGAAAATTTATATAATAGCTTTTGTAATGTTCAAAGTATAGAGCATTCCACTTGAAGATACTTTATAACATGTGTAACAGTAGTGATAATAGTTATACAACTATTGACTTATAATATAGCCGCATAAACCAACGGTTAATTCACAAACCAAATTATAGTAATGCAGTGTTTGCTTGGTGGATGATTTGGGGTCTTGATTACAGGCGTGCATGGTAGAAAACAAATTCACACATTGTGTAGTTCATTAAGTTTTAGTGTTCTTTAAAATGCTGAACTAAAACTATAACATCATGGATGGGGTGCTAAAACCTCTTGTGTAATGAATCTTTTTAAAGTTAATAAAGATTCTTAAAGAATTTTTGAAGTGTACAATTAATGGTTTTCAAAAAAGAAATTGAATGCTATGCCTTTTAGTGAGAACTTTGGTCGCATAGCTGTTGGATACCTATAGAATTTTTTTTTAATGTTGCTTGTGGAAGCAAAGATACAATCCTAAATGTAAAATATGTACTGTGAATACCCCCAGCATTTTTTATGTTAATGTTATTGGGCCACAGACCAAGAGGTGAGCCTAAGACAAGATGAGCAAAAAGTTTAAAACAGATCTGAGGAAGCAGTACTGTATTTCCTGGCGCCAAGGGCTTGCCCCAATTTTAAAATGCAAAATTTTGAGAAAAAAGGATAAACGTGAAAATAAGATCTCAACACTTTCATAAAGATTAAAAGCACTACAAATTTTACTTCTACATACAAAAACATTTCAGTCATCCATATCCTCAAATCCAGAAAATTAACTGGTGTTATCCATATCAGTGGCATCATTGTCAGGGCTAGAAAATGTTTCTGAAATATGGTCACCAGCAAAATTTTTTGGTGGCCAGACACTGGACCTGCCAGTTGGGGTGGGGGTGTATATATATCAGTCATGGCCGCCCCGGTGGCGCAGTGGTCTAAGGCGCTGGCCTCTGATCATTCGTCCGAACGGGGTCCGGGTTCGAATCCTGGTGATACATGGATGTTGTGTTTGTCTTACGGCACTGGCTCTCTCCCTTCCCTGGAACCAGTGACCCTAAATTAGGGACGGGCGACTGCTTATAGCCCATTGAGTTGCTCACGGTGGTCGTTAAACCTCCAATCAAAAAAAAAAAAAAAAAAATATCAGTCATGTACACTTTTGTCCAAAAAAAATAAAAAATGTTTTACCCTCAGCTTATCTCTCCCTAGCAAATAATAATAATAATAAAAAAAAAACAGTAGGGCCTACTCACTCGTTTTTTGTGTGGGGGCTCGCAAGTTCTTGAATTACTGTCATTCTCGTTTATCTCCAGACCCTGGATTTTACCTTCGTATAATCTGCGCCGGTGTATAATTTGCAGATTGTGACATTCAGAAGAAGAAAAAAAATCGCTGTATAATCAGCACATCACAAATGCTGATCCAAAAGCGGAATTTTTGACAGAAAAGTCTGTCACATAAAGACTCCAGAGTCCGAAGAAATAAAAAGAAAAGAAAACGATCTTATTAAATAAATAAATAAATTCATTTTTAAAGGAAACTTTTTAAATATATTTTGATCTTCGGACACAAAAAAAAGCTTAGTGGCGTGGTATCCATAGAGCGCAAAATTTAATCATGCAGAGGCAGCAGCTCCAATTGCATTACACACTGCCAATTCATAGAAATACTGGTACAGAACAATTCATAGAAATACCGTACATACTCGCGTGTAAGTCTGAAGTTTTTGGAAGAAATCCTGCTTTTAAAGTAGGAGAGTTGGCTTACACACAGGCTAAAAAAAAAAAAAAAAAAGAGGGCTGGACTTGCGGGAATTCTCCAGCGGAGTTTACAGACGGGTTTGTTTGCGTTTTAGACCACAGCTTTTAGAGTGTCACTGCGTCCTAGTTTTCAGACCTTTTGAAAACTACGTATCGTGTAGTGACACGATCATATCCTCAGCTGTGCCCTTATTTTAAGTTTAAATTCGGCGGTGTAACTGAAACACATTTCCTTTTCAAAGACCTCATAAATAGCAATGAAGGAAAATATCAGCAGCAAAGACTTTGGTCAAAATGATGAAGGACAAACAAAATTAAAATACAAGGCACACGAGATCCAGAACATGGAACTTTGAAATGAGGCATGCATGTGTAGGTTCGTGCAGCGAGCACTGTGCGTACATTTTTATTGGCCGATTGGCGAAGAAAGGGCAGAAACAATCGGCGTTTTGTCTTTCCCAACAATACAAAGACAAAATAACTCCCACCGTCCCTCCCTAAAACTTCCGTGGTCCTTCATTGTGACTATTATGGAAATTTTTACTTGGAATTTTTTTTTAATTGCAAATTTTTAAAGAAAAAAAAAAAAAAACCTGAAAGAGAAAAGTTTTCTTCGAAAATTTGTACCTTCCTCTCCGCCCCGTACAAACTCCTGAACTGAGAATTTTTCTGAGGGAGTTTCTTTTCCAATTATACCCCCTCTCCTGCACACCCTGCAGATTTTTATTTTTTTAATCAAACTGCTGCGGAAACTTTTTTTTTAAATTGGTTTTTATCCATGGATTATACAACAAAAATTATGGTACATGTTTATCAGTGATGTTTTCCGTGGTGGCCCGGACAAATTTTTTGGTCGCCCTGGGCAACCCCATTTTTCGACCCCTGATCATTGTCATAATCAGGGTCGTCAATACTGTCCGAAATGTCACTATCTTCAAACAGAATGTTTTTTTCCTGTGCTGTCTAACACATTACTGATGCCACATTTTTAAATGTCAGTTGTTGGCATTTTCAAACGACCTGTTAGGATTAGATCGTGGTCTGTGGCCCACATCCACTGATTCCACTCTTCTTTCATAAATGCCTTAAAAGGCTTGTTGATGGATATGTCCAGTGGCTGTAATTGGTTTGTTAAACCACCAGGGATCACTGCCATTTTAGTCTTCAGTCTCTGCACTCTTTCTTTGGTAGTGTTTAAACATCATATGTGTGTGTCGGTCTCTTAGTATAGACCACATGGTTTATTTATTGTAAATGCATCCCAGCAAAAGCAATGTGAAGAAAAAACAGTTAAGTCTTCCCATGACTTCTCACGGTGAGAGCAGTTTTGTTATTGATAAGATTTACCGGTAAACACTTTAACATACATAACCTACCTCTGGAGTTAGTTAGCATAGGCCTACGAGAAACGTAACCTTCGGTCTCCATGATGCACTGTGAATTTTTGAGACTTATTTCAGGGGAAAAGATAGCATCCACGATGCTGGGAAATACAATATATTATGAGCAGAAAAAATTTGTTGCAAACCATTAAGTGGTCATGCCACATGCCTGAAATACCAGATTGGTATGCAGATGTCGGGCAATTATTTTTATTTTATATGTAAGAGATACACTGACAGAAAAAAAAATCCCAACACCACGAAAAAATAGTTGTAGAGGAATGAAATGGCGGCAATACATTTGTATAGGTAACATATTTAATCGATTAAGGTTTCAAGATCACAGCTTATTGTAAGTGCGAGAAGAGCCATTTTAAATGTGAAATGCTGGTACATTAATAACCGGTGTAACCGCCAGAATGTTGAATGCAAGCACGCAAACGTTCATGCATTGTGTCGTACAGGTGCTGGATGTCAGTTTGTAGGATGGAGTTCCATGCCTGTTGCACTTGATCGGTCAATACAGGGACGGTTAATGCTGGTTGGGGGTGATGCTGGAGTTGTCGTCTAATGATGTCCCATACGTGCTCGATTGGTGAAAGATCTGGTGATCTAGCAGGCCAAGGCAACATGTTGATACTATGTAGAGCATGTTGGGTTACAACAGCGGTATGCGGGCGAGCGTTATCCTGTTGGAAAACACCCCCTGGAATGCTGTTCATGAATGGCAGTACAACAGGTTGAATCACCAGACCGACATACAACTGTGCCATCAGGGTGCGTGGGATAACCACTAGAGTGCTCCTGCTGTCATAGGAAATTGCTCCCCAGACCATAACTCCAGGTGTAGGTCAAGTGTGTCTCTGCCGCAGACAGGTTGGTTGCAGGCGCTCACCTGGCCTCCTTCTAACCAACACACGGCCATCACTGGCACCCAGGCAGAAGCGGCTTTCATCAGAAAACACTACAGATCTCCACTCCGTCCTCCAATGTGCTCTAGCTTGACACCACTGACGTCGCAAACGGCAGTGGTTTGGAGTAAGTGGAATGCACGCTACAGGGCGTCTGGCTCGGAGCTGTCCTTCAAGTAACCGATTTGTAACAGTTCGTTGTGTCACTGTGGTGGCAACTGCAGCTTGAATTGCTGCCGCAGACGTGGTACGATGCGCCACGGCCATACGCCGTACACGGCGGTCTTCCCTCTCAGTAGTGCCACGTGGCCGGCCGGAACCCGGTCTTCTTGAAGCAGTACCTTCCCTTGACCACCGCTGCCAACAATCGTGCACAGTGGCTACATTTCTGCCAAGTCGTTCTGCAATATTGCGAAAAAAAACCCCACCTTCTCGTAGCTCTATTACACGACCTCGTTCAAACTCCGTGAGTTGTTGATAATGGCTTCTTGTCTTCTTAAATGGATTCTTGACTAACATCAACACCCTACGTCGAATCTGAACAATAACTAACGCTCACGAATGTTACAGCGCGTATTTACAGCAAACCTGCTTTGCATGTTCCGAGGGGGCTACTAGCGCCACACGTATGCGCCGAGCGCGAAATTTGCATAGACATCATCTTACAGATGTACTCTCACCGCCTACCAACTGTCGTTTATCTAACACAACCCCTTCTTGGTGTTGGGAAATTTTTTTTCCGTCAATGCATTTCCTTGGAATGTACAAGCAGTATCCAGTAATGGACTTGTACAGCATTGAAAAAATTTATGTACAAAAATAGCTTCTTAAGAATTTTACTTTCATTGGTAAACTATTTGCAGAGATTAGCATATTTATAGTGAGCTTTATTTACTGAAAAGCAGCTTTTTAGCCTATTATTTCTAAGATACATTAGTTATAATGTGATGCATATGTTAATATATAATATGTATTATGTACAAAGCACTTTTAAGTTATGAGATCTCCATGTGTATTTCGTACACAGCAATCCGTTGTTAATATAGTGATTGTAAAATATTCTATTCTTTAAGAGGGTTTTGAAATGACAGCATGCCTTATATTCATTGCAGTGCTCAAAACAGTGTACTGTGTTTGGGATACTGAAAATAGTGTTCTTCACTCATTAAGGGATTGTCGGATGTTTGCATCTATCTCACCCAAAAAAAATTAAATGAAATTTATCAGGAAATGTAGAAGTGTGGTTTTTAAGAAGCTCTAATGTTATCTAAAATGGGGTTAGTTGGGGAAGGGTGCAAGGTTTGCAAATGATGTCTTGTGAAAGCTATTCTGAGGACATGTGACTTTGAGTGGCTATTATTTGCAATTTCATCCAGTTACTGATCTGGCTTGAGATCAGTAACTGGATGAAATTGCAAATAATATAGTACTTTCTATTGGTTCCATACGTACCAGTGTTAGAATTAGAAATCAATCTTTACTGGCCCAGCAGACCACTAGAATTTGCAAGCCACTGGTCCACCAAAATGCCCGCTGGTCCATAAAAAAATAATAAAGACGTTTACATATATATATATGTAGAAAATAATATATGATTCAGTGGAAGTATCTCCAATATTTGTTTTTAAACCTATCATTAGTTTGCAGCCTAAAATGAAAGCCATACAGCAAGGTAAAAGAAATAGAACTTAATTTTTTGACTTGTGACAAATTGGGGAAAAAAAAAATTACTTACTGACCATCTGGGCCAGTGAAATCTATAGTTCAGTGGTCCAACGAAAGTTCCACTGGCCAATGTCCAGCGGACCACTGGGTAATTCAAACGCTGCATACCAGTCTTGATAAAGATATCAGAATGACCAGCCAATCCCACTTCAAAGCTAGTTTTCCCAATCGGGAGTTCATGTGAACTAGAACGATGCAGTGACCGCTCGGGGAGCTTTGATAAATGATTCTTACCCATGGTTTTTAATGCTTGAACACTCGTGGATTTTGCTCCATTTACAGGGTTTGTGTGGCCCCTGGAATTTGATTTCCCTCTTTTTTCAGGCCTGGAAAATCTTTGATTTTTCATATTTTTGTGTTCCTGGAATAATCCTGGAATTTTCATTTGCAAATGGGAAGAAAAAATTGGTCAAAATAATTGGATTGATTGCACCACTTTGTTCTAGATCCATGCAGTATTTGCTCAGCACGATGCCACTTTCTTTCATGGAGTGTGGAGATGTGATATAATGTGATATCATATCGAGTGTGGAGATATGATGTAATGTGATGTCGTCTCGTGTGATGCTAGAGTAAGATGGTTGAGTGCCATATTTTCAGCCACCTTGGTTTGTGGCATAGCAGTTGTGTGCAGTTGGAGTCACAGTAGTGTGTAAAATTTTTTCTGCAAATCCAAGATGGTTGTTCATACTAGCACGTTTCCTCACTCACTGAATGGGAGACTGATACCTGGCCTCGCTGCCACCAACAAACAAGGAAATAGATGACTACAGAATCTTCAGTGCCATGGTGAAAGTTTGTATTTCGTACAAGAGATTCTTCTCTGGATTTGTGGAATCCAGTTCGGGTCATTCTCGAGATTGATGCAGAATGAAGACAATTTCTTTGGGGAATGGAGGGGGGGTCGCCTTTCATTTGGACTCATTATTTTTTCTTTAAGGTTAAGTGGAGGTTTTTCCCCGCAATATTGATTTATTTTTCTTGCGATGTTCCTTTTGCCCAGTATTGTTAAATATTATTTGATTCCACAAATATTTGTATTTCAGTTTGAAAATGAAGGAAAATGTTCTAAAAATAGAAGTGTGATGTTGCGAAAATTTTCTCTGTAATCTTCTGGCATGAGATTCTATCATTTGTTGTTCAGTTATTCATCAAAATAACTAAACAGAATGGTGTGTGTGTGTGTGTGGGGGGGGGGTCGTTAGAGGACGGAATTACGACTTTCGAAATAAATAGGGTGAAGATTTCTCCAGTAAGCGTAATTTTTTTGTGCGATGCTCAGCATTGTTGTTAAATATAACTTTTATTGCATAAATATTTGTATTTAAGCTTGAAAATGTTGGAAAATTTTCTGAAAACGGAAGTTACATAAAGCGAAGATTTTGCTCTTAATCATTACACACCCCCACCCCCACCCCCCACACACACATGACGTTCCCTCTATCCTGTGTCGTTAAATGTCGGTAATTTTATATTTTAATTAGATTGATGTGCTCCAGTTTAATATTTACATAAATAAATGAATGTGAACAATACTGTCTTTCTCGCCCTGTGTTGTATTTGCACCGTTTTGCCAAGTTTTTTTTTTTCATCCAGTTAAAAAGTTCAACTTCTTTTTCTTCGTCTGTCTTATATATGGTATTAACTGTTATCATTGTGCTGAGTTCCAGATTGCTTTATATAAATTTTATGCAGAGCAGTTTTTATGAGTAAATTTGGCCCTTTCATTGAAGATGTAAAACACATTAAAGAACACATCTGTAACAGTGGAACCCTTAGTTCTTCATAAGAATTCTAAATGCATATTAAATTTCACCCCGATTTACAAAATATAAAAAAGCACTATAATTCTAGCAAAAATTTAAGCTCCTGGAATTTTTTGATGAACTCCTGGAAAAAACCATTGATTTCTTTTCTGTAAATGTGCATGAACCATGCATGTTCTTAGTTTGGAAACTTAAATATTAATCTGCTATATACAGAACATACTATGTCATCCCCCACCTAAGGAATTTCTAATGACCATGCATACTGAGAATATAATAGGTGCTGTTTTCAAGGGATAGTGCTGGAATACTCCTTACATATAGTACTCCCTTTCCAAGGACATTAGTGACAGTATACTCATGAAAAGGTTCTGAGGGAATATCTCCCCTTGTTGTTGTGACAGAAATGTCCAGGCTAAATAAGAAATGCAATTATTCCGCTGGGACAATCGTGCTGCATATTTCAAAGTAAAAAAAAAATTCTCCTAATTCCTCCATACTCACTTGATCTTGCACATAGTGACTTTTTGGTTGTTCCTGGCATTGTGAGAAGCTCTTTATTGCAGAAAATTTTCAACTTGAGAAGCAGCTGTTTTGTGCCGTTTCTCGGTAGCCTGAGCATACTGCAAACAAGCATTTTCCGCTTGGAAGAAACTGTTCAGTTTCTAGGAGACCATGTCAAAAACTGAGTTAAATTTCATGTTGGCATCTTTTGTATTTGTAAAAAAAAAAAAAAAAGTGTGGAGACCTTCATAGTTTGGATGCATTTTATCCAAGTGCCAAATAAACTCAAATTCTGTCAATAAGTCAGTCTTAAATGTTTCTTCTAATTACATTCACTGAGACCACCAGATATTAGGCTACTTTTGGTATGTTCCACTGTACTTGACCTGACTGTTAAAGGTGCAAACTGGAATTTTATCTCAGTGGCCAGTAAGTCCCAGAAGTTAGTGGCAACCCCACCCCCTGCAAAAAACAAACAAACCTGGCTGGTAAGTTAATAAATCTTAGTGGCCAAAAAGTCTCCAACATAAAAAAAAAAAAAAAAAACGATGTGGGGGGAAAATCAATAGGAACTTTAATGTAACTGCTATTATTTACATGGATGGCTTTATCTGAACATAAAAGAAGCCACTCAGTGCACAAAATGAAAACCGTTTTGTAAACCTTTTTTCTTCCTCTGGGTTTACTCATTCCCAGAACATTGATAGTATCAGTAGAAATTTTCAACACTAGTAAAAACCTCAATGTTTCGATGTTTTTGCTGATAAGCTGAAGAATTCATACTTTTCTATCTGCAGCAGTAAATGGGCACATCAGTGGGTAAAATCTCTGCGCAATATAACGGTGATTACTCACCAATTCAAATTGAATAACCAATAATATTTGTTAAAACGCTCAATGTATCAGTGGAAATGTTGATGTTTTTTTGTTGTATCAGTTACTGTAGCATTGAGGAAAAGAACTCAAATTTGTTGATGAAACATTAACCAAAACAGCCAGTTCACTACATAAAAAGATATTCCCTTCCTCTTTACAAGAATGCAACAAAAAGAAATTACTTTATTTGGAAAATATTCTTTACCAGTTTCAGACATCGGTCATGAAACGTTGATATATCGACTTCTGCAACATCAAGGTTTAAGCCCTTTTAGTGCTACATGTAATGTGTGTATATGCCAGAAATGCCAAATGTTTTCTTAGACATTGCATGCTTCAAGAAAAAAAGCTGTACTTTCCATAAATTTTAATATTTTGGCCAAAATTTTTCTTTATAAGATTTTTCTTAGTATTTCTATAAATGTAATATTTAAAAAATATATATATTTATATTTCAGATAACTGAATTTAAAAAATAACAAAACTACGTGAATTTTTTTAAAATTTAAAATAGAAATTGCAAATTCAAAGACTATTTTTTTCTTCTCAAAAAAAAAAAGAGGAAATAACTCTAATTTTGAATATATCCTCACAGATTGACATTGTTCTAAGATGATTCAAAATCATCACTATCACTAGGCAAACTTTCACTCTCGTTTATTTGGGGATTCGTAATTTGTGGAGCTTTGCCATTGTGTTGGTTTGTTGGGGGGGATAAAATGTGAAGAGTTCCTAGTAATAAAACACCACATTTTGTGATCCTGCGTGGGAAAAGTCCGCAAGAAAAAATAAACACTCCATTGTTGCTGGTGCGGAAGTTGGGACGAGTTGTTCATTATTATGCACTTTGAACGGGGCTCGAAAAAGTGATTTTCAACAGTGTCACATTCTATAATTCATCCACAATTTTTACTGTACTTATGATTTTTTTAATAATATTGCCGGTTGACAGTGTGCTTCATTGAGATTTCATTAAAACAATATGATTAATAAATGATATGATCATTCACGCCGATATCTGTTGTCTGATTTGGTAACTACTCAGGCAAAATTGAGGGTCGATCATTCAGCCCACCACACTTTTAGCACAACACGTGCAGGCCAACGAATCGTTCGCGTTACACTAAAAGGGTTCTGCAACATCGAGGTCTTTTTGTCATCCCAAGTAAGGACTGGTTTCAGGTCCTTTTATTTCTGAATTATTGTACCTTTGTAAATTGGCACCAGGGCTCGATTTTGACCGGTAATTAGTAACAAATTGCTAGCAAGCAAATGCATTTTGCTAGTGATAAAAAGTGGTTCTAGCAAAAGTTGCTAGTGGAAAAATTTTGAATGGATTAGTGTGAACTAACTGTAAAGCACCACTGCATTGCGCATCTGGAATATTTTAGATACATACAAAACGGAACAGCTTTTTTCTGGAAAATAATGTTTCTTGAGAAGTACAAACATTATAAAAACATTTTGGCACTAGTAGAAATATCCAGTATGTTTCCCTTATCTACTTCTACATGTGAGGTTGGGTTCAGTTTCATGAAGAGAATCCAGGGTGATTGGAGGGGCAGTTTGAACTCGCAAACATTAAATGCTCTCGTGAATATTGAAGTTGAAGGTTCATCTGAATACAAGTTTGATCCCAGGCCTGCTGTTGTTTTAAAGTGGTATGATTAAAAGACCCAAAACCTAGATCATCAATCGTACGGAAAATAACTTAAGATTTTGAATAGTGTTCTCTAATTTTGCGAATAAAGTTAAATATTTTTTTTAAATATTTGCATTCGAATTAAATTGTTAGAATTAATCTGTCAGGTCATGAAAAGGTGAGTTATATGTAAGTATTTGTAATCTTTTCAGGAGTCCCTGCTTAAGGAATTTTGGGGCCTTCTGCAAAGTATGATGTTGCCCCCCCCCTCACCTTTATTTTAAAAAAATCCATTTGTTCTTTGTATGATAAAAAGCAGTTTATAGTATAGTCACACCGATTTATAAAGAGATTGTAAAGAATAGTTACAAAGAATAAGGAAATTTTGTCTCGCTGCTTTGCAATGGCGACTCTGTCATGTTGAAATGAGCAAACAAATGAAAATGCAAGTGCTGAAACGCAGGACAGCTATTGTTATTCATTAGCCCTATGGCACCTGTACTCCCCATCCCTCAGCCATCGCCTTCCGACAATTCCCGAGGTCCTACCTTGAATTCGACAGCTAGCTTGCCCCGGCGCTCGATCAGGGCAAACTAGCTGTCGAATTGAAGGCATACGAAGGTGGAGAACCCAGGATTGGACTGGATAGTTGAAAGGGAAACAAAGGCAAGAAGAATCTAACCTTTTCTCAGCTCGAGTGGGATGGGGGATCCACTACACGTGTCGCGGCACAAGTGTCTGGTGGGTGACCTCAACAAAAGCGATCAACTAAATCGAAACATATCCCAGATTAATAACTGGGGCCCCCAAAGTAAGTTTACACAATAGAACTTATTGTTTCATTTCCTTTTAAATTAAAAAAAAAGTATGGCAATTATGTCTCTGTCTGTTTATTATATAATAACATTAATGGCAGAGATCACGGCAGGGCCCTCTCAAGCTCGGGGCCTCTTGCAACTGCAGTTGTTGCGGTAGCCTTAAACCGGCCCTTACAATGTGACAGTTACAGGGGTGAAATCAAAAGTTGTCATGATTGACTAATGGAGGGGACATGTTAAAGTTTCTTTTGTATAATGTTAATTAACTTTTGCTAGTAGATAATGCAATTTGCTAGTAAAAAGTAAGGCCACTAGCAAGTGTTGCTACTGCTAAAAAAAAATCCTGAAATCAAGGCCTGATTGGCACTAAAAAGGACAAATGGCAACCCAAAAACCACTGCTTACAATTGAATTGAAACTGTTCCACCAGTTTCAGGTAGTTTTTTCGTCCCATACTTTGTCATTTGTCCATTTGCAGAATTTATGTTCTGTCAGTTTCGGTAGCCTGGGCAGGTTAAATTCGCACTTCATCCTCAAAATGTTCAGTGCATGTTAATTGCTCACATTCAAAAATGAAGGCATGGCTGTATGTACGGTGAAAGATATGGATGTTGTTCACATAGTTGAAGATTCTTTGGGAGCTTGTTCGATCATTACTGCGAGCCATGACTACCAACTGCATTCAGTTATTTTGATGTGGTACAGAACATCCAGACTGAAGTATTTGGAGAAAGCTGTATAAACTGTGACAGTTGTACTGTGCCTCCCCGAAGAGATAATAACATTGGAGTGTGAAAATTAATTTTGTTCAGCAGTGTGTAAATATGCATATGTGGGTGTGTATAAGATTAGAAAGACAAAAGGGGGCACAATATTTGTGGCTTGCCTGGGTGCAGAAATGCCTAGCTATATGCCTCTGTTCGTGCGATTTCATATTTTCATTATATGAAATGAAATCTTCACTTTACCATTGAAATACTAGGTAATAAATACTAATACCATTTTATTTTACATTTAATACCCCTATTGTACATTCTTAACTTAGCATTGCTATTTTCCAAAGCAGTTTGTCCACTAGTTGATTTAGCATTAGTGTTGAGTAAAATATTCATTAAATTGTGCTTGTTTCAAATTTCTTGAATTCTAAGGAAAAAAAAACAAAGAGAGAACTATGAAAGTTATTAGTAAATTTTTAGTTGCATCTATTTCATGGCTGGGGGAAAAAAAAGATGATTCTCTCAAAGTTGTAACATACTGGGTTCTCACATTATTTGCATCTCTATGGCAATAAATTTCCAATTAAGTGCACTAGTTTACGTGCAAGTCTGTAATGACTTCACAACCAGAAAGGCCGAACTTACCTCTAAGTTGTTTAGGTATTCAGAGTTGAAGAAATATTCTTCTCATAATACGTGGTAAATATGTCATGATAATTAACACAGCAATCGGACATCGCCGAATTGACTGTAATTTCTGTTTCACACGTGAATTAAATCACATCAAAAAACTTGCAAACTTTTTCAAGTTTTCTGATGTGATTTAATTCACGTGTGAAAGAGTAATTACAGTCAATTCAGCGATGTCCGATTGCTGTGTTAATTATCATTACCTCTAAGGTCTTGGATTCTTTCCTTGAACACACTTCATGCACGTTAGTCAGAATGACTGTTAAGCAACAGGCTTTTTGGGTTTAAACATTCTTCATAGCTGCATGCAAGTTGCTGTTATCCTTCAGGCCATGAATTTGGGTTTAAACATTCTTCATAGCTGCATGTAAGTTGTTGTTATCCTTCAGGCCATGAATTTGGGTTTAAACATTCTTTATAGCTGCATGCAAGTTGCTGTTATCCTTCAGGCCATGAATTTGGGTTTAAACATTCTTCATAGCTGCATGTAAGTTGTTGTTATCCTTCAGGCCATGAATTTGGGTTTAAACATTCTTTATAGCTGCATGCAAGTTGCTGTTATCCTTCAGGCCATGAATTTGGGTTTAAACATTCTTCATAGCTGCATGCAAGTTGCTGTTATCCTTCAGGCCATGAATTTGGGTTTAAACATTCTTCATAGCTGCATGCAAGTTGCTGTTATCCTTCAGGCCATGAATTTGGGTTTAAACATTCTTCATAGCTGCATGCAAGTTGCTGTTATCCTTCAGGCCAATTCATGGCCTTGAAGGATAACAACAACAACTTGCATGCAACTATGAGTAATGTTTAAACCCAAAAAGGCCTGTTGCTTAACAGTCATTCTGGTTAATGTGCATGAAATGTGTTCGAGAAAAGAAGCCAAGACCTTAGAGGTAAGTTGGGTCTTTCTGGTTGTGAAGTCATACTGGGTTGTGTAAAAGAATCAAAGGACTGTGTATTTTTGATAATCTGAAATTCAGAATTTTACGTATAATCGCAAAAAAGCATATAAATGAATTCTGTATAACTGGATTGAAAAAATGATAAACTATGGTAAGATATTGGGACTAGCGCAGCATTACGTATAAAAGTAAAAAATATATAACCAGAAAAAGTATAATCGAGGTTCCACTGTATTTATTATTGACAACATACTTTGATAAATATATAGTATATAATTCTCTGAAAGGTAATCATAACTCATAGAACATGAAAAGTGAAGTTATTAATTCTTGAGTTGTGTAAATACTGTGATATGATCAAGGCAGGGATTAGCTGTTTCAGAGCCTGAACTCACAATTTGATTGATTGTTGCACTTTCTGCTACTTAATGTATAATATTTTTGCAGTCATTCCTTTTGCTTAATTCTCAGTGTGTGTGTAATAGAAGTGGGCAGTAGTTATTTGAGTAGTTCAGTTATTGAATTTGTCCAAATTACAAGATTTATAACTAATACAAGGAGTTAGTTTTGGTTCTGCCAAGTGCTTAGGAAAATGTCCAAATATACTGCAGCAGTAGTTGCTTTGGCTTTTAAAAAGTTTTCACCAACCCCTTTGCCAAATTCATTTTGTTTTTCACCAGATGTAATCTGAAGTTGCCATTCCCGTCCTGCCCCTCTCCATTGGAAATATAAAAACCATAAAAACAAAGTGTTGTAGTACAAAAACAAAAGGTTATGGATTTTTTTATAATTTAGCAGCAAAATAGTTATAGATCCTGAATTCTAATAGAAAGAAATATAGACATATTTTGAATTTATTACTACCTATAAAATTTCTGAACAAAGAATTATTAACAGGATAAATTTCAAATGAATTGAAAAATTCAGAATTCTATTTATTCTGGGGCTTGATTTTAAAAGGGTCAGTGTAATAAAAAATACAGATGTTGAAAAACTGCACTTTATTACTTACAGAACTTCCATCTAGTAACAATTTTCATATAAGTCATGCAGTATTGGTTGATTGTTCATATCAAAACAGAAGAAATTGACAAATATGATCGCTAGGGCCCTGACTTTGATGACCAAAAAATTCCTTATAAATGAATTTAAAAGTAGCAGAAAATGCCCTTAAAAATTACAAAAAATGCCCGTAAAATTTTAAAAAGAAAACCTACCTAGAACAGTTCTTACAGTAAATTTTGCCAAAAATTTGTTGTATTGTCTTAAAATAATTGATAAATTATTCTTTTCTTTAAAATAAATATGAATCAAAAAAAATAATAACTAGTAACTGCATAAAAAAAAAGAAAGAACGGTACATACCAATCCCATATGAATTTTATTTGCTTGTACACTGAAAGTCTTTCTTCATGCAAGTGCATTATAATTGCACTGAATTATACGGTGCATCTTAATATTTTTGAAGGTAAATGAATGTCTATTATCTGTAAGTAGGTTTTTATATCTCGAGAATCTTCTCTCGACATCAACGGATGTGACAGGGCATACTTGAAAAAAACAGCTTCACTTACAGCTAGTTCTTCTGTTTCAAAACTGTGTGTTTCTCAAGTTAATATATGTGAGATTTTCTTCAAAGTCTGGAATCCAACATTTTTTCCAGAACATTGTTTAATTTGGCAAAGATAGATTGTACAAACTTGCCTTTGGCTCCTTTTAAGATATTGGCTTACTTTTTCAACATAACTGATTGCATTGATGAATTCCATACTCTGTTTTTCTAAACACGTAATCGTTGAGGCCAGAATGCCGAAGTTTGATTTAATGTATGCTATATTTCCTTTTGTTTTATCTTCCGAGAACACGTGTTGGGCAATTTGAATTGAAGCAGCATCACCAGTTTGAAAACCATTTACTATAGACTTCACAGGCTGGAAATTGTCACTGTAATATATGCATGCATTCAGCCATGTCCCCCAACATGCTATTACTGGCTGTGGTTGTAGGTTAGGCTAGGAGCTTGAGATTTGAAACACTGTATGCGACATGGTGCTTTTAAGAATTTTTTTTTTTTTTTTGACATTCAATAAGAGTCTATCAATATTAGGATAATTTGTACGGATTTCTTCGTCAGTGCGATGTAAAGCATGGGCAAGGCAAGTGACATGCACCAACTTGGGATAAAATCCTTTAATTGCTTTTCCTGCTTTAACCGTATATGGGGCAGCATCAGTCAAAAACAGAAGGATAGCGTCATGTTGTATACCACCAGGCCATAAAAGAAATAAGGATTTGTCAAATAATTGACAGATCACTGAGTGATTCATTTTCTCTATGATCTCCGTATTCAGCAAAAATATTTTGCTAGGGCAATCTGGCTCAAGCGTCCCTATAATGACGTTGGCAACAGGACAACCCTGAGCATCATTCGTTTCATCAATAGACACAAACGTTTTTTTTCCCCTTTTACACTGTCCTTAATTTTGTCCATTGTTTTGGTGTAACACTCATGTATGTAGTTTTATCGTAGTGTAGACTCGTCAGGTATGGCATAACCAGTGTGCTTTTCCAAAAACTGGTTACATTTAGGATGATTTAACTTTTCCAGTGGAATTTTCGCTGAAACGAAAACTTCACACAACTCTTTATGAAATGGTGACTTCTTGAATGGTGTCGATGAACAACTTTCCATAAGTAAACGTTGAGATGCCTGCGACTTTTTCTTTGCAAGTTCAACAACTCGAATGTGCTTTTCTCGTCTAATATGCTGATCGACGGTAAATCGCTTTTGGGCTGCAACTTTAGTTTCACATAGTTTGCAAAATAGAATTACTCCATCAGTAGAAAAAACATTTTCTCCAAACTCCGAAACTAACTTGTGTAAATAGCGAGATTGAGAAGGTTTGCATTTAGGCATCTTTGGAAATAAACTGCTACTTTTCTTTTCAGACTGGAAATAATGACTGGAGTATATACTAACAGCTTCCATACAATTCCAGATGCTTTAAGTGTAACCCCTCAACCACTCAGAACAGGTTCTGTCTGGTACCAGAAGGGTTCGGGGGCAATGGAAAAACATCCTACCTAACCCTTTCACGGACAGTGTCCAAAAATCTTAGGCACAAATATTTCTATTCCATTTCCTTCCCTTCTGAAGACCCAACAAAATGAGTTTTACTCTTAGGTGTCCCTGTGGAGAGTGACACCTCATACCAAGTTTACAATGCTTCTTATAATTTGAGCTACCTGTTTCTTTGGGGAAATCTTTTCATTTCCTGAGGGAGAAGGTTGAGTATGTGTGGGGGAGCGGTGCGGGCATTGCTTCAGGGACGAAAGACCTCCTAAGGTACACAGGCCGAATCACTCGCATCCAAGCACCGATCGGTTATCTCTCTATTCCATCTTTGCGACTCGATGGTTGTCGGGGTAGTGTCCAAAGCCAGTGGCTCTTTTGAGGCGGTCAGACATCTGTTTTCTTTTGAGGAAGACACAGCTTCGGAGTCTGATCAGCACAATCAACTACATATGACCTTCCCAAGGCACCAAGGGGTAAAGAAATGGTGTGGCTGTTTCTGGACTGAATATTAAAAACAAAGAAAATGCAGAAAAGTGACAAAAAAATGTGCTAAATTGCAAAAATCTCAAAATGCCAAAAGAATTCTGAAAAAGGCTGCAAAATGCCCTAAAAATGCAAAAAATGCAAGTCATCAAAGTCCAGGCCCTAATGATCGCATTTAGAAGACTACCTTAATTTTTAAAATGTTCTTGGTATTTCTGAAGCAAAACTTGACATTGGCTAGTTTAGAACCAAAGAATCAGAGTATTTAAAATATGTAAATCAAGCATAGACTAATCAAAATACTAAATTCTGTAGGGAACTTCAGCCAATTTTCTGTACGCTTTCTCAAAATTTAATTCTTCTATTTTGGGATCACTAATGTTTACAGTCATTAAATATTCCAGTGTCTGCTCTTTAAGTCAGTTTTTATTAAGTTTTGGCATGAAAAGCCCCTTTCACAGTCCACCATTGAAAGATCTTGCATCAGCGATGACTTCACTCTTTTTATGTAATCACTTTCCGTCACAAGCACAATGCTAACAAAGAAGTAACTAACATTCGAATTTCATTTTTTCAAATGCAGAGTCGAATAAAATTTAGAAATTAAAGATTGCTTTTGCTTTGACGCCATTTAAATTTTTTTTCGCCAAAACTTTTTATTTGCCAAACCAATTTTATTCACAAACTGTGAAGAATGTGATCAGCAGCACGGCTCCTGCTGTAGTCATTACACCCATATGCATTTATTCTGATGCTTTGACCACTTATGACCAGGAGAAATTAAAAGGTCCACCAGCATGCTAGTAACATTAATGCAAGGTAAATAAATGATCAAGATATTGTAAATTTACAAAAAGCATTACAGCAAAATCTCTCAATAGTAGACACCCTTGGACCTCAACTTTTGCTGTTGGGTGGTGTCCACTATTCGAGAGTTTGATTTCTGTGCGTACAACCCAAAAAAATATGCTAAATACATATGTACAATATATAATTAAATATATTTTTTGCTTAAATGTTTTATTTTTGTGCTATTGTTTTACAGTGTGGATACATACAGTACACATAGTATTTTTATTTTAAAACACAGTACATACCAGGGCTTAAAAATACCATGCCCGAGGCATGTAAATTATTGGCCTGGGCAAGTAAAAATGAAATCTATTTGCCCGGTCGGGCAACTGGATTTAAAGAAAAAAAAAAAAAGAAGTTTGGAATGGAGGATTTTCTGCTCTAGAAAAAAAAAGACAGTCGTCGCATGTTTTTCATATTATTGCAGTTGTATTATTGTTACAGAATAAGTGCCAAGGCCAGGAGAACAGCACTTCTTTAATTATATATTATACTCTACATCCAGAAATTGGGGCGATAAATAGTTTTGCTCCAGATGTTGTTTACAGTTAACGACAGGATGCATGCCTCGGATGAAACTAGCCTCCGGTGTTTAGTGACAAAATGCATAAACTGCCATGAAACAGGAGGGCGCAGACTGTTGGGCAAAAAGCTGTCCTTTATGGGGAGGGAGTGACAACGGAATATTTATTGCACAGCCCTGGGTGGGGTTACGTCTCTGACATAACTTGGTCAAGTGATGGAGGGTAAAGTGGAAGCTCCTGCTCGCGTGCACTCCCACACACATGAACTGACAGCGGAACTACTGAAACAAAAGCTAAATTTTGTTTAAGAACGAGCCTGCGCAATGCGTTCCACTTAACCGGGAGAAGAGCAAAAATTACCAACACCGATAGCTTAGTTTATTTGAGAGAACGGTATTCATGTTAGTTGTGGTTAATGTTAGCTGTGGATATAAGTTTTTTAGTAATGGATATACCATGTTTTTTGGAAAATAAAATCCAGCAATGAGAGTGTATCTCATAGTAAGCAATTATGTGAAATTCCCGATCTGTCAGCAGCAGTTACAAATTCGTCTTCCACACTGTTGTGACATAATTTTATAATCTGAATCTACATCGTTGGCAAATCTGAAACTAATGCAAGCGGACTATGATAAAGCATACAAAACAAAGCTGTTACACCTTTGAAGAATCTTGGATAAAAACATTTAATTGGCTATAAAGTCAAATGACAAGACTATTATGCTGTGCAGTGCTTGCAAAATCCATCCTAAAATTGCTGATACCTCCAGTAATTTTTTCAAGCAATGTGGGGTGTCAGGTGATAATATAGTTTAATACCTAAGTGCACACCACAGTAGTCGAAAACGTAAGATTTGCCTTTGTTTCTAAACAACGATTCTTGAGATTTTATGATGCAAAATTACTTTTGTTTGTACAAGAGAAAAAGGTAAATAATCTTTACATTCAAAATTGTTGTTAAAAACTACTTAAACTGTCATACAGTTAACTATGATTATTTAATTTTTTTGTAAAACACAGGCCATATACTAAAAATTTTTGAACATGACATCATCACTAAATTTCTCAAATGCCATCAATTACCTTTCTTGAAACTTGAGATATATGCTTTTGTGCATTTTGAATACAGACACTTTAAAATGGTGATACAAAAGATGTATAAAAAGTTTATCATAATTTTTAACTTTAAAAAAATGAGGCATGTAACTTTTCATATATTATATATATGAAAAAAAATATATATATATATATAGATAGATAGAGAAAACATGCGACGACTGAGAGAGAGAGAGAGATACATTTTTCTGGGCATGTAACTTTTCATATATTTTTCAAGCCCTGAATACAATACATATTCTGATGCTTGTGTTGCAATATATTATATGTGTGTGTGTGTGTGACAGTTAAAAGTCACACAATGCATTTTGAAATATACACACATATTGCTTCATGTTATTTAAATCAGTCAGCAATTTTTGGTGGCCAAAAATCTGATAAGTGTTTTTCTCTTTTGCAATTTGTATGTTGTTTTTTTCTGTATGCATTTTTAAAAATTCTTCAGTAGCGGTAATTCCTTCCATATCCCTTTTGTTCATGAAAACAACTTTCCCCTTTGTTACAGTGTTTTGCAAACATTAAAAAAAAAAAAGTTCATTGTCTCTTTAATACACAAATCCACTTCTCTAAAAATAGATCTGCCCTATTGAAACCACAGACCAGTAAATTTGTTATGGGGAACTGGAGGACAAAAAGTCAAAGTGCTTCCATCCAAAGAAACTGAAAAAAATATTTGTGGTAAATTTCTGACCTTCCACTGAACGTTTTTAACTATCTTATGATGATCACTGTCCGCTATTTGGAGGTAAATGTACAGAACTGTACCATGTATACTTCATGACTGAGGATTGCAAAACTGTCTGCTAAATGATGTCTATTATTTGGGAGTGTTCATTAAGAGGGTTTTACTGTATAATGTTCCAGTACCATGATGCACCTTCTTTTAATGAAGCAAGTTGATTTGAGTGAAGATTAGAAAGTTCTGGTCCTTTTTTTGTTTTTTGCTAGCACTTTAATGTTTGCAGTGTTAAATTTTAATGCAACTAAATGCATGCAGGTTGAAAAGAACATTAGGAATTTCTCTTTGAACTTCTGTCTTTGTATCATAGCACAGACTTCAAGAAATTTTAATGAAGCACTGGAAATGATCGCATGCAGATGTAGTTAGCTTTAAGTGAAAAAGATTATGAAATGTGTTATATCAGATCACTTCAACCACAAAAGAGGGTTTTATATTATAGAGGGAATTAATTTGCATTTTTTGAATTATAGAAAAGCCTGAAAATCAGAAAGCAAATAACTTCATTATTTTCAGACATCACTCTTCTAGTTATTATTAAAAAGCAGCATTCATTTAGTGTATCCCAAAACACTAAATTTTAAAAACACATAAAAATGCTGTTATGACTTCAATCAAAGAAGGCTTTTGTCTAAAGGCTTACTTCCTGTGTTCCACTAAAAGCAGTTAATAGTGTGATTGAAAAATGTTATGAGCTTCAATCCAAGACTTTTGTCTAAAGGCTTACTTCCTGTGTTCCATCTAAAAGCAGTTGGTAGTGTGATTGAAAAATGTGTGTGTACAGGCAGAGGAACATCCAATAAAAGTGAAAGCTGCACAGTAATAACAGTTCACTTGATTCCTTTCAACTGTGCACTAAGCGTTTAATTTCTTGTTTTTTTTTTTTTTACAAGTTTTAGATTTAATTATTCATTCTGATTTACTGACTAGTTTTTCATTGCTTGCTGTGTCATATGACTAGAATTGCCCACTAAGCCATCTATTGTGTAAGGTACAAGTTCTGTTGACTGCCAGGACTTTTGTGAGTCAGGGAAGCCATGTGAACATTAATTTTAGGTCATGTAAAATGTTCCACTGCTTTGCTCATTCCATTCAAAATGCAATCCTATGAGTAGTAAAATCTGGGGGGGGGATGTGAGGCAGATCTTAAACAACAGATCAGGAGTTATTTGTTATCAGTGTGATTTGCTCTACAAGCAGTGTTAATGAAATCATTGTGAGTTCAGATCAAAGTTTATGGCCCACTACTGTTTGAGCTTAAACTTGGGAATACTGCCAGCCATGCAGTCAGTAGCATATGAAAGGGATAGCATAGCAGTATGCACAGCATAGACATACACTGCCCGACAGAGAAAATGCCATACCACGCAGAAGTGAACCCAGTGCCATGCAGATTGCAGGGTGGGTGCACACGTACAAGTTATGCAAATGATTGCCTTTGCAGGCCAATTGCACGAACGACATGCGGGATATAAGTAGACAACCAGCCCGTAAGGCCATCAGTCGAGACGTCACGGCCATGAGAAGTGAGTGGTTCTGCTGCAACAGTGTCTGGTGAAAGAACAAGGGTTGCTAATGCCGTTAAGACACTGTCTTAAGCAATTTCGTCAAACAGACAAGTTCACGAGAGATGCATCGTAGGCCTTCGTACCGCCGGATGTTCCTTGCGTTGTATTGTGGAAGAAATATAACGTGATGCCACAACCGTTGGTCGCATTTGGAGACAGTGGTCTCGGGAAGGATCTGTGCAACGTTGTATGGGGGGACCGAAGCACGGAAACGGTTGTTCGAGCGCACCAATCGTCGCATTCGACGTCATGCCGTAGTGGACCCGCAGGCCACAATGGGCAACATTTTGCCGAGTGTACAGGTAGTCGTAGGTGCTCCAATATTGACGCTGACAGTGTTGCGCCGATTTGCTGCGTCTGGTTTGCTATCCAGCTGTCCGTTGCGAAGGCCACCCTTAACAGGGAGCCATCGTCGTCACCGCTTGGCGTGGTGTCACTCCAGAGCTGCGTGGGGTGCTGAATGGAACAGTGTCCTGTTCAGCGATTAGTCACGGTTCTGTCTCGCCATGGAGATCATTGTGTGCGAGTCTGGAGGCGACATGGCCAACGGGCGGATTCCTCCACCATTGTAGAGCGCCACAGTGCCTGGCAATGTGGAATCATAGTGTGGGGGTGCTACCAGCATCAAGAGCCGCTCACCGCCGGTACGCATTACGGGCACATCAATGGCACGCCGCTATGTCGACGAGGTGCTGTGGCCCATGGCACTACTGCATCTGGAGGGCATCCCAAGCGCCATTTTTCAACAGGATAACGCCCTGCCTGATACTGATCGGATCAGCCTGAATGCTTTACATGGTGTGTGGATGCTTCCATGGCCAGCATGATTCCCCCTCGACTCCTTGTCCATCGAGCATCTATGGGACATGATTAAACACCAGTTGACCCCACCCCTGCAAAATGAAGATTAACTGTGGATTCAGATAAACACCACATGGTCCACGATACCCCAGAGTTCTATTCAGACACTCGATGCCAGGTCGGATTCAACGCTTTATCACCCAAAATGGGGGCCACACTTCTTATTGATCATATTGTATATTTGGCCACTGGAGCATAGTCTGTATGTGACAATTGTACAATTTGTTCAGGACCTACTGGGCTATCTGTGTGTGCAGCTGTAGGCCCACTTTGGGTTTTCAACAATTCATGCACATACGATAATGGAATTTGGGACCATTCTTGTAAAATATGTCCTAACTGTGCTAGTGATGTTGGAGGAAAAAAGTGTGATCTGACCTTTTGCTTCAGATATTCCCACAAATGTTCAATAATATTGAGGTGGCCAGGGTAGGTTCTCATGCTAAGCAAACCACTACTTAAACATTTCACACAATGCTTGGGTGCATTATCTTGCAGTCATTATGGAACAATGCCTGCAACATTGGGTGCAGAAAAATAGATTCAAACATTGCAGATGTGAAACTACCCTGTAGAAAATAACCAGTGGCCCTAAGGAAGGACATGATGTGGCACCCTGCAGCATCACTGATCCATCTCCATGCTTAGCAGTTGAGGTGGTACTCTTATGCAGGTTTTTGCCAGACATACACTCTACTAGTGATGGGGAAACAATGTGAAACACGATTCATCAGACCAGATGACACATTTCTCGTCTTCAGCACCCCAGTCTTTATGTGCTTTGCACCACCTTACACAGTCCATTGCTTTGATGTTAATAATCAGAGGTTTGTGGATTGTAGCACCGCCATAAGTACTGGCACGCAGGAGTTCCCGATGAACTGTTGGGACAAAAATGGGATCATTCTGACTGGTGTTCAACTCTGCTGTGATTTGGGGAGTCGTGGTCTTATGCTGCCATTGTACAATCTGTGCCAATGTTCACCTGTTATTTGACATATTTGTATGTTATCCACAAGTTGCATGTTTGGAAGCAACGCCATGTCCTTTTTTAAAAGGTAGTCATAATCTTTGATACAGTATGTCATTCTACAACTGCTATTTCTGCCATCTGAAGTTCCTGCAAGATGTGTAACAATGATCATGCCTTTTTTGAGGTTGCTGAGATATGACATTGTTGACCCTTACACCGCAACAGCCGTTTCACTTGCGACTGTAGCACTACTGCACGATAGCTGACATTGTATTGCACCCCTTTTATACTTCATGTTGTAGATGACGTCGTCCATGTGATTTGCATACAGTGCACTGTGTGTACTCTTGTTGCCATTGGTGTTTCCATTGTTTTGATAAACCTCTGTGCCAAGATTGCGTGGCCTACACTAGTTGGAAATGCAGTAAAAAAAAAAAAAAAAAAATCAACACATGCTCTTACTGAACAGAACAAAGTGCAGTGGCTGATCTTCTGCAGCTCCCTCCTCTTGTGCTCCAAGTGCAATCCTCTATTCCACAAGATCCTAATTTCTGATGAAAAATGAATGCTGTACACAACAGCCAATAGTTAAGTCATTGTGTATCACCAGAGAAACCACCAAAAATTGGCCCCCATATCCCTGTCTGCATCACTGCAAGGTTGACAACGATGGGCAATAACATGTAACGAGAGATAACTAAATTAAGGAAAATGGATCACTCTTTTTTACCTGAGGAGATTAGAACTTTTCAAAGTTGGAAGCTTTCAACCATGTCTTAGGTCTTCATCATGCCAATGGAGGATTAAGATTCCTCTATGAAGACCTAGGAAAAGGTTGAAAGATCCTAACTTTTGAACTTTAAAAAGTTCTAATCTCCCTGCAAGGTGCTGTTGTTTCTGCCAGACTGGTTTTTGCAATCCAGATATAGCCCGGGATTTTGTTGCATTCTAAACCCAAAAATCTGGGTTTTTAAGTTTTAGAAGGATTTGAGATTCCTCAACCATTTCATTTCTGAAAATGCTACGAAATGATAACTAGAAGTTCTTTACGAGTTCTGTTTGTTTGGGGAACTAGTGTTTGATTGAAAACACTAACACTTGTGTGCAGATGGCGAGTGTAGACGATTTGTGATATCTTGAGAGCTTGTTTGATAAGAGTTTGTTTTGTTATCAAACAACCTCTCAAGATAACGTGTTGAAAAGAAGGATATTTCATAACTTTGGAATATGCATTTATGTCAAATAATTTGGTTATATTAGATTCAGTTAATCCAATGAGCTACGTTTTGAAATTGAATGGAAACTACTGTAAGCTTCTAGAACTCAGCGGATCTCTGTAGACAACCTAAATAACCTGAAGTGTGAATATATATGTATCGTAGTGTGCAGGAAAACCGGTTGGGGCTATAAATAGTGTGTGTCGGTACGAACAGGAATACATTCCGTCAAGTGCCAGCACGGTTCGAGGACAAGACTTAAGTGAGTTCGATTGAAGGCTGGATGTTAATCAGCACAACGTAGAAACTGTTAGGAATTCTGCAACAAACCGCAGCAAATGTGTACCAGGAGTACGTGAAATCTGGCAAAACCGCTAACAGTCGGATGAAATGTGATCGTAAAAGTGCATTGGATGATCGAGGGTGGCAACGATTGGCCCGCATTGTACAGACGAATCGGAAGGCTTGTTTGCAGCAAATCACATCACAATTTAATGAAGGAGCATCCACAAGCCTATGCTCAAAAACAGTTGGTTGGCACGTGGCACAACTCTGCTAGGTCAGTCATTGACCACATCGTGTCCTGATGTTAATGGCATAGCATCGCATGATTTGGCTGCAATTTGCGAAGGCCTGTCAAAATTGGAGCCTGGATGATTGGAAACATGTCATATGGTCTGACGAATCCTGTTTCACGCTCTATCACGCCAATGGCAGCCAGCGTGTGTGGTGTAAATCACACGAAGCTCCGGCTCCCGCATGCAGAGTTGGGATACTACAGGCTCGTGGAGGCGGTTTAACAGCTTTCACGTGGTCTGGCCTGGGGCCCTTGGTGCCTCTTGAAACTTCTGTCACTGGTTCCAGCTATGTGAAGCTGCTGGCTGACCATCTCCACCCTTTGATTACATGCCGCTGTCCAAACCAAGTTCCGATTTTTCAACAGCACAATGCTCCACCCCATTGGTCCCAACTAGCAATGGGCTGGTTCCAGGAGCATAGCAATGAGCTTGCTACACTCGCATGGCCCACTCACTCACTCACTCACTGGACATCAACACCATAAAGAATTTATGGGACATATTGGAACAAGTTGTTCATGATCAACCACCTACATCTCTGCCTGCTCAATGCCAAGCACTCTTAGATTGTTGGTCAGCCATACCAGTCTCTGTTTTGGAATCTTATTGCGTCCATACCGTGTTGTTTGGATGCTGTCCTGTGTGCAAAAGGTGGTGCCACATGCTATTAGGTGGGTGTACGTAATTTGTCCCTTCAGTGTATAACGGCACAACCATTTGGATTACATGCCGTCACCACACCCATGCTGTAGATGGTATCGTCCACAAATGGCACATACACTGAAGTGCCAGAAAAACTGGTACAGACTAGTTTATGCAAAATACATAGCAACGTCACCCGTGTGCGTTCTCGGTTGCGTCCGCCAGTCAGTGTATAAAGCGATAGACATCCTTTCCAGCTGTCAGAGCTGTCTTCGGCATGAGAAAAACAAGTAATAACGATTTAAGCGATTTTCAACGCTGTGTCATAGTTGGCGCTCGTGAGATGGGCCATAGTATGTCGGAGGTAGAAACGAAGTTCGGATTTTCACGGACGAGCATTGCAAGGGTGTACCATGACTACAAGAATTCCAGCAAAACCTCCAACCTACAATACCAGTGTGGCCGTAAAAAGACATTGGGTGAACATGACCATCGTCGCATGTCAAGAATCGTTTCACGCGACACTCTCGCTTGTATCGTCAATTCAATGCTGGAGCCTCAACAAGCATCAGCGTCCGGCCTGTGCAATGTACCCTGCACGATATGGGCTTTAGGAGCCGACGCCCAACTAGAGTCCCCTTGATGGGTGCGCGAAACAGAGCTATGCGCCTCGCTTGGGCATGGCAACACCGCCACTAGATACTTGATGACTGGAAACAAGTAGCCTGGTCTGACGAGTCACATTTTCAACTGTATTGGGCAGATGGAAGGATTCATGTGTGGTGCAAACCCCATGAAGCCATGGATCCTGCCTGTCAACAAGGAACTGTACCGGTTGGTGGGGGGTCCGTAATGGTATGGGATGTGTTTAGCTGGACTTCACTGGGACCCCTGGTACGTCTACAATCATCTGTGACCAGCCGACGCTATGTGCGCATCCTTTCGACGAGGTACACCCGTTCGTGTCCTGCATTCATGCTGATGGGTTGGGCCTGTTCCAACAGGACAGTGCACCTCCACACAAGTGTCAGGACGCCACATTATGGTTAGAGAGGAGCATTCACTTGTGTTTGGGATGTTGCCATTCCCACCCAAGTCCCAGTTGTTGGGGGGTCCGTAATGGTATGGGGTGTGTTTAGCTGGACTTCACTGGGATCCCTGGTACGTCTACAATCATCTGTGACCAGCCGACGCTATGTGCACATCCTTTTGACGAGGTACACCCGTTCGTGTCCTGCATTCATGCTGATGGGTTGGGCTTGTTCCAACAGGACAGTGCACCTCCACACAAGTGTCCAGACACCACATGGTTAGAGGAGCATTCACTTGTGTTTGGGGTGTTGCCATTCCCACCCAAGTCCCCAAATCTGAATGTGATAGAACACATTAGGGATGCCATGCAACGCGCTAATGGAAGTATGGTGTGCATTGCCTACAGCATGTTTCCAGAAGCTAGTGAAGTCCATGCCCCGTCATATTTCAGCAGTCCTGCTCTCCTGTGAGGGACCTACCAAGTATTAGACTGGTGTACCAGTTTTTCTGGCATTTCAGTGTATATAGAAGCAGATATCTCCGCAAGCTCAAGTAGTAGTATTTGCAGTTCAGATGGCAGCTTATTAGGATTTAAACCACTTGGAACGTGGTGTCATAGTTGGCGCTCGGGAGATAGGTCACTCCATCTCGTAAATTACCACGAAATTTGGATTTCAACATTCAACAATTTCAAAGGTGTGCTTAGAATTCATAAATTCAGGGAAAATATCAAGAATGCAAGACCGGAGTGGCATTGGATTGTGGACTGCGGCGTCGGACACCCATCGTAACATCTGCCCGGCATGCAACATTGCCACAAATCACAGCGCAATGCTGGGGAAGTAGTAGCATCAGCGTTCCAACAGTGCAATGTTCCTTGTTTTTTTTATAGGGCTCCGGAATCGACAACGCACTCGGGTACCATTGCTGACCCAATGACTTGGGTCTGCAATGGTACCAGTGCGTTGACACCTCACCTGGGCGCAGAACACTGCTATTGGATGCCAGATGGCTGGAAACGTGTAGCAAGGTTCGACGAATTGAGATACCAACTGTTTTGGAAAGATGGCCAAATTCGGGGATGGCGACAACCCATGAGGAAATGTATCCTGCACGCCTACAAAGAACAGTGCAGTCCAGCGGTAGCTCTGTTATGGTGTGAGGTGTTTTCAGTTGGCCTGCATTAGGAGCCCCTCATATGTCGACAGACCGCTCTTGCTGGTGTATGATGCGTAACCTTCCTAGGGGCCGGTGTATTCTGCATAACCAGTTTTAACAAATGGAGAAGCCACCTCCTTATGACATCGTTCTGAGGACTCTTTCACGCAAAGATGTTGATAGTTAAACTCCCTTATGATGCGTGATTAGACCTACTGTGTGATCCAACTGTCTAGTCTCATCATTGCAATATGAATATTTGGTTAAGATAGGAGTATACGTTCGTATAAAACAAAGTATTGCTTATTTTTTTGAATATCTGATTATCTAAAGGAATTCCTTTGCCCACTTAGCTGTAACAATCTAATCATGAAAAGTCCCTTATCACTGCCACACCTGAAAAAATAGTGCCTAACTGCTGCTAAGACAAAATTTTGAACTCTACTGATTTCTGTGTTAACTGTTTCCTGTATGTTATATAACATTTAGATGAAGTATATTTATATTCAGTAGATGAAAGATTATCTTATGATTCTTTTTCAGGCACTCTGTGGAACAAAAGTTGAAGTCGCAACATTAACTGGCGAGAAGAGGGTACTAAGGATAAATGACATAATAAAGCCTCATTTTATACATAGAATACAAGGCCAAGGACTTCCATATCCAAAGGACCAATCCAGGCGCGGTGATCTGATTGTAGCTTTTGAAATTAAATTTCCTGAAGAATTAACGGAAAGCACCAAAGCAAATCTTAGGAAGTGTTTACCGTGATGTGTTAGCTTCAGATTTCCTGAGACATTTGTTAAAAAGCAACTGTAGGGCCCATATATATATGTATTAAAAATTATTACAAGGAAAATGCTTCTAGTATGTGAAGCATAAAGTCACCTGCTTTGTGAATGTGGGAATTAGGCAAAGGATCGTGGAGCAAAGCAATCACTCTGAAATTTAATGTTGTGAAGGCTTTGCAATGGATGAAGTATCCAGACAGTTTCATTCATCTCAGCTTTTATTAACTGTGGCTATTGTCCTGATGTGTATATAATTTTGTAAATATATTTTTTATTTTAGTGATGTCAACTCAAAGTGATGAGCACATGCTTGTGATATAAACAAACACATGCATCTTTGTGCTCTCATATATTTTGTATATATGTGCACAGTTAGAATGGGTGCACCTGGTAATTGTAATGAATTCTTTTTTTCTCCAAAGAATTTTAAAGTTAGTATACAATATTTGTAAATTGAACTGATTAACTCTCAGGTATGTCACCATAAAATTTGATCTCAGTTTTGAGAATTATTTAAGAATCTGAGAATGTAAAAAAAATTGTAAGGCAGTTTTGCCTTTGTTATGAATGATGTCTGAGGCCTATTAACCATCTGCAGGAAATCAAATTTATTTGTGTGCATGAAAAAGATATCAAATACAAAATACTCGTTTTATTTATGTAGCTACACATGCATCTGTGAGTTGTGATGATTTTTTTTTCCAAAGAATTTGTCATTGTAAAAACTTAGTAAACTGAGCTGATGAACTCTGATATGTCATCATAGAATTTGTTCTCAGTTTTGAGAACTATTTTTAAAAATCTGAGAATGCAAAAATAAAAGTTGAGGCAGTTTTGCCTTTATCATGAATATCTGAGGGCAAAACATAACCTAATTAGTTTATTTAGGTGCATGAAAAAGTTGTTAAACACAAATGCCCATAAATTCATTTATTTATGCCAGCCATTTTATCCATTTTTTTAGGCATCAGCTGCATGGAATCTTGACTTGTAAATATTTCAATATTACTTAAATGTTAATAAATTTGAAATTCTGTTAAACTTGTGTTAGTGATGTGATCAGATTACAAATGCATTTCACAATATTTAGTTTGGTAGTTCATTTTTTTAAAACAGTGAAATGACCATTTCTATAACTTTTATGAACATGTGTAATGACAAAGTTAATTTTCCTACCAGGTAGCCTGTAAGATTTCTGTAAAAATAATATGTAAAGTTATTTCAAATTTAAAACAAAAAAAATTAAGGCTGCAAGTTAAAAAGTTAAATGCTATCATTCTCTTAACGTATACTTTAATGTTCACAACTAGATACCTTTTTTTATTTTTATGTGAAGAAAATCTGAAGTGGAAGGACTACCATTGTTAATGATGTTTAGTACATGGTTGACAGTATTCATTTTTCATTCCTCATGCATGTAAATGTGTAAGGTGTATTGTGGTTATGATGACATTAATCCTTGAAATCAGTTTATAAAATTCTAAAGATTTGCAGATTAAAATGTTAGATGGGAGTGGATTGAGGGCAGAAGGAAGTAAAGGCAAAAAGTAGGTCTTCACATTTGAAGTTTTTCTGAACCTTATCAGCATAAAAATTTTCTGTGCTCTTGGATAGGATAGGGCACATGGCAGCTGTGTTTTCTATGTAAAATGAGAACTGAGCTCCTGTAAAGCTCCAGAAGTAGTCCACAGAAACAAAGTGCTGTGGTCTGCTGGCACAAATTTATTTAATTTATGTAGTCTTCTGTCCCTGAACTGTAGTAATAATAGTACATCTTCAGATCTTATATTGTGGGTTTTGTTGAATACCATTTATTACACAAAGTGATCACAGTTGTCATTTTTTATCACTTATTTGTTTCAATCTAAACCATAGTGGTTTATTAACTACTCTTAACATTCAAGAACTAGTGTTACTTTGTATTTATTGTTGTAAAACAAAATTACAGAAATGCAATAAAGTTCACATGCTGAATTTCCTTTTGTTTTCATCACTTCCTCGAAATGCAAAACATTTGTTTTTTCATGTTGCAGATATTGGGTTGTTGGAAAAGTCAGGACTTATTTTAGCCATGTTTTGCAAAGGTCATTTATTGATAGAAAGAACAAAGATCAATCAATGATATAATGTCCGTTTTGTTAGATAACCTTTTGCCATCTTTCAGTGAGCTTCAGAATGCCTCGTTCATAGAAGGACCTGTCTTTCGTGGCGAAAAACTGTACAAGGTGCTGATTTACAGCCTCATCTGAAGCCTTGCCATCTTGGAAAAAATTTTTTAAGTACTAAACACAGCTGACTGTGAGCACCCCACGAGCCTTGCCATCTTGGATTTTTTTTTTTTTAAAGTACTATAAACATAGCTGACTGAGCACCCCACAAGCCTTGTCATCTTGGAATATTTTTTTAAAGTACTAAACACAGCTGACTGTGAGCATCCCACAAGCCTTGCCATCTTGGAATTTTTTTTTTAAAGTACTAAACACAGCTAGCTGACTATGAGCACTCCACAAGCCTTGCCATCTTGGAAATTTTTTTTTATTTTTAAGTACTAAACACAGCTGACTCAACACAACCCCACAAGCCTTGCCATCTTGGAATTTTTTTATTTTTAAGTACTAAACACAGCTGACTCAACACAACCCCACAAGCCTTGCCATCTTGGAATTTTTTTTTTTAAGTACTAAACGCAGCTGACTGTGAGCACTCCACAAGCCTTGCCATCTTGGAATTTTTTTTAAAGTACTATAAACACAGCTGACTGAGCACCCCACAAGCCTTGCCATCTCGGATTTTTTTTTTTTAAAGTACTATAAACACAGCTGACTGAGCACCCCACAAGCCTTGTCATCTTGGTAATGTTCCGACTCAGTCATTTGGCCTTTGTCAAGCTCCATTAAGTGTGCTTTTCCCATTGGAAAAAACAACTAACACTTGATTAACAGAGCTCAGCATCAGGTGTTATTTATACTGTCCCATGCCATTCATAAGTGTCATAGTTTACCTGCAGTTGCCACAATTTTCATAAAGATGTGCTGGTCATAATTTTTAATAGAAAACTGTTCAACACAACTCCAACTGGCAGCCTCAGCCATATAGAGATTAGCTCAAGTGCTAGTTCAGATGTGTTTTAAACATGCATCCATATGCTTTGCTGTCATTACCCCTCTTCCTTCCCTCACAGTGTTGCCAGATTCATGTTCAGACCAGTTATGCAAGTTTGAGTGGAAATACTGTTTTGTTTGTGATTGGGCAGAATCAGCAACTTAGCATTTATATGCTGAGGGATTGTTAAAGCCTGAAAAATCAGGGCTTGAAAAATACCATGCCCGAAATGCCCGGGGCGTGTAAATTATTTTCCTGGGCAAGTAAAAATAAAATCTAGTTGCCCGGTCAGGCAACTAGATTTAAAAAAAGAAAAAAAATTGGAATGGAGAATTTTCTGCTCTAGGAAAAAGACGGACGTCGCATTTTTTTTTTTTTTTGCATTTTACTGCAGTTGTATTATTGTTACAGAATGAGTACGAAGGCCAGGAGAATAGCGCTTCTTTAATTATACACTGCTGACCACCCTAAAATGCAGCACCAAAAAGGAAGCATCCGATTGGCCTGAAATTCGCAGCATGCGTCGCCCGCGAGAGGACATGCAAACGATTAGCATTGCAGGTCATATGCAAATCATGTGCGCCCGACACGCCACCGAGAAGCATTCTGCGAGGAAGCAGCTTCCTCGCAGAGTACGGCAGTCATTCCAGCACGTTTCGGAGTTCGACAGAGGACGAATAGTGGCTTATCGCGACAGCGGTTTATCGTACCGAGACATCCAGCCACAGTGAGGAGAGTATGGATTCGGTGGGTGCAGGATGGACGGACGGACCGACGTGAGCCATTGCCGCGGCACACCACCGAACGAGAGGACCGGCATGTTGTACGGCGGGCATTGATGGCTCGCACCGCCACATCACGAACGTTAGCGCAGGAATTAGGGTGTGTTGCGCAACAACCTGTGTCAGCACGTACCGTTCGACGTCGTCTGCAGGAACGGGGACTTGTCGCATGGCGCCTATTGCTCCGATTACCATTGACGTTACACCACCGGCGAGTGCGGCGGCAGTGGGCCGTTGAACGCCGCACCTGGACTACGGAATGGCACGACATTTTCTTCTCCGACAAATCCCGCTTCTGCCTGCAACACCGCGATAGTCGGATCTGCGTGTGGCAGCACCGTGGCGAGAGACTGTATGACGCTTGCATTATGCATCGCCATACCGGTCAGTCTCCTGGCGTTATGGTTTGGGGCGCAATTGGATATGACACCCGCACCCCTCTGGTATGCATCACTGGTACACTCAACAGCCACCGCTACAGCTCCGACGTTTTGGAGCCTGTAGTCCTCCCTTACCTGCAGGACCTGCCAGCGGCCACGTTTCAACAGGACAATGCGCGCCCGCACGTGACACGCGTCGTGCAACAATTTTTTACGGCCTACCAGGTGTCACTGCTGCCGTGGCCTGCCTGTTCTCCCGATATGTCGGGAGAACAGGCAGGCCACGTTCTCCCGACATATTGGGAGAACGTGGCCTGCCATATCGGCGGGTGGTGCTTGCCGGGCGCCGAGTGGCCCGGCAAGCACCACCCGCCGCTACGCCTGATGAACTGTGGCAACTTGTGGAAGCAGCCTGGACCGACATACCCCAAGCCCACATCCAAAGCCTCTTTCGTTCGACGCCGCGGCGTGTAGCGGCCGTTATTGCCAGCCATGGGGGCCACACGAACTATTGATATCTGCGTGTTCCGCAAGTCGCACGGGCCTGTAAGCTCAATCGTTTCATCTTTGTATCTGTTTTGTGTCCAGTAAATCTGGCTTTGCTATCTCGTGTCCTTCTTGCTGTTGCATTTTGGGTGGCCAGTAGTGTATTATGCTCTACGTCCAGAAATTGGGGCCATACGTAGTTTTGCTCCAGATGTTGTTTACAGTTAACGACAGGATGCATGCCTCGGACGAAACTAGCCTCCAGTGTTTTGTAACAAAATGCATAAAGTGCCGTGAAACAGGAGGACACAGACTGATGGGCAAAATAGCTGTGCTTTACGGGGAGGGAGTGACAACGGAATATTTATTGCACAGTCCCGGGTGGGGTTGGGTCTCTGACCTAACTTGGTCAAGTGAGGGAGAGTGAATTGGAAGCTTTCGCCCGCATGCTCGCCCACACACATGAACTGACGGCGGAACTACTGAAACAAAAGCTAAGTTTCATTTAAGAACGAGCCTGCGCAATGCGTTCTCTTAACCGGGAGAAGAGCAAAAATTACCAACGCCGATAACTTAGTTTATTTGAGAGAACGGTATCCATGTTAGTTGCGGTTCATGTTAGCTGTGGATATAAGTTGTATTTTGTAATGGATATACCGTGTGTTTTTGGAAAATGAAATTCAGCAATGAGAGTATATCTCATAGTAAGCAATTATGTGAAATTCCCGATCTGTCAGCGGTAGTTACAAATTCGTCATCCGCACTGTTGAGTGACGTACTTTCAGAATTGGAATCGACATCGTTGGCAAATCTGAAACTTATGCAAGCGGACTTCATAAAGCGTACAAAAAAAAAAAAAAAGCTGTTGCACAGTTGAAGAATCTTGGATAAAAACATTTAATTGGCAAAAGTCAAATGACAAGAGTACAAGACTATTATGTTGTGCACTGTTTGCAAAATCCATCCTAAAATTGCAGATACCACCAGTAATTTTTTCAACCAATGTGGGGTGTCAGGTGATAATATAGCTAAGTGCACAGTAGTCGAAAATATAAGATTTGCCTTTGTTTCTAAACAACAATTATTGGGGTTTTATGATGCAAAATTACTTTTTTTTTTTTGTACAAGAGAAAAAGGTAAATAATTTTTACATTCAAAATTATTGTTTAAAACTACTTAAACTGCCATACAGTTAATTATGATTATTTAATTTAATTTTTTTGTAAAACACAGGATATATATTAAAAATTCTTGAACATGGCATCACCACTAAATTTCTCCAATGCCATCGATTACCTTTCTTAAAACTTGAGATATATGCTTTTATGCGTTTTGAATACAGACACTTTAAAATGGTGATGCAAAAAAATTGTAAGAAGTTTATCATAATTATTAACTTCAAAAAAATGAGGCTACTGTTTTGTTATCTTAAAAGATAAAAGTGAAAATCCTCCAAATATGTGGCGTCAGTGAATAATCAACGTGGAAAGAGCGATGTTTTGTTTAAAAGATAAATTTTTCTGGGCATGTTGATTTTACTTCTGGGCAAGCAAATATTTTCTGCACATGCCCTGCGCATGTAACTTTTCAGATATTTTTCAACTCCTGAAAATTAAAGAGGGGAATTATATGAAATGGATTGTCTTTAATCACAGAGAGGATCAATGGCAATAGATCTCAGTGCTGAGTGTCTTCTGCATTATAGTGTTTAAAGTTACAGCTGGCTTTTTGAAGAAAAAGTAAACCTTGCTCTATTTTTGTTTGTTTAATCATAGAAAAACATTGTTAAACCACTGAACCGGAAGTTGCTTGACAAATAAATGTCTTAAATGTCATGAAATTTCAGTAATCGTCTTTTATTCTGTTAGTTTAGAAATTGCAACAACTTACCAAAAAGCATTCATGAAGTTGAAGAAGAAACACTTTAACTCACTTTCAAACAATGTCTAAAAAAAAAAAAAAATACTTGCACCGGTGATGCAGGATGCCAAAGTTGATGACTGACAGGTAATTAAATATTGATAGATCTTCCTTATAACTGTAAGTATATAGAGTCTCGTATTTTACTTCACTAGTGAAGTCGTATTTGGGATGTAATTTTCAAATGCAGCATAGTTTAAGTATTTATTTTGTTCCCACATACATGTAGAGGCCAGGTGAGTTTTTTGTGTAAATACATAAATTCAGATACAATTTTTTTCCCTAAACTGTGTGAATATGTAGATATCATTAAAAGTTGCATGTAATTTGGTTTGCCAATGCTACTGGTTTATTAATCATGTTTCATCCATAATAAATTATGAAGAACTTTGATTTTTATTGCTCTAGATTGGACAATCTGCCAGGTAGTTTTAATGTTTGTGCCAGAAGCAAAATTTGTTAAGATGTCGTCTAAACAGCATTCTCTGAACCCTGCGTAATGAAACACTGTGGTCTTCAGCAAACATTCCTTCTAATAGAATATTGCGTGAGTTAGGTGTGCAGCTCCCCCCCCCTTAAGAGATTAGTGTTTTAGAAAACGAACTCCGATGCTCGCTTGAGTGAAGTATATGTCTCAGAGCTGCCCAAGTGTCCCGGTTTACCCGGATTCCGTCCAATTTCGAAAACATTTTCCGGAAATTCGTTTTTTATAAAAAAAAAAATCCGGTTTTGTGGTTTTCCTTTTTTTTTTATTTATTATGCATGGGTATTCACCCCCCCGTCATTAATGATATCAGCGTTCATTTTTCTCCAGCGTCAACGCTGGCTTTGGGCGTCGGTAACGAATGGAGACAAATGTTTTTTTATTAATCTACGGCACTTCAAGCACCAAGGTCGTGAGCCCCGCGATGGTAGCAAGACAGTGGCTTGGAAAGTACTGGTTTATGATGTCACATCCACGGCGCTTATGCGGTGCCCCGCGCCAGGGTGGGAATTCTGCGCCACTGAGCACCACAAAAATCTTGTGCCATCTTGATACAAAAAGACAGATTTTGTGCCATTGTGCGCCAGAACCGTCGTGATCGTCGGAACTTTAAAGCAGTAAATCCTCCGTGCACACCGTTCCGTTTCACACAGTTCCGTTTGACCATGCGGTGGGAAGAAAGATTGAGGAACTCCCAAGTACTACGGATTTTACGTAGTTAAAGATGGAAATCGTCAGTCCCCTACGGACTACGAAAAATATCGAGTATGCTATGAAAATCGAAAATTTCGGTGAAATGACGTTATTAAACGTCTGTATAAAGCTTATTTTCGTATTTTCAAGATGTTTCGATTGAAAAAAAGTCGGCGAATCTCGCAAATGTTCGTAATCACGCCGAAAATGACTGCTAGCGATGAGAATGTCACGTTGTTTTCTATATTAAATTTTACCGAATTGTCCCCCCCCCCCAGCCTAATTATATTGTTATTTTTTGATATCTTCTGTTGTATGTATGTGTGTGAGAG